>JAODKM010000108.1:20502167-20515458 GCA_026780845.1 Petrocephalus sullivani
TAGAACTGAGGCTCCAGCGCCCCCACAGCCACGTGTTCGCCGTCAGCCGTCCGGTACGTGTCGTAGAACGGCGCCCCGCTGTCCAGCAGGTTCTGCCCACGCGGGCGGTTCCACAGGCCCAGGCTCCGTGACTTCCACATGAAGGAGCCGAGGTAGGCAGCACCCTCCACCTGCGGAGACGACAGCCCACGGTCACATGACACACCCCCGTGGGCGGGGCCAGCAGGTCCTCCCATCAGCTTCTGCAGAGGCCACAGTCACATGCTGGCATGACACCGCGGCACCATAAAACATGCCAAGCGTGCTGTTCGGGCTAAACGCTGACTCATGGGTACCCCAGAGGACACGCCGGTGATTGAGCCTGAGAAATGGTGACGATAAGCCCAGAAAAACCAAATCAGCCCCTCCTTGCTACCAAGACGACGGGGACAGGGACCAGATCTAGGCCCCCTGGGGCCCCGGGGCATGTCTTTTAGCACCCCCCCCCCCCCCCCCTGTAATCTCACCCAGCCCACAAATATCATATACTGGAGTCTTTCTTACTTTCTTCCTGTGTTTTTTAACAATATCAGATCCTTAAACAGAAAAGTGGCCAGTTTCATTTAATAAATAATTATTTAAACAAAATAATTTTCCCAGTTCACTATTATTATTTAGCTAGCTAGTCACCCCACCTCAACCACACAGTTTTTGCAACCACGCCCCCCGAGAACAAATTTGCCAAAATTGGCTTGGCGTTTCGTCACGTGGGCACGTGTTAGCGACAGACACTCGCACGCATGGATTTTAGCTCATTGTCAGCACACCCACCCCCCAGTCCAAGGTGCTGCGAGGTTGAGCCTGGGAGGCTTCATCCAGCATTGTTCATCCATGTGGTGTGCAGGGGTGTCACTTAGTGCGACTTCATCTGGACCAAAGGTATCCCTCAGGTTAGCCAACAAATATCATCTTCACTAATACCGCGGTACATTCTCAAGTCCGCCTGTAACCAGGCAACCAGGTAGCGGCCGACGGCTTACGGGGATAGGAGGATGCCTGCGTTGCACGCGGGGGGTGGCGTGAGCTTGGGGGTGGGAACAAAGGAAGCCGGAGGCTCACCATGCTGGCGTCGACGACCTGACCCTTCCCGGAGCGGCTCCGCTCCAGCAGCGCCAACACCACCCCGAGAGCGCACATCAAGCCGCCCCCAGCAAAGTCCGCCACCAGGTTGAGCGGCGCGTAGGGCTTGTCTGAGCTGCGGCCCAGCATGGAGAGCAAGCCTGGGGGGGGGGGCACAGCATTAAACCATCAGCTGGCCCCATGCTGCACTGTCTGCCAGGTTACTCTACCTAACCCTAACCCCAAACCTAACCCTAACTCTATTATTATGGAAAACCAAGCTGTCATACAAATGATTTTTTTATTCATGCCCATTAAATTAAAAGTTGAGAGTCTATTAAAAATCCCAGAGCCCATTTATCAAAGCTCCCTAGCTGACAGGCCTCCATGACTGCAAGGAGAGCCGCTTTTAAAAGGGTGCCATCAGCCCAAATGCTCAATGGCCTCATTTTGCAAAGGTGTCAAAATCCCTCGAACCCTCGAATGCCATCAGTCCAATTCTTCTTCAGCTGGTAGTAACAGGCAATGCAGACAGACAGCATAGATGACACCATCGGGCTGGATCAGGTGCTTTCCCGGCCTGATTAACGCCCGTCCCCATGGGAGCCTAACCCCGCTGAGAGTTACCCGACATGGCCAGGTAGTTGATGTCGTGGCCGGCAGATGAGGCATTGGGGCCACTCTGCCCAAAGCCGGTCAGGCGGGCGTAGATCAGGCGGGGATTCTCCAGCAGCAGCTCCCCGGGACCCAGACCCAGCTTCTCCATCACCCCTGAGGGAGAAACACACAGTACCAAACACGCCTCGGTTCCACTCGCTGCACCTCACCCCTCCCCTAGCGGCCGCACCTCACCCCCTCACCCCCCCCCTAGCGGCCGCACCTCACCACCTCACCCCCCCCAAGCAGCCCCTTAACGGAGGCCCATCTGAATGGCTAATCACAGGGTGTCTCTCTTAATTGGCCCGAATGGCTTTCCAATCAAAACAAACGTGAGTGACCCTGAAAGATGGGCCTGATTAATGAAGGAGCCCCCACCCAAGGATAACCCCTCAGAGGTCTTGGGGGGGGGGGAGTCGTGATGCGAATATTATCATCACTCCTACTCTACTGGGCACCACTCATACATGAAATAAAAATTCTCAATTTTACCATTAAAAAAAAGCAGCACATGCCAGCCGGGGGCCAGACGGAAACATGAGGCTCCTGGGTGTAAGACACAAAGAAGTGATACAAAGAAGGGGGGCTACCAACCTAGGCTAAGGTGGGGAGGCGTGAAAAGGCCACAGAGGGAACGCTAGAGAAAGACTCATCTCCACCTGATGGAGAGGAGGTGTGATCTGAAGTGGCAGAAGCTTCTTACTTAATTTACCATCAGCAGAATAAAATGCACTAGAGGTCTTACTTCTGAGAACATGCACTAGCCAGTGTCTATCAGTCATGCTGCAGCTTTGAAAATAGGACTGTAAAGATTCACAGGAAGCACGTTACTGCCCCATTACATCTGGTCTAACACTGGTCCTTTCAATCGCATAAGGCATCACTGAAGTCTTATGAAGCGTGAATCATCTGTATTCTTAAAGCATGAAGTCCTCCTAGGTCTGGGGGAAAGGCACCATTTATTCGGGAATAAAGATGGTGCCTCTACAATGCAGGAATGGTGGACATGGCCAGATGTCCGACCACACAAACATACAGCAAGGAGGCTCTCTCTCCCTCCTGTCGGGTACAGATTTCCATTTTGTTGTCCTTCTAGTAAATTGTGAGCAACCGGGCTCAACCAATCGATGAAAAAATTTTAAACAGCATGTAAATGGCACCTGGAGTAAAAACCCATAGTCACACCTATTAATAACGAGGAGACAAATGACAGAACACATCTGCAGAGCAAGAAAAATGAAGAAAAGAGTACTATTTTATTTTTGACACTTTTCATTATCTTGGACTAAAAACAAATGTTCTGAGCATTTTTTTTTTTTTGAGAAACCAACAGAGCTTAAATGGTTGAAACTAGCTTTTCAGAGTCTCTCTTCCATCGGTAAGTTCACTGCCACTCAGAGCCAATCGACAGACACATGGGTGAGTAATGAAGGGCAGCTCCATCGTTAATCTCTCATTTGAAATAGGCAGAGGTGGACATTTCAGGCTCTGGAGATAAAAAAAAAAAAACAGACCAAGATTTTGTTTCAACCAACAGCTGAGTATTCCGTCAATGTGACTCAACGCTCAACTGTTTCGTTGAAACAAAGTCTTGGTTTGGATTGTTTCTGCTATTTAATTCATTAGCTGACTGATTAGTTATCCTCCAGACAGACAGACACAGAGAAACACATAGAGGCACAGCCTGCAGACCCAGGGGGAGATGGGGGCAGAGCCCGTATTCTGAACAGCATGCTCACCTTGCCGGAATGGCTCAATGACCACGTCGGACTGGACACACAGGCGCCGGAGCACGGCCGCTCCCTGCGGCTTTTTCAAATCAATCGCCACTGATTTCTTGCCACGAGCCTGTGAGTCCATTGCCATGGAAACCTTGGTCCGGTCCACACGGATCACCCTGGCCCCGAAGTCGGACAGCACCATTCCACAGAAGGGTGCTGGGGCCAACCCAGCCAGCTCGATGACACGGATCCCCACCAACGCCATGCCTGAAAGTAGAATTAGCATGGAGTTAAGGGAACAGGTTAGATAAGGTAGATAGGTAAGAAATGTAAACAGAGTAATGCCTCCTCTGCGAAGAGACTGTCTGACTCATGCAGTTACAGGTGCCATGGACGGCCTTGTACTACTGGTGTGCTAAACGGTGCTCATTAGTAAGAAGTAAGAAATCAGTTTAACGCTCTAGATATCAGGGCTGAAGTATAATGTGTCACCGCTACAGTGACAATGACATTGATGGCACTGAAGGACAGCGAGAAGCCCGGCCGAATACGCCGCCAAGTTTGCAGGCTGGTCAAAGTTCAAACTTTGCAGAACTGTCTCGGAGTAACTACTGCTTGAAGCATCGCGACTCTGGTATTTATCTATAATTACGCACGACTTCGTCATGTGAAACGCTGACACTTTAATGGATTTAAACACTTACCCTTACCTTTCTACTGTTTATATCCAGCGTTCGTCCCCGCTGTCACTTTACATGGACTCACGCCGCCTGAGCGTCTCTTTCTACGCATGTTGATGACGTCGCCGACATAGTGCATTGTGGGTATTGTGGTTTCAAGCCATTACTTCTTAACGTAGTTCATGTAGGATTTAACACTGGAATAGCTGGCTGATTACAGTATGCATTATTGAAGCTTCTAAACGTAATACACAGAAAAAAATTTTAAAAGTCATAAAAAATAATTTTAAAATTTAACAGTGGTGGTGGAACTCGATTCTTTCACGATTGTTGAGATTAAAATTGTGACAGTTTTATATGAAAACATGTATATAAAGGAAGCAGAATTATTAGTGGAATTTATGCATTAAAATTGATTGTTTTTACTCTATTGATCAAGTCATAACTTAACAGAGATGGTACTGTTTAATGTCTGAAAGGTGTTGAGAAACAGCTCAGTTTTGTGCTGAGGGCAGTGGATGCACATGGTGGCCCATGGGTGGCAGTCACCAACCAGAGCCCAGGACGAATGCACACAGGCATTATACCAGAGAAGGCAGAGTTACTGTGCAGCACTGGGAGGCTGTTTCAGTTTAGAAAGATTAAAGCAGAAAGTTCCCGAACAAAATAATGAAAGTTAATCATGCCCTTTGTGCTCTGATCAGTCTATTCAAAAATGAGAAAACACACAATCAGTAAAGGAGAGCAGGGAATGGCCTTTCTGGATAGAAGAAAAGATTTTGATTTCTATCTCACATCCATTTTTGACACTTTCTGAATATGCGAGTCAGATGGAAATTAAGCAATTTTCCTGCCAGCTGCCTTCCCTGGAACGCTGGTTTGTTTTCATAAAAGCCGTTCAGAGGAATGACCACACCGAAACCCTGAATGGAGGCAGAGAAGGTGAGAGTTTTGTGGAGCACAAACCAGGTAACCATCTGGAACTCCTGTCTGATTTGTCTTCCCTGGCACTCCAAAGCTGAGTCAGAGTCTCATCGTTCACTAAATTTCCTAAAAACACACTCTGTATGCACAGGACTTCATCCCATGTTAAACATGTTGACTTCTATGATTTAAAAGTTTACTGCTAAAAGGTAAACTCAAGTCTACTGATCATTGTAGGGGTGTCAGATGCCCGGAGATCAGCAGTCTGCAGATCAGCATGTGGCAACATAACAAATGCTCACCTGCACAGCAGCTGCGCAGACAGACAGTGTGGAATCCATTACAGCCCAATGGGCGTGGCTGCATGCTGAGTCTGCAGCATTTAGCATGATGGTACATGGCATTGCGCCGATGGGGCCCATTTGCAGGACTGTTCTCCTGTCCGCCATACAAAGTCAGGCAGTGCGTAACATTCTTCTAGGCAGTGCGTAACATTCTTCTTGCATCAGATTAATTTTGTGGTGAAGTTTGGCAACATTTAATGAAGCTGAATGACTCTGATGGAAGGAAGCTGCTTTAGTGATGGCGTTAGCAACTTGCCTATAACATGCACAAGCTGTCATTACCTCCCATTCATTCATTCATCCATCCATCCATCACCCTCTTGTGCTGTGCAGGGTCACAGGGGTCCAGAGCCTATCCCGGAAGCTATGGGCAGGGGCGTAAGAACCAATATTTAATTTGACTTCATCAGTCCCCCCAATAAACAGACCTTTGTATTTAAATAATTAACTTGTGCCCCCCCGCGTCAATATCAAGCCCTCTCCAACACCACAGGCTGTGCTCAGAGGACAGGAACATTCCAAATAAGATCTCTTCCTTCTCCAGCCTATTTCTCCTAGACGTAGAGCTCAGTTTTGCATCAATGTGAGATTTTGGCCATTTTCTCATACTTCATAAAATCGGCTGCTGAGAAATAGCTTTCCTCTCCTTTCTGCCAGATCCCAGTTTGAGATCTGAAAATGCTCGCTCTTCCTGTCACTGCACCAATCTTTGTCTGAAATAATCAGCTCTTCGGATGACATTAATAACTAACAGAAATTTCATTGGCTTATAAATCAGCTTACACAATATTAGAAATTTGTCACAGTGATCAAATTCAAGCCTCATCTCTGTATATTTTTCCTGTTATCAGAGTGATCTGACGTCTAAGATCTACATATAAATTTCAGTTTCTCATTATGCGCAGCAAAAGAACTCCTGCTTCCCGTCTCCTGTTATTCCCAAACTAGATACGATAATTTGTCATAAATTGGTTTATTCTTTTGCTTTATTTTTCTCCTGGGGGGTGGGGGTTAGGAGTCAGTAATCTCCAAATTGGAATATGATCTATCCCTGATGAGACAAAGGAAAGACTGCTGTGAGCAGAAACATTTTCCTCTGGGTTGGCACAAGGCAGGGAATAAGACAAGTCGTGGGCACAAAGCCATCGTAAGGCACACACTCACACACACCTTTGTGTTCCTATTTTAGTGAGGACCGTCCATTCATTTCTATGGGAACAACATTAATCCCAATCACGATACCTTAACCTATACCCAGCCCTAACCCCAACCATAAGTAACCAAACAAAACACACTAGTCACGTTTTTTGAGGATTTGCTATACTCATACAACCTGCACACACACACACACATTCACACCTATGGGCAATTTGGCAGCTTACCAAGTTATAGGACTGTGTAAGAAAACCGGAGAACCCAGTGGAATTCCCACAGCAACACAGGGCATCGCCTCTCAGTTTTAAATCTTAAATTGGACATGGCCAGACCAGAAGAACATCTCCTTAGTAGTGCTGTGTATTACTTAGATCAGTGACTGAGTGACTAATTTTATAGTGAGAGTGCTACACACAGTATGTGGAGAGAATTAAACCCTGGCTGCTAACAGAGGTGGAAAGCTTAGGTTCAGAAAGTAAAAATCCAGACCAAGATTTTGTTTCAATCATCCAACTGAGTATAAAGAGTCACCATCACAGAGCACTCAGCTGGATGGGTGAAACAAAATCTTGGTCTGGATTTTTACTTTCTGGTTCTGAACTCTCCCCCTCTGGCTGCTGATGTGCTAGAGACAGACAGTTCTTTCTCATAAATAAAAATAATGTTACAGTGAAATCCAGTGTTTGCTTTTTTGTGTAAAGCAACTGACACAACTTAAGTTTTTAACTGTGATAAATTATGTCACATATTGTCGTGATTTTTTTTTTTTTTTTACCAGTATCCCCAAACAAATTAGAAATCTAATTACCGTAACAATGTTAAGGTCAACCAAGACATAACTACGCAAAATGTTTTAAAGTCTTTAGACTTAATTGAATGTGACACACAAGAAACCAGGGGCACTTGGCAAACATATGGAATATGTTTGGGTTGGTCTGGGCTGGGGGCCCAATATGATACATTGTCATGGGGCCCAAAATCTCTAGTGGCCCCTGCATGAAACTGTGTGCATCAATCTGTGTGTCACGTACCTCCCGTCCGATCCTCCTGTTTGCCACGCCCCCTTGGTAACCTCGTGTGGAATTCCTGCTTTCGCCCAACTGTCTCTCGTTGCTTGTCATTAGTCCATTGTATTTTAATATGCGTTCGAGTACGTTTCCCCAGTCCTATCATTGACGTCCCGTGTTTGTGCCTTGCTGTCGTCTTGCACAAGTTGGTGCATATTAAAAACACCGACTTCACCGTCAATCTGCCTGCGTCTCTTTCCTCGCCTTTCCTGCAATCCATGACAGAATGACAGGACTCAAGAAGAAGACGCCTCAGGTGACCGAGGAGGACTACCTCGGTCTAGTCAATGAGACTGTCTATTGGCGACGGCAGCCTGAGGTCCGCGAGGACTCCACGGCACACGCCCTAGTGGTACGCAACCGGGACATCCTGGAAAGAATATACCTGGGAATGGACTCTTCCCTCGTGGAGGAGGTCCGTTCTAACTTATTGCAGCTGAGGAGCGGAATCACAGAGGCGATGCTGTGGCAGGTGGAGCTGGACAACAGTGTGCCCCCAGGTCTGTGTTGGGAGCTTCCAGAGCCGTCCCCGATCCAGCCACCCAAAGCAAGGAGGAAGAAGAAGTTAAAGATCCGGAGATGGGAGGAGACAGCAGAGGTCTCCTTAGGGGCTGTCTTCCTCTGCTTCTCCCCCTGCTGCATGTCCGGAGGAGCCCCTCCCGATCCTGAAACTGGCAGTGTTCCCCCCGAATGTCGCCCTCGCCTCTCCGCTCCTCCCCGTGGCGCGTCTGCGGATAAACGCTGCCATGAAGCTGCCAGCATCGGCAGTTTGCCGATTCCTGGGATCGCACCTGGCTCTTAAAGGGGCCAGGTCCTTGGAGAACGCCATTCCACGGATCCTCAAGGTCCCCAGGAAGACGGCACCCAAAGTCCCTGCTCCAGTTCCCGTGCTCCCTGCTCCAGTTCCCGTGCTCCCTGCTCCAGTTCCCGAGCTCCCTGCTCCAGTTCCCGTGCTCCCTGCTCCAGTTCCCGTGCTCCCTGCTCCAGTTCCCGAGCTCCCTGCTCCAGTTCCCGAGCTCCCTGCTCCTCTTAGTGCTTCATTACCTGGGGTCCCCGCGCCCAGTGCGCTCCCAGGGATGCCTGAGTTCGCCTCCTCACCTGGGTCTTTGTTGTCGCTGACATCTTCGCCCAGTTCCTCTCCTGAGTTCGCCTCGTTGCCCGGTTCCTTGTCTGGTCCCGTCTTGTCACCTGAGTCTCCTCGTCCAGATCCTCATCTGGGTTTTCCTCCCCATCCGGCTCCTCGTCTGAGTCCTCCTGTGCCCGAGGTTCCTGTGCCCGAGGTTCCTGTGCCCGAGGTTCCTGTGCCCGAGGTTCCTGTGCCCGAGGTTCCTGCGCCCGAGGTTCCTGCGTCCGATCCTTCACCACCCCCACGCCGGGGTGGATCCCAGCGGTGGTCCCGCCTCTCAGTTTCCCGAAAGGGACGGGGACATCTGCGTTGGGGCAGATTCCTGCCCGCCCTGCCCCCTGGCTCGCCCTCGGCCCCTGTGGCTCGGTGGTCACCTGCGGGTCCTTCTCCGACACCTCGTCCATCGCCTTCGTCCTGACTCTGACGGCTCCTCGGCCGCCTGTGGGTTTCCCTGCTTCGGCTCCTCGGCCGCCTGCAGGTCCCCCCACTCCGGCTCATCGATGGACTGTGACACTGTATAATAAGATGTATGTGCGTTACTTAGTTTTTTGTCCCTTTTCTCATTTTCTCATCTCTTTTTGTCATCTCCGTGAAACTGACAGCTTGTATAAATATATGAAGTTATAATCTGTCTGTATTGAAATTAATTTTTAAAATTGGATAAAATCGATATGTTACGGTAATGAGTTTGTGAGTGTGAGCCAGGCGTGTGACCAGGCTGTCCTGCTGTGTGAGACTTGGCGTTCCACGCACCCCGCCACCCAGTGCAGACTAGCGACAACTTGGCCACCTGCTACAGAATCACAGTCCAGGACGGATTCCCGTGCTATCTCACTTCTCCTCACTTTTCCGTTGGGTTTTTTTTCCACTGCAGTCAGTGTCAGTGTAATGCAAGAGTATCTGTTATTGTATACCTGCCAAGCAAACTGGGAGGCTTCAGATGGGTTTTGGGGGGATGGTCCCACTCACTGTGGGGATCGACGGCATTCGGGGCTTTCTTGCTTTCTTTTAAATGGTAATATAAGGCAGGTGTCTTCACTGAACTTTAAAGTGGCTTGAAAGTAATTTCGATTGCGAGACTCTCTGACACGTAGGAAAACGCCTGTCTCCTGGGAAACTGGTACAGCTTCAAGGCTGTGACACTGTTAAAACACGCGGACAGACCAAGAGTCTCACTTTAAACCAGAGTTAATCGAGTCTAATCTAATCTGTAGTGTTAATGTATAAAATATCATGCAGTGCACTGTCTCCATGGCTGGGCTGTCCCTGGAGGCTGAGCCAAGCTGATGAACGAGCTTCCCAAAGTGACAACTTTCCTGTCCGTGTCACCGGGCATGTTTCGCTCAGATCCCTCTGCACTTTTTTCAGGATATACCTGGAGCAGGTAATTGGGCTGGAATTCACAGGACAGACTTCAGGCACCAAGTGGCAGAAGCATCTGAAGCTGAGGCATTGAGTGGCAGAAGCATCTGAAGCTGCTCATTTGTGCGGCCGAACATCCAAAGTCGCAAACTTCACTGCGTTTATAATTTCAGCAGTGCATGCTAACACATTCTCCACAACTTTTCTTTAAAGTGACAGTGGTAGAAAACAGTTTCTGGACTTCTGGAAGGCTAACAATTCTGAGAAACCGTGGGTGCATAGAGAGCTCTCGTTTTTTTTATGTGACTCTACATAACCCTCTACATAACCCTATCATAACCCAAAGCCTATCCTCTGGTTTTATAAGACTGACCTGTATTTCAGGAGGCTAGCCCTTATCAGAGTTGTCCTCTCCCTCAGTCCCTTCTCTCCATTCTCCTTTACATTATTTTCTGCTTTCCAAAGGGAGATTGAAGAAGGTTCCACATATGGTTTGTCAGTCCCAGTGTTTGTCCCCTACTCTCCGTCCGCATCCTCCTTTCATGTCCGTTTATGACACGCATCATTGATCGTTTGAAGGCCCGTTCCGCTTCTAAAAGGAAGGACGAGATCTGGAGTGCAGTCTGCTACACAATGCTGGCTGAGACCATGCGCCCCCCCCCCCCCTTCACCCCCGAAGACAGGATTCGGCAATTTGTAGAAAAGTGCAGCAAACTGGAAACAAACTGTCGTACACAGGTGTGTAGATCCATTATGATTTCACTTTGGGTTTCACTGAAGGTATTTGAAGCATTGATTTTCAGCCTTGCCTGAAGATGCCTCAGTGCCAAGGAGGTCAGGCAGGCTCAGACTGGCTCTCCAGAAGGAATCTCAAAGGTGGCTCCAGGGTCGAAGCACCTTCATCTGGCCTAAAGAAGCTCCATAAGTCTGCATGATAAATTATAAATAATACAGAATAGCTGATGCAACCCCAGCAGAGAAGCAGAATTTGAATAAGGAGATGAGAATTTTATGAACAGGACCCGGCTGAAGATAGCTTAATTATTTATATTATTAAACGTTTGTATTGGCCATAACTTCAAAAGCTCATGCGGTTGTACATCCTCTCCATGTCTATCAGCATGAAATCTCTGTCTAATTAAATTGCACGCCTGTGTATTGTCAACAAATAAAAATGTACCCATGAACTAGCATACATACTGTACCACAAAAAGCTGGGTATGAGATCTGCAGAGCTGGATAGTTCAGGGCCCAAATGCAGAAATCTACGTCAAGATTTTGCTTCAAACAAGCAGTTTACTCTGTGACCGTGAATCTTTAAACTCAACTGGTTGTTGAAACAAAGTCTTTGTCCGGACTTGTACTCTCTGGACCTGAACTATGCACCCCTGCAGGTCTCATACTCAGCCCCGTTACCAATAAGCGGGGGCTGGTGGGCCGGGCTGCTTTTCTTACGACTGGGCCGTGCCTCTCACTGACGGTACCTGATCTTCTCGGAAGGTCCCTGTGGTCTGTACCAGCTTGTTGCTGCTGCTGCAGTTGATCACAATTTGCACAATATTTTTTCTCAAGGGTCCCTTGTGGTTTATGGATATTTGTCCTGGTCTGTTGTGGTGCAGCTCTCTCCTGCTCTGTTGTGGTGGAGCTCTCTCCTGCTCTGTTGTGGTGCAGCTCTCTCTTGGTCTGTTGTGGTGGAGCTCTCTCCTCTATCACTGATTTCTCGCTTGAGTTCTTTGTGGTTTGCGGGTCTTTCTCGTAGTGATTTTCCACGGCCCCTTGTGTTCCCAGTATGTTAATGCAGGGTGACACCATGCTTCAACACTGGTTTTAAGCCCCATGAAAATATACCTCCAGATTAACACCATATAGAGTATTTCATTAAGGGGAGTACATTGATAATCTACAGCACAGTCTCCATTTGTACTGTTTACAGGCCACTAAATGTCTCTCTTTCAAAAGCACTGGGTATATGATCTGTATTAACTATGGAGAAGGAAACTAGCAGCACACTCCGGTCTTTCAGGTTCCTAATGGTGTGTGACAGTCAGCAGATCAGATCTGGGCCACGGACTGCTGGTAGCAGAGGGCCGCTACACAGAGCCGGCGCGAGATTCACTATCAAACATGTAGGACAGAGCTGCTTTCTGGGGTCTGCCACGCTTTCGGTCCTGGCAGGTTTCTCTGCCCCAGTCTCAGATCTGTCGGAATGTTTAATGCCCCAGCAAGGCAGCGTGGCTCACTGGAAGTAGCAGGGGGTACCCTGTCAGGCCGCTGGAAGCAGCAGGGGGTACCCTGTCTGGCCGCTGGAAGCAGCAGGGGGTACCCTGTCAGGCCGCTGGAAGCAGCAGGGGGTACCCTGTCAGGCCGCTGGAAGCAGTGGGGGTACCCTGTCAGGCCGCCCGCTCAGGGGAGCCAGGCGCTCAAATCCTGCCATTAACTAAGTTCAAGTTGCAAATCTACTGTCATACGCAGGTAACAATGGAACCTGCAGTGAAATTTCTTGGACTCAAGAGTCTAAAGTAAAATAACATTAAACAGTAAAATAAGTTTTCACTTAAGTAGAATACAATAAAGTGGTAAAATAGTAAATAGTAAATGAATGAATGAATATTTCATTTATGTAGTGCTTTTCAAGACACCTAAAGTGCTTTACAGAACAAATTTGTGTGTAGAGGTGGCCCCAGAACCTGCTGATGCAGGTCTGGATGCTCCTGTACAAAAGGCCATGGCTGGAATGGCTGGGACCAGAGAGGATCCGCCATGTCTTCCCCCTACAGCGCTGTCTGTAGAGGTCCTGGATGGCTGGGATCAGAGAGGATCCGCTGTGTCTTCCCCCTACAGCGCTGTCTGTAGAGGTCCTGGATGGCTGGGATTAGAGAGGATCCGCTGTGTCTTCCTCCTACAGCGCTGTCTGTAGAGGTCCTGGATGGCTGTGATAAGAGAGGATCCGCCATGTCTTCCCCCTACAGCGCTGTATGTAGAGGTCCTGGATGGCTGGGATCAGAGAGGATCCGCAGTGTCTTCCTCCTACAGCGCTGTCTGTAGAGGTCCTGGATGGCTGGGATCAGAGAGGATCCGCTGTGTCTTCCTCCTACAGCGCTGTCTGTAGAGGTCCTGGATGGCTGGGATCAGAGAGGATCCGCTGTGTCTTCCTCCT
>JAODKM010000108.1:20531543-20541839 GCA_026780845.1 Petrocephalus sullivani
GTAATGCTGCCAAATGTGGAAAAGACAGTGAAGGTAGACTCAAAAAAGAACAATGCGTGTTTCACGTTGCCCATGGCCCGAGATCTGCACTGCTGGCACCATCGAGGCCCACGTTTGGCACTGGCACGAATGACCGAAGATTTGGCTACCAGCCCAGCCATGAACACCAACCCTGTCCTGCTCCCAATGAACAGTTTTGGTGAAAACTGAAGAGTTGAGGTGCACATTTAATTATGCAGTGAGTTGGGCAGCTGTGGCTTTATGTTTTTTGTATACAATCTGGGTTAGTACCCGGACATCCCTTTCAGACAGCTTCCTCAGCTTCCTCTTCCCGTCCACAGGTACTCCTGCTGGATGTGGTCCTTCCTTCGTGGTGGTATGCCGACGTTACCCTGGATACTGTATCTCTCTAACCACCACAAATACTTGCTGTCCTTCTCACAGATGAGCACCAACAATTTTGTCCTCATTTGAGCGCTGATATGCCTCCCATTATGTTGTGTGGATTGTGATATTTTACGTACAGCTGTGCTATGGCTGTGCTAATTCAGCTTCCACACCCTGCCCTTACTGAGGGGACGTGCAGTCAGTGAGGATCAGCCACTAGGGAGCATATTTATAGGTGTGAAACCTCAGGCACTATTTTGGCTCCTGTGTCAGTTTCATTGTTCCGTGACTTTAACCACCTTAAATATGATTAGAACCTGCTTTTTATTCTTTATGCAAAACATCCAGGCTGTCTTACCAATATACAGTAAGCTATAATGCATGGTATATTATGTAATTCAGATTAGTCATTGTGAGTTCATTTAGAGGAATATAGTACCCAGAGTTTGCACAATGCAGTCTTTCAATTCAATTTATGTTTATGTAGCGTCGTTCCAAAGGCACTTCATTTGGGAATGTTGTGATACATTCCTGCATCATTTTATTATGTATAAATTGTGTATAATAGTTTGGTGTTTTGCTTAGGGCATATGACTGGGGTGAATGGGGACGGAGTGGAAAAGGTCTCTGATTGCTGGTTCACATGGCCCATGACCTCTCCTGGGACGCCAACACCGGCCAACTCTGCCCGTCTGTGCCTCCTGAGAATCCTGAGAACAATTGCTAGCGTCCTTCTACTGCTATTCCATCACGAGTGTGCTGAGCTGTAGTATCTCTGTATGGTTTGCCAGTTGCTCCTGCCCAGACAGGGCAGAACTCCCTCCCTGGAGGACAGTTACAGCTCTCGCTGTCTCAGCAGAGCCACCACCACTCTCAGAGACTCGCCTCACCCAGGACACCACCTGTTTGAACTGTTGCCCTCTGGAAGGTGCTACACAGACATCAAATCAAGAACAAACAAAAACTCAGAAACAGTTTTTTATCCTCGGGCCATTATCTCACTCATTATCTCATTCCCACTAAAAACTTCCCCAGAGCCGCCTCTCATCACATCGTGCAAACCTGACAGCGTCCTTGGCACCCTGCCCAGTCCCTTAGGCTGGAGAAGCGGGCACCCTAGGCTGCCTATGTAGCAAATAATTCCACGTCTTCCTTAGGTGCCCTCTGCACAGAAGGTCACACCTATGGCCAAGCAGTGAGGTCCCAGTTAGTGCCGGGCCGTGTTAAGCAGCAGAACCGTGAACCAAAGGAGAATCCAAAGGCTGCATTTCAGGGGCTGCCTCGTAATCATTCTCCCGGGATTAAAGGCAGGCAGGAGACTTGTTTGCTTATCGTCCATCCATATGAAACGAGACAAGAATCAGAGAGAAGATCAAGGCTGCAGGTGGATTACTGACATGGGACTTTGAAGTCCTGTTGTGGAGCAACACACATGAATGCACTTTCTCCTGGAGGACAGAGGCGGGATGTGTGGCTGGCACAGCCTACGGGCGCCCTCTCCTTCCCACATGGGCACCGCGTGCTTTATCCAGGTCAGGTTTGGAAGCTGAGATCTTTACTGCCCTGTAAGCACAGATGGCACATTAACTCGGCATATGCTGAGACGAGAGGTAAGATAAGCCGCACCTCATTCACACACTCAGACATCCCACCTCGCCCAGAAGTTCCAGTAGTCTGCAGCAAATTAACAGCAGCTCTCAGACATGAATGATGTGCCATAAATTTGCCCACAGCAATTAAAAATGATTTAACGCCATTCGGCTACTCAGCAGAGGAATAGGTAGGAAATGGCAAATTCTGCCCCCAGTGCCATCCTAGCTGCGGCAGCTGCATAGTGACATCTGAAGCTTTCATAAAACCTGATGTGAAAACGACATGTAAAGGAATTTACATGGTATTTGAAAAGCTTGGCTTTCCACAAGCAATTCTCCTGGTGAGCCCAAAGAGAGGAATTCAAATCCTGGTGTTTAGTTCCTAGAGGAGGTAAGGAAATGATTATAGGCTTGTGCCAACCAAGATGATTAAACCATTGTTTAATTTATTGCCAGATACAGTTGAAAGGAGAAGCTCGGGCGACAGGGATGCAGGTGTGAGTAAATGGGTTTTAATGAGAGCACAGGACAAAGGTAAAGGCCTTGTCCACATGTACACTGTTATTTTTTAAAATGTAGCTTTTTGTCCAAACGCAAACGGTGTTTTAGGTCACTGAAAACTGAGCTTTTCTAAAATTCCGTCAAGGGTGAAGATTTTCAGAAACTCTGTTTTCAGCATCAACATGTAGACAGAGATTTGTGGATTTGCTGTACTTGTGAGATTCTTGGTCCTCACAAGCACAGAAAAATCTATATGTACACACACACACTCACACACACACACAGGCCTGGGGCTGTATTCCATGGGTGATATCTGCATGTCTTCATTTTTATCTGGTTTCACCAGATTTACATTCACTTACAGGACAAGTGGCTACAGAAAAAAGATGTATGGATAACCAATCGGATTTACCCAGGATACCTGGCCTCACCCTGGAGCATAGGGCTTGGAGATTCACATGTAAGACAGGGAGATGTAATAAAGTAATTAGATACGGTAGCTGTTTGTGATTTATTAAGAAAATGGCAGTTCAGGGCTCAGCAAATGGCACCCTGAGACCTGCAGGGGATAAGTATGAACCTGAACCTGCAAGTATGAACCTGAAGAGGGCAGCATTTGCATTAGCAGAAGCGTGCAGGTCATGTGACACCAACACTGTGGATGGTACCAGTCACATTTGAGTCCTGCCTGCCTGAAGCCGCAATTAGGTGTGTGTACTCAGCTACTCATTGCTAATAAAGACGGGGCAAGGAGGTGCCGACTGTTCATTCATACAGGCTATTTGGTGGTGTGCTACTTTTATGAACAAGATCAAAAAAGCTTTCATTAAAACTGATATTAAAATTGCAAAGGTAAATATCATTTATATTCGCTGTGAAATGCTGATACATCATTCTGGGTGTGTGCAGAATGCCAGAAGGAAACAGTCACCAAGACTCACACACAAGGTTCCGGGCGGTGTCACTCACACAGCTGGGGTGGCGTGACGGGGGACAGAGCAATGAGAGGGTAGGGTTCCCGTCACGCGAGCCCTGCGTGTGTCTGGGTGGGGTGTAAGCCATTAGGAGGTTCTCTTTGGCTGAGGAGCAAGTCAAGCTTGTTGGCTTTCAGACAGTCACGTGCTGGCACAGTAATTTTCATTCCACTGTACACCAAAGCACAGATCTACCTACCGATTCTGTCACATCATACTGGGCTGTCTTGAGTCCCTTGGAACAGCAGGACAATACTTATTTTAAGAGGATGGGTGGGCGGAGTCGGGGGGGGAGGGGCTGAACAATTCCACAGGGGGCCCAACAGAAATAGAAATGGAGGGGATATTTATAAGCTGACTGACATGGAAGGTCTTACAGACACTCCCCTCAGCTTATGGTGACGTTATCATATTTATCAAAAATCCCCTGTTATCATGTAGGATCTGATGAAGCAAACCACTTCTCAGGCTTGGAGCTGCATAGACTGCAGGAAAGTGCCCAAACAAGTGGTACAGGGTGTGGGACGCTTCTCCTGCTAATGGGACAGCTGGTGCTCAGGGATGGCCAGTGTAGATGGCAGCTCTCCAGGGCCTGGCTCAGACTGGGGTGAGGGCGGTAAATTTAGCCTATGTCTATCACTGAACAGGGCTGCGGGACAGACAGAAAGCTGATGAACCCTGTTAGTGAACAGCTCCTCAAATAAAAGCATAGCTGAGAATGCTTATTGTGATCCCACACCAAGCACACAGTCTTAAAAGCTTACAGTTCAAAGGTCAAGTTGTGGTACACACCAATGGCACAGTGTCCTGTGTATGAATGTGATTCTTCAGATGGGCTGATAGCTTTGATACTTACACAAGAAGGCCAAGGGCCCCCCCAGCAAATGGTGATGGAGGAAAGCTTCACTGGGGTGGGGGATAGAAAATGGCCATTCTGTAACTTTAGCCCACCTTCCTACAGTTGTATGCCGACTCAAAACACTTTAAAAGGGTTACATTATAAAAAGCACTTGTTAGGCCTCTGGAGGGCCTGGGCCTCGCCTAACGTCATGCCCATGTATGGAGTATTTTGCCTGGACTGGGGGTCCCAGCTGGATCAGCATTACCTCCGGTGGGTCTTGTGGAGTGGAAGACGTCTCTGAGTTTTGGACAGCTGGTGTATTTAAGCCACCTTCACTGCCAGCTGTCCGGCACAGTCTTAAGGAAGAGCACCAGCAGCTATCACACATGGTGAGTAGTTGTAAGTGTCATCTAGGGCCTACTATAATGAAATGGGCCATTGTTATGAATGTTAATTTAAGAGGTAAGAATGCGATATGTAATGCTCACAATGCACGATGGTCTCTAAGCAATGGGGGCAGACCTTCACAACACTCAGTTGGACCCTCACGATGCTCATCTGCTCTTTCTTACAGGCCAGCCGGAAGACCAAGAAGAAGGAGGGTGGAGCAAAGCGTGCCCAGCGGGCCTCCTCCAACGTCTTCTCCATGTTTGAGCAGACACAGATCCAGGAGTTCAAAGAGGTAGGACATCATCCTAATAGACCAGTGCTTCCAAATCCGGTCTTTATGGACCCGCAGTTGGTCCATGTTTTTGCTCGCTCTGAGCTCCCTGCCAGACAGCCTATATTTTTGCTCCTTCCCTGCTCCCGAGCTGGACAGGAGCAAAAATGTGGACATTCTGTGGGTCCCTGAAGATCAGATTGGGGAACACTGTACTAGACAATCAGTAACCATGTAACCGAGTGACAGAGCTGGTAGGGTCTCACAGGAATGAAGAAAATGCTCTGTGCCGCATATGAACCACACGCTATTGACTCTCCACAGGCTTTCACACTGATTGACCAGAACCGGGATGGTTTCATCGATAAGGAGGACCTGAAGGACACCTACGCCTCGCTGGGTCAGTGTGTGCGCCTGGATGATGGGGTGTGTTTGGGCCACTGGGTGGGGGTGCAGTCTGTCTGCTAATCAGCCGCCCCTCTTTGCCAACAGGAAAGCTGAATGTCAAAGACAATGAACTGGAGGACATGCTGAAGGAAGCAAGCGGACCCATCAACTTCACCATGTTCCTCAACCTGTTCGGGGAGAAGTTACACGGTGAGGACCTCGTCCGGTGGGGGGGGCTGTGCCCGTCTTTATTCCATTCAGGATCATCTCCAAGCTAGTTCAGCTGGTTTACACCATCCTTACCTGAGGCTTTAAGGGAGGGTTTGACCACAATTGGTACAGCACCAGTCACTCTACAGCTGTTGGTGATGTACGCCCTCGCACCAAATAAGCACGGGCGAGGTCCGGGCCTCGTCTCACCTGTTTGCTTGGCGGTGGTGAGTGGCTCAGTGGGCTGTGCCTCTGTGCCTGTGATCAGAACAGCACCAGTTTGAGCCTCAGTGGAATAGTCACATCTGTGGGCCCCTGAGCAAGGCCCTTAACCCCCAGCTCCAGGGGCACTGCACACTGTCTGACCATGTCCTGTAACCCTCCCAAGCTTTCGCTCATCTGTATGTTTGTAGGTGAAAAGAGAAATTCCCCATGGAGATTATTAAAGTATCCCCATCCTACTGTATCCCCATCCAAATGCATCCCCATCCTAATGCATCCCCATCCTACTGTATCCCCATTCTATTGTATTCCCATTCTACTGTATCCCCATTCTATTGTATCCCCATCCTAATGCATCCCCATCCTACTGTATCCCCATCCTACTGTATCCCCATCCTACTGCATCCCCATTCTATTGTATCCCCATCCTACTGTATCCCCATCCTAATGCATCCCCATCCTATTGTATCCCCATCCTACTGTATCCCCATCCTAATGCATCCCCATCCTATTGCATCCCCATCCTACTGTATCCCCATCCTATTGCATCCCCATCCTAATGCATCCCCATCCTACTGTATCCCCATTCTATTGTATCCCCATCCTACTGCATCCCCATCCTACTGTATCCCCACCCTATTGTATCCCCATCCTATTGCACCCCTCAGCTGCTGATGAGCCATCACTGTCTGTATGGTAAATTCAATTTGTGCATTTGTCCACAGGGACCGACCCAGAGGACACCATCCTAAACGCGTTCAGAATGTTCGATCCCGAGGCCAAGGGACACATACACAAAGATGCGTAAGTGGACTGCTTATAGAGAGAAATATTGCAGATGTTCCTGTTTGGCATGTGGCCGACACACTAATCTAAGCAGGCTCTGGTAGTCATGAAGCTCACTCTGTCAGGGCTTCCTTCCTGCTGGTAGTCGCTCGTCGGGGCGTCCTTCCTGCTGGTAGTTGCTCGTCGGGGCGTCCTTCCTGCTTTACCGCAAAGGTACATAGTCTAGCTGTGTGTCTAGCTGCCGTGAGAAGGGTCAGCATCACATCCCGAGAGTACACCACCTTGCAGTGTGCTTCTTGAGGTGAGACACATTCTTGAGGTTTCCAGTTTGAATCTGTAGTGAATCCCACTAAGAAGCTAATGCACCAAGGCTGCCCCACCCCTATTTCCCTCAGAAATCCTTCTACAATCAGGCCTCAGGATGCTTTCATAAGCACAATGACATCACTTCCTGCCCAGTGCCTCTAACTCCATGGGCCTGTTGTTCCGCAGGCTGCAACACCTCCTGACGACGCAGGCTGACAAGTTCACAGCTGAGGAGGTACGTACCCAGCAGCTGCGGTCTGCCTCACTTTGGAGGCAGCTCTGCACTCTGACCCCCCCCCCCCCCATCGCCACCCACAGGTCAACCAGATGTTCCAATCCTCCAATATCGACACATCAGGAAACCTAGACTACAAATCTCTTTGCTACATCATCACCCATGGAGAGGAGCAGGAGTGAAGCTGGCCACAGGTGTCAAGCCTTCCCGCCGCCCGCGCTCTGGGCGTAATGTGACTGACCCCTGACCTCTCCCGCCAGCGAGGGCTGCAAGTCAATAAAGACCTTTTTTTTTTTTAAAAAAAAAAGTTGCCTGGAGGTGTCATGATTACACTGCTACATGGGAACTTGTACTGACTGTCACTCACATGTAGAACATGTTTATATTCAAACAAATATCCTTTTCAGTCAAAAGTATAACCCGCCATCATTGTGAAATACTATGCGTGCTTAAAATGCATTAAATACTTTATCATTTTACTAATGTTTTATGTAACAATCATTGTCGTCGTTTAGCTGTGCTTGTAAAAGTACATAAAGTTTGCTCAATGATCACAAAAATCAAAGTGGTAAAAAAAATGTAAACATCACCAGAGAACAATCATGATAACGCACCTGATTCTAAACAGCACTAGAAGGCAAACTTTCAACAATAAGCGAAATGAAAGTTTAGTAAGACTTTGGTTTTTGCATTAAAGCAGAAGCAGCCGTCTCTGTGTCTGACTTACACCCCTCTCCTAATACACCGGGCTGTGACCATATAAAATGTAGAGGTTTATTCAAACACTGAGACATTACTGTGTTTGAATACTGCCCTGAGCCTGGACCTACTCTTAAGATAAAACCCGTAAGATATGATCCCTTTTGTGGTAACAAAAATATCGCATTGCACTTGGCGATAGCCCCAACTACGACTGCGGACGAGGGAAAATAACTCAGCACTACATCACAAATCAGCTGCGTGACTGTTCCTGCAGCAGAATGCCAGCTCCAGCATTGACCTTAAACGGAAGGGGTTTGTTGATTGGTCCTTAATGACCATGTGACTGTGCAAGCCGGGAGGGCGATGTGGAGGATTGTACCCGTATCAGTCTGACGAATGTCTCAGTTTGATGGCCTTAGGCCTGAGGCACATGGGAGGGCTGAGCGAAACTTTGGGTGTCCAGCTGATGCTGCCCCACCCCACCCCCACTGGGGCACAGGCATCCGCCTCAGGAACAGGCAGGGGCACCCGCGTCCTTCAGCACCCAGAAGGCGAAGGAGAAGCCAGGAAGCATGAGGGGCTGATCGGGGGGCAGGGTGGTGCCCTGGAGGGGGGGCAAGGTGGTGTCATTCACCATCTTCAGCACCTCTCCGTTCAGCTGTACCGACCTGTAAGACACCAGAACCTATTTGGGGTAGTTTCACCAACAACACTACTGCAGGTGTGTAAATCCATAGAAAAAGCCAGGACACCATGCTGGCGAACCCAAAGTCCCTGATTCTTGGACGTACCTGGACTGCAGGTCCCCTGGATTGGACCCCCCCGCCGTTAACACAAAGACTTGAGCGCTGCTGTTGGCCACATAATGAGGCAAGATGACCTGGACCATGGCCTTGTCCAGGTTCAGGGCGAACAGGGTGACGGAGCCTTTCCTGACATCCGGCCTGCAGATGAGGAGAGGCTGACATCTCAGCTCAGCACTCCGAACTCAGCAGCTGAACGCTAGCAATCAGGGGCCTCACCCATCTCTCCTGGTGCAGTGCAAGTAAACCCGCAGTCGACCTTTCTGCACCCCCAAGCTGAAGGTATCTGCGTCCAGAACCTCCAACCCAACCAGCCTTTTGTACAGAACTGACAGCCAGTAATCCTGTAAAAATACGGCACAGGCTGCCTGTAACCATCACAGTCTGGGGGTAGAAACACACGCAGGCAGCAAAATAAATGAAATCTGGGGGAAAAAAAAGGATAAAGTGGATCTGCGTCATCCATGAAAGGAACAAGGTATGCCAAGCAAACAGCCACCAATGGCTGCGTCTTCACAGGAGATGGACAACTACCTCATCCAATGGAATTCAGTCAAAGGTGTGTCTGTGCACACTTACAGGAAGGGGGTCCAGATTGTTGTCCACCAGCTGGTAGGTCCCAGAGCCAATGAGAACCTGCCTAATGACCACATCTAAGCCCATCTTGGCAGCTAGGCCCAGCTTGTCCAGCCACCTGGTGGAATGCAATAATTCCCTCAGTCTGAAACTGCAACCCTGCACTCGAGTACTCAGGCTTGGTGGTGCACCTGGGCCGTGATTACTGCTGCACGATGGCACCGCGGGCATGGAAAGGGAGCTAGCCTCAGCGCTGTCCTTTACTCACAGGAATCCTGCAGCAAACCGATCTGACAAGCCCACAGCCCCGCCTCCGTAGGCTGAACTCGTCTCCCCAAGCCACACCTTCTTTCCTGGGGATTCGCGGCCAACAGTCTGTGGACATTAGGAACAAAAATCATAGCACAGGAGTGCATTTGTTTACGGTTGTGAGCTACAGTGAACGGCAGGAACCTGGTGTGAAGGAACTCGAAAACCAGATGCCAAAAGATCTGAAGAACAACAGCTCCTCATGGCCGACGCCATAATGATATGATGACCCCAGCTAAGCAGGAACCCATGGAAGATGGAGCAGAGGAGACACTACTGCCCATTACCTGAAGGACATCATTGGTTTTTTCCACCAGAGTGTCCATCACTTCTGGATCGAGGAAATCTTGCAGTGAAGTCTCTCTGCCATTTACGTAGTAGCTAAGAAGCCAGAGAGGTGTTAAGGTGTCAGGTAGTATTAACCATGAAGACATGATTCACACAGGTTCAAAAAGTCATATCATAGCCGGTGTGGTGGTGACTGTATTCTAACAGAAAAATTCAGTAATTATGTAGAGCATTGACCCCAGAACTGGTACTGTGCCAAGTCTGTAACCCTGGCCCAGGACAGGTTCTAAGTCAGCTCCTGGATGGCTTAGTCTGAGCACCTATGGCTTGTGTTAATGCATAGAGCCAGCCTGCACACACAGTTCTCAGGACAGCCAATGTGTGTCTATGCAAATCTGGAACAAATTCCAACTGAAATAAAGGTAGCTGATTATGAGAGAGACCTTGGTGTGTATGTTGATGCTTCCATGTCCCACTCTGGCCAGTGTGGGGAAGCAATTAAAAAGGCCAATAGGA
>JAODKM010000108.1:20557857-20573098 GCA_026780845.1 Petrocephalus sullivani
GGGGGGGGGGGGGGGGGGGGGGGGGGGGGGGGGGGGGGGGGGGGGGGGGGGGGGGGGGGGGGGGGGGGGGGGGCAGATGAACAGAGTCATGCTTGAGAGCACAAAGGGTTGCTAGTCGGCTATAAGCTTTCGGGATGGACACAGGCTAGCAACGCACTAGCAATGCAGTGGCCCCGGGCCCCAGCAGCTCACCTGCGAGCTGGCAGGTTGATCCCAGCGGCCAGCGTGGAGGTGCAGGTGAGCAGGCAGAGCGTGCCGGCCGAATAGGCCTCCTCCAGCAGCCTGCGCTCCTCGCCGGTCAGGCCGCTGTGGTGGTAAGCCAGACCGTAGGGTACCGTGCGGCGCAGCACCGGGCACAGGGCCCCGGCTCCACTCTCTCGCAGCTCCTGCAGGAGCCGTGCCTTTTCCTCCCCCCTGTGACTTAGGAAGTCCCTGGAGGGGCCCAGTGGACACAGAGCCGGCCCATAGTCAGCATGTGCTTCAGCTTCAGCACATGACCACTACAGCACAGACTACACACAGCTTCAGCACATGACCACTACAGCACAGAGTACACACAGCTTCAGCACATGACCACTACAGCACAGAGTACACACAGCTTCAGCACATGACCACTACAGCACAGAGTACACACAGCTTCAGCACATGACCACTACAGCACAGAGTACACACAGTTTCAGCACATTACCACTACAGCACAGAGTACACACAGCTTAAGCACATGACCACTACAGCACAGACTACACACAGCTACAGCACATGACCACTACAGCACAGACTGCACACAGCTTCAGCACGTGACCACTACAGCACAGAGTACACACAGCTTCAGCACATGACCACTACAGCACAGACTACACACAGCTTCAGCACATGACCACTACAGCACAGAGTACACACAGCTTCAGCACATGACCACTACAGCACAGAGTACACACAGCTTCAGCACATGACCACTACAGCACAGACTACACACAGCTTCAGCACGTAACCACTACAGCACAGAGTAACTGTCTGTTAGTAATATTCAGAAATGACATTCACAGCCTTCGCAGCATGCTTAGCACAGATATCACTGGGGGGGCTGGAATGAAACCACATACTTCCTCAGGTATTTACAGATCATATCTGCAACGTTCTCACAGTTCTTCTTGCTGGGGCAGAAGACCAAGCAGGAGTGTGCAGGGATGACCTCCGTCACCAGGGCTATGATGTGGTCAGGGTCCACTTTAAGCATGGAGCTGGAATACTGTAAATGCCCTTCATTAGGGGTGAGTGGCAGAGTGGAGCGGGTGGGCAGGCCGCCGCTCCCACACAGAGCCCCGGAGACAGAGAGTAGGGGCGCACCTTAAAATTCAACACGCGAGAGAACTTGAAGCACTCTTCCTCCTTCGCGTGAATCTCAAAGATGGTGTCCCTCACCTTCACGTACTCCATCAGCTGGACCTGCAAGGCGGGACACAGACTGCTGCACAATCCCATCCACCAAACACACGCATGAATGAAAAGTCAATGACCTACAGGCCGGAAGTCGCTGGTGAAGTTATCAGCTTTGAGGAACTTCTGCAGATCTTCTGTGTTGCTCAGAGTTGCACTCATGCCAATGATCTGTGTTAAGCCTGTGGAAATGAATAATTAATGGAATATACTGGAAAAACTGGAGATAGAAGTGACCAAGGTTAGGGGTAGAAATGTGTCAAAAACATTTATGCAGACTCTACATACACAGAGCCACGGCAGGAAAGCCCTTCTGAGCCACTGCCCGCCCAAAAGACAGAGAGTGGGCAACATAAATATACTTACTGCTGACATAGAGCACCTTGGCCAGAGTCATCTCCAGCAGGGCCCCGCGCTTGCCCTCCCCCAACATGTGGAGCTGGAACAGAGAGAGAGAGAGAGGGAAAATCATCACGCAAAACATGAAGACCCAGCCACCCATCCCTCAGGCCCGGGAAAAGAAGGATGCATTTCTAGGTCGCATCTGAAGGAACCTTCAAAATGGGGCAGCCTTGTCACGCCACTGTGACACATTTGGTTTACAAACGCAGCCATGAAGGCTGTGGCTGGCAGAAAAGGACTCAGCTACAGTATCAGCTGCACCACCTTCCTACCTCGTCCACCACCAGCAGCCCCACTCTCTGCAGGCGGTCTGCCTCCACCAGCGAGTTCACCAGACTGTGGGCCTTCTCGATGGTGGCCACATACAGGGACTTCTTCTTCTGACGCTTCACTGGGGGGAAGCGGCCCTTGCTCCCTGCGTACTCCTCCACCAGGAAGCCCAGCTCCAGGCCTAGGCTGGCCAGACCCCGGACCTGCGTGCAGAGAGGCAGGCGTGAGCGGGGAGTGTGCACATGGGGAGACAGCGCGGATGTCCGGGGCAGCGGCACCTTCTCCTGGACCAGGGAGATGTAGGGCAGAATGAGGAGTGCGTCCATGCTCCTGCACAGCAGCTCTCTCAGGATGAGAATCTCCGCCACCAAGGTCTTGCCACCGCTGGTGGGCAGTGAGTAGATCAGGTTCCTACGCTTCTGTACAGACTCCAGCGTCAGACACGTCTTCTGCCAGTCTATGAGAAGAGAAGAAAAGGCCCCCATTCCAGACACTACAGGTCACTGCTCTATAGCCAGCTGTCAGGTACAGTGATAGACACTAACTCTGCTCAAAGGGCAAATCATGACTACTATCCAGCACTATAATACCACAGGTCAGGAACATTACCATAGAGCAGTACTTCCCAAAGTGGGTGTGACGAGATGTGATTAAAATTTTTAAATGCAAAATCCAATTTTTACTGTAAAGGTTAAAACAGAGAAAACAGTGATAAAAAATTAATAAATAATAAATATTGACCAATGTAGAAATTTAATTAACAACCAGTCAGCTGGTGGATGGGTCATTGACCTCATCCATCACCTGAGGTGATTAGGCTACGAACTTACGATGTATAGCACCATCAGCTGGAGGTAAATGCCAGGAGAGACACACAACGAACATGCAAGGAGGCAATATTTAGTTTTTGCAGACAAGCTCAAAAAATAGGCTTTAGGTCTTTTTATCAAGACAAAAGCTTAATACTTTAACAGAGAGTTAAAGCAAGTTTGCAACAAAATATAAAGCCGTTTGCATCTACCTACTTATGCGAAAAGAGGTTCTTCACGCTGATGTACATTAAAAGTAAATCAGACCGTGAGCGTAGCGGCCGAGGCCCAAGCAGCCGTCCTCACAAATAAACACGGACTAGCCTTTGTGCACAGGGCCTCCTTATCGCATTATGTAACATTAACATTATTGAATTACTAGGCCATATAAGATAGTTTATGTATAATTTGTTTAAAATGATTTAAATTGCTTATTTACAGATGCTAACCTAATGCCATACTGTAATATATCAGGGTGATGGCCACAGAGTGCTGAGAGCATACCTGCAAATAATATCAGTCCCCCCACCACTCTGCAAAATCATCGTGGGGAACCCAAAGCCCGGGGGCCGGTTTTTAATACCGGTCCAGCCCCGATTACCATAGAGATCCATGATCCCTCGCTGACTGCTGATCAGCTCCTTTACTTTGCTGGGGAGGCCATAGAAGGGACCAAGGTCAATCCCCGCCGGCAGGGCTTCTGCAGCCTGCATAGCTGCACCTATCTCCTCAGTCAGGGCAGCCTCCTTCCGAGCAGCGCTGGCGGAGACGCCCACTGAAGGCACAGCCGCGTTCCCGCGCATGGCGCTCTTTAACCGGTCAGTCACACTGCTTTTTGTTTGAGCTTCAGCATCCTTCCCATCCTTGCTGTTTCTGGGGGTGGGGCGCCCCCTGGTGGCTCTCCCAGGAGGATCGGGGATGTCGCCACTTTCTGGGGAAGCGGAATCATTTCTGCTCCACTCTCCTTTCTTAAGCAACTCTTGCTGAAACGCAAGCTGGGAGCTTGGGAGCTCCTCCTGGAATGTGTCCCTCAAACAGGACACCACATCATCACTGCTGCAGTCCTTGCTGTCCTCTGCCCTCAGGGCTGTGTAGCCATCCTCAGCGCTATGTGTAACACCCTCAAATCCCGGATCTCTCGCAACTTCAGGGTCACATCCCATGCCAAGCTCCACATCCTCCAGCCTGGCCAGGAAAGAGCGGTCCCCGAGGATGCTGTCATAGTCCCCAAACAGGTCCTCTTGGTCACTGCAGTCCTGTGGAAGACGGGCAAAACGGAGAGCAGACATCAGCTCCGTCCTCTCTGTACATGGAAAACTGTCGCAGCACGGAGAGAGCTGCTGTTGTACATTTTACAGTACAACTGAAGTCATGCTAAATGTAAAAAACAGCGAACCGTTTAAACAACTTTTCTGGTATGTTTTAACTACACAACAATTGCACAACATGGCATGGCTGCGCATATGTAAACAGTGAAATATTAACAGAAAACATGGTGTAAGTGATGCCGTAGAGGTCTGCGGCGGGTCACGCTTACACCCTCCATCGGAGGCACAGCTTGCCCATCGCCCGGCTCCTTCGGGCTGCAGGATCTTTTCCTGGCAGGGGTGAGATGACTCCTCAGACCGTCTCTCGACCTCTTCCGGGAAGCCACGCGTTTTATTTTGATTCCCTGGTGGTCGGTGCTCATTCTGTCACCGAACCGCAGTGCTCTGTGGCGCCTTTATCCCTGACATCTTATGTACAGGTCCATTTCGGCCCACCTCCCAGCGAAGAGCAACTAAAACAGCTGGGCTGCAGCTTGGGCGGCTTATATTAATGTTATTACCTCATAATGTCTAACTGACCGTTTAAAGTGTGAGCTACCGACCAGCAAATGGCCACAACATATCTGACAGCTCCATGGCAGTACAACCGACTCGCAACTCAATGTAAAATGCGAGATAAACGTTGCTGTTTGTTTATCCTGCAATCGAAAACAAAACCATAAACAAATACAAGGATAAAAACAGCAAAACAAAGCTGTTAAACAAATGTACAACTGCAGGGCTCTCCCGTATTAATGGACAATGCTTAAAATCGGGACTAGCCAATCAGCGACAAGGAGACATTGTCACCGTGAATGATAACCGACGGAAAGTCAGTGCTAAAAACGTTCCTCTTACACTTATTCCATACTTTTACATCACATATTTCTTACCGCTATCATAATTAAAAAAGTTTTGTTGCTTAATATTTTTTATCCTTCTATTTTAAAAAGAGAAGAGTCGAACATACATGTATATGCATACTAGAAAGCATGTGTGTCTTTGTTGCTTCCTGGGAAGTTCTCTTACAAATCAATGTTTCCTTCGGACACCATAAGGTGATGCACCCCTTGATTGGAAGGCAGAGGTGTGTCGTAAGTTACCCCTCATATGCCTAAAGGCGTCGTTATTTAAAATAACAATGTTGGCGATCAGGAAATTTCGATTTATTCAGCACTTCCTCTGTAAAAATGCAGCGAGATGCAACACCGCAGGTAATTATATCTGCCATTGTCTGCATTGAATGTACCAGAGCCGGGATGGGGTTTACTCGGTGGTGTTAATGTTTCCCTAAGGTATATTTAGCGTCACTGATAGGGAGTTGGGTTGAATAAAGTTGCCATTTAATGGAAGCGGTAGCGATTAAATTGCACGTTATTATACCGCGCACTCAGCACCTACCCTTTTCCCCCCACGGTGATCCACATGTGGGTTATAACATTGCTGTATGGCTTGCATTTCTTTGGTTCCTAGATCGCGGTATTCGAGGGCTGCACGACAGTTCAGCCGAAATTAGCAGAAGTAATGATGACATGGTAAGAGAGCCTTGTGACTGGTGTCAAACGCGTATTGGTGTGTTTTTTTTTTTGGTAGAAAACGCTAATTTGTTTTTGTTTCATTGATACATAGCCAGTTAATATGGAAAATCCATACAAGGAACCACCGAAAGGCTGTATACTCTGCAACGTTACAGTAGATCACAAAAACGTACAGGTGAGTCGGGGCCTAAATGCGTAATTTATAATAGTACATGGCTGTTTAGTTCACGCCTTTACGTGCGTTTTTCCTTTTTGGAACCGCAGCTACTGTCCCAGTTCGTTTCCCCGCATACCGGGCGCATTTACGGCAGACACATAACAGGTGGGACGTCATTCTAGAGTTTTGGTTATATAGTGTGGCACAGTGTCCTGTGGGTGGTTTGTCAATCCCTGCTCCTTTTCAGGTCTGTGTGGTAGGAAGCAGAGGGAGGTAGCTAAAGCCATAAAGAAGGCCCACAATATGGGTAAGTTCCTGTAACTATTATAGTATGTCAAGCAGTACATTAGGCTGAATGGATTCCATGAATGTTCAATATGTAGAGTAACACACATTTACCTACTAATTCCAAAGTTAGCATATTACAAGGGAGCAATCCTGAATGTGATGAATGGATTTTGCATTTATGTGTGGCGTATGCCCTCTCTCTAGGTTTCATGTCTGTGACATTAAAGGAACCATCATTCATGAGGGACCCCAACATCTGCAACATCAAACAGATGGAGTAGACGGAGGACGTGGCGGCGGGCCGCCTGCTGGCCCTCAGCAGTTACTCGCAAACCATGAATTCCTCATATGAACTTCAATAAACATCTTTCATATCACCTATGACAAATTATGATAACTTTAATTGGTAACAAATGTTTTACCTATGAAAAGTCAATCATTTAACAAAAGTTCAAAATGTATATAAATACAACAGGGCTACAGACTTCTCCACAAATCCTGGTGTTTTTTTTGCAGCTTGGAATGAGAAGGGACCAAGGGCACTTTTAGCTCGCAGCCTTGGTGGGGGGTGGGGGCTCATGCGAGCCAGCAAACACCATAGCTACAGATGAAGAGCTGTTGGGTTGTTCTTTGTGGGAACCGGGGTGTGCCTGTGCCCTGCTAACTAGCCCAGGTTCCAGTGCAGCTTAAGGTAACATGGCTTCATTTATAGGATAAAAGGCCAGTAACATTCCTGAGAAATAGAGAACAGAAAAAAAAGATTAAAGTCATGAGTCAATTGTAAAAACGTTCAGTCAGTGTGTTAGAAGACTGGAGAGTTTGATCTGTCCAGATTCCCATTCTGAGTGGCCATGAGCTCATCCTCTGTCTCCGATCCACTGACTGTTAGGGCTCCTTCACTGTTAATCTCCAAAGCATCTCCCCCCTTCCTCTGGGTCCTCCTCCTTGACTGGGCATCCCGGTAAGCCAGGATCGGGGGCAACACACCAGACACGTCAATGTCGTGGTCAGTGTTGCAGGAGAATTCTGGCAGTGGGACACCCTGGTGATTCAGCACTGGTGTCCGAAGCAGAGGGGATTCTGGGAAGAGCACCTTCATAGCTGTACAAAGCAGCACATTCTCCTGGGGCAGGTGTGAAGGAAGACACTGACTCTCTGAAACGACAGTAAGGAAAAGCGGGTCAGGTAGTGTGTGTATGTTTTTGAAGAATTGGTTTAAGCAGCAGCTGTAAATAAGGAGCAACTCAGTGCAGTGCTTTAATAACCTGGAAGACTACTTAGAATGCACAGCTGGATAGTAACAGCTGGATGTGCACTGCCCGTGTTCACTGAACATGTAACAAAACATTTGTCTGTGTCTGTCCAACTTTACACTGTACTTCTGTTGTCTTAATACTCCGTCATTCAACTGTCGCAGTGCATGTCATCCTCCTCCACCCTGACCGTTGCAGTGCATGTCATCCTCCGCTGCCCTGACCGCCGCAGTGCATGCCATCCTCCTCCACCCTGACCGTTGCAGTGCATGTCATCCTCCGCCGCCCTGACCATTGCAGTGCATGTCATCCTCCGCCGCCCTGACCGTCGCAGTGCATGTCATCCTCCGCCGCCCTGACCGTCGCAGTGCATGTCATCCTCCGCCTTCCTGACCGTTCTTACCTGGCTGGGCTAACATGACCATGGGGTGGGATTTCTTACCCAGCTGGGCTAACAGGCCATGGTTCTCCAATAAAATGCTCCTTACAGGACAGTCATGACTTCTGTCAGCCTGCTTGGTGGAAACCCTCCCCCCCGGAACGACACTGACAGCAACACAGTCAGATTACGCATCAGGACAACATGCACGATGACAGTCAGGCAATGAGCTGAACGACAGTCAGAGAGGGTGACATATCTGGCTGACATGCAATACAGCAGTCCAATGACAGGCAGGCAGCTCAGTGCCAAATAGAGACTGCAGTGGCTAGCCGTTAGCAGTACTGCGGGTCCCAGGCACTTTGAGTTCCTCCCACAGACCCACATGCCCTGGGCCTCACCGGGACACTGAGCTGCTTGTGACCGCTTCTCCGCCACGGCCTTCTGGAGAGCAGAGACTTCCAGCAGCAGCCTCTCCAGTGAGCGCTCGCTCTGCTCGACGTCCTTGCAGGCCGACTGCAGGCAGGGCGAACAGGGGACTCAGTGCCCTCCCCCGGCAATCTCCAATAAATCAGCCTCTGTTTATAGCTGACCTCCACAGAGAAACACAGCAGTGCTGACACTGTGGCAGGTCCACCCCACACCCCAAGAGGAGGAGGGCGTGCAGCCCGGTGCACACACGCCCCCCACTTACCCTCAGCTGCGCCTGCAGTGTGTCGTTCAAGCTGCTGACCTCGCCCACTTCTTTCAGGGACCCGTCTGCGGTGAAGAACCTGGAGCTGCAGCAGCACAGACAGAAGGAGACAGGGGGGTGTCAGCTTGGAGGGCGGCGGGAGGGCCAGCTGCCCCCCCCCCGTGCCGGGACGGCCCGTACCTGTGCATCTTCACAGCCCGGCTGTAGCCGGACGACGGGCAGCACGTGGAGCTTCTCCAGTAGTCCTGCTGCTCCAGCGTGCCCAGGTTGCCTAGCAGCACTGGGATTTTGTGGCACTGACTGTAAGCAGGGCAGAGCAGAGCAGGGCAGGGTGATCAGCATGGGCACCGTGCCCCGGGCCCCGGGCAGCGCCACCTCTCACCCATGCTCTCACCTTCCGTGTGACAGGAACACCGAGTACTCCAGGCAGTGCGTGGAGCATATGGCCGAGGCCTCCGTGGACGTCAGCAGGAGGAACACCAGCTCGTGGTTGTGCAGCGCCCTCCTCAGGTTGCGATGGACCACCTGCTCCTTAAAGGTCATTCGCTGATCCGTGTTCCTCCTCTGCTTGTACCATCCAAGCACGTTCTCCTGGGGGGGGGCAGACAGACAGCCGCTGCCACGTCTGTGGGGCTAAAATGACCTTCGGGAGATCAACTGAACTCTTACCGTTTTCTCGGAGGCCAAGATCCGCCCGACTTCTTCTGGTCTCACTTCTCCGGCACTGTCATAAAAACTGAGAGGGAACAAAGCAGGAGCGGCGGGACCCAGGGGCCCACAGAGGTGGTGAGCAGGGAGCCTGGAAACTCCCATCACTGCACGAGGTCACTGCCGTCAAGCAACTAGGAAACCATGCAGTGAATAACTTACCTGCCAAGTCTGCAACAGGAAACATGTTTCTGAATGTCTGAAATGGACAGGAGCGTGAAAATGTCAATATGTACAGCAGGTGTCCATAAATGCTCCCCTTTGATCAGCTAACTTGCTGAAACTGATGTGGTGAGAGCAGATACACTAATTACACCCTCACCCTAACGGCCGGGAGGCTGGGGTACTCACGTATGGTATGTTCATACTGAACGTGGTCCATCTGGAAGTCGGTGATCTTACTCCTCTCCTCCGCCTTGGTCTCCCCGAGGATGAATCCCTCCTGCAAAACAATGCAGATGAGCGGCGGGCGTGACTGACACGGCCGCCCGAGCCCCGAACTCTGGGCTTACCGCGTCCGAGTCACTATTCAGATGCTGAAACATGAGCGATCCGAGCACGAATCCGGAAACACGGACGGTCGTATGAAGCTCCGCCATGGCCGCGGCGCGACGCTCAAACCGGGCAGCACTAACGGCGGATCAAACGGAAGTGACGTGGGGACGTCGCGGGGCCGCCTTTGCGTCAGAGGCGTGGCGACGTCGCGGGGCCGCCATTGCGTCAGAGGCGTGGCGACGTCTCGGAGCTGCGCGGGCGGGGCCCGCAAATCCGAGCGCGCTCCCGACGGCCGCGGCTCGTACCGGCTATACCGCCAATATTCTGTATTCTGCTGCTGATGCACCGTGCAAAAATGATAAACTACATATTCATTCTTACCACTCTGACACACACACAAAAAAAGTGCATTTGTGTATTATTGTGTATTATTGTGTATTATTCTTAAATCTAGGTAAACCTTCTGGTCTGACGTTTATATTTTCACCCGCTAATACATATTTTCATATTAGCATTTCAAATCCCTTTTTTGTAAAAATGTTACTGCCTATCAACCAGTTGCAATTCTATGTGTGAGTACAGCAGCCTCTTATTGAGTACTGATGCGATTGTGCGTGGTGTCTTCTTACTATAACATGTTACGAAGTATGAGAATATATAAGTATTTGGGAACACATCGGGTTGAATTTGGAGGGAGAGACCTTGGAGTACTTAGACATGATTGCGTGGTGGCTTGAGCTTGCAGGCTTGTCGCTCCCCTAGATGGCCACAAGGCGGCGCTTTTGCACGCATAACGGGCATTTGTCCAACTGGACCGGACTCTGAAACCTCGTACAGAGGTTGTTCGTGGACGCATTTAAGTCGCCTTCCAATGTTGCAGAAGGGGCTCGATACGTACACGGATTCATGACTTGCTGCAGAGCCCGTCAGCTGTGGAGAGCCATGATCCCTTTGTGACAGACTGCCCAGGTTTGTTTCTCAAGCTTCGGAGAAAACTTATTTTGTAGAGCTTAGATTGCCTTCTGTTGCTTAGAGGTAGGAGTAATTCGGCGAATAAATCATCTACATTAATATGTCGTTTTATTAACGTGGTTGTTTTTATTATGAACATGGTTTTACTGTTTCAATAATCACATTACATTAATTACATTGGGATCCCATTCCACCGTAGTATTTTACGAATTTAGTAAAAGTAAAATTTTTGAAATTGTACTTGTTGTGTGAAATAATCATTTCGGGGTGTGAGACAATTTAGTCATGACTTTCGGTGATCTGGAGTGGGCCGATTTGGACGCTGTTATGCCTTTTGTGGCGCTACACTCAGTACTGCTAATGCTGCTGGGAAACAGCGATACGTGTAACCATGTAACAGTAACAGCGATACGTGTAACTATGTAACAGTTTTTTCCCTTGAATCAAATGAGAGGAGTTCGTCAACCTGCGCATTCCCAATTGTAGAGTTGCAAAGTCGTTTACAGGAATACGAGGACACACCTGTCCAGTACATGCCTGCTGTAAAAACAGGCAGAAACACAGAGCAAGATCGGCCAGATTCTCCTTAAACTGAAGCTGAGCGATCGGCATTTATCACAACGTGCAATTCGACCAGGTAGAGCATTACAGATTAGGCCGGGAGGTTAACAGGACCCCAGAACTAAAAGGGGCTAAATCCTCGCGCTGTGACAGTGGCAGCTGGGTGGGGGCGGTGCTGTTGTTCTTGGCAGCCAGTTGTGTGGTTTGAGTGGCGGTAAACACTGCGGCTGGGAGCGGGCGACCTAAGGCCATTGCCATGGCCCACAGGAGCACCGTTTTAGCAGTGGGACGGCATCATGGAAGAGGCTTGGGGCACCATCCTCGTGCTGCTCAGGGTGTGGTTCACGACCGTGGTGCTCCTAATCATGTTCCCGGCCATGTTCGGCGTCTCCCTGGGGATCACGGAGGTCTACATGAAGATCCTGGTGAAGACTCTGGAGGTGAGTCTATGGTCCTTTTTGGGGGGGGGGGGATTGGCAAGGCAGGACCCCCACCACCACCATGTGGTCAGTGTTACCTGCACAGTGAGGAATGCTAGTCACCTGAAAACATGCTCTTTCCATGGGCAGTGGGCGACTCTTCGGATCCAAAAGGAGAACAGGAGGCGGGACCTGATCAAGGCCACTGTCCCCAATGGTGAGTCTGCCCAGTGGGGTTATATACCACCTAGAATAGCCTTCATTATTACTGCTTTTGTCAGCAGATTGATTTTCTCCTTCCAATAAGATGAGCTACAGAAGATACCCGCTGGTGCTGTACACAGTGTATGTCTGTGCTGAGCCAGAATTTAGTGTTATTTATGACTTAGTGCTCTTATCATCTTAATCTTTCCCTTTTGCTTCGCTGTGACGTCATGATTTCTCCTCTGCCTACGCCCTTCTCGTGTGGGTGGGTGTGTGTCCAGGCAGGTTTTTATTGCCTGTGTCTAGTTGTTTGTTGTACAATCAGGTTGATATTTGCAGGTATGTGCAGCCGTCTTGGACTAACGGAGGCCAAATGTTGTTTGTTCCGATGACGGTGCTGCAGTGAGTTTGGGCATTTCTGCAGCCCGGGCTCCAGTTAGCATGTTCGAGTCTTCCGGGCCTTTCGCTCTGAGCCGGGAGTGCATCCACATGCCGATTTCGAACGGGGCAGCTGAGGTCATCGCTTGTACTGATCCTGCCCTCCGTGCCCAGAGGTCACTTCTGATTTCACAAGCCTTAGTGCTGCAAACCCTCCTTTGGCAGACTTAAACAGAACATGAAAAAGATGGCGTACTGAATGGGCTGCAAACTGAAATCTAATGTTAATAAATAAGTAATACAATAATATTTTTAGGTGGGGGGGCATAACACTAGTAACATGCCAACAGAAAGGTCCATCGCACGGTTCTTCCCTCTGACTGGCTTGCTGCTCATTACGGGGGGGTTAGACGTTAGAGCTGCTGCCACCCGGCTTTTAGGAAAAATGAAACACTATGTCCCAGATAGATAGACGGACAGACAGATAGATAGATAGAGAGACAGAGAGAGATTGTCCCCCACCTACTGACCCCGTGCTTGATCCCCAGGGACGTTTGCCGCACTACTTGGTTAGTGTCGGTGCCTGTAAGCACGTGCATTCTCTCTGTTCTACTTGATGGCAATCTTCTCTGGTGAAATCAATTCGTACCATTTGCAGCTTCAGTTGGCACAGGTATTTGGCCGAGATACACAGCACTAGTTGCGTGTTTTTGGCTTCTTTAAATTGCCAAAATACCGCCACACCACTGACGTTATTTCTCTTGGTTTATCCACAGTTTCTTCTTTTTAAGAAGATGTTGTGGCTGCTGACAGCAGCACAGAAGTTTTCCCTGAGCGAGTGCTTGCCTCTCGCATGACTCACGCGTGTTACCAGAACAGTAGTATGTGGGATGGGCCACGAACTTTAGGACCCGTGCTGTGCGTTTCTTGGGCATAGGTCATCCATTCTCAAAGCACTCTGATTGGCTGCAGGCCAGGTTATGTTAGTCAGTGCTAACAAAACACCAGCACTCTCATGACTCCTCCAAGCATTTGGGAATTCTCTGCAGATTATTAGCATGGATTTCTCATGTGCTCAGTATTACTGTGGACTTTCCTTTTGTATTTCGCTGGGTTCCCCTTCCTGGCCGGGTCACTTTGGACTTCTGCTCTTCCAGTGAGTCGTTTTGACTGCGGTGTCCTTTGCCTGCCTGCCTGCCCTGTTGCATTCCCTCACTTGTTCATTAAATGCCGGTTAGTATTCCTACGGCTGTGCCTGCACTGTGTTTCATTGCCGGTTCTGACAAGTAGTCACAGGGATAATGACACCGTTTAATATCGAGCTTTCATGTCATATCGATATAGAGGAAAACTGTATTGCAATAATTATCGCTGCTATCAGTCTTACTGGAGCTGGTCAGTGGCAGTGGAGGATGACGTAAAACGGGTGCAGGAGAACACAGTTACAGCCAAGTACGCATGTTGGAAAACACCCATTCATCGTCGAAATGGGTCCCCATTTGTCATGAGAGGCAGTGGTTCTGTTGATCTGTTGCCTGATTTGTTGGCTGTCAGTCCAAATGGGCAGAGGGTGACGGTTGTACTCTGTGACCTTCTTTCAAACGTGTGAGCACCAAAGAGACGCCTTCCAGCAGTACCAATAGGTTCTCGTGACTTTGGGTGCAGTTCCTGCTGTTAGACCGCAGGGGATTCCTGGTGTGCACAGTGACAGCTGGGCAGACATTGTGACAGCAAAGCCTCGCTGTAACAAAGACACAGCGCTGTCGCAAGGCTGGGCATTACACAATCCAGCCCCGCAATCTCCAGCCAAGGCCATCTCTCAGCTGAGGCCCTGAGGGTATTTATAGTCTGTGCATCGCATGCTGTACTTACCAAAGCCATCAAGGGTTAACTCCCTTAAAATCAGCCATTACCTTGTGATAAAGATTCTTCTTTCATATTGGGGCCGTATTATCTGTGACCTGTTCTGTGACCCTCGGTTTCCAGACTGACCCTGAGGAGCCACTTGGGATCCCAAAGGCCTCATCCAGCGTGGAGGGTTACGCGTAGGCCTTTATGCACTAGCTGCATGGTCATATTTTGAGTGACATTGGAATCTGCCTAATGTACTTAAATCATATGCCAGCTTTGAGGAAATGATAACAGAAAAAAAAAAAAAAGATTTTGACTCAAGAGAAATAGTATTGCCAGATTATGGATTTATCCATTTCCATATGATAAAGCCTTCAAAACCTCTTAAACATCCCATTGACCATCCATCCATCATTCCATCCATTTTCCAAAACCGCTTGTCCTATTCTGGGTCGCAGGGGGTCTGGAGCCTATCCTGAAGGCCATGGGCCCAAGGAAGGGAACAACCCAGGATGGGGCAGTAACCCATCGCAGACAGGCACGCTAACCACTACTGCCCAAAAGTTTTTATGGTTTGATAAAGTGCATCAAAGGAGCATCTGATTTTATTGTAGTATTTTATGGGAACTTTAGTCTTTTGTTGTTCCTTCAGGAGGTTAAAGGTAACTCAGCCTGCCTGAGTCCAAAATGAGTGTGACTGACGGTAGACTGTGCCGCCTTCTCTTATCAGGAATCATCCAGAGGGACGACGGCTCCATGGAGCAGGAGATCGGGGAGCTCCACCGGAACAGGTCATGGTCCCTTGCCAGGGGAAAGTTCACGCTGTGTGACGTCTTCTACTTCACTCGGAAAGGCATCGAGGACATCGTGGAGGACGAGGTGACTCAGCGCTTCTCCTCCGAGGAGCTGGCATCCTGGAACCTGCTGACGCGCACCAACAACAACTTCCACTACATCAGCCTGAGGCTCACCATCATGTGGGGGCTGGGCGTGGTCATCCGCTACTGCCTGCTGGCCCCGCTGGGGTCGCCAGCCCCCCCCCCCCCGCCGCCCCCCCCGCCCCCCCCCCCGGCTGCCGCCCCCCTCAGCCCGGCACCTGCCTCCCCCCGCCGGGCGGCA
>JAODKM010000108.1:20679246-20692569 GCA_026780845.1 Petrocephalus sullivani
TACTTATGGTTAAGGTTGGGGCTGGGTTGGGGTTCAGGGTGTCGTGATTGGGATTAGGGTTTTTCCCATAGAAATGAGAGGAAGGTCCCCATTTAGATAGGTACGCTAGTCTGTGCGTGTGTGTGCCTGTGTGTTCTTGTATAGATCACTTTTGAGTACCAAAATGTCCCCAAAAGTGCGTAAAACCTGAAATTTCCCTAATTTTGAGGACATCTTTTCGGGTCCCAATTTGGAAAACCTCAAATTTATAAAAATCTGCGAAAGGAATCAAAAAAGTAAAAATGCCAAAAGTCTTCTATTTGGGTTGGCTACTTATGGTTAAGGTTGGGGCTGGGTTGGGGTTCAGGGTGTCGTGATTGGGATTAGGGTTTTTCCCATAGAAATGAATGGAAGGTCCCCATTTAGATAGGTACGCTAGTCTGTGCGTGTGTGTGTGTGTGTGTGTGTGTGTGTGTGTCCCTGAAAAGCAAATCGACCTTGGTCAACATAACTCATGATTAGGTTCACTAATACCGTTTTAAATAGTTTATATAAATCTTAAAGACTTTAACAGATTACTAGATTCAGAAATTATGAGCTGACGCAATTAATTCAATTATAAACATATTTTATCACACATTTGCGCTTTATAAGCGAAAAAATCATAAATCGTCGGCACAAGTACAGGTGACTAGCGAGCAACACAACGAAGCAATGGAGCAGCAAGCGAGGGGAAGGCGGCCTGCTTCTCCTTATTACGGCGCGCTGCGCTTGGCTGTCTTTCATATTCTGTCAGGTTGTTTTGCGCTGATTGTCGCAAAGGCGCCCATGAAGCAGACAGTGAGAGATGCAGCGCTCTGCCGCCCATTACGTTTCCCGGGCTTAAGTGTCGCATTCAGACAGTACGCGGGGTGCTGCTGTCTATCGAACACGGAGAGATAGGCTGCTGTTAACAAAATACTAAATTCTCTATCCATATTATTTTGTTCGGATACTAATTTCTTATCTTTCGGTTTGCATTTTTTCATGCGAGTCATTCATGAATAATAATAAATAAATAAAATAAATAATACTACTACTACTACTACTAATAATAATAATAATAGTGCAGTTTAATATAACTCGACGCTTATTAATTTTCACTTATTTGAAAGGTAACTTTAAAAGAGGTAGATGTAACCGAACGTTGTCAACTAACATTCAGGCCGACCGCTAAAATGAGGAAAACGTCAAACCCAGCCTGAACAACCTGATGATCTATACGCGTTTTTGCTGTTTCCTTTTTAAAACGAAGGTGTGGGCGCCATGAGAGAAAAGCAAATACCTCGGTATTATCCATTATCTTGCGAATCCATTTTAATGACTGTCAATTAGCCTACTATTTTCAGTACGCGTGAACATTGCTTAGTATTGCTGTTCTTAATAGCAGCGTTATCTCAAGTGGCACTCCGGCGTTCATTGAGACGTCTGAGCCCTGGTAAGTAAACGGCGGATAGGGATTAGTTCGCCTAGTTCTTTGCATGTTAATGACGTTTTATCTTAACTCCAATTACGGGAAACGGAGGACAGGTGAAGATCGAGAAATTGTTTTGGTTACCTCACTGAGTCATTTACAGTAGAAGTTGCCAAATTTGACACCCATTTTGGTGACTTAGGAGAATAATCAACATTAATAATGAATATATATATATATATATATATATATATATATATATACTTACACCTAATGATGTTCACACATAGGACTATAATCGAAATTGCTTTAAATAAATCGGTTTTTTTTTCGACAAAACAAAATTAAACGCAGAAGTACGTTTTTCAAGTGTTTTACAATTTGTAAAAACTGGAATTGCCGGAAAAAAACTGGAATTTTCTATTAATATAAAGTGTATTCTCTCTGTCACTTAAGAAAAATAATAAATACGCTGTGATTTAAATGCAGACTGAAGCAGACCCATAAGGACTCGTGGCTCTGCTTGACGTTTTCAAGATTGCTTAATATTGTTAAATTAGCGATAGTCTCTAGTCTATTCCGGTTTGATCTACCCAATTACATTCAATCAAATATGTATGTAAAAATGTATGACGTGTTGACACTGTAGTTCAAAATTATCCCGTGGTCGTAAAATTCAATATTAAAATAATACCCGGTGCATTTTGGAGCATGCATGAAATCAGATGGTCTTCCTTCTGTATGTGTCGTCACGGTAAAAAAAAAAAAAAAACAAGAATGATGAAAAAATTAAAAAGATTACCTCATGGGTATATTGGTCAATTTTACGCGCGTTTATTAAACGTGTACGGTTTGCACAACCAAAGCACACTCAGCTAGATTTAAGTCTCTGAAGTTTGTGTCCACTTGGCAGTCATTTTCTTGCTAACGACGGAGTGACTCCTGCCACCGCGATACGTCGTTTGAAAGCCTTTCCAGCACCTGCTGTCGAGTCCACAATAATTATGACAAAATTACTAGTTAGCACATGATGTTGCTTTGTTTTATTCAATTTTCAGTTGTCGTCGTCCGTCCGAGGAGAGCGACTGTCAGCAGAAATAGCATCCTCTGCTGGCCCTGTCGCCCGCCACTCCAACCTGAAAAGGGGAAGCTTCTCCTCGTCTTCCGATAAAGCGAAAGGCAGAGTAGCGCGGCGCGATCAACCGTCTCAGCTGCGCAGCTCGCTAATTATACTGCGAGCCATTCCCCTCTAATCGCCAGCATTGTCAACAGAGAACCGGGGCACGCCAGAAAAAACTGTGTGCTCCGGGAAAAAATACGCGCACGAGTGTTTAACGTGGATTAAATGACATGATCACAACCTACCAATGTTCGCCCACTCAAACTTGAGCGTTGAGACAAAGCCTGGCATTTCCGGATTAGTTGTATTTTATAGGAAAATGACCATATAAGCTCTTTTCAAAGCCAAGATGATCCGTCGCTTATCACCGTCACATGCATCCAAATCTGTGTTTGTTTGTTTGTTTAATTTGCCGGTTTCTGAGATTCCCGACCGCCGGTCAGCAGACAGCAGCGGTTTTATTACCATGCAAGAGGCATTCAGAATTGCTTTTAAATTCCCAGGTGCAAATCACTGGAATAAAATGAGCCATTCCTAGACATATCAGCCTATTTTTTAAGATAAATCGACAAGCAGTAATTTTTCAGTTTAGGTCTTCAACTTCAGAAAAGATTACAATAAGTAAGGTCAGCCAAGTTCTAAATAACAAAGATTCCACGACTAGGAAACACATATAAACACCAGTCTACTCTAAAAACATGTTAATACATGTTCACCAAAATCATTAACTTTCGGAATAAAATGTCTATATCCTACTTGTTAATTTTAATTTATTTTAATTTTGAAAACATTTTTTCGGTGGAGCGTGTGTTAGACGTAAAATCCAGACATAAATAGCTGATACTTACAACTGTCTTCGTTCCCTTTTGCATAGTTTTGCATAATGCCTTTAATTACACAAAACCAAAACTCTCAGTCTATGTCTTAGTTCCAAGCATGGTTACACCTGCAAAAGGCTGGCGTCCCATCCAAGGTGCTCCCCAGCCTTGAGTACTGTGTCGTCCGGGATAGGCTCCAGGACCCTGCGACCCTTAGGGGCATACGCGATTAGGAGATGGATATAAAAATATCTGCATCTGAACCTGAAATTGTTAAAAACAATTTTGTTCAGTTTTTAAATGCTGTCATGGTTGATTACATTTATATCATTCCAAATTGATTAATGTGTAATTGCTTGAAGATGGAAATGATCTCCGCTCTTAATGATAATAAACAGAAACAAATTCACTCTGTCTGATGAGGCGGATGTGATGTCCGCTGAAAATTCCAAAGTTCGATAAACATTAAAGAATGTGGTATGGGGTTTATGTGAGAGGTAGAGGGGACCATTGAGGTCAGCAGTCTATAGAGGAATCCACTTTAAATAATTATAAAATCCGGGCGTATTTGAGACAGCTAGATCTCTCTGAACACACTTAGCAGGTCTTGCATCTTTTAAAATCGCATCGGATAAATTAAATATTTACCAGTGCTGGCCGGTTGACTGCCTTCCAATTTTAAAAGAACATGCTGATGTAATCAGCTGTATCTGTAAACGTATAGACAGCGAGGAGTGCATTTCTGCGTCAGTCGCGGTATAAATTTATCATGACCACTTCCCAGCACTTTTCGTATCGGCTACTTCTGGAATATCCGTGTCTCCCGACAGTCTCATCGTGTGCAGAGGAGGCTCAGAAAAACCTCACAGTCGGCAAGAACGGCTTTATCGGGACCTGCGTTTTTTTCGGTTATAATAAAGCACATAATTGTCAGGTTTCGGCATATAAAAGTTTTGAATAGACTACGAGATTGTTTATTTTATTAGTTATATAATTTGTACTAAACAAACTGCAATAAGAGGATGAGGACGCTGATTCGCTTTATAGTTGTGATTAACAATAATTTACATTAATTCCTGCTATTATTATAGTACAATTAGTAGATTTTTGTGGGTGTTGGTTGTATTATTATTATTCGCTAATAATGTAATGAAAATATATGTGCACTATCAAGCGCGAGAACCTGTTTATATAGACTAAATAAAATGATTATAGTAGTTAAGAATAAATAACATTTCGTTTACATACACTAAATAAACACAAATAAACTATACGAACTTAAAATTTAAATTAACTAGTTATTATTTCGGTAAAAAGTAATATCACTGTAAATACACACGAATAATTGATAAATCGTTGATAATTCAAAATATTTGCTTATTAATAGAATTCTACTGCTGCTAAATATTTCTAAGACGCGTTTATTTTCCTCAGAATATAATCAGAAAAAACAACCTTTACATCGTTTTAAAATTTTATTAAATAAAAGTGCGATACATATGAACCTGCAGCACACAATATTGCAGTATTCAAACACTGTTACAAACTTAAACATTATATAAATTAATTAAAGTGTGAAAACGTCAACAGAAATGGGTAGACAAACACTGGATGCATTATATTACAAATATATTTTAGTCATGTCCTGCTGTTTTGTCTGTTTATTTACAGGTGGTCTGTTTTGTCATTAATGTTCATCGCGTTCCTGTTTAAACGGCGTTTTATTGTTTCGTTTTAATCATGGACCATTAGAAATATGGTGTGTTGTTTTCTGACGGGTCGGTAGAAATATTAGTTAAAAAAAGGCAAAATATTAGAAGCATACATAAGCAACTTGGATTAAGAAGTCCATCAGACGTTAACAGAAACAGTAAATATTTAAAAACCGAAAATGGACTTAAGTATACCGTTACCTCTCCTCATTTAGAATTACAAAGCCGAAACGGATTATGAAGTGGGACGCAGAGGGAACGGTGGTGGGTTTTATACAAAATGTATTTTACACATAAATATTCACAGCAATATAATTTCTATTTAGTACAACTCACGCTGGTATTTACAAGAAAGTACCCTCATCTTAATGTGGAAATGTTGTGGCTTTTCTGTCGTGAATAAAAATAGTCTCCATTGCTCCGAAGCGGGCCGTGCATTCCTCATCGCCCGAATCAAACTTCATTTCGCGCGGTTAATGAAGATAGGCCACTGATTTAGACAGGTTCGCTGCTTCGCCTCACTGGAAAACACTGTTTCTTCTTTTTTCTAAGAACTTTCGTTTTCTGACGTGTGGACGTGAAGAGACGGTTTATGCTTTTTCAAGAGCTGCGTGATTTTCTCGTCGTCCGAGTTCGGGTCCAGAGGCTTGTTGTAGTCGTCGTCGTCGTCCTCGTTCTCCGAGGCGCCCTTCAGACGCTCCGTCTCCGAGTCCTGCTTCTTCTTGGCCGACGCCATCTCCGCCGCGTGCCTTTTCCGCCACTTCGTCCTTCTGTTCTGAAACCAAACCTGAGATGCAATTGAAGGGAATTGAAGCGTTTTCAAATAAAATCTAGTGCCGGGAACTTCCTGTTGGAAGTCAATTAGCTTCAAATAAGTCTGTCTACTTTTGGCAAAATTACAAAGAAAGACAATAAGTCTGATTTTTTAATTATAAATATAATTTAAAAATATATGACAGTTTTTGGGGGAAAACAGTGTATTTCAATATTAAATTTTAGTGAATAAAATAAAACTTTTTGTAAGATTTATTTAGAAGCTGCTCTACAGTCATATATATTTTACTGGTGAATTTATTTTGTTTTATTCTGCGCATAAAGAATCGCAAAAAAGTTTGTTCCAGAAACATACAGGCCCACTACATTAAAACTGTAATTGTTAGCTTTAACTATTGCTATTTGAGCACAGATACTGTACAGCAATTTTCTTAAAAATATATTGATCCTTACTGATTCTGTAAAGATTCTTCGTAATTATCAAAATATAATCACATTCTTTGTCTAAAGTTACAGTAACTAACGACGCTACAGTAATACTTATCTGGAGCTCAATCTACTTTTCCTGATCCACGTTCCTTAAAATTCTGTTCAAATTTTGTATAATTTAAGATTAACTGAACAACTGTGGAATATGAACCCAGAATAATTTATTATTCAATTACAGCCCGCTAGTGTGTAAACAGTGGCTTTTAAACATGAACTGAAATATATTATTTATAATACATTATTCGGAATATGATTTAATACGAAACTGTTCTCTCCAGCTTAAATAGTTCAAAAGGGACCGCTTCAGGATACTTAAAAAAAAAACCCTACCAGATTCGCTAAAATATTGCACGCGAAATTGGGGCGGATTTCCTCCCGTCTCCGCAACGCGCGATCCGCAGCCCGCTTCCCCCCCAGCGCTCGGCCAGGCCGCCTCACCTTCACCTGGCTCTCCGTCATGCCCAGGGAGTAGGCGAGTCGGGCCCTCTCCGGTCCCGCTAAGTACTTCGTTTGTTCAAAAGTCTTTTCTAGGGCAAAGATCTGTTGTCCGGAAAATGTGGGTCTCGTGTGCTTCCTTTTGCCGTCTTTGTCAAGAAGCACGGAACTCTGATCTGCAAAGATAACAGCTAATGTTAACCAGGAAATCTCCTACGGCTTATTAACAAGTGAACCACATGCATTTCCCGATCACTTTTAACAGCCTCCAGTATTAAGCATTTAATGTTTTACGTATTTCTGTTGGATTCAATTAATCACGTTCTTTTTTCGGCAAGAGCCTTAATTAAAATGCAAGTCTCGTAGATTTGAAGATCGTAACGCTTACGCTTGCATTTATATTTACAAATTATAAACAAAGATCACAAAAAGTCAGCAACTTAGTAACGCATATCCGCGTATAATTGGCGTTTGCATTGGGGAGCTGGTGCCATTCTTTGCAGGCGTCGCGGTGCAGATGTTCGATGTTACGGGCAGCAATAAGCCGATAACTTACGCGGCGAACAAGCGAATCTGGCGTCTCTCCAGTGCGGGCTCTGCATGACCCCAGGCCAGAAGATGGGGGTCCTGCCGGGGAGCTCTGTCAGCGGCTTGGGGTAGCGAGCCACTGCCACGGCCGCCGCGGCGCTAGGGCTGAAATAGAGCCCGTGGGGAGGCGGGGGGCTCAGGCTGCCGAAGCGGGGCAGTCCTGACAAGATTCCAGCGGAAGAGGAGGCTGCCACGGCCGCCGCCGCCCCCGGCGAGACCACCGAGGGACGACTGAGGATGTCGTTTATTCCGTGGGGGGTCGCGACCGCGCACTGCTGCAGGGATGCGAGCGAGGACAGTCCGGCCGACGGCTTTATCCCCGGGGAAGAGACCGGGATCCCGCCGGGGTTGGGGGAGGTGGCCGAGGGGGAAGTAGACGAGGCGGGTCCGCTGGAGGATAAGGGGTAAGCCGGGTACAGGGGGGTCTTCATTTCGGTCATGCTGTGCAGAGCGGCTAGCGGCGGCGTGCTAAGCAGGAAGGCGCTCTGACGGGACGCGTCCATCTGCCCCACCGCTAGCATAACCGGAGAATGATAATAACTGAGTAATATAACTCGGTACCGGCTGTCACTTCCGCAGGAGTATTTATTACAGGGCTATTTCCCCGATTAAAAAAAGAACTAAGTTAGGAATCTGTCTGAACGCCTAGCCTGCTCTGATGTCAATATGATCAACTTGAAAAAGATTTTTCTCACAACATGCGTCTGGAGGTGTTGGCACTTTGCTCTGGGATCCAAGTTTCTTACGACTGCAGTTTTGTACCCATGCATCCCAGAGGAAGCGGATCCGGCGTCTTCAGCCCCGCATATCTGGAGCAGAGCGATGGGTCTCCGGCGCTTGGATGCCCGCCGCCTCTCTGCCGGTGCAGCTTTATTTTCTTTAATGCTCAGAAATCTAGGAAGAAAGGGGCGCCCTTTCCCGGCGCCGCGCGCGAAGCTCGCGGAGATAATAAAACATTTTCGTCACTTTCTTACTGTCTTTTGCGGCAAAAGTGAAAACTTTGCGAGTGTCACTTAGGAGGCGGAGGCGGCGGGCGCGTCGCCATTGGCCAGGCGCTGCCGTGACGCGGCCCCCGTGCCGGCCGCGAGCCCCCTCCGCGCGCGCCGGCTCCTTCTTATTGGCCCCCGTGCCGGCGCGTTCATTTGCACATTAAAAGAGTTGCCATTCGATCGCCTATTACATACAAAAGTACTAAATCAATCTAGTCAATTTGAGATCTATTTTTTTCGCAGATAAAGGGCCATCTGCATGCGTTTGTTACGCGAAAAAGATGGTCCAGAGCGCCCCATTCCTTTGGCTATATTAATTCAAAAGCGATTGGAAAGCCCTGTAGTTCGAGATAGGTCATGAACTCATTGTCCATTGAAAGAGCGCAAATAATTATGATACAGCCATTAGCCGCCGCGTCCCGTCCCGGCTCCCTATGAACTCGCTCGCTTTTCCCGTTTAGCGTCGCCCTCTACAGCCACGCATCTGTTTCCGAGACTTTGCAAACAAACATCCTTTTGTAAGTGAATGTCGAGTTACAGTGTTACTGAAAGTAAGTACTATTAGACACGAGTCTAAATAAATAAATTGATTTGCGATGTCATCGTCCCGTCGTCCCAGGTCAAGGTTTCGCTCTTTTTAAACGGACATTTTCTAACTGCGGCCAACTAAAACGATTATTATTTTATTTGTCGTTTTCTTGTTATGCCATATAAATTATTCTTATTGTTGCTACAATATCGGGTCGCGGTATTTGAGTGATTATTTGGTTCCGTTTCCACTAAAAGATCTGGCGTTAAATCGTGTATAGATACGTCTCTCGTTCATTTCTAAATCCCCCAGTACGACGATCAGATACACGTATATTTCACACTCAATCATCTTGTGTAGGTGACAATATAAACGCAAATTCAAGTACTGTGTACAGATTCTTTTTGAAAAGATCGATATCAATAAGACAAATTAAACGGTTATATTTTTTTTCTATATTTTTACGTTCTATATTTTTATCTTGAAAAATAAGATCTATTTTAACGAAAGATTTTTTACAAAAAATGTAATCATTTTATTGTGCCATTACCATTAAACATAGCCCTACTATTTACTAAATTATTTAACGGTCCCAAGAAAATGTTTCAACGCGTTGATCTCCAAACAGTATTTTATAGGCGGTTGATATTTCGTTTCCCCGCACCTGCTTTCCCTTCGGGGTTCCCTTGGACTTCCCCTTCACGTGGTTCCGTCGCACAACAGCGGCAGCCTGAGTAAGGAGCCTATGGCCGCGGGAAACAGTCACCAGCGACGCTCGCGGAATAAAACATAATATAGCATAATGGGCCATTATGGTAAAGTTTGGCATGGCACATAAAACGAATGAAACTTTGGAAACTTTTTACCATGCAGTTCATTCAACTTTTGTATGACTTGGTATGTCACTACGTGATCACAGGAAAAAGAAAAATATTTTGGGAGCCTAAAATTTCGCTTTTAGGTGTATATCCCTGTCCTGCCTGAACTAGGCCTATGTTATCGGACGACCGCAAATTATCGGTGTAGAAATACCGATTCATATGAATTACTTGCGAACACGAAAGGCATGTAGGAAAACTTTAGTAAACTCTATCAAGGTTACAGTTTGGTGGGGGCACCGCCATAACGTACTGTCCCCTTGACAGTTTGAAGTATGATTGTGTATAGTCAAATGTTCTTGAGAACTATAATTCGTGTGTGCGTCGTGCGGCACCTAGTGGACAAATAGCATAAAGCAGTTATAGCTGCAATTTAGGCAATTGGCCAAGTGCGGATGAAGTGGAATTACGCTGTTGTTAATTAGTCCGGAATGAACTACATTGGCCTGGACGATGGCCGGGTTGTTAAAAAGGTCATCAAGGCCGTGCGGAAACTTTTCTAGGGGCAGGATCTGTTTCCCCTCGGTACATTTTGCCAATAGGGGGCTAATTTTGCGTGAGATGGGGCTGGATAATTTTTGGGTAATCGAAAAGGGCCACGCACCTGAGCACGTGTCTGCTGGTCATCGGATGTGTCTTCAGCATCCTTGGGGCACTTCATAGGAAGAAAGGGTGTAAGGATGGCTTTGAGGCCCTCAAAGTAAATCTGGTAAGATACTCAAGAAAATTGACAAGTCTTTAGATATATAAACCAGCTAGAACGTAGTTCCAGCCCTTGAATGGTCAGCTTTCTTAACCAGTTACTGATTTAATCGCATTCCTTAGTTACATGTCATTTCTCAATTTTTTTTGGTTGGATCAGGTTAAATGTTTAGGAAATTGGTGAGGACAAGCATGGCGTTCCTCCTAGTCCCTCAATGGGACAGAGTGGCTCACCAGGGGACCCTTCCGTGAGGATTAGGGCAAACATTTTGACCGAGGGCTTTAGCGATTTTAACCCGTAGCACTCAAAGGGGACTTGACCGATATTGTAGGACGGTGGTCTTCAGCACCATGGAGCAGCAGTGCTGGGCCCTCCAACAACTTACAGAAACCAAGACTACTTTTGACTTTTTGAAACTTGGTCAAGTGGGGGATCCTGAGAGAAAGATCCTGATCGAGGCAACACTGGAGAGGGAAGCCTTACACCATTCTAACTGAAATCAGGAAAGATTTGACGACTTAATTTCAACTTAAATCACTTTGCAAATTTCCACCAGTATAAAGCTTTGACTGTGCCACGGGGTAAACTACATTTCTTATTGGATGTTTCACTAGATTGTTCCACATATCACTATGAACATGTGATCATCACCTCATTAGTCCAGTAGTAGTAAACGGGGGCAAAAACATTCAAGGCTTGACTTCATGAAGAAGTCCACCCACATTACAGATGAGAGGACTTCAAGCAGCATCCAGCCAGCACCTAGAGGGACCTACACAAACAGATACCAACCCCCAAAAGATGCACCGCTAGTCCCAAACATGCCATCAGACCCATAAACACACCAGGACACCTCAAGGTCTCAGTGAAATCTGTTTTTATTTTATATACACTTATTCCCGCGCCATCAACTTCTGCTTCTTCAGCTTCTTCTGGGACACCTGTAGACCAAATGCAAGGAGGTTACAGCAGTTCAACCAGACAAAAACACCATGTGCAACCATGCAGAACAGTCAGACTTGAGTTTTAATCCCTGTGAAGTTTTTGGTTGCTCAGATCTAAGTTTTGTTTTCACAGTTAATTCCAAAGGTGTCCTAAGATGGTCATCATTGCAACCTATGACTCTTGGCAATTCTAATTTCTAAAGTCAGTTGAAGAACATATCCTTGGGTAAACTACCATACAAGCTCAGCAGCTGCACAGCAGGACTGCTCGTCTCTACAGAAGCTCATCGAATCTTTGTACCAATCCTGGGAGGTACTCCACGAAGCAGGATTTTTTTAGCCAGATTTCTTACATTTGGTTTTAGTTCTGTCCATTAGGAATGCCGCTTACCTCTGCTCCTATTGAACAGTTCTCACATTTGGCTTAAGTTATCCAGCCAACTGGGAAATTCCGTTTTGTGGAATACATTCCTGGTCCAGCCCAGCAGGTCACATGACCATATGTGATGTGCACAAACACAGGCTCACCTTTTTCTTCTGAGCGATCTCCTCCTCAGGCTTAGGAACAATCTGCTCCTTCTCAGTGAGGATCATCTCGATATGACAGGGGGAACTCATGTAGGGGTTGATCCGACCATGGGCACGGTAGGTCCGCCTGCGCATCTTGGGGGCCTTGTTGACCTGGATGTGCTCGATGACCAGGGAGTCCACATCCAGCCCCTGGGGTGATTGATCAAACAGTATCTGCTCAGTCACTGAACATACAAGCTTCCTAACATCGTACTGCCCCCCTACAGCGATGGCTCAGAGGATGAGATTCTTTTCATAGATGATCCAAAGGTGTCCTAAGCAGGTCATCATTGCTATCCGGGGTGGCAGAGACTCATGTCAGAAATTCCAGGAAGCCTCACCTTGAGCTCGGCATTGCTCTCCGCGTTCTTCAACATGTGCAGGAGAAATTCTGCACTTTTCTTGGGCCAGCGACCTTGTGTCCAGTCCCACTGCTTGGCCTGGGCAGGGGGACAAAGCAGAGGCATCAGTCTGCCCGTCTGGATGACGGAAGAAACCACTACTGTTGGGCTGTCCTCTTGGTTGCTCAGGAAAGAAAACTGTTTTCATGGTACATTCCAAAGGTGTCCTAAGATGGTCATCATTGCAACCCACCAGTAACTAACTTTCTGAAGTCACTCAGTCAAGCAGAAACACCATACCCACGACATACAAGACTTGCCAAAGCAAGAGCTGTTATGATAACCACACAAGACCTGACTAATCAGAACCAAAAGTGAGCATTCAATCAGTGCTCTGAGCACACAAGAGGCTCACCTGGGCACACCTGCCGACGCCCCCGTTGTAACGGCGAAAGGGCACGCACTGGTGTTTGACCATCACATCTTTCAGAAACTTGGTGGCCTTGCGGATATGCATGCCTTTGATGGCCTGGGCGGTCTCACGGGTGTTCTGAGAAGAGAGGGCAGGTTCAGACAACTTTGGCGAGCTGGTGTTCAGGGGCCGTCTCTCAATGACACTGATTACCAACAGGCCCCTGAGTGCCGTAGACACTGCTTATTACAGGAACAAACAAATATTTGTGAAGACCCACGAACCTACAGATTAAAAATATATGTATGCATCACACACTACAGCCTGCCTCTCTTACAGCGATGGCTCAGAATACACAGATTGTTTTCACAGCTGATCCAAAGGTGTCCTAAGGAAGTCATCATTGCGATCGCTGGGCACAGGCATTCCCACAGAGCCTAAGCACTTGGATCAGGGACTGAGGCACAGGGCGCTGGCACAGGCATTCCCACAGAGCCTAAGCACTTGGATCAGGGACTGAGGCACAGGGCGCTGGCACAGGCATTCCCACAGAGCCTAAGCACTTGGATCAGGGACTGAGGCACAGGGC
>JAODKM010000108.1:20710516-20721433 GCA_026780845.1 Petrocephalus sullivani
ATACCTGCACATCAGGCCAAGCAGCAGAACACAGCTAAGGTAAGGTGTGTCTGTAGGAATGCCTGCACATCAGGCCAAGCAGCAGAACACAGCTAAGGTAAGGTGTGTCTGTAGGAATACCTGCACATCAGGCCAGGCAGCAGAACACAGCTAAGGTAAGGTGTGTCTGTAGGAATACCTGCACATCAGGCCAAGCAGCAGAACACAGCTAAGGTAAGGTGTGTCTGTAGGAATGCCTGCACATCAGGCCAGGCAGCAGAACACAGCCAAGGTAAGGTGTGTCAGTAGGAATACCTGCACATCAGGCCAGGCAGCAGAACACAGCTAAGGTAAGGTGTGTCTGTATAAATACCTGCACATCAGGCCAGGCAGCAGAAGCCAGAAAGACGCGCACGCCGCTCTTGAACTAAAGCAATTAAGCAAACTCCTGGTGTAGCCGGCTGCCTTCTCCGGAGGTGCCGGGGAGTCTGGAAACGTTCTACCTGCAGGCAGATGGGCCTCCAAGGCCTGCATCTTCTGTCTGAGATCCACACACAGCTTGATCTTGACCGAACGTATGTTTTTTCTTATAAGGTTAGATTCTGATGTTTTCCGGGCAACACTACTTCTGTTTGCCCCCACGAAGGTGAATTTCCTTACTGTGAGCCACAAGCTATCCTGCGCAGAACTGCTATCAGGAGCATGGCCTGAGGAGACCCCGCCAGCCCAAAGCGGGTCTCATTAACGCCAGGACAAGGGATTAGCAACATGATCAAATGTGTCACATGACCAGGAGAGCTGCGTTTGACAGGATTCGTCTCATCCCAAGAAAGGACAGTGATGTCACAAAACCACAAGTCACATGACAGGCGGACACGCCTCAACCCCAAAAAAATTATTTTGGACCCCGTGAATTTTCCACGTGCCCGTGGATCATGCATGTTACACACGATTTGCTCGGGTTTAACTCAGACCCGACTCTCAGACCCGACTCACACACTCGCTGTGGTTCTGAGACTCAGCTGGGACGTCGTGAGGCATGAAATGCACATCGGTGGCGGCTATTATGTGCCATGGCAGAACTCCAAGCCCAGGGCCTGCCCAGGGAGGGTACGCCCCCAGGACGGAATGCAAACCAGCTCCTCGTCTGGCCGTCCCGGCAGCAGACGGTTATGGACATCATTTTTATAACCGCACAGCCACACGCCGGCATCCTTTAACAATTCCCTTGACTCGCCTCCGATTTGTAGCTTAGGCTTCTCAACGGAGGCGATCTGGATGGGAAAACATGCCAGACGGTGTTTGTTCTAATGCGCAAGACCTGCCATTTCAAAAACTGGTTACCGTGGCGACATCCCAGCTCGCCGAGCAGGATTTCACCATGTGCTCCCTGGAGTCTGAGCTGTGTGTGTGTGTCTAGGTGTGGCTGCAGCCCCCCCGTTTCCTTTGTTTAGCTCCCCGCTCGAGCTGACTGTGTTATTTACGGAGTGCGCTAATGTCCTGCAAAGGCCAGGGCCAGACAACTGGGATCAGGGACTGAGGCCAGGTACAGCTGGACACACAGAGGCATCCCCACACCATGAAATGCATGCGCACACATACACACAGGGTCACATGTGCAGATCACAGCAGCCACACAGACCACACTGTCACAATGCTGTGCTGTCTGCTCCCGCCTGGCTAAAAATACACCCTTTCCCCCAAACGCCCGTCCGCATGTGAATCTGATTGGACTTGACACAGCCACCTTCGGCAAAAGCGTGCTTTCAGTGTTTAATCTACAAGCTGGCATGCTTATGGAGACTGAGACAGCTGTCACACGCCAGTACACCCCATGGACAGACACACACACACACACGCGTGCAGGCGCGCGTGTGCTGGATTTCCCCTAGATCTCCACATCCACAGCTAAACCCAGCACCTTCCTCTCAAGCAAATAAAACCCAAACATCCTCATTTCTGTACAGCACTGAGCAGAAATGCCTCTGCTTAATGGCATCAGGGACATGTGCGTGACACCCACCTGGGAAGGCATGGGGGCTGGGAGACCCTCTCTTCAGGCACTTTGAGCACAAGATGTGCACGGTGTAGTGGAGCCCCGGCCACTCCTGCAGCAGGGCGTTCAGCTCCTCCAACAGTGGGGTGATGGCCTGCCAGGCCGTCCAGATATTGGGCAAGGAGGCATGGCTGGCGATGGACAGGGTCTCGGCCTGTAGCCGGCAGCGGGATGGCCGGAGGGTCACCACCACGGGCACTTTGCCGCGGTAGGCGAAGACGTGGCAGCGGCCATCCGAGCGCTGCACCACGTGGCTGTTGATCTGCACGCTGTACCTCGCGAACAGGCCCGGCGGGAGCAGGAAGGGAAAGCTGTACTCCACCTGCAGCTGCTCCACGGACAGCAGCTGTCCCGGCACGCCACCACCCCCGTTCACCCAGGCCTCTGCGTGCGGGTCCTCGTTACTCACGTAGCTGGGGAACTTGTACCAGGCGGTGGCACCGTTGAGCGGCTTGCTGCGGGGCTTGTTGACGCAGTAGCACACGCCCATCTTCTCTAGAAGTTCCAGGATGAGCTGGAGGTCCTGCTGGGTCTGGATCAGCGGCCGGAGTAGCAGGCGTATGATGTGTGAAGGCAGCAGGCCGTAGAGCAGGAAGCCCTCCACGTGGTGCTGAAGCTGGGCCTCCCTGGCCCGGTCGCCCCGGGTCTCCACCCCCTCGGCCAGCAGCCTCTCTAGCATGACGGACGGGTCCCCCTGGAAGAAGACGTTGAGGATGGCGATGAAGCGCGGCAGGTTGTGGAAGACATACTCCTTGAGTGTGGGGCTGTCCTCAAAGTAGAGCAGCTTGCCACTCTCATGCAGGTAGGACAGGGCGCTCTGCAGCCGGTCCTCCGTGAGTCCTGCTTGGAGGCCCAGCCGGGCAGAGTCCCACCAAGACAGCCACAGGTCCTGGGGCTTGAAGTGAAGCTCCTCCAGCATCTGCCAGGACTTGGGCAGCACGCGGTGCAGGTTGGGGAAGATCTCCCTGTGGTCGGCAACAGACAGGAGCTTCTCCCGCAGCCGGCTGACGTCCCTGGCCGGGCCGACACAGCTGACACGCAGCACAGGGGACAGGATCTGCAACCGGTGGTTCAGCAGATACTGCAGCTGGGCCTTCTTACGCCGCAGATTCTTGTCCGTCACGCCGTAAAAGAGGACCTGGGGGCTGGATGTCCGCATGTCGAAGCCCTGCTCCAGTGCCTGGTCCACCTGCAGGGCGAGGCCCCGTAGGAACTCGGTGTCCCGAGTCTCTTGCAGCGCGATCTGCCGGTGGATGTCCAGACACTTCTCCTCTACCTCCTCCTCCTCGCACTGATCCACGTGTGTCCCCACAAGACACACCACCGCGTGGGGGACCTTGGCGCCTAGCAGATGGAGGAAATACCCCACGTTGGAGTAAAAGTTCCTGGGAAAATAGGTCTTTAGGTTCACTACCAAGATATAGAGAGCACCAGGGGACAGGAAGAAGGGCTTTATAAGGTCATAGTTTTTCTTCCCTGATAGATCATAAACGATGAACGTGATACTACGGTCAGCATCCGCAACCCAGTTGGTCACGTCGATTCCCGCGTTGGTCACCGTGAAGTCATCCTGCGGCTTACTGATGAGACATTGTCTCAGCCTGGTCTTGCCAGCCTTCTTCCTCCCCATCAGCACCAGCTTTAGCCTGGGTTTGATAGCGGGCTGCGAATGGGCCAACTCCTTCTGGTACGCCGCAATGTACGGGATGCCCTTCATGCACACTTCGTAGGGTGGCTGTATCAGGGGGTTGTCCTTCACCTTCCAAATACTAACCCTGGCAAGCTTTCCAAAGTGGTCCGGTAGTATCGCAATTTGATTACCCTGTAGGACAAGTTCCTCCAACTGGTCCAGCTCCACAATGGAGTCTGGCAGATAAGTAATTCTGTTATTGTCCAACCACAGGTTGGCAAGCCGGGACAGCTGGCCTATGTCCTCTGGAATAAAAGTCAGTTTATTTCTGCTCAGATAGAGCTCCTCCAGGCCAGCGATTTCTAGGATGGCAGGAGGGAACTCCTCAAAGGCGTTGGATGACAGGTTCAGCATTTTGAGTTTCTGCATCCTGCCAAAATATGGCGGTAATGTGGTAAGATGGTTGTTATCCAGCATCAGACTCTCCAGGTTGACCAGGCTGCAGAAGTCCTTGGGCAGCGAAGCCACCAGGGTGCCGCTCAACCAGAAGATCTTGATGGACCGGAGCACAGAGATGCCGCTGGGAAGCCCATCCAGCTTATTCCCGGAGCAGTCCAGCTCCTCCAGGTCGCTGAGGGCCAGGATCTCTGGTGGGAAGCGGTTTAGTTTATTGTGGTCCACGTCAAGAGTCCGCAGCCTGCGGAGACACGTGAGGCTGGTAGGAAGGCCGCCAAGCTCATTGAAGCTGACGTCCAGCTCCTCCAGGTGCGGCAGGTCTCCCATCCACAGGGGCAGCTTCTGGAGCTTGTTGTGGCTGAAGCAGAGCTTCTTCAGGCCCACCGGCAGGCGCATGTCATCAGGAAGGTGGCTCAGGCAGTTGTGGCTGAGGTCCAACTCCGTCAGCTGGGTAAGCTCCAGCACGGCGCGCGGGACCGCAGCAAAGCGGTTCCGGCGGAGGACCAGGATGCGCAGGCTGGCCAGGGCATCCGCGAGCCCGCCGGGCAGCTCCTGGAGCGAGTTATTGCCCAGGTTGAGCAGCTCGATCTCACCCACATCATCGGGCAGGGTAATCTCATGGTTGTTCTTGGTGCTGAGAGTTAGCTGCCGGAGGTTGCTGCGGAGCTTCCTGGAGCGCAGGGCGGCATCCCTCCACAGCCTGGCCGTCCTCAGATTGCTCTCCTTGTCGGCCATGGTGCTGCAGAGAGACCCCTCCTCCTTGCTTTCATGGAGAGAGAGCATCTATTCCCCGGCCGGCATGGCAGCCCGCCCCAGCACCGCGCCCGTAGCCCTGCTCTGCACGGCGGCCGTCACACAGTCAGCATTACTAGCGGCAGGGACCGCGATCGCATTAACGGGGCGGCGGCGGGCCGGCGGCTTCTCCTGCGTCCCCTCCTGCTGCGCCATGGAACGGAGAACAAGAGACACCTACCGCCGCGGCGGATCCCCGTCCCGGTGCGCGTCCTGCGGGGCCGGAGCCGCGATCTCGGGCTGCGCTGCGCTAGTGCGCTGGGCTGGGAGGGGAGGGGAGGGGAGGGGAGGTGCGGCGGAGGCGGAGGCGGAGGCGCAGCCGGAGCGGCGGCAGTGCGTCACGGCGGACAGCCCACCTTCCCGGGCCGGGGGGGCGGCTTTATCCGGGAAGGGCGGAGGGGGAGGCGTCGCTCCGGGCCGCTTCTCCCTTTGCTCTCGGCGCTCCGGGGACCGCCTGCCCTTCAGATGCCCGAAAGCAGCCCGAATACGCCGATAGAAGGCGCTTATTATAAAGCCGCCGCCCCCAGCAACACGGCGGGCGTTAGGGATCCGCGCTGCCCCCCCTTACTGGGCACCGGCCTGTGGTGCGCGGAAGCCGGGTTCGGCTCCCGAATGCACGCATCCGGAAGGGCGAGAGAATCACGGCGCTCCCGGCCGAGCGGGTATTCGGCTGCGGGGACTCGGTGCCGGAGGACTCGCCCCAAATCAGCCGCTTTCCTTCTGCTTCTGACTGCGTGCGATCAGCACATCCGCATGTCGTTTGTAAGTGACGGTAGCATTTAAACGCAGACATTTCCTTATTATGTGATGCGCATGGCACGGCACAGGGGCACAGGTACGCCTGTGTCCGCCTGTGTCCGCACGGAGTGCCAGCGCCACCTGGTGGCCAGAGAGAAACCCTTCGGCAAGGACCCAGCAGGCCTCCGCTTTGTCCGAGTGCAGGGGCGGCCAGTCAGAAAGGGCCGCTGTCTGTGCAGAGAGACGGCTGCAAGGCAGGACTGACCTCACGCCTGGGCCTGAACAGCTGACCTAAAGCTTATTCTAAAAACCTGCATACACACTGGGCCTTTGCAGAGAAGATTGGCCACCTGTCTTAGGCATACCAGAGTATCTTTATTGTCACTAATTATATTTAAAGCTATTTCATCCCTTGATTCTGTCTACTAGCTTCCTGGCATGACACAGCCAGGAATTCTTTGGGCTATAGAAATATCTATACTTTTCCATACCAGATTTCATACTTCTAAATATTTAAACTGACCATAGTGAATCAACGAAAGTGCACTATTACTGTCAAGTCAGACTGGTTATGTAATCGGTTTAAAATTTAAATTACTGTAGACAGGTTATACAAACTCAGCATGACACTGATGGCCAACTCGGATACCAACCCAAACTTACCTTACATAAGGATGGACTTCCTCATCCACAATCATGACCCAGCCTAAATATAACCCAGATTGCAACTATTTGCAGAACACCAACCTGTTCACCCCCCTCCTCCCCCCAATCAGCCCACAGGGGACACGTGGCAGGTACAGAGCAGGTCTGCACAGTTAAATGTGAACATTTGTCCTTTTAAAGATTTGGTTTTTATATGAACCCTAACAGGTCACTAGGTACCAGCAGGAATGCCGCTGGAGATACCGGGCCTGCGCACTATGGTCCCCCTGGGTAGCAGGCCTGCCTGCACACACACACAGCGGTAAGCACAGCCTTTGGTTTAGTGGGGCAGGGTCACTGTTTCCAAGCGCTCCATCTTCCCTGCTGCGTGTCATGGTCCAGCGCCAAGAGTCACAGCAACCCCATGAGAGGAAGAGGGAGCACCCCTAACCCCCACCCACGTCCCGAAAGAGAAGACTGGAAGGCAGCCTCAGCCTGTGAGAGGCGGCATCACTGACAGGCCTCCGCAGGAAGCAGGTCAGTCTCTCTCTGAAAGCAGTGGACACATGTAATAATACTGATATGCCTTTAATAAAACAATGAAAGAGAAACATGCCCCTTAGAACATATCTATCAGTAATTACTGCCGTATTTTTACTGAATGTACTGTTACTTGAATTGTTCAAAGCAGAATAAAACACCAGGAATTCTTGGGGGGGGGGGGGGGGGGGTACCAGCAGGCCTCCCCCTGCCTGGGCCACCATAAATAAGTCCGTCCATCCATCCATTTTCTACAGCAGCTTGTGCTCTGCAAGGTCGCGGAGGTCCTGAGCCTATCCCAGAAACCATGGGTGGTATAATGCACATTAGCATTACAGCACAAGAGTCTTGGAAAATGTGCTACATGGAGACAGCACCCACTGGCCGCTCCCCCACCTCCTGGCACAAAATAAAAATTATCACATGGTAGTTCTTGATTGGGGGTGTAGTCTGGGTGGGCAGGCAGCTGAGTGATGGGCGGAGTCAATCCCGACTTCCTGGTTTATATGGGGGCGGGGCTCCTTCCACAGGAGCGGAGCTGGGCACGCTTGTCAGCTGGCCAGCGTGCATGCGCTCATTAATGCGGAGCTGGCAGCCGTCCTGCAGCATGCGCAGAGCGATGCGGGCGATATTGCGCGAGTCGTCCAGGCCACAGTGAGGCCGGCCCTCATAGCGAAGGCCCAGCTTCTCCAGCATGCTGCTCAGCTTGGTCTGGGTCCGGGGAACCTGGATGGATGGTGGAGGTTAAAGTGTCATACCACTGCACTGTGCCCCCTGCTCACTAACACGCTGCTTGACTCACTCCTAACCTTGTAAAAGTTGCCATAGGATTTGCGGATGTTGATCCACTTCTTGGCAAACCTGGGGTAGCGGATTTGACTGATGTGGCACTGAATCTTCAAAAACTTGTTCATGTCCCAAGACCTGCAGAGGGAAGATTTAGAAATCTCCAAAGACCACTACCTTCTTCAGCCTGAAGATCCATTTCCTGTGGAGCACACATCCTCAGCGACGTCTTAGCTTCCAACACTAACACACCTTGATACTTCACTGGAGTACCTCATGTTAAGCTCCTCATTCAACGGTACAACAGCAGAGCCCATCCTGGCACAACCTTCAGCTCCTAAGTCCTCAAGCATGACTATACCACGGCGGACAGACCCAGGCTGAGAGACGCGGTTGCAGGCTGCTGATGCCCTCTGCCCTTTCCATGCTGATGCCCTCTGCCCTCTCCATGCTGATGCCCTCTGCCCTCTCCATGCTGATGCCCTCTGCCCTCTCCATGCTGATGACCTCTGCCCTCTCCATGCTGATGCCCTCTGCCCTCTCCAAGCTGATGCCCTCTCCATGCTGGTGCCCTCTCCATACCCATCTGTCAGCACTGCATATTTGTATTTTGTTCCCAGCTCCTTCTTCTGAAGCCACAAGACGGCTCTACCCAGAACATCAGGGAAAACATCTGCCTTGTCTACCGTCTCCTGGGAAGGGAAAAAAGTGGGCGGATGGTCAGATGGGCGGCAGGTGCCCCCAGGAGTGACTGACATTATGTGGGGGGGGGGGGGCTCACCTGTGTTATTCCAGTGAGCTTCACGCAGAAGTCAGACAGCTGGCCGTTCACCACCGGTCTCACGTACTCCTGGAACGTGTCCTCCTGTGAGCAGAAGGGAAATCGTAGCACGGGTGGGACTTGGGACGGGCCAGGTGACCGAAAAGGGCGACCCATCAGCAAGGGGGCACTGTCTTACTGCCATAGGGGCAGGCAGGTGGTGTACTGGTTAAGGACGCAACCATGTAGTCGAAAGATTGCCGGTTCGAGTCCCTGATCCAGAAGTACTGCTGAGGTACCCTGAGCAAGGTACCGTCCCCGAGCACTGCTCCCCAGGCGCTCAAGTAGCTGCCCCCTGCCGTGTCACGATGTCACATGGGTTACATGCAGAGGACACATTTCAGTGGTGCTTGCTGTGGTGTGTCAGCGATGGCGATTAATCACCTTCATGAGCTAATCTGTACCTCTGCTTTGTCCTGCTACATTCTCTACTTATAGTCTGTGTCTCTACACACCAGTACCTTCCACGGGATGTCAGTACCTTCCACGGGATGTCAGTACCTTCCACGGGATGTCAGTACCTTCTACGGGATGGCAGGAGGCACAGAGCTAGAGACCGCACTCCAGAGTAGACAAGAGCCTCTGTGTCACCTTCCATGCATTAGGTCACGTGCAGTTCTGTTTATATGAAATGGGAATGGGAGCTGGCCCGGGACACCGTCATTTGGATCAGCATCACAGTGGATCAATGCAGGCATCACCCAGAATACAGATAAGGATGGGCTGTCACCAGGAAACGTACATGAAGGCATCCAGACAGGACACCTTGGAACCACTTAGTGATCCTTTAAGTAAAACCTGAAACACGGAAACAGCACACCAAGCGACAAGGCAAGGGCGGTCACTCCAGTCACCCCAGTCACCTTGAACCGCCGGCTCCTATTTTAGGGTTTTTGGTTTAATAATCAGAGGTAAGCAGAAGCACTTTCATCCAAGGACCAATCTGTACAGACGATGATCAAACACCCCCAACCCATTTTGTATATAGACCACCCTGTACTCCATGCATTTGTGCTAGACATCTTCAGCATCATTTCAATAACCCAAAGGAGGAGGAGGACTCACCATCTCCAGTGTGCGTGTGTTCACCAGCACCATGGGGAACTCGATGATCTCGTGCTGGAAATCAGGGGCGTTGACCTCCTCGCAGGTGGCCTCAAAGTCCACCACACAGATGTAGTCGTAGTAGGTATCAGTCACCCCCCCTGCCGCCAGCGACTGCTGGAGCTTCTGCTTCTTCCAGTGGCTCTTTAAGCGCTTCCGCAGGACGTCCTTCACACCCCTGGGAGGTGAGACGGAGGGTGAGTGTCAGCAGGCCAGGGAACGTCAGCCCTACCCAGCTGGCCCCCCAAAGACACACCTGGTGTCCAGCCTCAGCTCCGCCAGCCTCGTCCGCAGCTCCTCCTTCGTCATGCGGTTGACGTGCCCATTTGCGAGCGCGATCTCTTTGTACACAGGGTCGCTGAAATCACCCCTGGAGGATGGGGTGGCAGGGCTGTCACTGCACTGCTCTTCCTTGGGGACGGGGGGGCAGTGACAGATTCTCAGTCAGCTGCTTCTGACATGCAACCATGGTTACAGCGCATGACCTGGATAGCACTGGCAGCCATGATGTTGATGACAACATGTACAACATCCTACAACACAGCATCTCCCATAGAATGGCAAGATGAACTGATGGCTAAATTAATTTGGATTCTCATGTTAATCAATACAGGCATTCTCATTTGGGACAGGGACCACTGGAAGTCAATGTTGGTGCATCTCAATACTGTAGCTAGGGCTGGGCGATATGGCAAAAAAAAATAATCTAGGTTTTTTCATAAAGTTTGGCCGATTCACGATTTCGATTTTTTTTTATGTGTAACTAGTCAACTTAAAACATTACAACAACATGACTGAAGTAACATTCTCTTTATAAGTAACTTGGAAAACCATCTGGTATTTTTAATGGCTATGCCATACATAAATTGGTCAACAAGGTGTAAATAAATATAAAACAAATTCTTGAGTTAAATATCTTTGCAGAAGATTTGAATGAAATATGAAAGTAAATACTGTGCAATTTGAATTAAACAAATACTTCTGAATATAGAGTAAGAAAATAACCATTTTAACCAATGTAAACATTACATCAGTGAACTTAAAAAGTTATGCAAATTTACACCAGTAGCATTATTAACAGTAAATTAAAAAACAATCATTTCCCCAGTATGATCGCCAGGAAAATAACATGTCTGAAGGCAAAAACATCAGTTTTCATTCTGCGTCAACATAATGGGTTGTAAGGCTCATGTGAGGCTGAAGAGTACGACTACTCCACAGGTCAGTCATCGTAGAAAAAAAAATGCCTTTTCAAGCTTCTCTGCTACTCTTTCACGTGTTTCAGCATACATTTGGGGAATAGCTACGTCTTTGAAATATTTGCGGCTCGGCAACTTGTATCTTGGATCAGCAGTGTGTAGCATTTTTATG
>JAODKM010000108.1:20728365-20739992 GCA_026780845.1 Petrocephalus sullivani
ACACACACACACACACACACACACACACACACACACACACACACACACACACACACACACACATACACACACACACATACACACACACACACACACACACACACACACAATGTAATTATGTGGATGTAGCCTAAGGCCCAATGCAGAGACATGCATTTACAACAGAGCACAACGGTTGAATCTGGGGGGAGGGGTAGGTCTATTCCTAACTCCCCGACCAAAGAGTTCCTTTAGAACAGGATGTGTCAGACTGTCATACCCACACAGGCTCAGAAAAATTAAAAATAATTGAAAAGTATCTGGATTCTACGGATTTCATCATAGATATAAAACAAAGAAAGCAATAACAAAGAAGTGTGCCCAAGATTCCCGGGGGTAAGCCCTCATTTGCCTGATGAAAAGGGAATGTCACCACATTGTAAACACTTCCCGTCAGGAAGGGAGAACTTCCTTAATTCTGAAACGGCCAACAAGGATGACAATGATCTGCCTATGTGACCCATTTGTCCATTTTACCACGTTACATCCTTAAGCCGAGAAGCGACTCATCTCACTGTTTAAAGCAAGAACTGAACTCGGCACAGTGGCTGGCGATTCTGCAACCTAAGAGAGTGCTTCACACAAAGTCTGGACCGGAACAAAGGAATGGGTATTATGATATTATGAGCATGAGACAGATTTCACTACTGGTGATCTCCTAAAGAAACATAAAAATGAACGGAAATACAGAAGGAGAGGAATGGCACAAGTGGACATTAATCTCAAAAAATGTTATTCTTATTTATAAGGCCTTTGCTGCCTCATCTAAAAATACATTTAATCATGAACCCCAATTTCAGAAGGTATATTTATGTTTTGGGTATATTTACATGCTGCTCACTTTTGGGAATATTTGCATCAGCGTTATCCACACTGATTGGTGGAGCAGCATCCTTGTTTATAACTATTGTATGATGACTGATCTTTCCTGTTTTTGTTAATCTGAAAATCTGCCATCAGGAAAAAAAAAAAAATTAAAAATCCAGTTTTGAGTAATAAATGTTCAGCTGCAGCAATTATGCTTGCTTAAAGTAAACTCCATCCGCCTGTCTTTCAACCACTTATACAGGTCATGATTACTATTAATAACTAGAATTAGGTTAGTGACTAGTCTGCTAAGACTACTAACCTATCTGCAGGAGTCAAACTGAGCAGAGAGGCAATTACAAACCCTGACCCGGAAGGTGCAAGGCACCAGGGGTACATGCTGAGCCCCCATGCCACATGGAAAGTGCCAGCTGTGTTGGTGAGGGCTGCTTACAACTCCTCAGCTCGTCCTTAATTTGTATGTTTTAAAATTCTTAAACTCTTGTATATAGTTCATCTATAGCCCCTGTCCTTTGTGTTTCTCTTCTTTGAATTTATATAACTTTTGCCTGTCAAAGAAATGGTAAGAATAACATGCAAAAATTCTTCCGACAAAAGAACAACCACAATGTTATAATTTCAATGTTTAGAAGAAACATTCCATATTCTGGGGACAACTACGGGGAGCTGAAGACACATAGTTCTGCACATCATTCAACATCACGTGCACTCCTGGGTGGAACCATACCATGCTAGGTTTTCACCACAGAGGCTGTCAAAAATACCCCAGTCCTCCAGAGCAGCCGCATATGTGCCTGGGGTGATGCAAAACCTCAGGGCACCACTGCCTTCCTTGCGTTCCAGTGCCCCAGCAGGAAAGCACGTTACTGAGTCAGGATGTGAGGAAGTCTGTGTAGGTCCTGGAGACATGGCTACACTTGTGGGCTGGTGAAGACGGGCAGAACAAGAGCTACACAAAAAAAAAATGTATAATTCCCTGGAAAAGCGTTATCATAAAATTCAATTTATCATTCAACTGATCCAGTGTGTTGTTCAGGTCTTTACTGTAATATACTGATAAGGATCTTTTAACTTAAGTGGGAAAAAAACAATACTGGATTCAGGCCTAGAGAAATGTCTGCCCCTCATTGGACTTCCTGATTTCCTGCATGATATGAATAAGTATGTAAGAAAATAAACAGTAACTTTTGCAATTCAGATGCATTTACAAAATGACAAAAGTAGTCATGCATGTATTGGATGTAGGTCACTGTTACATACTTGGTCCTAGTTCTTAGTCCTAAGCCCAGTTGTACCTCAGTGTGATACACAGGTCTCTTGTTATACTGAACGCGATCAACATCAAAATCATTTGGGTTTATGAACAAAGCAGGTATAATAAGATGTATAGGTTATACCATAACCAGTACCAAAACTCAGATGTACACTATTTGTGCATGTATAAAATGTTTTCACATATCTTGAAATGCAGGTGCATCTCTTTTGACTTTTTTTTTTTTAAATATACGTTTCTTTAAGTACAGCAACTATTTTCAACTTTACGATCAGCAACCAGAACAAATAATGATGACACACAGTATATTGGGGCTCCATGATGGTTACTGTGCTGTATCCATGTATTCGCATTATACCAGGTCACTATATATCTAGGGTTGCACTGTATAACTTCCTGGACCAAGTCAGGATAGTACAGGTGTAACGATACCATTTGCCCACAGTTCGGTATTTATAGCGCCTCTGTACATCATAGCCCTTTGTTACACCATCTGCTGTTGTATAATGACATTTAAATTCTAGTATTTTTTTGGGAAAAAAACACCATCTTATATATGCAGCAGTCCCTACAGGAAAATGACAGGCATACAGTAGTACTAGTTCAATAATATACCGTGTACCCAGACACCCTTACTGGGTAAACAAACATGTTGCTAACAAGCTAAATATATGGTTATTTGTAAAGATAAAGAGATCATTGTTTAATTAAAGGGTCTTGAAACCGCTCGACCTGATCTCGGTCTCAAGCCTGTATTGTCTTGATCTTGCCCTGGTCTTGGCCATAAGTTTAGAAATATTACAAAACATTATCTGAACTGAGATGCAGATATACTTCTTTCCCTTCCGTATGTAGAAATAAATTTCCCTGCTCTGTCCTCCTGCGCTACTTAAAGGAGCGCAGGAACGGAGGACCGCGGAGATATAGGAGTTACTGTCGGTAGAGTTAGCAAGGAGGATGCCAGCAGGGAAACGGGGAGACGGCAGTAATGTGGACTTTGTCTGCCATTATCCAATTTGGATGGACATTGCAATCTCAGCTCTTGTTGAGCATGTTTTCAGCAGTGGGGAGCCAAAATGTTAACGGATTTAGTTGTCTTTTTAAAAAAGCATTACTATTTACATTACTACTTACATTACTTACATGTATGCTGACAAGTTTTACAAGCATTCAATAGATTTTTTTTTTTTTAGATGCAAGTGTTGTACTTAACTTATTGAGAAACTGATGTTAAACATGCAGTATAATAAAAGTATATTAAACAATTAACCAACAGAAAAAACACTTATTTCATATAAATATGTGCATTATTGTATAAGGGCATTTTTTTCAATAATAGGGTCTTTTGGAATTCCATAAAGAAATACTGTATAGCCCCGAAATGGGTGCACTCTACCAAAAAAAAATTCAAAATTCTGATTCTGAATTTTCAAGTCCTGGTCTTGTTTTGATCTTGATTAAAAGTCTTGATCTTGACTTGGTTTCGGATGGCATGGGTCTTGGTCTTGGGTTGGATGAGTCTTGATCTTGTCTTGATCTTGAGACATATGGTCTTGAACACATCACTGGAAGCAGCTACAACATTCATGTCTGGCTCCTGGACATGGCGTGGCCACAATGGTGAGACGAGATTTCCTTGCTGTATAATTTCCTTAGCATGATAACAGCATTGTGTTGACAATTTTCCATCAAATATTCCTTAAAAGAACTCGCGCTCACTAAGACAGTGCCGTAAGTCCCTGTGAGCTCAGCATTTATAAGGCCCCTGGGCCCCATGCTGCCTGGGGCCCCTGATTCCAGTATTATGCACAACCCTTAAACACCGACAGCAAAAGTCATCATAATACCAGTGCAAACATCGATTTGTTTTTTTCTTTCCCGTTGGCTCCAACAATCTTGCACTTACACAAAATATTTAAACTATTTATAAAAGCATTCAAATTCCACAATGTCAATTATAGTCAATAATATTTTACAGCTATATCTGAAATACCGCCGCTCGCACTATACTAAAATGAAAAATAAAAAACACTTGTGTGTTAAGTGCTAATTTAGTTTGTTCATAAATTAAATTTCTCGAAAATTGTCACAACCTTCTATACCATGACAGGTTACGTACAGTAAAGCTGGACGTTTTTAAGCTCAGCACTTCAGGTTTCCCCATATTACATAACCCAGTATCGCTCCAGTCACGGGAGATTTCCTACACAGTGACATTAAGTGGCCAGCACAAGTACTTATTATATGACTACCGACTGTGTCTACTGACAAGGGACAACACTGTACTGAAGTATAAATTATGATATTATTAAATTGATATTAAATCTTATTCACTGATGGAAACTTCTGAGCACTTAAGTCGCTCGGGCTAAACGTAAATGCCCTAAATGTAAAAACTGCCATTTGGACACATACAGGAACACTGGAATGCTTTGCTTTGCTTATGCCGTCTTGCTCTCCATGAGACACACATGCAGGCGAGAAGCAGCTGGGAGTCACAGCACGGGGTCAGCCAGCGTGTGGTGCCCCGGGAGCTGGGGGTTAAGGGCCTTGCTCAAGGTCCCACGGACACGTGACTGTTCTGCCAAGGACGCAGTCTGAACCGGCGATCTTCCAATCTTCCAGTCAAAGGCACAGACACTTAGCCCACTGAGCCATTCGACGCCCCTCACGATGAGATCAGATTCAGAAAACCACAAGATCAAGTAATACTTATATATCACTACTCATGCTAGGGTTAACCATTTTCTAATCAGGGCGCGAAACCTTGCCAGAATCCTTGGTACTTGGTGTTAACAGGGTTGTGAAATTCTGAAAGCCAGCACTGAGCTCCCACTCTGTTTAGTGCTGCAGCAATTCCAGAAGAAAGAGGACCTTGCCATACCACAGTGTGTAACCAACTTTCAGAATAAGATTGTTACTCAGCAAATTCATGGTGAAACTCAAAGACAGAAATGCATCGAATAAATAAAACAAGCCCAAAGATACAGAAAACTACCTCCAGTACAGGAGCCCCAATTCCAATGGAAACAAACAAGATTAAATCCTCCGTGTCTTGATAGATTACTCTCGTAAGTCGACTACACAAAAGTGTCCCTTCAAAAATAAAAAGAAAATCACATCAGCTGTTTCGATCACTGATGATGCAATCCTGGGAATGGACGTCCCCCTGTAGCCAAGACCAACTAACCTAAATTAAAAAGTAGAATGGTTTCAAATCAGTTTAGAACCAAATGCTTCTTTCAATGAAAGTCAAGTTAGACAGGAAATAGTGCAAAGATAGAGAAATAAATAAATAAATAAAAACGGGCATAAAGACACATGCAGGTCTGTATGCCCACAGTGGTTAGCACTGTTGTCTCACACCTCTGGGACCAGGGTTCAAGCCTCCTCCATGGCCCCACGTGTGTGGAGTTCGCTTGTTCTCCCCGCGGGGTCTCCTGTGGGGTTCCCCCACACAGTCCAAAAACATGCTGAGGTTAATTGAAGTAGCCTGTGTGTGTGTGTGTGTGTGTGTGTGTGTGTATGTGTGTGCGCGCGCGGCGGGAAGGCCCCCCATCCTGAGTTGTTCCTTGCCCTGCTCTCATAGCTTCAGCAAAATGAGCATACAAACCAGCTCTGCTTTTCTCAGGGCAAAACAACAACTCACTGCATAAGTTTCAGCAAAATTAGTAACACTGCTTCTGCCACATATTAAAAAACACAAAACAAAGAAAAAGAGACGGTGCACCAAAAGCAACGGACAATAATTCCAAATGTTCAGCAGCACCTTGCGGCGGCTCTGAATCACGCTGCAGAGTGTAATTAAAAGGCACGGAGGAAGCCAGAAAATTCTGAAACTGTTGTATAAAAAAATCCAACTGATCAGAAACCACATACTGAGTGCTTGGCTGTCAGAAAGCTTCTGATGATGAAATTTGTACCATGAAGATTGCTCTTTCTAGAAGACCGTAAAGGTCAAGTGCTGAAGTGGAAACTCAAGGTGTCTGGGCATACCATTAACATCTGGGGGAAAACAAACAATTTTATTAGCTTGCACTTCTTGCTTCAAGAAAATACAAAGGGCTTTCATCCATAAAGTCATCAGAAGAGGCAGTCCTGATAATCTATACACTCATTTAGTAAAATATACCAGTGATACTATGACGGTAACAATATCAAAGTGCTAGATGTTGCTGAATTACAAATCACATGCTCAAAAATGCTGTGAAAGTGCGAAGTAGAAAATCAGACCGGTGGAGCAGATGGGGAATCAGGTAGTGACAGAGCTCCACAAAGTTAAACATCCACCCACACTGTGTCAAAGACAGGCCAGAGACTGAAACGCGAAGAGAAACGCAGCTCAGAAGGAAAGAACTATTGCATAGCACTTACCATGAATAAAAATTATTTTAGAGAATTTTATATTTATATATATACACATATATACACACACACATACATATATATATATATATATATATATACACATATACATACATATATACATATACATATATATATACACACATATATATACATACATACATGCACACACACACATATATATACACACACACACACACACACACATATATATACACACACACACGCACACACATATATACACACATATATATACACTGTACAGTTAACATTTCCACGTGGGCCCCAAGCTGGGAGCACACTGTCCCGTCGCAGGTATTTTCGAATATAAAGACTGATCACTGTATTGAACGTGCCATTAAGAAATATGATGCGCACATAAAAACAGGGCATACTGGTCATTGTCAGTGGGATGTGGACCTCGATTTGACTGTACTCAAATTAAAAAATAAAACAGCACAATGCAAATTCGCTTAATGGACGAGAGCAATATTTTCTCATTTCTATGAATGTATAACGCAACTTACTTAGATGTTAAGCCACCTTGCACAGAATTAGCATGGAATATAAAAACACACCTCAATTAAACAACCCGTATGCGTTCCACTAGTTAAAGTGAGTGCCACCCCCCAAACTTTAAGACCGTATCTGATAGCGTTTCATTCCCCGTAGTCTATCCATTACTGAATGGCAAACAGAAAATATTACCTTCGTCAATCCATTCCGTGCGCATTTCACAAAGCAAGATTATACGGACCCGTAAATAGTTTGTATCTCTTCCTGGTTGTTACCAGGGGAAGTATGCCGCCGCATATAAGTCCCTGCTTTCTGGTCAGGCTGCGCAGCGCGGAGCTCCAGCGGTGAGCGCCAGCGGTGACACTGCGCGCGACGCCGCACGTGAAAGGGCACGAAAGGAGCCCATTCGGCCGAGCAATGCCTATTAATAACGGCCCCCGCATTAATCAATCAGCTCCTGCTCCGTGGGGCGTGTTTTATCGCCCGCTTTGCAAATAAAGAAGGTAGATGGAAACCCCAAGTCAGATGCAGAGGTTATGCCCCTGCATTATTATAGGGTAAACGACAAACGAGAAAGACTCAAACAATACTTAACTCATGCACTAAGAGAGGCATTGGTACATAAAGTCTGCGGAGACAAAGGAGAAATGTAGCACTAAATTAATTCTGGGTGCAACTAAAATGTAAGCACAAACATGACGAGCAAGCAAAAAATAAAGAAAATCAATTAAGTACTGGAGTATATAAAACCAACCCAACATACCTGGTGCAGTTCATTTGAAACATTTGTGAACGTGCGCAGGGGTAACCTCATTCCATCGAAATGTACACCGTGTGACTATCTTAACTTTCGACCATAGATTAATCTCTACAAAACGAAATGAACGCCTCGTTAGCACCCAGCTTGGTCCAACAGGCCATGGCATCTGCACCCCGGCTTGGGAGCAAAACGGGCTTTCTAGATCAAATTGCGTTCACGTGGACGTGCGCTGACAGCCAATCAGCGAGAGGCGGCCAGGCGTGACACCGCGTCCGAAGGAGCGCCGGTCAGCGCGCATTCACGCGCCGCGCGCCGCCCTCGGGGTTAAAGATCGCTGCCTGCACCCCCACAGACGCATGCATGGGAAGCATTGTTTATAGCGACAGTGTGTGCGCGCGCCGCATAAGCATTCAGTGTATATAGGCCAAGGCTACGAGCATCGTGTTAAATATGGGGCCAATAAAGGTAAACTATAGCTGAGAACTTAGTACATTATGTATTACGTATGATAATATGCACTACGCTGTATTTAAACCACAGGACACACTGTCAAGGCTAGACTGACCATCCCACAAACAAAGAAACGTGCTCCAGGGTCGTTGAAACGTGTTTGCAAAACGCATGCATAGTAAGGACCTCCAAAGGTCAGGAACTAATTATGTTTGAATTGCAGGTTAAGTTTAAATATCGATATGTTAGATCGCACGTTGTAAAAATAGACGCAAGAGTAACAAAATTGCGCAAAAATGTAATTTTGAAGATAGAGAAGTAAGTACCCGTTTGTTCCAAGGCGCCTGAGTGTGACCTAAGTTATTATTCTGCATGCAGGATATCCTTAAATGTGCACATTCTCCAAAATAACCAATATTAGCATTAATGCTGTTTTGAACAAAATAAATATTTATACTGAGGAACTGTCATTGTTAGGCCTATAGTCATTGCTTTGAAAAAAAAGTATAAAAATAACTCATAAAAGATCATTCTTGTTTTGTTTTATCTAATTAATTGACAACACCCACCCCATATCGGGGGGGGGGGTTTGGTTGATCCGGGTGGAGGGTCACAGATGTTTTCCGTTATCTAGGGATAACGAGATGACGTATGAAATTAAATAATTTTAGTGAAAATAGTAAAAGTCCTCCTTCAGCGTAGGAATGTTTAATTTGACTTAATTAATGCCTTTCTAATAACTTTTCTATTAAAAACACCAAATTGACCCCCCCCAATATCAAACTTGCCCCGATGCCGTTCACTGTATACGACACATTTATGGCACCGCGGATTAACTATACGACTATATAGTGCACTGGCAGATAACAGGCCTACGATTATTAGCATTCCTAATAAAATTTAAGCCTCCGGTCTTCTTAAAAGGTAAGTAATCAAAATATCGGAATACAACCCAATCATTTAAATTGGTATTTCCGTCCAGCGATGGGCAGGTGTCCGCCCGCGAACGCGTAAATTAAGCGTGACCGTCGGAGATCGGTAAGCTTCTCCGGCCCGGGACCCCCTCCTCGTCTGCTTCTGTTATCTGCGCATTTAAAGCGCCGGCTTCTGTATATTTTGAAATGATTCAAATATGTTATCAGTTAATCTCACAGTAATTTCTGCCTATAACTCAATTCTGTTACAGGTCTCTTGGGCTTTTCGAAGTGTCTCTCCTTAATAATTAGTTGAACGTTCCATTTTGAGCCGAGGGACTCCCAGGGGGACCATTTCCACCACAGTCTGCATCATGGGCGTCCCTCTCACATTTCATAATTATTCGTTTGGACCCCCCCCCCCCCACACACACACACACACACACACACATTTAACATAAAACATTAGTTCAGTGATGTTGATTGACACTGAAATATGTCTTAGGTTATGAGCAGGCAATCTGCCCTTTCGAGGAGTGAGAATGCCGATTCATTTTCTATGTCTCTCTGTCCCCTCAAAGGTGTCACCCTCTGCTGCCAAAGATATCAACAAGAAGGTGCTTCTCAGTCAGGAAAAAAACACGAAGATGTATGGGATGGTAAGTATTGTAATAAGAAATGACGGACAGGGAATGCCAAAACATAATTTTACTGTTGTTGCAGTTATCCAGCCTTTCAATAGGCGTTTTAGTTCATTATTATTAATGTTGCTTTTTAGTGGAAATTGAAGGAATTGCTTTAAAGTAACACCACTTCGAGTGATTTTGCGGCTCCTGGGAGAGGGCGACATCTCACGGCCAACCGAGGAACTGCAGGCGTTCGACTGCGGTCTTGGTGTCGTCGGTCAGTACGTCCGCACTGAGCGCGGGGAGGTGTACGTTCCCTTTGCCTTAACAAATACAAAAGAAGTATCGCACAAAACCGGCTATACACAACTAAAGTCACAAGTCAGTTTCAATGCATTTAATCTAATCAAAAGGAAAATGGACATAACTACACTATGACAGTATCAGTGTGTGATAGTGCACTGAGTTGTGTATACAGAGCATGTACTTTTATCCACGTGCAAATAAAGATTGGCCCTGTGGGAGGGGGAGTGCAGGGGGCAGGGGTCCTTTGCTCCGGGTTAGAGAGGAGTGTTTTGCTGTTCCTTTCAGCAGTCAGTGGAGTTTGTTTTTTTCAGCACCGTGTTCCAGGGACGGGAACGACATAATCTGTACACAAAAAGCCTTAAGGGCTTCCAGAGCTTCAAGGGAAGCAGTGCTCCTCTCCTCCAAAATCAGCCAGGACTTTCTGTTTCTCTTGTTTACCTTACTTATGTGAATCCATTCATATTTCTGAGATATGTCCATTCACCTTTGTGCTGTGTCAAGGTGAAAGAAAAGGCTTTCACTCCACACAGCAGTGCTGTTCTGCTCGACAGTGTGATGACAGCTGCTGTGTCCGTGTCTCTCGGTTGCCCAGGCAACCTGTGAGGGGTGGCAGCACAGCGTTTTGACAGCTCAGCTGCTCAGGGGCTACTGTGACCTTCAGAGACTTTTCCCTGCCTGGGGTCTCCATAGCAGCTGGACACCGGGATGGAAACCGGATCCAACTGTACTGGGCCCCCCCAGCCTGAAGGGCTGCGGGGAAAGTGACAGAGCTGGAGGACTAGGTAAAGGACAGAGGGTTTGGCTGCCCGGCTCACAGGGGCAGGAGCGAGTTTACCTTTCAGCTCAAGCAGACTACAATTCAACTTAAAATGCAGAAAAGCCTTCCCTTCAGACAGCTTGTCTCCAGAATGCAAAAGGAGGCCTCTCAGTTTATAAAAGAACTCCCTAATGGTTACAGTTCTTGTACTGCAATAAAATGGCTCCAAAGATAAATGATTTGCCAGCCTTTGCTCTTTTGATCATTGAGAAGTACAGATAAATGAATTTTTGCCAGTTTGCCATCTTATCTGCACTGAGAAAGCCCCGAAGCGCTGAGGCACTGTATGGCAAAAATGTGAAGTCTGGGGCTTGGGCTTGGGCTCGGGCACCGTCTTCCAGCGGTGGCCTTGAACCTTAACTGCACCCAAATTTTAATGCATTATAGACACACACACGACACTCTCATGCATGATCATACACATGTTCCACGGGGGTGCGATGGGGGCTGTCTCTGGCCCTGTGTGGGCGGCGGTGGGGGGGGCGCCGCCACGTGCTAAAAAAGAAACATCATGGGGTGTTGTGGGTGGCCCTGGTTGGGGGGCCTCCCCCCTCAGGCGGTTGGTACCCGCACTGTTGCGGGGCCACTGCTGGCGGTCCGGGATTTTGGGGCACTCTGGACACCTCTAGGTGAATCAGGGGATCGTGTTCGTGCTGGGCCTTCCTTCGATCGTCCTGCGGTGTCACGGGGGGGGGGGTTGGCCGGGGTGGCGCGGGGGGGTCCGGTTGGGCCC
>JAODKM010000108.1:20803146-20818305 GCA_026780845.1 Petrocephalus sullivani
GTGCGATCAGTGCCGTGGTATGCTGTGTGATCAGTGCCATGGTATGCTGTCCGATCAGTGCCATGGTATGCTGTGCGATCAGTGCCGTGGTATGCTGTGTGATCAGTGCCATGGTATGCTGTCCGATCAGTGCCATGGTATGCTGTGCGTTCAGTGCCGTGGTATGCTGTGCGATCAGTGCCGTGGTATGCTGTGCGATCAGTGCCGTGGTATGCTGTGTGATCAGTGCCATGGTATAATTTTACGTTTTTCTGATGATTTAGAATAAAGTTTCTCATTTTACTGTATAATAAGATTTGAACCCGTGGGATTTATGTGGGATTTAAACCTGCACAAAGTCCAGATCCTTTTAATGAAGTATTTCAATGAAGTGGGGTTAACACCACGTGGGCCATGGCAGGATCAGGCTGCCCCTCAGATGGATGGACGAGCTCCGTAGCAGGTACTTCCAGCACGTTGCTGCCTGAAAACTGTGTCAAAATTGTGGGTAGTAAAGTGGGCTCACACTCTGCAGTGCTGAAGAGCTCTCCCGCCTCCCTGACATGCTGAGGTTGGGGATTGCGTCACACTGCACAGCCTGGGGGTGCCTGTGCTGCCCGGGCATCTCCAACCCTTCAGCCGTGCCTGAATGATGCAAGGCATTTTGCCAAAAGCTTCCTTTGAACGAGGATTGTGAATCATGTTCATTGCTTTTAAATCCCCAGCAAAGCCAATTGTGAAATTCTCCATTCTGACAAAACTGACATGCACCATCATTCCCGACTTCCAGCGTCACCAGTGTTACCAGTAAAAAAACAGACTGTGATGCCATGGTCCCACAGAAGCCAGCCCGGACCCAGTGTCTGCTGGCGAGGAGGGGTCAGTAATGTGCACGCGTGAGAATGGCAAAGACACACACAGACGGTGCGGCAGAAGGAGCGGCCAGCAGGAGTCGCTGTGCAAGCAGGATCCCATGAGGCATCTTCTCAGGGCGGATGAGCTGAACTTAAGGTCGCAGAGTGCTTGTCAACCTGGGGGTGTTGGTGGAGCTCAAGTGTGAAATCGAGGCGTGATCTGGACCGATGAAGACAGAACTGCCTACACCCGGTTTATGGGGGGGTGGGGGAGTGGGATGAGGAATGACACAATTAACAAGATGTCAGTGATGTTCAAGTAGGGCTTCGTGATGATAAGAGGGGAGGGGCAGCAACAAGGCAAGGGCTCATGGTGTCACCATGGGAGCTGGCGGGGGAGGAGTCAGCCAGCCGCATTAACCCCCCCCCCCACGCGGCCCAAGGTCACGCGCCACCCGGGTGATGTGTGACACAGCTGTACTGGTGCAGGAAACCAATTTAGTCTCAGATAATGGGAGAGTCTGCAGGCCTGGAGGATCAGCGGTCAGTGTTCAGGGACGTCGTTTCCGGAAGGCCTGGAGCACTACAGCAGGGGGCAAGACACTTCTGCACACACACACATGCCGGGAGGGGTCAGGGCATGGACCATCTTATCGCAGGTCTTTCTGAATGGGTGTGCCTACAGGAAGTGGCATCCCAGCATGCCCTGCTATCTAGCACACCACTGAGCCGACGGCACACCGAGGCTAAGAACAGGGCTCGGAGTAGCGTGGAAGGCCGAGACTCAGAGAGGAGGCAAGGCACGACTCGCAGGAAGATATGCAGTGGCCAAGGCAAGGTGACTCACACCTCAGTCATTTATTTACAAACAGCCCTCGGTTTCTGAAGCTCTGTCTTGTCCAACTTGGATGTGGGTGGGGGGGGGGGGTATCACAAAGTAATGTAGACTGTTTCAATGAGTTCTGAGTCAGGGGGTGGGGCTTCCTGAACGCCCAATCAAAACACAGCCATGGGGGGCAGGGTGCTTGACAGGTTACTGCAGGGAGGCTCTCATCGCTGAAGAGACTGCATGACAATGGTGCTGATGACAGGGCAGCCGAAAAACACGACAAAGCCGCGTGTCCACGGCGGGGCTCGCAGTCGCAGAATGACGGCCTGTAATATCTGCCTTGTCCAAGGGGTGCATTACCATGAAGATACATCCATAGCAATGGTTGCCACGGAGACTCAAAGCAAGGGGCAGAATAAGGGATGTGCATGAAAATGTGCATCGTGCTTACCTGTATCACAAACTACCGTCATCAGAACTGAGCGCGGCACAGATGCTTATCTAATAACAACGCAGCCTTGTGCGGCTTAGGACGGGCTCACGCTCAACGCGTGGCTCATTTCCAGCCCTCGTACGGCGGCACGGCCGCGGCTCGAATTACAGGAAAGAGGTCCGAGTAAACAAACACCGGCACTTAGCAAAGGGAGCAGAGAGGAAGGTTCCAATGTCAGGAAATGGAGCCATGCAGGCGTGATGAGGAGTCCAGGAGCCGCTGAGCTTAATCAGGAAGGAAGCGGGAGATTAAATCAAGGCGATTATGGCGGAGCGGCTTGGGGCTGACGGGCAGTAAAATGCCAATCAGCGGAAGTGACTCAGTGCTAAAACAATGATGCTAACCCAGTAAAGTGAGCCCCCACGCACTTTACCAAAAGTCAACGGGCACCCTGGTTGGCTTCTGGGATAGCCGATGCGCTAACGGCGCCGGACGCTGCCCTTTGTATAGAGGTCATGATGAGCCTAGCGAGATCAGACTGAGGCGCCAGGAATCAGCCCCAGAAAGCGGGAGGCGCCTCACCCGAGCCTCACTGTGGCGGTTGCTAGGCGACAGCGGTTGCTACGTCAATTGGGGAGCCCTTGGCGCAACACAGAGGGTATTCCTCGACATGGGGGGGCAGTGTGAGCATGGGCGGGATGCTGAACACACCACACCTTGTGTGACACTGTGCTGAGCACTCCGTGCTGGCTTTTAAATAAGCTTCATTGGCATTACAAGAGAGCATAAATGACCTTTATTTATAAAACACGCACCTTGTCATACAAGCCCCTTCTGGCCAAAATGAGGTACTGTGCCCGTGTAGATGGTGGGTCGGGCCACAGTATTCAAGGATGAGGTTCTGCACACATTGCTACAGAGATACAGCTGGATTCTGCTCCTAACCGTAGTTAAAGACCAAGGCGATCAAATGTGGTCTGATGGTTACTATGGATGGATAAAGGGCCTGACTGGGCAAAGGGAACAGCCTGACGTTCCAGAAAGGGCACTTTCATTTGAGCCTTGAGAAAGGTTAATTTTAGTAAACATTAAAAGAAAAGTATGTCACATGAACACCTCCCCCTGGAGTACTAGTACGGTATGATATTTATGCACAAAAGAGCTACTACAACTTCACATTATTTAGCCAGGAAGGTCATGTGACAAAACCAGGCGTGGAGGTCACCCTAGGAAGGTCATCAGGGAAAAGCAGGAATCGTATGTAAACACAGGAAAACTCTAGACAACACAGCATCACTGCTTGCCTCCTCACAGACCGGAGGCAGCAGCAGCACGCGCCTGGCATGGATCATAGCCCCGCGTCATTCGTTAGATGGTCGTTGCCATGGCACCCAGTCGACGACGCTCTCCGTCACCGCGGGTCCTCCTGGCTGTTCTCACACCCGCGTTTCTGCTGGCCGCGGGCGCCAGAGGGAAGGACGTCACATGAGGCGGGCACGTCTGACACCGCGGCAACATCCGCCTGAGTGGAGGCCACGCCCATCGGAAGAAGAACAGGGCGCTCCATCAGCATTCAGGCTGCTTTACCGCGTGAGTCAGTCATCCACCCAAATGCTCCGTCAATATAACACAGTCAGTGCTGTATCACCAGCTGGCAGCGGGATGCGGGCCGGGAGGGCGTCGGCGTGAGAGCATCGCAGACCCCCAAGCAGAGGTGTCAATTTCAGGTCCAGAAAGTAAAAATCCAGACCAGGATTTTGTTTCAACCGACTAGTTGAGCCCTCTGTGACTGTGACTCTTTATGCACAACTGATTGGTTGAAACAAAATCCTGGTCTGGAGTTTTACTTTCTGGACCTGAAATTGACACCTCTGCCCCCAAGGCATGAAAAAGACCCTCCTCCCGCTCCCTGCCTCTATGCAAGCTCACACTCTATACATCCTTATGACCTGCGTGGTTGCATTTACTCCAACACATGTGAAAGGTAGGACTGTGGCATGATCAGAAATTCTGGGCTCCTTCGCAAAATGTCACCTTGAGCCTCTCGCTAGTGCTGCCATTGTCAGTCTGAAGAAATATGGGTCCCCCAAGGTAAAATATGCAATGGCTTAATGGTTCCCAAGCATGGTCATTTTTCATACACTGGGACCCCTTTAAAGTGCTGGGCCCCCTGAATCAAGTAGGTTATCCATGTCCCTTCAACGTCCCCGGGTAGGACAGCTACCCGGCTCGGAGCTGGAATATCCAAAGAAAACAGAAGTTAAAAGCCAACAAACAACAGAGTGTCAAGCCCCCTTCATCACCAAACCTCAGAAGATGTGATGATTGATGGAGCACAGGGTGAAGGTGGGCCCAGCCCGGAACCCAACCATGAGGCAGTCAGTCTCCCTTCTGTGCAGTTAGCATGAGCTCACATCAGCACCTCTATCGCCCAGGGATCTGAGCTATCCACGTGGCTGCTGACAGAGTGCAGGAAACCAGATGAAGTGAAAACTGCACCATGCCCCCGAAATTATGATGGCGTCACTGACACGTCATCGGAGGATGCACCTGTCACCCCACCCCCATTGCTGAAGCTCAACAGCACTGCCACACAAATCTGCAACATCATGTCACAGCAGCTGTTCCTATGCTCACCACGCCCCAAGCACACCTCCCACAGATGCTACCTTCCTGCCCTACCCATAATGCACTTGGTGCTAAACAGTGGCACTTTTACCCAGTAAATGTCCCTGTGCTTTCAATACATCTACGGACCTTCCGCGCAATCCATTCTGTTGTGCTCAGCCGTCCAGCAAGGCTGTGCCTTAAGGTGGACTTTTAAAATGGACCTGACCATCTGTGGCATACCACCCAAGTCAAGCAGACCTGGAAGGACTTTAGGCCACCTTAAAAGCAAACTGTCATTTAGCCTCTGCCTTTAGAGCCTCTCACAGTTGAAGTCACGACTCCAATCTCCAGGAGCAATTAAAATAAATGAAGTGGCATGTCACTCGGCCGCTGCTGTTTTTAAAAGTAATCATTGCTCAGATCGGCTCCTAATGCGCGGGGCGGACAGGGATTTCTGAAGGGTCCGTTTGTGGTAAAATAAAATGCATGGCATGTGCGTGTCAACCTCTCAGTCTGTAAATACTGCTTTCGGTTTTCCTCTGGTCTTAGATGGAGGGGTGACAGACAGATCGGTAAATGGGCTCTCAGCCCTGGGAACCTTCTCTGGAGAGGTCTGGATTTCACCCCAATCTCACCCCCCAAAGTCGCTGTGACTGTGTTACACACACACACACACACACACACAGAAGGCGGAGCTAATGTGAGGATGCAGGATGGGAAATGAGGTAGCATGGGACAGGCTGGGGTGATGTCGCCATGCAAACGTTAGCCAGCGCATAAAGGGCGGAGCATAAAGGGCTGCAGTGAGGCCGGTGGCTGCAGTCGCCTCTGCATTCCTCTGGGGGGTGGGTGAGGTGGGGGGGGGAGAGGGCTTCAGATGACCTAGGACTGAAGGTTAACCTAAAAGCGCATTAGACAGAGGCAGCTCATGGCCGACGTGGGTGGACATCTGGGCCGCCAAAGGTGACCCTAGGTGACTTCAAGTGCCCCAAATCCCAGCAACCTTACCAGTGTCTGAAAGAGAAGCACAAGGAAGCTGTTTTATGATAATAACATTTTAATGGGGCAACTTTGCCACCCGTGGACACGGCGGATCCTGGCAGGACACAGGTGACAGGTGTGTCAGGAGGCAGGAAGTGGGATGCCTGCTTATTCCAGTGACTCATGAATTATTAACCACCTCCGGAAGAGAGGAAGTGAGGGCTAAGCTTAGCGGGGGCAGGGCAGGGGGGTCCCAGAAGGCTCCAGCAGGCCACAAGCTGCCAGTGTGTGGTCATGGCAAGTCCAAGTTGCTATGCCAATGCACAGTGCCGTGGCCCCCAGGGGTGAATCACAGAGGCTTAAAAACTTACTCCCCACCCCCCCCTCCCCCCGCAGATGAGCGTATGTGGAGTCCCCTCACAGAGACGTGCCTCCTGGGTGACCTGCTGCTTGTGTGACTTCCTTTTGGTCTCCCCCCCGACACACACACCTATGACCTTGGGCCCCAAACTGGATAAACTGGTGACTGGAAGAAGGTTAATATAACTCATCAGACGATAAGTTTCATCCATAGAACAGGGCCTCAGATTTTATGCTCCTTAAACCAGGTTAGGTGTTTTTTTGCATTAGTCAAGGTAACAATGGCTGCTGGAGGCAGATTTTACCTTAGAGGCTTAAGAACTGGCAATAAGAGCTATGCCATAAAAACATGGTGGGAAATGGTAGGGAAAGGGGGACTTACTGTTTGCACTGGAAATGAGTCCTGCTTTAGTTTGACAGAGCAAGAGGAATGAGCGGGGTGGTGCAAACAGAAACAGAACAGCCTCTGTCCCCATGAAGGAAGGCAAAGGGACCCGTGTCCACGGCGACCGCAGTGGCACTGGCAGAGCAGGTGCATGCATCCGTCCCCAGGAAGGAAGGCAAAGGGACCCGTGTCCACGGCGACCGCAGTGGCACTGGCAGAGCAGGCGCATGCCTCCGTCCCCAGGAAGGAAGGCAAAGGGACCCGTGTCCACGGCGGCCGCAGTGGCACTGGCAGAGCAGGTGCATGCCTCCGTCCCCAGGAAGGAAGGCAAGGGGACCCGTGCCCACGGCGACCGCAGTGGCACTGGCAGAGCAGGTGCATGCCTCCATCCTGACCTCACTTTTCCTCACAGTCCCCTGCAACTATTGAAAGTTTCTATCAAATCATCAATTTTCTCATTGAACTCAAACCAATTAGCATGATGAACTCAAACCAATTAGCAATCAGCATGAAGGAACCACTCCTGGCTTTTCATTTGATTTCATGCATAGACCTTCAGGGAGCAGCAGAATTCCACTGTCCATTCTGCAAGCAGATTTAGTATGAGCTTTAGTATGAGTATATACAGTCGTCCCTCGCCACGTCGCGCTTCACGGCTTCACTTAGCCTTTCTTTCAAATACAGTACTGTGCTCATTAAAGTATATACAGTACTGCATATTCATTAAGAAGTTGATTGAGACCGTGAAAATGATACAGCACGTGTTCGATTGTCTCCTGAGTTATATCCTCTTCCTGTCCTGGCCACTGACTGGCTCAGCCTCACGCAAGTTCATGTCTCTCATACACGCTTCTACATCGCTACGCATCGGAAGCACCTTTGTTTGCGATTTCTGAGACCTTTTATCTAAGCCCCACGACGGCTCCTAAACGTGCTGCTTCTTCTTATTTTCAGTAATCAAATGTACAATAATAATAATAACAATATGATATTTGTATGTCTAATATGTCTTATGTTCTCTTATTCTGTCTAATATATTGGGTAATATGAGTGTAATGGTGACTAAATGGTGTTAATTCATGTCTAGAGGGCTCTAATAATGTTAAAACCCGTATTTAGAAGGTCATAAAAAGGCTTTCCATGCTATAACTACGAAAATATTCTATTTATAAATAAAGAACACTACTTTGCGGAAATTCACTTTTCGCGATAAACGAGGGATGACTGTAATAATATTTCATTGCACTGTGTCACTGAGTACCTTGTCCAAAAGTTAAACAGAAGTCTCACTCCTCGGATCTGGACTTTCCAACTTTTTATCTGTACCACCCACTGGTTTCAGGAGTAGTGAGATTTCGTTCCAAGAACATTACGTGAGCCTCCTGGTGTCAAACAGGAAGGGCAGAGCTTCCAAAGAGGCCAAATGATGCAACTGTGTTCTACAATGCTGTGGCATTGGTACCGGCTTGGGCCATCCTGTCAGGAACATGCTGCTCTGAAGCTGAAAGGAGAGCAAAAATCTTGTGGGCAGCAGTGTCCATTGAGCCATTGGGAGGCTGCAGAATATGGCCTGCTTCTTAGGAGACCCAGCCGAGCAGCTGCAGAACGTATGCATGACAGACGGCTTGATGGCTTTGGGCACACAAAGCCATCATAACTGCTGGCAGGTAGGCAGGTCAACTGCAAAGATGGGCTTTGGACAGAATTCAGCAGCTTAGCAGAAGACTGCAAGGTATCCGGAACTGTCGTTTAAAACAAGCAGGGGGCTGGCACTAGGAAGCGCATGTATTGCTCAAGAGCTGTGTGTAACAGGAGCTGAAAACTGAGCAAGGTGGGTGCATTGTGGGTAAAATCTGCCAGCTGATATGGGAATGTAAATGCAAGATGTTCTGAAGGGGTCACCACCGGTCAAGAGTGCAGAGTGACAGACAATAGAAATAGGAACCCTGGAAGTTTGCGCTGTATTTGGGGAGGGCATGGAATGGGGAGTGACTCACCACGGCCTTGATTCTAAGTTGGGTGGGAGATGGCTAAGATCTGGAGGTAACCTGGGAGTACAATCTGAGGTTAACTGTGGTGTAGAACCAGATCAGTTACTGGGATAGAGAGAACTGTAGGCAAACACGATCACACAACCTATCAGAATCACGTACGGGACCCTTGCACAGAATTCCTCTCTTCACACTGGGCTCGGAATATCGTGGGGGTTGACATACATGTCTCAGTCCCAGAGTGATCTCTGGGACACAAAACACACCACGTGCTCAATCAACAGATCCGGCAGCCCCCGGCATCGATCACCCTGCAGAATGAGCGAGGCTGTTAGGACTCACTGCCGCCACCTACCTTTTACACCATAGCATTTTGAGAGGAGATTTAATCCAGCAGGAAATACAGTATACATCAGACCCACGCACTAAAACAACAGCAAACCAATGCAGCTGGAACCTTTCACAAAGCGTGTGACGCCTCTCAGCTTGCATGACACTGTTATGCAGGATAAGCTACCTGCGATGCACAGCACTGTCGGAGGGCATGAAGCTCCATATATATATATATTTATGAAATATACAGCATCAAATCACTGAGCACCCCTAAAGCAGCATCACTTTCAGTGGTGCTCTGACCTTTTGTGAGAAGATATGATATACAACAAACACCTGGTCACTTAACGCATTTGAAACTCTCGTTCAGCCCTATTCCGTTTTCGTTCACCTGTCTGAGAGATGCTGAAAATTAATGCAAGCACTTTAATTCGTGAGCTATACACTTGTGTCGAAACACAGGAAAATTATGTGGGAGGGGTCCCTTTGTTTGCCTGTCCCTGACATACTCAGCTTTCTAGGAAACGCTGCAGTTCTGTGGTGGCCTGTGTGATGGATCTCTGACGAGTAAGTCCTCTTTCTCCACTGATCGGCTGGATGCAGGCTGGGGTAGGGTGGGGCTCTCTGACTCACTTCTGACTCATTCCCCTCCCCAGGGTATCATGGGGGGGGCAGCATCTGTCCCACCCCACTTCCACTGAATGGCTATGAATCGGGAACCCCCATTGGCAGGGAGGGTATCAGGTGACCTGCCACCATGGCAACTCCTGCCTGCTGCCGGTCTCCAAGGAGCATCGATAAAGAGAGAGAATCACAGAGCATTGTGGGTTCCTTGTGAGGCTGCTGCAGCTGGCAGACTGACACAGGGAGCTTGGGAAAGCGATGGAGGGGTGCAGGGTCACCTACACAGCAGTGATTCATATATATGTGGGAATAACGTCAGCACACCTTGTGGGGAGGGACAGATGAGGACACTGCCTTCAGCTTTGCTCTGCACACACACATCCTCACCGCCCATGAAATGATTCATGTTTTTAACACAATTACAGCTTACATTTGCTCCCATTACACCTCAATGGAACTGTGCTTTGATTGTAGTAATGATACTAAATGCAATTAGCACCAGACACAAGGCAGACCCCACCCATTCGAGTCGGACAGCCTAGGACTCGGAGAGTGAGGCACAGTGACCAGGGTTTCTGAGTGCAGGAATGGGTTTGGATGATTAATCACAGTATTTAACTTTATTTAATGATGCACATGATTCTGCACAGTGACCAGTTTGAAATGAAGATCTGTAGATGTTGTCAGGCCATTTTTTTTTATTATTTGCCTATTTTTAATCACCAGATTCTTCTCTGAAAGTGTTTCTGTATGGAAGTTTATTCTGAGCTCTGCTTGGTGTCGTTTTGGTATGCTCCAGTAAGACCAGTAACACTAGGGGGTGTTGCCTAGTGCCTTCCAGCTGAAAGAAACATGTAAAACATGTGTGTATGCACACACCCACACACACAGACTTGCATACCTACCTAAAGAGGACCTTCCATTCATTTCTATGGGAAAAACCCTGATCCCAATCACGGCACCCTTAACCCCTACCCAGCCCTAACCTTAATCATAAGTAACCAACCCAAATACAAGACTTTGGGTATTTTAGTTTTTTGACTGTATTCAGATTATTTATAAAATTGAGGTTATCCTTGTGGGGACTGAAAAAATGTTACAGATTTTTCTCACATTGTGAGGAAATCTGGTCCCCACAATGTAATAATTACAAACACACACACACACATACACAAGACAGCCCCTTGGACCAGGTCCCTCACCAGATTACAGACACTCAGGTTAGGTTTGCGTAAATTTGCTGATTGGTTCTTATATTATTCTGTGCCCCCCGCAGGCCCTGATGCAGTGAATCATCCCAGATTGGGATTTGATGACCAGCCGGTGTCAAGCTAGCTGGTGACAGCGACACTGTGACCCGGTGATAACCCTGATCCAGCCCCTCTCCCCACGGCTCCATTTGGGGGGCTTCGGCATGCAGCTTATTCCTGTCTGCTCTCTGTAGGATTTGGGGACTGTCCCTGGCACCAGCACACGGAGGCCTTGGTGGAGTGACATCACCAGGCACCTGGCGTCAGGTGTTTCCTGTGGTGTGAATCTTGACCCGAAACCCCTTTCTTGATTCATACATGTCCACAAAGTCTTCCCATACTGCCATCAGTTGGCCCAAGTTAATCACCAGATCCAGCGGACCCCCAGCGCAGCTCTGCTCTAACGTGTTAACAGTCGCTCTGCAGACAATACAGCAGTGATGCGAAGCAGCCTCAGCCACACGCGCTGTCAGGACATGCTATTTATTGCGAGGTGTGAAATCTCACACTCAGACTTATGGGTAATATGTTTTACCAAATGGGCTCAGCGCACAGTCACTGTCGGAGGCGAGAGAGGGGATCCAGAAAGCGTGGATGAGATGGTGCTGAGCTTCATGCAGAGAGCGGGTGGGTGGGGAGGCCAGGTGCTTCATCTGCGAGCAGCCACACGCACACGCACACACACACACACCCCTAAGCCTGCCAGCTGAGGCACTACCACTCCGCTCTACATTACGCTGTGAGTGGATTCAATTTCAGCTGAGATATTAAGTTCCTGTGTACCAGTCCCCCCCCACACACACCTATGATAAGCCAGTGAGTGGGGACGCTGAGTAACCCAGTGGGAAAGCATTAGTTACGGACAATGAGGCATTGAGGAGCACCGGGATGCCAGCAGCTTCAGTACCATGTGATGAAGTGGATACCATCACTGTAGGGAAGGAGAGGATCATGGGAAGGGGGCGGGGTCAGCCTTCAGGGTGAGCAGCAGGAACTCCAGCCTCAATGACAGGATGACCTCAAGTAGCCATCCAGTCCCCCAGTCTTCTGGGTATTTCGGTTTGTCCTCCTCACTGCCCCCCAAGTTCTCCTAGTGTCATAGAGTCCAAGGGATGAATATGACAATAAGGGTCAGAGGCACCAAGTCACACTACCAGCTCAGGCAGCTGGGGGGGCAGCTGTCCCCATGCCCTGAGCAGCTGGCCCTGAGTGCAGCCTCGTGACCTTTGACCTCACACATGGCACTGACATGGCAGCACCAGCTGGTTACAGCCTGGCATCGCCTTATGAGTGTCCCCCATTACAGCAGGCATGCGGGACGGATCTGCGCTCAGCTGGGGTTCCGTCGCTGTATTTTCCTCCCCGGTAACAATCTCTAGGATGCGTGAAAATGCATCATACAGCATCATTTTGCTGAGAAAACAGGATGCTCGTCATCTACGGCTCATTGGGCACATTTAGGTCAGCATCATCCTGAAAACCCCCCCTCACCCCCCAGCAAGGCATCAGATCCACAGATCCACAGCACGGCATGCCACATGCCCGGGCCCCAGTGGCCCAGGTGGCCTGGAGGCCCCGGCACCCGCAGCACTCGCATGGGGGTGAGGGCCCTTACTCTGATGCCATCTCACGACCTTTACAGAGGCAAAGCGGAAAGACGGACAGCAAAGAGCAAGCGAGAGAAGGACCCAGATGGCGTGACGGAGCCCCAGGTGAACGTGGGCGGCCCCTAGAGGTCACCGGAGGAGGGCTGCCAGATGGTACTCGTGCGTGTGCGTGTGCGTGTGCGTGTGTGTGGTCACAGCCTCTACATGTGTGTTTGCTCTGGGAACGTTTGACAACAAAGTTACATACAACCTAGAGTTCAACCAAAATTAAATAATGCAGTAGCTCTGAGTGCCCATTGTCAAGGAACAGAAACAGACACACGCGCACTCGCCTCTGAGAGTGGTCATATGGAAACGCACCAACGCCGGCCTGACAGGAGGGCCACAGTGTCAGACTGTCTGGCTCGTGGACGTGCCACCTGCCTCCAGCTGACCCCACTGCCCTCCTGGAGATTTGTATCTCGCTGGCTGGCCGGCCGGCCGATACCGGAGACATGTGACAAGTCCCCCGCAGGGGTGTGGGGCGTTATCTCACACTGTTACTCATTTGGGCAGCCCCCCCCATGCGTGACACACCCTCACATGGCTACACAGCCACACTTTAATCCAGGCGACTCAATGTGGGCTTTCTCAAAGATCTCATCCACCCTCTGGCCCTTCACCCATCATCCGCATTCTTAATCATGTCACTGATTTGGTTAATTAAAGTATGGATTTATTACCAAATGCTGACTGGGTTCTGGCTTAATGAAGCCGCTAGCTGCCATGGCATGCTAAGCAGCATCTTAGTCCGGGAACACACTTCATACATATTCAGTGTCATGTCTGAGCCATGAAAACGCACCGTCCTCGAGGAGTTTCCTGTAGATCTGGGGTCATCACAGTTTGAGACCCAAATTCCCTTCACTGGCCACCTAAAATTGACTGGTGTTCCTGCTCCCTGTCTATGCCAGATGCTGCTAGTGGAACCCTCTGTTGGTGCAGAGACACACTCTTCACCCTGTTTGGTTCTCTGTCACTGTGACAACTTACTCTCCTGGAATTATGAATATTCATACATACTTCATATTAAATGCACATAAATTACAGACAGCTCTGCCTTGATTAATCACAACACTCATAATTAGATCCCATGTAACCCAGCTGGCTAGCTGAGGTCCTGAACCTGAGCTTCTATTAAGAATAAACTTTACAAGACTGCCCCCCACAGGACACCAAAAGCCACGAATCAACAAGACCACAATGACACAGAATTCCCACAATTCCCTGCGCCACTTTCCCCATTCAGTCTCCTCAGACATACTCAGTTATATAACAATGGAAAGTCATTCCCACAATATTGCCTTCCCATCCCCTATAAGATGCCTCACCATGTGTGACATCATGCACAGGTTTGCTCATTACCTCTTAATGACGGTACTAAGACCAGACACTGCGATCACAGGCCAGCAGGTGGCGCAGCTCTCTGCTACAGGGAAAAATGCTGGGTCGCAGTTTATAAAGAAGTCCTGTCAGTCCAGCAAGTCCTGGGGATCACATACGCTACTGCCTTTGAAATTAGCTCCGATCTAACACACTGTACCCACCCTGTCGTTTTCTGCCTGCCTCTCCTCTTTCTTATGTCCTGTTTCACTTCAAAAACAATAAACAAAGGCCCCATTGTGAGAAAGTGACACATTTTGAATAATAGTCCCATTTACATATCATTGTACATTCAGCCAGGGTCGTCCAAAATCATTTTCTCACTGAATATCCCCTGAATATTTAATCACGCCAACAGTGTGAGATGCACACAGTTACCTCCACTGAATTCGTTACACAGAGGTGTCTTTTAATGTTGAATACTGCAAACGTGGCTGGGCCATGGTTACCCAGGTGTTTAAACTGACATTCCCAGAGTAATTATAAAACTGATACTTTGGCTTCACAAAGCAGATAATTTACCGTGGTGTGCTTTCTCGTTTGGGAATATTTAACAGCAAATATAAACGTCAAGTAACCAAGACTGTCTTAAAGTAAAACAGTTCAGGGCAGATTCTGGAGCAGGGAGGTGTGAGGTGATTCAAGAGGCCTTCACCTGATTGGCTTGTCACTCTCCACCAATCAGGGGCCCCAACAACATGTGCTTGAGATATTCACACACACACACTTACAAACACCCAGTCAGACGTGACCATTTATGGCCAGCACCCACCAGCTGTCCTGTTCCACTACCTACCGAGCGCAGGGCCACAGCTAATGCTGTGTTCCGTTTGAACGCGTAATTCAAGAATTCTGAGTTCCTAGTCGCAAGTTTCAATTGGAGCGCCCCCTGAAGCAGAAAGTCGGAGGAATCTACACAACCACAGCGTCAGAATTCGGGATGGCTGCACCCTTTATTAATAGAAATTAAAGCTTTCATTTTATACTTTTCATTGGCACTTACTTCTTTTTGCACTTGGCACTTAGCACTTTTTGGGACGTAACGATGGCTCATGAAATCAGTTGAACACACTGTACTGTGCCACCTCTATCTGTGGAGGTGTTGCTATAGTGTTTTCATGCACAAAATGCCATGTAATGTGTTGTTATGAACTGATATAAAAATGGCTAACAATTAACCCGGCAAGAACTGGGGCCTGAAACAGAAAGCAGGATTTTTCACTTACCCGAATAACGTGCCAGATGAGATAAATGTGAGTGAATCCGGCTAAGCAAGAAATCCTGCTTTTTGAAACATGGTATTGCTAAATGGCTTTCTGGTTTCTTGTACTGGAACACGGTTAGCTCAGGTGCAATGTAGTTACCAGCTCCCACCCATCGTCTGCTGACCTCTGACCCTTGACCACAACTTAACCATTGATGTAAAGCAATTACCAATGAATCCCCCCCACCACCATGAAAAGCTTTGCTTTATGGGTAGAGTGTCTGGCAGCAACCCCCC
>JAODKM010000108.1:20818405-20828697 GCA_026780845.1 Petrocephalus sullivani
AACCCCATTCAACCCCCCCCCCCCCCACAGATGAGCGGTGGTTGGTGGGGGGGGGGGTGGCCACCCCCCCCCCCCCCCCCCCCCCCCGCCAATACTGTTGGAAAAACAAAAAGCCATAAAGCTTATTGGCATATTTTCTGGGAATAGTCTCCCGGTAAAAAGTGCATCATGGGCCTTCTGAAACCACTGATAAATAGTATAACTTAATTACTTAAACCTTAATTGCCTACATAATTATCCAGCTGAGCTCCTCGTTTGTTTAATGAGTCCAAATGAAAATTTGCAAGTTATTAGCACCTGCATATGTTTCTGCGCTGCACGAAACCTACTCAACTGCCGGGTGAGGGAGTGAATAATCCCCGCGGTGCCATGCTGCTGTGGTCTAGCGGTAACCTAGTGACAGCTGGATACAGCGGTCACCTAGCAACAGCGGGTACAGCGCTAACCTAGTGACAGCTGGATACAGCGGTCACCTAGCAACAGCGGGTACAGCGGTAACCTAGTGACAGCTGGATATAGCGGCCACCTAGCAACAGTGGGTACAGCGGTAACCTAGTGACAGCTGGATACAGCGGTCACCTAGCAACAGCGGATACAGCGGTAACCTAGTGACAGCTGGATACAGAGGCCACCTAGCAACAGCGGGTACAGCGGTAACCTAGTGACAGATGGATACAGCGGCCACCTAGCAACAGTGGGTACAGCAGTAACCTAGTGACAGCTGGATATAGCGGCCACCTAGCAACAGCAGGTAAGGCGGTAACCTAGTGACAGCTGTAGGTGAGGTGATGAAATTATATACCCTAGGGCTGGCGTCCCTTCAGTCTCACATGGCTGCCTGAACACCTGAGTTTTTATGTGAAGCAAATTTGGTGAAAGTTAAGTTTGGCTACCACTGAAGGGACAAAATATTCTTCTCTCCCAGATAACTAAAACAAAAATAAAGAAAAAAAAAACAAGTAGCAGGTCTTGCATTTATTTTTCAGAATTTTGTGCATTTTCAAATGGAAATGCGATAATCTTAAACAGGCAACTGGTTTTATTATTAAGAGATTTTTTTTTATTATCTGAGAGTATAGATGACATTAGTTCCTCTGTCAGCAGGGGCGCCATATTCATATTAGGGGGGGGGGGGTACCCCTGTCTGTGAGGGTGACTACAAGGCTCGGCCTGCTTTCATGTGTTAGTACAGCTACTAGTTTCTCATAATGAGACATAGAGTCAGAAAACCTGTAATTTCAAAACTTAAACAACATTCCACTTTGCATTACTTAATATGCGAATTCGTGAGGCTCTAACAATGAGGACCCGTTCATTTTCTCATCTGCTTGTCAAAGACGGGTGTTATGCATTTTGTGTCCAGTAGAGGGACACAAATTCCCTAAAACAAATTTCCTTGAATTTCCTTGAAGTTCTTCTTTGTTGTTATTATTGTCCGTCTGTCCATCCATCATCCATCCATCATCCATCTATCATCCATCTATCATCCATCCATCATCCATCTATCATCCATCCATCATCCATCCATCATCCATCCATCATCCATCTATTATCCTTCCATCATCCATCTATCATCCATCCATCATCCATCTATCATCCATCTATCATCCATCTATCATGTTTCTATGCCCACTTGTCTGCACACACATTCCAAGCAGCTCCGATTCACCTCAGCGTCTTTCATTATGGATGCAATAAAGTGGCTCCGAGGCCCAGAATTTTGAATAAAAAACTGTCATAAGCATTGTGTGACATTGTGATGAAGAGGAGAGTGGAGCACAGCTGCTCCACTCACCTTGGTTTGTGCTAAGACCTTTTAACCCTTAAAAGTAGGACTTTGTGGAGCTCAGAAAACAGACAGAGAGACAGCGGAGTAAATCTCAGACCTTGGGTATCTAATTTTCTACACAAGACATCGGCACAGGTGCATGGCAGAGGAGCCCCCATAACCTTATTGGTGGCAGACACTGATCCTCCACATCAGGCAGACCTTTGGGGAGTGTGGACCACTTCACCACCAGCTCAGGAGACATAGAAGATGGACAAGTTAATTATCCTCAGAGTCACACAGAAATGCAGACTATTTAAAGAGGCTTAATATAACATCTCTGAGGCCCTGAAACACAGTTACCAAGAGGGTTACAAGATGTTTACGTGCCCCCAGATCCAAACGCATCAGCTTTCAAAACTAGAATAAAAACATCAAAAAGAATTTCGTGTACCAGCATGTCTCGGGCACACGGTAAAGTGTCACACCTGGAAAGAAGACAGTGTTACTCATCTAGAGAAGACGCCACACCACTGGGGCAAACGGCGGATTCAATTTGAACACTAACAAAATCAGTAAGGTTGATGGAGAGAAGGCCTCGGGCAGCCAGGCAAGTTCATTTGCCAAGTGGAGCAGCGGCACACGCTTCTGGCCGAGAGGAGGCTTGTTCCTCCAAGCCTCGCTAATTTGCCTCAGACCACATCGTATTCTGACTTTGAGGTGGATCTCTGAATCACCTACATGCTGAAAATTGGCTCACTGTCTACTGGACTGTCATCTGCAATGTATGGTCATATGCGGTGATCAGCGTCGACCACTCCCTCCCAAAGAAGAACAAAGATGCACAAAGCCTGTTATTTAAAGCACAAAGTGTGACGCCATTCTGGAAGGAGGCGTCCATGATGATCGTGCCGTCTGCAGTGACATGGCCTCAAATATACGCTTCAATAATAATATTAATAATAATAATAATAATAAATGACTTCCCAGTTAATAAGACATAAAATAAAAGCTAGAGATTCCTTTCTGTCTGTGCCAGCAGATGTGTTTAAAATGTTCTCATGAACTAGCTGGATTCTTTGCGAGTCCCTCCCAAGGTTTTTCCTTTAAGCCCCCTGCGCTTGGTATATAATTCAGCCAAGCGGCCACGCGGCGGCGCCACCGAGCCCCCGTCTAGACGCACACGGTGGTCCTCGAACCTGGCGGAGCGCAGAGCGCAGCCCCTCGTCCCTTCTGCTTGGCGAGACGTGTAGGGCGGCATGTCGCCCGGGCTGTGCGCTCCGCAGGATCCCCCGCCTAGTGGCCGGCTGCTTCGGAGGCTGTGCCCGGCTTCCGCGGGAATATGAGAGTCTATAGCGGCGCGGCGCGTCTCCCGAACCGCAGGACCGAGGCGCACGACCCGCAGGTGAGCAAAGTTGCCCTGGAATTCCGATGCGCTGCGTAATGTGGCGCTCGGCGGCTGGGAGAGACGGGGACGCTGTCTGCGGGGTGAGCGGGCTGGTGCCCAGACGCGCGTCCGCAGGGATCCGGGAGCAGGAGCAGGAGCAGGAGCAGGACGGCGCACGGAGAATAATACGCACCGCATTCGCAAACATCATTCATTGTTACAGTTGCCTTTGCAAAATGTTTCTGACGCGCATACGACACAGGCCACCTCAGAGTTACAAAGTTGTAGGCAGCAATATTTTTGTGCCAGTTTTAAATACATTTTTACAGATAGTTTAATAATAGTTTTAATTCTTTAAATGAAGAATCTTTTTTAAGCCGGTGCTGGTAATGATTAATGACCGCCAAATAAATAGCCTAACATGAGGAAAGAGCGATTCTCCTCGTCATTGACGGTGTTCATCGCCACGTCTGTGTTTTATTATGTTTATTATGTATTATGTGGTCTTCCCTAAAAGGTTACTCTTTCAAGTCTCCTGTTTTGATCCCGACTTTCGATGTGTACTTCTGATGAGCAAAGCAGCAGTAATTTAAAGGGATAAGAAAAGATTTGACGGTGTATGTAGGTACACGGTTACAGAGATTTCCGACGTGAATAATATGGCCCATACCTGTTCTGTAAGGTAAGGTCACTACAGTCACAATCTGTGATTTGATTGCCTTTCATAGATAATTAAATATGGCATCACTTCACACAGATATACTTGAAGATGTACCACACCACCGGGTCTTAAACCCCAGATAATAATCTTTTGAAGTACTTGGTCCTCCACAGTGTATGAGTGTAATGGATTGTGTTGTTTTTGGCATTTTACCTCCTTTGTGTTATGGAGATTGAGTGACTAGTTCTTTCGGGTGTGTTTGTGTACCATGGATCCATCGTGCAGCACCTTCTCTTCCTCATCCTCTGGGAAGTTCTGCAGGACTTTGTGCTAAGTGTAAGCTGAAGGCAAGCTTACAAGTGAGAGGGGCTGAAAGAAATCCCCAGAGCTCGCATATGATTATCTGACTCCTAAAAGGTTGCTCTGCACTTTAAACAGGCATAGTTATGCAGTTATAGTCAACATTAAGTGGAAATAAGCTTTACCATGCGTTATTGGAGCATATTTGTAAGCATGCCTACAGCCAACCAAGACATTATAGCTGAATAAGCGAATGATCAATGTGTTTGATCAGTAATGCTCCCCCCACACCCATTTGTAACGGCAGCAAACAGCTGCTTAAGGTGTTTTTAATGGATGGTAATTCACATCAGCTGCACAGTATTTTGATAAGTTTTACATTATGCTGGATACTAGGTCATGCATCAGCACTCGAGCCACGTCCTGCTTCCTGAGTGATGTACAGGTAAAAACAGAGCGTCTTGACAAGCTTTTAGAGCCTGACTGGAATCTCCTTCCCTAACTGTGAAACCAGGAGTCATCTTGTGTCTGATAGACCTAGTAGGAACGGACAGTTCAGCTGAAAGGTGGTGACCTTCTTGCCATCTTATAATGTCTGCGATTGAACCCTGATGCACTCTCCCACTCTGGGGGAACTCAGTGAGGTCTCCTGGGCTGCCCCGGAGTAAACTGTACTCTGAGACTGTCTCTGGTACTCGTAATCCCCACAGAGCCTCGCAACACCCTGAGACAGCAGCTTGGAAATAACTTGTACTTATCAAACAGAAATGGGAATAATGGCTAGAGGTCAGTGCCGTGCTCAAAAGACAGGGAGGTAAAAGAAATCGCGTGGAACGCAGCCTGCCAGGATGTTGAAAACTCAGAGAGGTCTAGTCGCTGGCTTCTGGTCAGCTCAGAGCAGTCAAGCTAAACAAAGTAATGAAAAGTGATGAGTGTTGGTGATTTAGGAAATGCTGGTGAGTCATTTACATACTTATTTTATGTAAAATAAGGTCTGCTTTCAGCCTGGCCGGTGCTGCACAGTCACGTCACATAATCTGTTCCTGCTAATTAGCAATCTGCTAGCTGATGTTGATTCCTTTTCTTTATGGAGGCAGAGGAAGGAATCCAAAGAATGATGTTGAATTTGGACGGCCTTCTGTCTGGTTCGCATCTCCATCAGGTGCTCGGACATCACAAAAATTGCTGAACACAACATGGCTCAGACCTTCCACTTGGTTGGCTTGGTGGTGTTGCGGAGAGGCGGGTTTGATTCAGAGAGACCGCATCAGTGACCTGCCAAATGTACTCTTCAGCTTTAGGAATGAATGTTCAATCGCTTATTTTCCGATTAAATTACCTCCTGGACAGGAACCTGAAAGATGTGCCACGGATGTAAGGAAGGAAGCACAGCATTACCTCATAAATGCAGACTAATCATCACAGACTGACCACTTGGTAGCAGCTCAGTCTTGGTGGCTCATCTTCCAGCACTGTCTCGGATAACTCGCCACAGCGGATTAGAGCGGCCGGTGATTTTAAGGTGACCAGATGCGTCTCTTATTCAGAGAGCTGTTATTGTGAGTTTGATTGGCCGTACTATCTGGCAGCATCACTGCCGGGTCTTCCAGATATTGAATGATTGAATAATGCAGACCACTGTTTCCCAATCCGGTCCAGACAGTCCACGTTCCAGGAGCTGGAGAGTGCAAAAATGTAGACTAACCTGACAGAGAGCTCGGAGGGAGCAAAAACATGGGCCGGCTGTGGGTCCCTGAGGATCAGAATGGGAAACACTGATTTAGACCAAAAGGCGGGCAGGAGTAAATGCTTAGTGACACTCTGCTGGGAAGGTGGGTGAGGGTCAGAGTCTTTAAATGGAGGTGGCCACGCAGAGGTGCAGCTGAAACTTTAGTTGGAGCTGACGAGAAGTGGGTAATACAGGTCCAGAGTAAAAGTCCAGACCGAGGTTTTTGTTGAGTATGCCGTGTCATTATTTATACTCAACAGACTGGTTGAAACAAAATCTTAGTTTGGACTTTTACTCCCTGGACCTGAATCACCCGTCTCTGGAGCCCACCCTGTCTGCTTGTGACACCATAGTCAGGCTTAGGCACAAGACCACCTCTGACACCAGGGCAGTATAGGATCTCAGGAATGATGCTGCCCGAGGATTTCCTCCAGACATCTGCCTTGAGCTTTGGGGAGGTCCATAGCAACACACGCACTCTGCTGAAGTGGGGATGTCAGTTCAGGGCTGCTAATGGTGAAATCACCTGGGCATCTTGGATCCCACTGGGGTGCAAGGTGGCGGATTGATGTTTTACGCATGGTCACTGACTGGGTGGCTATTTAAAAGCTTGGAGAAGCACATTCATTACTGGGGATCTAATAAGCTTCCTGTACAGTGGACCTCCAGGCTGTTCTGGCTGTTAGAATGTCTCTGCATGTCTCCTAACCTGAACTTGGACATGAACTTTCCATCTCTGTCCTAATGTGATTATAACTATCAATCATCTTTAAAACTGTGAAGGTTTGCCAGATACAGAACATAACCTGTGGCCAGACTCCAACAATAAAAGGAAATTAAAATAGTTTAATGTCACAAACATATACTGAGGAAATAGAAGCTTGAATTTTGGCTTTTACAGCTGAGGCATTCGTTTTGTTCTTCGGGGGGGGGGGGGGGCAGACATTTACATTTAAGGTAATCTTGGGTGGTATTACATTAATGTGGCATTTTTGCCATACTGTTCAGTGAAATTTCATTGTGGGACCGTCCCCTCTGTGTGTTACTTTTGAAAGTAAATCAAAATAACATGATGGTATAAAAAAGTAGATACCGCCCATGCCTACTGTAAAATGAGGCCTACTTAGCTGTAAGCTCGGGGTGTGTAAACCGCGGTGAATCAGGCAGTCTCTGCGCCTGGCAACGTGGGGGATGGCACACCTGCTACGGGGGGCCTTTCCAGCTCCCCATCTCAGAAAATGTATAATGGACCCATTAAAAAGAACCGACACTGAACAGAACTGGCACTGAATGATCTGCCTATCATGTTCCTTCCCAACTGTGTGGCTCCATCCAGCATTTTCAGGTTACCTGGAACATGTGGCATTTATGATCACAAAAGTATGACGATGGTCCCCGCGTGAAACATTTGAAGCGGGTGTCCTCCATGTTCCGAAGCTTTCGGGCTTCCTGTGCGATGGACCGGTCGTCTACAGTCATTTTATTCAATGACGCGTCAGCATGTAACACAGTGCAGCATCCAGGGAGGGGGCCAGGGGGCTTTGGGATAGCGCGGGGAGCAGCGTGTGCACCTCTCAGGCTCTCTATCTCTCCAGAGCACTAGATGAGTGCTCACCTCGACACTTTGCATGAGAAATGGGGCTCGGTGACAGGGACACCGGGTATGCAGTGTGCAGTGCAGTGCTCTGCTGTACACACCTCACTATATAAACAAACACCGCAGTGCCCCTAGCTACTATTGTCTTTACAGGGTGTGTTGATGGTGTCCCTTTGTTTGGTGACCAAGGTGCTGTGGGGATTGATGGTCATCCTGCGATCGGCCCCATTTATGGACCAGGAGCTGCCTTTTCATCAGAGTTTGTTTGTATGCGGCATTGCACTTTACTGAATGCCGTGGCGCTGCCTCACGGGGAAGGTTGCGCTGCGTGGTGCTGCCTCACGGGGAAGGTTGCCCTGCGTGGCGCTGCCTCACGGGGAAGGCTGCCCTGCGTGGCGCTGCCTCACGGGGAAGGCTGCCCTGCGTGGCGCTGCCTCACGGGAAAGGCTGCCCTGCGTGGCGCTGCCTCACGGGGAAGGCTGCCCTGAGTGGCGCTGCCGAATAGCTACACCGGTTACCGGTGTGATCGGCCGTGGCGCCCGTGAAGATTGGGAGAGTTTCGCGACTAGACTGCATTTTCGAAGGGCCCGCTCATATGTATTGAGAATAAAAGCTCTGTGTAGCTGCTCGGCTTCACACACATTCCTTTGACAAATTTGTGCCAGAAAACCATTCAAACCATTAGCAGCAGGCTAATGTCGGAATTAGTTCAGCATGCTAATGTGAATGGAGCGGTTTTAAATAGAGCTGGTTAAACAGGCTAGTCCCACTAAAGGTCAGAATGCGGAGTGTACTCCAGGTGACCGGCTAGATGTGACTTCTGCATTGCTTTTTTACCCTCGACATAAAAAAGGCAGGAAATCTTCAAAGCAGAGAAGATGATTTGCACTGCCATGCTTTTAGCTATTGGAATGTTGCTGGATTCCAGTTGGGGTTTCCCACAGCCTGACCCTGACTGGGGGGGGGGTGGTTGTTCTCTCTGTGTCCGGAGCAGGGCCACGGCGTCCCGTGTGGAGAAAGCCCTGCTGAGGACCCCCATGCAGGTGACCAGCGATGGCTGCAGATTCAACCTCAACAGAGAAGTAAGGGTCTGAATATCCGGCCAAAATTCTGAGGGAGCGTTTGATACCCTGGGAATTGTCATTATTGTAATCAGGGAGATGATTAACCCCGATCAGCCTGGCTTCAGCCTAATGAGCAGAGTGCCTCCCTGCATTGTCTGCTATTAGTTAATGAGGCCCAGGGTCGCCATCATTACCGCACTTTTGCTGATTGTTCTTCTTGCCCGGCTCGTGTCACAAGTTTTGCAAACCTTGTTCCCGCAGGACAGTGGCTGGCGCGCTAAACACGGGCCACACCTTGCATCTCGCTGAGAAGATCGTCCTCTCCATCTTCCTGGCCGCCATTATCATCCTCACCGTCCTGGGCAACCTCCTGGTCATGGTGGCTCTCTGCAGGGACCGGCAGCTGAGGTGAGGCCTTCCTTCAACCCCTGCGTCGCTCTGGGGTTTTTGAACTTTGACGCAGAAGCTCCAGCTGAACTGGGTCTCTGCAGAGTGGGGCTATGGAGGTCCTTCTCGGGGTCGCCCCACGCTCGGCCTGCTGTTCTTTGATTTTTGCCCCAGCTGAGGACCTCCTCAGTTCACTGGATTGTTGTTGATTTTTTTCTGACTTAAGTTCTTTTTTATGTCAGCAAGAGCACTTTGAATATGTGGTTTTTGGCTTTTAATGTTATTGTATGTTGCAAATCATAATTATTCTATTAAGCAGATTACTCGTGTCGAATTAGAGAGTGGAATATTTTATTTATTTTAATGAAGGGGGAGCTTTTATTGTTATTTCCAATGAACCAGCTGAAGTTAAAGTAATGCATTGGAGATTGTATTCACATTGTCATGCTTGGTTCTAACAGAATAGCGAAGCAGCCTAATCAGACTCACTAAAATCGGCAGGTTGTAATATCAGCTAGCATATACTGCCCCTGAGGACTGGTATGAGAATCACTATCTAGTGTAATAAATCAGTATTATATTATACCCCACGACCCTGACTAGAATTATGGGGAGCAGAATGGATGGATGGATATGACATTATATTTTTGTATATTTTTGAGTCATTCTGTGTATTCCTGTTAGCCCTCAACAGCCCGCACGGAGGAGGGACTTCCTGTCTCAGGTGACATGTTCCCTAACCTAGGACAAATAGGATGTGTTTTCAATATATTCTCTGCACACTTCCCACCCCGAGCACACGGCCCTGGCCCGTCCCGAGGTGTCGCCTCCTACCCACTGCTCTGCAGTCCCTTTTCGGCAACGCCTGATTCTGTCCTGCAGGAATGCCTTCCTGTCAGCATCAGACTGGTGGCCTTTCACTGGGAAAACAGATCATTACACGGCGAGGTCAGTCCTGTCGTGGGAACGGAACAAAAAAACATCTGCTCACGTCTGGCGGACCGGAACAATTCGGTGAATTTGGTTTTATAGTGGTAGATATTGTGGAGTCTTACCTTCGGGTTACAAAAACTACACATGTAACATAATTCCGTATCCAGGTTAATTTTTATGTGTCTAATAAAACAATCATGCTTTCTTTAGCCAGATAATTAATACTTTTTATACAGTCTACACAGAGACATGAAGATGTTGCTTTTTGTCAGTTGATTGCCAAATATTGACTCATTACAGTATCTCTTTTGGGCCATTTTTGTTTTCTTGACACACAAAAGCTCCATGTTTAGTAGGGGTCGACGGTTATCAGCCTGGCTGATTGGACCGATATTAGGCATTTTGCCGATTATCGGTATCGGCGTTTTATTTTAACGCTCACCGATATTGTGTAATTACAAGACGC
>JAODKM010000108.1:20876555-20887469 GCA_026780845.1 Petrocephalus sullivani
TGCTGCAGTGGGTACTGCCCTCTAGCGTGCTGCAGTAGGTACTGTCACTGAACATGCTGCAGTGGGTACTGCCCTCTAGCGTGCTGCAGTAGGTACTGTCACTGAACATGCTGCAGTGGGTACTGCCCTCTAGCGTGCTGCAGTGGGGAATATTTAACACTATACCATTTGTCGGAGTACCATTTCACAGCAAAACTATTACTAGTGTGTATAGTGTATATCTAGGAAAGGAAAATGGCCCAAAAGCAAAAGTTTAGGCACCCAGCATGATCAGTGCCTACTAACACCCCCTTTATATTAATAAAAATAATGATAATAATCCTTTCTTTGCCAGTTCTGGTACATTGGAATTCGTCTCATCCCCTGTCTCATCTCGCTCTCCAGGTCTTAGGGGTTGCAGCCCCTCCATGCAGTGCCTGGAGCTGGGGGATAAGGGCCTTGCTCAAGGGCCAACAGACATGTGACTATTTTGTTGAGACCAGAGCTTGAAGCAGCAATCCTCTGATCAGAGACCCAGAGAGCTGACCCGCTCCCTGCCTCAAAATGAAGAGCTGCACCGGCTGGGAGTCAAACCCAGGAGTCTCACGTGGCCAGTGACACTTCTACCTCCAACCATTTACATTTATAACATTTGGCAGACTCCCTTAGCCAGAGTGACCAACATAAGTGCCTAAAGACTCCATTACTGAATACTTTGATACTGGTTCAATAAATCCCAGTGTTAATCCAAGTACTTTTGAAAGAGGTAGGTCTTTAGTCACCATTTGAAGACACCCACTGACTCAGTTGTTCGGACATTTAGGGGGAGTTCATTCCACCACATGGGTGCCAAAACAGAAGAGCATAGATGCATGTCTTCCTGGTAACCCCGTGGTTGCATGCGGTGACCTAAGGCCAGATCAACGAGTTGTCCAGAGAGATCACAAAATCCTAATCTGGGGATGAATCAGCTGGGATGATAAGCAGTTCTGTTTTGCTAGGGTTGAGTTTTAGTTGATGGGCTGTCATCCAAGATGAGATGCCAGCCATATATGCAGAGATCCTAGTGGAGACTTGATTGTCTGAGGGAGGGAAGGAGAGGATAAGTTGAGTGTCATCTGCATAGCAGTTGTGTGAGAACCTGTGTTGAGGAAATGACCTCACCAAGAGATCTATATAGAGGGAGAACAAGAGAGGACCAAGAACTGAGCCCTGAGGGACACCAGTGGAGAGTCTGCGTGGGGCAGATGTGGATCCCTTCCATGTCACTTGGTATGACCGGCCTTCTAGTTAGGAAGCAAGTCATTACCATGCTGAGCTACAAATTCCAAGACTCCTAAGGATGGACAGGAGAGTCTTATGGTTGACCGTGTCAGATGCTGCTGAAAGGTCAAGAAGAAACCACCAATGCCAACTTTTTAGGCAGTGCACATCAATCACAGTCCCCCACTACCAGAAATTATGCAGTTGAGATTCCCACATTTGGGGAATTCGCAGGGCTTAGCACAGCCGCGGTGCAATGGCTGAGCCTCACCCTAGGTGAGCCCCCTTCGTAATCATGGTATCTGCCCTGCTAGGTAAGTATACTTTACTATGATACTTTTACTTTGATAATTTAGCAAGTATTAAAACGCTTCTAATTAAATTAGATCCTTGGGCCATATTGCATGCACTGCCCTATTGTGGTCTGTCCACAGATGTTCACTGCTGTTTAGGTCAGGGGACAGTGATGGCAATGCCAAACCTTCTGTTGTGTCACTTGAGGTATTCCATTGTGGATTTTGAAATCTGCTTAGGATCTTTATCCTGTTTTAGGTGCGATCCTCTTTCATCTTCAGTTTTTTATAGAAAGTGTGATGTTTTCTTCTGGAATTGTGCACTTGCTTCTCCAAACATACCATTAACATTAACGTCATCAGTCCACAGCACTTCTTTCCAAAATGCATCAGGCTTGTTTAGTTATCTGAGAGCTCAAATGTCTTCAGGTGCCCAAACTTTTGCAAGGCACTCGTGTACTTTTTTCACTTTAAAATTGCACAAAATAAAAGTAATACACTAGTCTTGCTTAAAGGTTGAACATAATGTTTCATTTTTAATTTTATGCCTTTTGGAGAACAGGTTATGTTCCACTCGTATTTACAGTAACAGAAATTTTCACCAGGGGTGACCAGACTTTTGCTTGCTACCGTAAAACATACGTTGCAGAGGTTTGCAGTCACTTTTACTTTAAATAATCTTTTTTTGTCGATCATTGTCATATAAGCCTAATTAAATACTCTGTGATACAAAACAACAAATTACATTCAAGTCTAAAGCCATCATGCCCAATGATTTGTCCGTAACCACAGAATACAACAGAAAGCAGAGTAAAGATAATCATATTGCACAAAAATGTTACACAAGCTAACTTTTGACTGCTATTCTGAACCTGGCCAATACCCTCAATCTTCCACACTCCAGGGCTTTTTATCTCCCTCCTGTAGCCAGACCTTCTCTTCTCTGAGGTGGCCCAGGCTGAGTGAGTGAGTATGGAGAGTAGCCTGGTGCTGAGATCATCAGCTAGGGGCCTAGCTAAACACAGCTTATCGCTGAGAGGGTATCTTTAATAAGATAATACAGAGCTTGTGTGCTCGGAGGAGGCTGCAGGGAGACGTGTCTGGGAGGACACATTACCCTCGGCCTCTACGGAGCTGCCACCTCTCGCATGTCTGCCAGCTCTCATGAAGTCAGCGCCCACCTGGCTTTTCCCAAAATTTGGGGTTACGAGGAACGACGGCACATAGTGGCTGGAGGCCGATTTGGGCTGGATTGCATCTCCTTTCATATAGGTCATATGATTAAAGTTGCATGAGCAGATCCTGGTTCACCTTCAACACTATTAGGAGGAAGCCTTGCTGATGACACTTGCACAGCAGAGAGGTGGCCTCTGCAGCTGCACGCTGTTCTCCTTGAGTCTCTGATTTTTCAGTGTTCTTTTCTGACCATTTCTGGTCTGCTCCACCTCTTAGTCGCGGCTGGAGGGGACTGGGTCCGAAGACCCCTGATCCAAGATGAGCATCACCAAGGAAGACGTGGAAAAGTTTCTGGATGAAAACCCTGCATTTGCCAAGGTTTACTTCGACAAGAAGGTGAAAGCGGGAGCGATAGCCGCTGTGATGAACCGGCCAGAGTCCAGCGTGGATTTTGCATCGTTCAAGGAGCTGAGCCAGGTGGAGGAAGCAGAGATGCTGTTTGACCTCATCCACAGCATGCAGGAGAGCATCAACATGGAGAAGGTGGTCTTCAAGATCTTGAAGAGGATCAGCTTTCTGATCCACGCCAACTGCTGCAGCTTGTTCATGTACCGCCAGCGCAACGGCATTGCCGAGCTGGCTACGCGCCTCTTTAACGTCAACATCGATGCCGAGCTGGAGGACTGCTTGGTGCCTCCGGACTCGGAGATCGTCTTTCCTTTGGACATGGGGGTTGTGGGGCATGTAGCCCACAGCAAGAAAACCGTCAATGTCAAGGATGTGTCAGAGGTAGGCTTCGTGTGTGACTCGTATGTGTGCGACATCTAGCCAATGTGATCTATGTGATCAGTGGTGAAGTGTGTAAACCAAGAGGGTTGGCCTTGACGTAGATGTTGTACCCATATGTCAGGGAGTCACAAAACATCCCCAAGAATGGGTACATCAACCACGATGAGCTGAGCGATCCGACGTGCTTTGGCCATATATATGAACTACTTATATAACGTATGTATATATGCACGCACACCCATATATAGCGATGCAGTTGTTGGAAATCCTCTTGACATAATCGCATTTAAATATATCTCATGACCCGGCCGTGCTAAGTGGGATTACTGCGTCTGTGGCATTTGTCAGCAGAACTGTGCCAGGGCTCATCGTCCCGTTGTCTTCGACCCCAATAGAACGAGCCGATTGTTATGGAGCTGCAGGGTGGTTGGGGGGGAGGGGGTGTAGCCTATTCTGGTGTGTTTGAATAGTGAATGTAGCACGTATTTTAAAATAAACATGTCATAAAGGTATTATGCTGGACTGGCCCATTGACTCAATAAAACTTATATTTCACTTCTCTTAATCATATCCTGGCATACCAATTATAGGATATTATTTATTAGTTAACTTAGTTAATTTATTAGTTAACTTTATAAGTTAATTAAATAAAAAGGCACGCATATATAAATAAACTAAACTACATATTTTTACTTCTTGTTTAAAGTTTATATTTACAGTTTATTTATATATGTGTATACAGCTAAGTTAACAGTACAGTGTGACTTTGACTACTGTGTATGTCACATGCCACAGTTATTTCTTCTATTCACAAAGCAGTACGGTGACATTCTCTATGTGCTTACTAAGTACTACTGTTCTACACAAGCAGCCTTCCTTAGCCCAGAAAACCCTGTGTGGCCTGTAAGTGAGAAGAAGACTGCAGAGCGGATGATAGCAGGTTCAAGTCCCCACTACTATACAATATGTCTAGTGCAGTGTTTCGCGATCCAGTCCTCAGCCCACAGTCACATGTTTTTGCTCCCTACCAGACAGTCCACATTTTTGCTCCCGCCCAGGGACGTGGACTGTCTGTGGGCCCCCAAGGCCTGGATTGTAAAACACCGCTCTAGTGGCATTTAGCAAGGCATCTTCCCCTTAATTAATCTAGTAAACTTGGAAACGTATAACTGGGTGTAAGATGAGTACTTTAACTAATCTATTGTGATTAAACATCTGTGAAATGTTAGAGGTGGGCCACATACCTCACAATGTTTGCGGAATTATGCTGCATATCAAGTTCCACATCTGGAAGCATGAAATCTTTGTGCGACAGTGTGATTTGTCTGAATGCACAATAGGGGAGTTTAAATTGTGTAGAGAAAAGGAAGGGACCCTCTGACCTTGGCCTGACCCCTGTCGTCTCAGAGCACTCACTTCTGCTCATTCGTGGATGAACTGACGGGGTACACTACCAAGAACATCCTGGCCACCCCCATCATGAACGGCAAGGAGGTGGTGGCGGTCATCATGGCCATTAACAAGACAGACGGGTCCTTCTTCACACCTGAGGACCAGGATGTGAGTATGCTGGAGCAGGCCATGCCCACACGCACTGCTCAAACACCAGCCTGACCCTGGCCCATAAAATTATAATATCAAAATATTTCTCTTCCCATCCTTCAGCTTTTTTTGAAGTATCTCAACTTTGCCACCTTGAACCTGAAAATTTACCACCTGAGCTATCTACACAGCTGTGAGACCCGCCGCGGACAGGTAAGGGCTCAACAGCGACACCCGCCATGTTCTGACCGCGTTCTCCCATCTCCTGCCAACCGCGTGCAGTGCAGGGGATCGCCGGGATTCTGACCGCGTTCTCCCATCTCCCACCAATTGCGCGCAGTTCGGGGGATCCCCGGATTCTGACCGCGTTCTCCCATTTCCCGCCAACCGCGCGCAGTGCGGGGGATCGCCGGGATTCTGACCATGCTCTCCTATCTCTCGCCAACCAGCTCTTGCTATGGTCGGCCAACAAGGTGTTTGAAGAGCTCACGGACATTGAGCGACAGTTCCACAAGGCCTTGTACACAGTACGAGCGTACCTGAACTGTGACAGGTACTCAGTGGGCTTGTTGGATATGACCAAGGAAAAGGTACTCCGCCCTTCCGACTTGAATAGTTTTATGAATAGTTTTCGAGAGCAGGCCACACTTTTGTATGCAGAGTTTCTGAATCTACAAACATGCAGTACTATTTACAGAAAGAACACTAATCCAACAACCGTTGTGCACCCCCTGCAGGAATTCTTTGACATTTGGCCTATACTGATGGGGGAACAGGCACCATACTCAGGCCCCGTGACCCCCGATGGAAGGGTGGGTGTGACCCATCATGGCTTCCTCCACTTTCCCTAGCGGAACCATAATGACTGACCGGCCAAGGATCTCAAAAATATCTCTTTTGCTGTTCCAGGAAATCATCTTCTACAAAGTTATTGACTACATTTTGCATGGAAAAGAAGATATCAAAGTTATCCCGTAGGTCTTGTAACTTTAAACACACAAATGTAATAATAATAATAATAAGTTCCATTTTTATAGCCCATGGTTGCTTAAAGGAGCTTCAGTGTAAGAGAAACTGTTGTGTTATACAGAGAAGAAGTGGTTGCCCACTTTCTACCATCTGTGTGCCTGTCACCTGATGCCACCTTTCTCTGATTTGACACCCCCGAAACAGAAACCCCCCTGCAGACCACTGGGCTTTGTGCAGTGGGCTTCCAACCTATGTGGCGGAGAGTGGATTTGTAAGCAGCTCACACCTTCACTAACGTAAATGAACAGGAAATGTAACCTTCAGCCATCACTGCTCGGCTACTTCACAGTTATTTATTCAAATGTGAGACAATGCGTATATATAAGGATGTCTGTGTGTGTCTGTATTTAACAAATTTATTTATTGCAGATTTGCAATATTATGAATGCTGCATCAGAGGAAATGTTCAGCTTCCAGGTGAGAAAAGTACTTTTGCTTTGATATATACTCCTACACAGTTTAATTTTTGCACAGCATTTCACTGTAGCACCAGAACTTAATGGTGACTCTCAATTCCCCCTGGTTACCAGATTTCTGGAGACTAACAGTACAGCACATAATTGGTCTGGACCTATACCAACAACCTCCGTCTGAACCAGTCAAAGACTTAAATGAATAGTTGAATCGGGTGTGTTGTGCTAGTTTAGAAGCAAAAGGCACTTTCTCCTGGGTGCACTTGGGATTTGGATACAGAGTGCTATCTGTGACTCACCTACGCTTGGTCTCATGGGACGAGGCATGCTAACTGACTCGTGACTCTTCCCCAAATGATGCAGACGGAGCCCCTTGACAGTAGTGGTTGGACCATTAAAAACGTGCTTTCACTACCCATCGTCAACAAGAAGGAGGAGATTGTGGGCGTGGCCACGTTCTACAACAGGAAAGATGGAAAACCCTTTGACGACCAGGACGAGCAGCTCATGGAGGTACTGTCTTTTAATCTCACTTTTAGGAGGTAAGTCACACTTACAAGACTTGAAAGCATAACACCTCGCAAAATTGTCTGTTATATGCTCTGACCAATTTTATAAACTTCTGCTTGATTTGACAACATCAGGGCACTGTTTAGGTAATTAGGAAACCAGGAGCACCACCCTCTAGGGTTAGCTGTTGAACAACTGAGACTGTGTATATATTTGGGGGACAGTGCTTGTCAAACCTCCCCTTCCTTCCTCCTTCCCAGTCTCTGACACAGTTCCTTGGATGGTCTGTGCTCAACCCGGACACCTACGACAAGATGAATAAGCTGGAGAACAGGAAGGACATCGCTCAGGACATGGTGCTCTACCACGTCAAGTGCCGCAACGACGAGATCCAGGACATCCTGGTGGGTGACCCTCTGTACCTGTTCAGGCATTCCTGCAGCAAGTCGTGTCTGTCTCAGTGCAGTAATAGCCCAGCTCCACTCCCACGTCACACATGTCATTCTCCAATTTTTTGCCTTTAAGAAAACACGGGAGTATTTCGGATGCGAGCCTTCAGAGTGCGAAGAGGATCAACTTTTACAGATCTTGGTATGGACCACACCTTTTAAACCCTTCTAAACCCAAGAAGAACTCCTTCATTTTATCCATTTAGGCCAGTTTGGAATTAATTAACGTAGGACTGTGGTCTGGTTTCTGTGAGTAGGTAAGCATTTTTAATCCAGTTTCAAAGTTCCAGTTCAGCTAAACCGACAAGGTCGAACATCATGTAAAATTTTGCAGAAAAAAGAGCTCCCGGGGCCCACCAAGTTTGAGATCTACGAGTTCCGGTTCTCGGACTTTGATTGCACGGAGCTGGACCTGGTGAAGTGTGGGATCCAGATGTACTATGAAGTTGGGGTAGTCAAGAAGTTTCAGATTCCACAGGAGGTAAAAAAAAAAGAAACTTCTGCATGTTGGGTTTGTCACCTGAAGAATTAAACATATGGACCATTCCATCCTAGCCAGGTCCTCTAGTAGACTCACCTTTGCCTTTTTTCAGGGTGTTGAAAGAATGCAGTGACATTTTGCTAGTTTTGTTTCTTTAAATGGTTTGGAATATATTTTTGGTAAAGTAACACAATTATCCTCACATCTTGACAGGTCCTAGTGCGATTCATGTACTCCGTCAGTAAAGGCTACCGGAAGATCACCTATCACAACTGGCGCCACGGTTTCAACGTCGGCCAGACTATGTTCACATTGTTAACGGTACAACGAGTTTGGGCTACAGATTGACCTTGATATTCAGAGCTCATAATCAAAAACTGCAGAAGTGAGTTGGTGTTTCAGGGTGGGTGTTTGACCAAATGTTTCACGTTCTTCTGGGTGCATCAGACTGGACAGCTGAAGCGTTACTACACAGATCTGGAGGTGATGGCTATGATCACAGCTGGCTTCCTGCATGACATTGACCACAGGGGCACCAATAATCTCTACCAGGTGAAGTGAGTATGCTGTGAAAATCCTACCCTCTTTTACTTGTGACCGCTGGAGGTCTTGACTCCAAAGGGAGGGTCAAATCATACACTATAGATAACATGCAGGAACAAGATTTCATTCTTAAAGACATATACACCCAACAAGGTAATTAGAGGTATAAAGATGCATGGAAGTTTTAGGCATTGGCAGACATCTTCAGGTCCTTACACAGGCCTGTGTAAGGCCTCAGGATTCAGATGTATCGGGATATCTTCAGTATATCAGGAAAACCCAATACTTTGTAGAATAAGTGTCTGGAATATCTCTACAGTGTTGTGTTTGCTTGTTTGCTGTTTACTGGTAGGTCCCAAAACCCCCTGGCCAAACTCCATGGCTCCTCCATTCTCGAAAGGCACCACTTAGAATTTGGGAAGTTTTTACTGTCAGATGAGGTGAGTGTGCAAGTCGTACCCCGTATTTCTGTTAAACGAGTATTTACAGCTACAGATATCTGCAGTGTTATGAGGAAAGCCAGTCATTCCATTAAATGGCTCTCCCCAACCCTTCACCCCTTCCACAGTCATTAAATATTTACCAGAACCTCAACCGACGACAGGTGGAGCACGTTATTCATCTCATGGACATTGCCATCATTGCCACTGACCTGGCACTGTATTTCAAGTACGTCACAGTCTCTATCTCAATTTGCTATCGACTAACATCTGATAACTCACCTGCTGACTGAAAGACAAGCCTCCTTAAATGTTGTGTGTGTGGTCTAGAGGAAGGTGAGGCGGGGAAAAGTAATATATGTGTATAATTAAATACAAAACCCAAGGGCATAGGTTTTGAGTATGGATGTTATTATATGGGTATTGTGTGTGATTAGGGGGTGGGCAGTGGTTTGGGGGTGATTTGGTCCCTACCAATGTTGAAAGCAAACCTACGCCCTTGACGAAACCACAGAATACCAGTCTATTCCAGGCAAGTCATGCACACCTACACGAATACATCAGGAACCATTTGGAATGGATCTCCTAGACTGCTTCGCGTGTTATACAACTGAGTTTAGACCCAAAAGCAAACCTCACACCAACCCTAACAAATTCCAGTTCTAAATCATTTGCGATATCCACAATTATATATTTAAGCACTTTATATTTAAACCCCTAGCCATGTTTGGTTTAAAGCATTGAAAACCCATTCTCCACTGTCCGTCTGACACTGTTAATTCCTGTTTGCAGAAAGAGGACCATGTTTCAGAAGATAGTGGACCTCTCAGAAACGTATGAAGATGAAAAAAAATGGGTTGAATTCATGTCCCTGGAAACTACAAGGAAGGAGATTGTAATGTGAGTGCTGGGGACCCACAATTTCTCATTGTGAGAAAGGACTCATTGCTGCTGAAGTACCAGAAGAAGGTGTGCCCCATTTGGGCTGTGCCTGCAAGTCGCCAAGCTGCCTTTCATTGGCTGCTTTCCTTGTACTCTGTCAGGGCCATGATGATGACAGCATGTGACCTGTCAGCCATCACCAAACCATGGGAGGTCCAGAGCAAGGTGAGGACGGTGCAACAGTTTATCTTTGAGGCCCATTGGGAGGTCTTTCATTCGTAAACCACCCTGGTTATCCACCTCTCACTAGGTGGCGCTCTCGGTGGCTGCTGAGTTCTGGGAGCAGGGAGACCTGGAGAGGACAGTTCTAAATCAGCAGCCCATTGTGAGTGTATCTTACGTTATGTGTGTGTGTGTTTGTGTTGCCTCTGTTTGAGAAGCTGTTTTTAATGTACATTTCCATGCACACGTGGATCTGAACTCTACCTGTCACCCTCCAGCCCATGATGGACCGTAACAAAGCAGCAGACCTGCCCAAGTTACAATGCGGCTTCATAGATTTCGTCTGCACCTTTGTCTACAAGGTATGAGCCTCTCACATTGACCAGCCGCATGGGGTTTAGGGCTCAAAATCACACATGTGGGCACTGAGTAAGAGCCTCGGCTCACTATTTTGGCAGGCTTTAAAGAACTCTGTCATTCTTTGCTTCTTCCAGGAGTTTTCCCGGTTCCATAAGGCCATCCAGCCCATGTATGACGGCATCTTAAACAACAGGAAGGAGTGGAAGGCAAAGCAGGATGAGTACGAGGCCCAGCTGAAGACCCTGGAGGAAGCCCAGGAGCAGGCTGCGGCTGCCAAAAAGGGTGAGAGAGGAGCGCTGAGCTCCGCGTGGCCTTCACACCACACTGTGCGGCCTTCACTCCACACCACGCAGGCTTCACACCGCACGGCCTTCATACCACACAGGCTTCACACCGCACAGGCTTCACACCGCACGGCCTTCACACCACACAGGCTTCACACCGCACGGCCTTCACACCACACAGGCTTCACACCACACAGGCTTCACACCGCACGGCCTTCACACCACACAGGCTTCACACCACACAGGCTTCACACCGCAC
>JAODKM010000108.1:20901061-20915960 GCA_026780845.1 Petrocephalus sullivani
CTTTGGTCAGTGGACACTGGGGGACCATGCACACCCCTTGGATTTTCAGGGCAACTTTGTCTGCAATAGTTATTAATTATTACATTGTATCCATACTGTATGCACTGGGGCAGTTGGAAATGTCTGATTTCTTTGAATGCAGCCATGAATTAATCTTGATGATTGTTTTGACAGGTTTATTCAAAACATGTTTGTTTTATGTGGTCTGGACAATGCTGTGATGTAGTATCATTATAAAAGAAAATATTTGCAAAGCGCCCATACAGGCTACTTGCATTATTTTCATACTTAGATGTATCGGTAGGTGTCGCTCCTTGTTTTCGGGTAGGGCCAGGGCTATCCCGCCCCTCAGTGACACTCAGACGGGGTATCTGCCCATGTCCCGGCGCGTGTTTCCCACTGTTGCGGCTAAGCAGATGAGCACCAAGTCGCACATTTAAAGAGCAGGACGATACGGGCTGCGGCGCCATGGATACGCACCACATGCAGGACCGCTTTATGGTCAGTCTGCACATACTCAGTGAGGATCAAGCCAAGGGGGGAATCCAGCTCGCTAGCTCGGATCAGCATCAGGACCTCAGCTTACAAGTGGGCGGCGTGGAAGCGGAGAAGGAGCTGACTCTCACAAACGGTGGGTGACCTTATCATTACCACCTGCTTTTACCGGATTCTTCTTGGTAGCCTGTCATTATTATTTTTTGTCATTAGTCTAGACATAGCCTATTAACACACTTATTCACACCTATCAAAAAAGGAAAAAATAATTTCTGAATAACTGAAACAACACCCTTATATAGCTTCCCCTTTAAGGATGACGCGCTTTGTACTTTTAAGGTAGACATTGTATTCTTCTTGACCACCAGTACTACAAGCGTTGGAGTTTGCCTTCTCCAAATGTAGCCTATATTCCCCATAGATATAAATACGCTAAAACTTTATCGGTATGGGATAAAATTCCACAAGTGTGGTAATAGTCAGCTATATACCGCGGGAATTGTAGGGCAGGGAGCCAGTTCGTGCCTAGGAGGAGAGAGAGCTGCACAGGCATGCTGTTCCTGTTTTGCTTTGTGAGAAGGTGGCACAGTAATCGATAGTGACAGGCGTTTAGCAGAAGTCAAAAAAGAAGAAAAAGGGAAATGAAATGGAAGAAGCCACCCGGAGGACTTCGTTTGGCGTCTCCATGCAGGTGCTGCGCACATGGACCCGAGCCTCCTGCGTTTGCACATTTTTGGGGAACTTCTATCGGGCTCTCTGTCTGGGGCTGGGCTTCTGCTATGCTCAGCCCAGATTCGCCTGATCCCGGGTTTGTTATCCCCTCAAACGGGACACTGGGCTTGACTGCCAGGTTTTTATGCATCTTGGCGATCGTTATCACATAACGGGGCTGCACGCTAAGTGCCTGAAAAGACTGGGGTTTTCAGCGCCCCGTGCTGGCTCCAGTGCGGCTGGAACCCAGGCTTTGGCCCCATCATTACATCTGCTACCCAGACAAGAGGAAAATCGGTTGTCATAGAAAATTCTTGTAAAAATCATTATGCGGTCCTACCAAGCAAACAAAATATTCCGGGTTTTCATATGTTATTAACAGATATTCACCATAATTTCCAGAACGGAAAAATGTTTACAAAATAACATTTTGCGCGTAAACCAAACAACTAAAATGAAATCCCAGAACTGGGATTCTCTTCCTGTAAGTATAACTGTTTCACAGCATGTAAGTCCCGGTTTAACCAGCCCTGCCTGCATCGTCTGGGTTTGCGCCCCCTGCAGGTGATGGTGTGTGCGTGTTCAAGTTCCCGGTGGGTAGAGAGACCGAGTGTTGCAGGGCGGGCAGGCAGTCCTTTCTTATCACTTTGGGCTGTGTCAGCATTCTCCTCCACTTCAGGACAGGGACAGGTGAGTGCTCCATGTCAGCCACACCAACATCAATATTCCTTAAAGCTCATGGTGTTCTTTCCAGTCTACACCATTATGTCTCTTAACCCTCCATATTAGCCTCACATCGCCATGATTCATGCTGGACATGTGGTTTGATTGAAGATGGATTATCCATGCATTCATTTATTTTACATAATGGTTCATTCAGTGCAGCATCACTGTCATGCTATGACCAATCCCAGAAATCACAGGGCCCAAAGCAGGAGATACCCCAGTGGATCTATCCATCCATTTACCAGCTTGTCCTATACAGGGTCGTGGGATACTGAAGGCTATCCCAGAAGCTACGGCCACAAGGCAGGGAACAACCCAACCCACTGCACACATGCCATTCACTTGGCAACTCCAATCCACCTTACCATGTTTTTGGAGCATGACTTGTAAATATGCAAATATGGACCCAGAGGTGTGAAGCAACACTGCTCACCAAGTCAATATGATTATGAAAACTGAAAAACATATATAAGAATAAACTGCAAATAGATGTTTTTGCATCTCAGGTCAGTGACATTGCAAACAATCCAGATTAGCTAACTGTAATACCACTGCTTTGGGTTTTTGGGTCTTTCTTGTGACCTGCATGAACTGTCTTGTCCAACATCACGTCTATCCCACGGATCGCATCTCCTCAATGGAATGCGGGCTGAGAAGCAGGCTGCTTGCTAGCGTGCTGGAACACGCAGGACACCATGACAGGACCCAGGCTGGTTTTCTGAAAGCTACTACCCACCTCCATCTCTGTGTCCCTGGCCCAGAGTTCCATGCCTTTGAGAAAATGGTGAAGAGAGACAGCAGATTGGGGATGGAACTGTCTGCATTTGAGCAGCGCACCGATGACTCCTCGGCCCGGCAGTACTTCCAGGTAGCTTATTTCTATGTGGGCTTTGGCTTAAGCAGTAACTCTTGGGTTGCCTTTGGTCAGCTCTGTATAACAACCAGCTGTGCCTTAAGTCAGGATGTGTTGATTAGGTACTCCATGTTGTCCTATCCATTCTGGGATTAGCTTTGGATCCACACAACCATTCCTGGGAAAAGTGGTTCTTGGAAATGGATGGATGTTGGAAAACTAGGCTTTGTGGTCAGTGTTCCTTGCATATAACATCCTCAAACCATAAGACTGGCTGTTGAATGTGGGGGTTAAGGCGGAGGTTCAGGCTGTTGGGGTCGCTGGCAATACGGTCTTCCACTGTCTCTTTGTATCTACAGTTTTATGGCTGTCTGTCCCAGCAGCAGAACATGCTCCAGGACTACCTTCGGACAGCCACCTACCAGAAGGCCATCCTTTTGAACGAGGTGGATTTCAGAGATAAGGTGAGGCCTGTTATCTTCTGCTCTGTTGGTCCTCGTTTTAGTCATCAATTTTCAACAGCAGTACAGGACCCCTCTGAAAGAGTGATTGTTGACCTTTTTGTTGATGGAGAGGAGTTGAGATGAGTTCTCTCCTTCCTAGGTGGTTTTAGATGTGGGCTGTGGATCGGGAATCCTCTCTTTCTTCGCCATCCAGGCTGGAGCTAAGAAGGTTTATGCTGTGGAAGCAAGTTCTGTAGCCAGGTATGCAGAGGTGGGTCAATTCTTACTCCCTGGCCTGCTGATTAATTTAGTCTGATGTTCTGTAACATCACACACCAAAAACTCAGTTATCCCTCCTTCTGAGGCATATAGCTAAACCTCAAACACAACCATTAAAGCATATTAACTAAAAAATAGTTTGTGTTTCTGCAAAACTCCCTTATAGTTTAGGTTACTTTTAGTGAAATTATCACAGCAGCTATTAGCTGCATAGCAATTTGTGGTTTTTAGCAAAGTTTGACTTTGATGATTTACTTTAAGTCAAAGTAAATCATATTTTTGTGTTAGCAACCCCTTGCTCTGGTTCTTGGTGTAAATGCAGCCTGAAGATTAGGCCTGTAGCTCTGAAAAAGTCCACTCTGCCCCCAGCTTGACTTTACCGCTGGAAATTCCAAAGGCTTAATGACCCGATAATGTCTTTGGCCAATAAAACTGTTTGGGGCAAAAGGAAACATATTTTCACGGGTGGATGGTTTCCTGCTCAACAGTCAAGCCTGGTTTACGCTGTTGGAAATTTTCCTTGTTTTTCGACAAATGCATATTATATTTTGAGATTGCAACCAGATGGATCCCCCCACGTTGCCTCTTATCAGCCAAACACAACACCCAGCTTGGTGCTGGTTCAAGAAAAGCAAGCAGGAAAGCGACCTTGGCTGGTGTAATATCCCAGACACAATGATTGCCCATCGCGTGGGTTCCATGCTGGCCGCCACCCCTGTCTGGGACCCACCCATGCCGGTGAGCTCGCCCATGCCCGGCTTCTAGCCAGATGAACAGAGGGGCCTCGCTGTGTGGAAAACACGTGGACAAACAGGAAAGGGTTAGCTGCCACACACATGGAGAATCCCAGCAGCGTGACAAGGCGGGGAGATTGGACAGCATGCCCAGGGTCATGAAGACTGCAGAAATGTAGGAGTTCTCTGAGGGAGGGGGCCATAAAATGTGGGACCTCTGGCGTCCTGCTTCGTCAACTGTAACAGGCTCTGCATATTTGTAAAGCTGGATGATGCATCAGGCATCTCAACGGGAGACTTCACCCCCCCACCCGGCACACACTGGGGTTCAGTACCCACTTAGGAATGTGGTTGTGTTACGGTGATGCTGGATGGAGCTGAGGCGGATTCTGGGTGGATTTTTCTGCACTGAGTTTTGCCATTGAGTTAATAAAGGTGTAGTTTGAGCATAATTGGTTGAGTAGTCATTGAGAATATTTTTATTATATATTCTCATGGAAATACCAAAACACTGTGCAGAAAGAGTATTGTATCTGTGGAAGGCTGGGCAAGGTCTCGGCTTCACAGAAAATGGCGGCATTCCCCTTTGAACCCTGTCTAGAATGCTGTCATGAATTTTCACTACCAGACGCTTGTCAAGAGCAACCATCTCTCCGATCGGATTACGGTCCTGGCCGGGAAGATCGAGGAGGTCTCCTTCCCAGAGACGGTGGACGTCATCGTGTCAGAGCCAATCGGATACATGCTGCTGAACGAGCGAATGCTGGAGAGCTACCTCCACGCCAAGAAATGGCTCAAGTCCAAAGGTTAGTTTAGATGTAACTCCATGTGTAAATCCATGTGCTTATGTGGTGACCCATTGTAATGGCTTATGATAGCTAATAGTGTTCTGGTTTCAGTTCCCAGCTGCCTTAATTAACCTTAATTTCCGCTATTTATTTCACACAATATGCTGGTGAATGTGCGGTCCAACGGCACAGTGGTTAGTACTGTTAGGGACCGGGGTTCGAGTCCACCCTGGCTCCGTGTGTGCAGTTTGCATGTTCTCCCCATGTCAGTGTGGGGCTTCCTATGGGTACTCCCCCCACAGTGACTTGTGCCCGCAGCCCCCAGGATAGGTTCTGACTAGGACACGCCGGGTCCCCCCCACAGTGCATGTGTGTGAGTGTGCCCTGGGCTGTTCCCTGTCTTGCACCCGCAGCCCCCAGGATAGGCTCTGGCCCCCCTGCGACTCTGACTAGGACACGCCAGGTCCCCCCCACAGTGCATGTGTGTGAGTGTGCCCTGGGCTGTTCCCTGCCTTGCACCCGCAGCCTCCAGGATAGACTCTGGCCCCCCTGCGACTCTGACTAGGACACGCCGGTTCCCCCCACAGTGTATGAGTGTGCCCTGGGCTGTTCCCTGCCTTGCACCCGCAGCCACCAGGATAGGCTCTGGCCCCCCTGCTACTCTGACTAGGAGATGCGGTCACAGAATGGATGGATAGATGGATGCTGATGAATAGCAATTTGTGGAGAAACTACACAAATTCAGTTGCTTCTGTCTTTCGCTTTTAAAACTTGCGTTCTGTGTTTTCGCTTAATGGAATAACTGGGCACCCTTGGCCCCTCCCCTGACCTGTAGGGATGATGTTCCCGACCTTCAGCGACCTCCACCTGGCCCCCTTCTCCGATGAGCAGCTGTACATAGAACACTATGCCCGGTCCAGCTTCTGGTGAGTGCCCCCCCCACCCCCCCCGGCCACATCACATGCGCCCACGGCCCCCCTATGTGGACGCTCCCCCTTCTGTCCTCGTTTGCGTACTACAGCTACTCTGATGCTGTCAGAAAGTCAGCTGCTATTTCTGACACATTCATTTGCCTCCCCTCATATACATCTACCTGGCTGTATTTAATCTACGCTACAAAACATAGGTTAGACCTCTGTTATCCAGTTGTCTCAGTTAGTGTTATGAGACACGGATATCAAAAACAAACAATCCGCATAACTCTGGTCAGCATGCATATCAGATTGCAGGGCCCTAGTGCCAGCAGCCAGCATTTGGTGCTTTAGTTTTAGTTTGAGAGCTTTTAAGTCTCCGCCTTGAATGATCGATTGGACATGTGCTACTGGGGGGGGGTGACACGGTGGACTTGAAGCTGTTTATATAGGTGCCTCAGGCCTGCCTGTGCTTGTGAGGAGGAGATCACGCTTAGCTGCCCTCCTCATGGTACACTGCAAACTGGCTCGTATGCCGGAATCCAGCAAAAGGGGCACGGCATGGAAAACTGAATTCTTTCCCATGTGTTTTAGAAGGAGGCCCTGTGTATCAGAGATGTTCCGCAGATCTATTTTAAAATAGCAAAGTGCTTTTGTTTTGGCATCCAGCTGTCCTGAATCTCCAGCTGCCTTGTACAGTAAGAGGACTTCTGGCCTTCCCTTAGGAATCATCTCATTTGTCGTCAGCCGGACTGATAGCTGGTTTTCATGAGCATTCTTGTTATAAGAGCTGTGTTTCGGAGGATTTTTCTCTTTCTTTCATGATAGCAGTGTTAGGCTGCTCACTCTCTGTCTCTGTGTCCCCCCTTCCCCCCCGCCCCCCCGGGCGCTGACAGCCTCCCACCGAGGCCTGAAGGCACACCTGGCAAAGCTGGGCCTCATCACTCTGCACCATCTCATGCCATCTCATGCACCCACGCAGTAGTTCACACATCAGTCTTACTGCTTAGAGCCAAATAGGGTCATCACTTTGGACCACTCCCAATGAATGTAGAAGTGATAGTTTATTTCCTTAGTTTTCACATATGCCATCTTGCTCTCAGTGAGAGACACATGTATATACAGATAAGAACAAAGCTTGTGGTCAGAGGACAGGGTCAGCATCCAGCACCCCCGGAGCGGTTGGGGTTAACAGCCTTGTTCAAGGGTCCAGCAGTGATGTAGTTACTCTGCTAGCCATGGGCTTCAAACCCAAAACCCACAATCTGGACATAGGTATAGTTCCTTACCCTGCTGAACTATGCCTTGTACAGGTCTTGTTATGTGGCACAAGGCGGCCAAGGTGCCAGTGGAATTCCGTTTCAGTTTAGTCCACAGATACACAGAAGTTTCTCCTTTCTGTTCCTAAATGTGCAGGTTCTGATCCCTGGAGTACCTTGGTCCTGAGTGCTTCAGTTTGTGGGGAGGAGGGTGGGTTGGGTAGGACCCCACTACAGAAGTGGCCTCTTTCTCTCTGAGCAGGCATCAGACCTCCTTCTTTGGGATTGACCTGAGTGGCCTACACAGTGCTGCTGTGGATGAGTTCTTCAAGCAGCCAGTCGTGGTGAGAGCCCCCCCCACTTCAGAGTCATTTCCTGACAGACCAAGCAAAGCATATTTATGTCTGCTCCTGTCGTTGCGATATACTCCCTAAAATTTATTTTGGTTGTGGAAAAGAGTCATGTAAAACGTGTTTGTGTTGGAACCCCAATATCAACTGGAAGGACTTCATTGTTACACTGAAGGGCTACGTTTGAAGATTTTCTTAACATTTTTCCCCCTTCAGGACACATTTGACAAGCAGATTCTTATGGCAAAATCTGTCAAATTCAACATTAATTTCCTAGAAGCCAAAGAAGAGGATTTACATAGGTGATTACTCAAGGCCTTTATTTTAGCTACCCATAAAAATTTACAGGCAATGGGTCTCATTCATGAAACATCTGCGTGTAAAAGGTGATTTTACTAAAATCTTACGCCACCATGAGCAAAACCTTGATTTTTTTCTTAATACCCTGTGTAGGTTCATAAATATCAATTTGTAAATAGTCAGCCGCGTGCACGTTGTCAGTTCGTGGGGATAATCCACATCCAGCAACATCCCAAATCTTACCGTATAAGGAAGGGCTGCCACACGTGCCCAGGAGCTTCCAAAATGTCAAAAGTGCACAAAGAAAGGGAAAAAACTTCAAAGAATCGGAGATTGAGGTATTTTTCACTACGGAGTGCCGGAAGGGACATGGAGGGGGGAAGAATGATGGGCAAAAAAACGGGGGATCCAGCGTTAATGGTTTTGTGCAAATGGCATTCATATGTCATGCTTTTTATTATTTACACACACACTACACTTGGTCCACAGCATGTGTAAGATCTGTTTTTACAAATAGACGGTCCTTACTAAAACACTTATAAACACCGGATTCTGCGTCAACGAACAAATTCCTTTTGCTTATTTCATGAATGAGACCCAGTGTTTTTATGAATAATAAATTGTAAATTACAGTATAGAATGTACATTTTACGGCTAACCATCACAGTTGCACTGCTGAGGATGCTAACTGGTCATGACAATATAATCCAGGTCCCTGCTGGCTATTTCAGGATAGAAATTCCCTTCGTCTTCCAGTTGCACCAGTCTGGGCTTATTCATGGCGTAGCGGTGTGGTTCGACGTGGCCTTTGTGGGCTCCAGGTAAGAACTAATGACCCCTAAACACCACTGTAAGTAGCCCTGGAGGTCCTGGGTCCGAATCCAAGAATGAGAATACAAGGATTTGCTTAGATTGCTCTTCGTCTCAGTATTACAAATTAGGCATCTAGGGGATTTTGTTTGCATAGGACCACAGTGTGGCTGTCAACCTCCCCGAGTGAGCCCCTGACCCACTGGTACCAGGTCCGCTGCCTGCTTCAGACCCCACTCTTCGCCAAAACGGGGCAGACCCTTTCTGGGACGGTCCTGCTGGTAGCCAACAAAAGGCAAATTCTCCCCTTTTCATGACTTATTTGTTTCCTCTGCAATGAACAAAGGTTTAATGAGAATGATATTAGATGGATTCACATTTTAATACTCTTTGCACCTAGGCAAAGCTATGATATACATCTGTCTGCTGTTGTTGACCAGTCTGGCTTCAAATCTGGCAACATACTGGATCTTAAAAACCCTTTCTTCAGGTAGGCTGTATATGATATATATCACCAAAGACGAGATGGGCTAAGTAAGTAAGTAACCAGCGACCCATTTTGGCATTTACCTTATATAGTTCTCTGGCCCACTAGAGAAACCCGTGATATATGAAATACAGGCTGACATCAGCTCACAGAAATAACAAAACCCTCATTAGTATCCCTCTCGCAACCCCCCCAGATATGCCTAGATGTGCAACCATTGCCAAAGCAGAGCCAGAAACATCGAACAACGTCACGCTGGTGTTTTGACCCTGAGCTCTTAATGGACCCGGGACAGCTGGACTGCAGAACTCCTGTACTGGCAGGGATGAACTCACCCATGGCGAGGACTGCACCCAGACGGCTCATTGGAGAACTGCAGTGATGTGGGCTGATTCAGCCTGACAGCTGAAAGCATTCAGTTCCCTCTCAGTCCATGTGGCTTTTCTCTTGTGTCTATAATGCAGACTGTTGTTAATCATGAGATTCTAAAATGTACAAAACTCAGATATTCAAAGATGACTTTCTATTCTTAATGTGCAATATTGCATTTGGAAAGAATTGTGTCACATTTTATATTTTATTATTTCTTATAGAACCAATTCAAGTTATTTAGGCCTATTTACAATATGAACATAACTTTATACTGTGTATGTTCTTTTCTTTTACTTCTGTTTGCCAACAATTCATGCTTTTTTTCATCAGTTTTTTTTTTCCACATATACTGAGTTTACACCAAAATATCACTAAATTGTCAGGCTATTTGCATTTATTCTCACCAGTGTCACCAATGTATACACTTTCATATCTTGAGCTACGTATATATGGTCTGCTGTAGTCAGCGTCGAAAGGTGCAGCGCAAAGTCAGACTGAAGAACCACACTGCCCCCCATAGACCATGTGGTGTATTAACGGCGGAAGAAACGTATTACATTTGTACCACGGCTTAAATAAAGTATGAATCATACAACACCATTATCCCTACATCCATCTTTCAAATGACTATCAAACGGGTTCTTGGACCCCGGGGGAAGCAACACTTACTAAGGTATTTATATTTGTTTGATATAATATGGATTATTATTCGGTTATAATTACGCCCCAAACTAGGCTAGCCTAAACTAGGTTGGGGAAACGTTGCTTTGCAGAAGTTAAAGGTTTGTTCGTCTTTGGATAAAGATCCATTTGATTCAATGTTACAGTGCCAAAATGTACCCATACCTCAGGCACGGAAGCGTGCGGACAAAAAACGTGATATTTTTACCCAAGACGTGCTGATAGTGCAGCTCTATGTATTCCATGATTAAAATATGAAAGATACCAGCGTTTCTCCGTCTATCATGACGGGGGCTGCATTCTGTCGCAAAACTGCCCCAACTCAGGCTTTACGACAGCCAATCACAGTTTGCGGTTGCGAGACGCCGTAAATTGTAACGCTTGGAACACATGGGAAGGTATGTGAGCGTGTTCAGTGTTGTTTCAGAGGTAACAAAATACGTAGTGTTATACGTAAGTATGTTATCATCTTGCAAATTCGAGACTCGGGAGAGGTTTATTATTATTTATTTGGTGCTTGTTCCGGGTATATGTAATGTACAATTATTCGAAGACATTCCCTGCAGTCGCTAGTCGACTGTCTCTTAAAACTACTCTGCTTTTAAAACTGCGGGTATAAACAGCTTAACGTTTTATTACATTTTTATTTCATTTGTCTTTTCTGTTTTGGCTTCACAATCGGACCTCCCATCGTACTTCGTTTGCGCATGATGTTTATATCCATGTAATTGACGACTGATTCTAAATTAACTTTCTGTGTCTGATTCTGTATACAGTCTTATGATGGAAGCCAGACAAAAGAAAAACGTGTTTTCTCCGAAAGCTGGGAAGAAACAAGGACAGAAACGCAAACAGGCGAAAGGTAACGTCTGATCCAATAATGATAATGGTGATGGTAGTAATAGTAAAAATGTGGGTAATAGTTCACTGTAATCACGTGGATTTGTAAGTATGTATGAAGTATATGCATCTACAGCTAAATTATTGGAATGTTAAAAAGTGATCACGGGACATTGATATTAAACATTTGGCTTAATTAAATTACTAAATGGTATTTTTCCTCCACATCAGAGGTCTGCATAGCTTTGGGTCTTGAGGGGTGATTTGTGTGTATGCGCACGCACATACACTCTGGTTCTGTGTTCCTTAGACTCCATTCTGTTTCTGTGACACTGCAGCCTCCACAGGAGAAGCAGGGGACCAGGAGGCCAAACCGGGGGGCAAACGACCCTTCAAGGCCCAAACTAAAGAAAAGGGGAAGAAATATGAGAAATCTAGTGGGAAAGGTGGAGCCCAGAAATTCTTGAGGAAACAAAAATCTGATGGAAAGCTTCCACAGAAGAGGAAATTGCCCCCAGGGAAGAGAAAGCCAGAGGAAGGTGAGAAACATGCTTCATGCATCACGTGAGATGTGGCTGTCATGGGTCAGTCCCATTAAATCTGCTTTAGTGACCCAGACCCAGATCGGAACTAGGACACGCATCGCTATTCTTGAAATTTGAAGTGTCCATTAAAGATTCGGGCTACTTGTACCACCAGGATCTGAAGCAAAGAAGCCGAAGTGGGATGAGTTCAAGCAAAAGAAGAAGGAGCTAAAACAGAATCGGCAGCAGAATGAGCGGAAGGACAGCTACCACGTTATAATGCGGGCGAAACAGATCTGGGAGGCAGTGCGGAGGTAGAGCCCCCCCCCCCCCCCCCCCCCCCCCCGGGCGCGGGGGCGGGGGCGCCCCGGGGCCCCCCCGGGGGGGGGGGGGGGGGGGCGTAGATTGCTGCCAGAAATGCCCGCCAGAGGCCTGGACCCGGGAAGTGCGCCTGCAGGACTCTGATTTCAGTGCTGCAGTTAATGTCCCCCAGCAGCCGTAGCAGACCTTCGGCCTATTTCTGATTTCGCCTGGGAAGAAGGAGAGGGCAGCTACTGCAGCCAGGAACTGGGGGTGTGTCTTCACAGGGGCTGCCCCCCCCCCTCCCCCCGCTGGGTGCACTAGGAGCAGTCCTTGGTGCACTTGCCCTGGTTTTCGCATGGATGACGGACAGTGATAAATAGTTTGAAGCTTTCCTGGTCATGGCTGGACAGACAGCACCTGATTCTGAGGCAAAATGTAGCTTTAAAATGGCATGGGGAGGGGGGTTTATGTACTGATATAATCTATAAAGTTTTGCGGGAATATTCCTTTGCATAATATGCAGGAGCTGAAAATATTCATTGGGCTTTTAAGCAAATACATGGATTTATCAAAAGAAAAATACATTTAAAACTAATATCTTATGAATTCGATTAACTGGAAAAGGTTTGTGGAAAATTTATGAGATGAATCCTGATAGGTTAAACTGTATGTGTGTAGCGGAATACATCATGCACAGGTGAATCCACCAATGTGAGGTCGGAGCAGGGCTGGTCAGCCCATCAGGCGAGACGGGAGGCCGCCATCTTCCCAGGGGGCCTGACTGAGCACGCGAGTTTCACTGGTACTGGGTCATCATTAGGGGTCATAATTCGGTCTGCACTGCTGGACACTCAAAACCATAGCACAAGCAGCTAAGCGTGTTATTTCCTGGTACATTTCTGTAGGTTTGTTCACTGAATGATTGTGCCGTTTATGGGGAAAAAAAACGCTGCTCTCATCCTAAACTTTGGACTTCAGCAGAAGACAGCAGAGGAGTTACCCCCTATCAGCATCTGTGGGGCGGCTGTTGACAGGGTGGGCTGTTTTAGATATCTTGGATATCGATATTTAGATATCTCTGCATGTCCAGACTCAGGTCTGAAAAGCCCGGCAGAGACAGCACAACCCAAGACAGCTGAGTAACGTCTCCCCGGCAGCCCTACAAGCCTGCTGCACCGGGGCTATTGGGCCCGTCCTGCCCATGAACTTTGTGTCATAGTGCGATAACTGTACCACTCAAGACCGCAAAGCTCCACAGAGAGTCATTTGCCCAGCGGAGCGCAAGACCTTCTCTCCCCTCTCCGCGAGACATCTACATCAGTCGCTGCCGGGATTATTAAGGTCTCCACTCATGCCAGTAACTGCCTGTTTATCGCACTGAAATCAGGCAAATACCTATACTATCCGATGGCCAAAATAGAGACTCTAGTAGCTTCTACCCTCAGGCCCCCAGGCTGCTCAGCTTGGGCATGCCTGAAGGCAGCTGTACAGCTGATTGTTAATCGGTTACTACATTCCATGTCCATTGCAAATCGCACACCTGTGTTCATGACTATGGCACTTTGCACCATGCTGTCTCCATTGCAGTATAAGATGCACACTGTCTCTGCATGGTCTTTATATACATCCCTATTCACATTGTGCCTCATTGCCCCTCTTCTTATGTTCCTGCACTGTCTTATTTTAAATCTATTTAAATTCTTTTGAACAGTCTATAGACCAACCAGATTCTCATTTCACTGCGAGATGTACTGTAACCGAGTGTGACGAATAATGATCTGGATTCTTGAATCTTGAGATGTCCCACTGATTTTGTCATGGGGGTGGTGTGTGGCTGGGGGGGTCGGGGGCCGGGCCTGTGACTGGAAGGTCACAGGTTGGAACCTCAGGGTCGGCAGAGTGATTTTGCTACTGGGTACTTGAGCAAGGCCCTTAACCCCCCAGCTGATCCAGCCCTGTGTTCTCTGAAGCTTAGAATAGGCGTCACCCAACACACACACACACACACACACACACCCACCCCACAACTGACCAAGACAAACAGATGAAGAGCAGATTGAATAACAGCATCTTTCATGTAACAGTTTTTTGTTCTGCTATAGAAAATGGCATATTGTAGAATGTACTCTGCGATTTGGAGAGACTCCTACACCGAGGGCTATTAGACATTGTTAGAATCAATCTGAGCGAGAGTAGTCAACATTAGCCGGCTGCCTTGGGTGCCCGGCCGGGCAGGCTGACATTGTCATAAACGCCACGTGACACACCAGCAAAGGGCCAGCAATCACCCAGACACTGTCAGCTATTTGCTGTTCCCCAGAACGGAGGCGAGACCATATAGCTTTGACCCAGTTATTCGGTCAGAGAGTGACTCTCTTTCATTTTATCGCAGTGCTGTAAACTTTTGGTAATTCATGTTCAAAAACAGATGCATGGAGCTGCATTTTTGTTGAGACTGTGTAGTTGGTTTCCAAGTTTGTGCATGTTTGTGTGTGCTGCTGGAGATGTGCGTCCTCTGCTGTGTTTGGCTGTATGCTGTGCTTATTGGCTTATGGGAAGTTTAACCAGGAATCTTTCTCAATCTCACAATGATCCTGGATTATTTCATTAATTGGTCATTTTTTTCTGCTCTTAACATGGATCTTAAAGAAGCATGTTTTTTTGGGCAAATCGGGTAGATTCCAGAGAGCTGGTGCCGCCACTCCTGACTGCACATACAGCAGGACTGGTGGCTGTGAGTAAGGTTCCGGGCCGCGCTGTCCTTGTAAGGCCAGTCATGCGGTCGCATGGGTTCATGTCAGTTTGCTCACAATGGCTGCTTGTCTCCGCTGGTTATTTATGAGAGTGTGTCACCCCATCAGGGGGCTCGCACCCGAGCCAGCCTTACGGCACCCTAATCTCTGTGCTGCAAGTCGCTTTCTCTGCTTTTCCAGTCCACACCAAAAAGGCGTATTTTTGCTTGATTTGGTAGGTTGTACCCCCCCCCCCTCGCGTCTTGCTCCGCGACCGAGCCGTCCCCCCCCCCCCGCCTGC
>JAODKM010000108.1:20939738-20951339 GCA_026780845.1 Petrocephalus sullivani
GTTCAAAGTCACTTAAATCACCTTTCTTCCCCATTCTGAAGCTCGGTTTGAACTGCAGCGGTTCGTCTTGACCATGTTAACATGCCTAAATGCATTGAGTTGCCACCATTTGATTGGCTGATCAGTAATTTGCATCAACAAGCAGTTGGACAGGTGTGCCTAATAAAGTGGTCGGTGAGTGTATATATATATACATACTCAGCTCTGCGTTTTTAAATCCTGGCTTAATCCCGGTTCTGCTGGCAGAAGGCTACTCTGAGCGGCAGGTTACTTCCAGGTTCTAAGACAGCAATAGCCTACACAAGAACAATGTGAAGCAGGACACACTGGGAATGACCAGAAACCAGCCAGGTAATGGGCAAAAGTGATTTTCTAATGCTGTTATTAGCACCTAGGCGTCTGTAGCCAGTAAAGCTATATGCACCCGAGGTGGGTAGCCGGTGTAGATGTTTGCACCAGGGTGCATATAACAGGCAGGTGCTACTTGTACCCAGGTACCGGCAGCCAGTAATGCTATTCAGTTAAAAATTCCCTGGCTAATGCTATTGAATCCGCACCCCCCTTTATTGCACCCCCCTGAAAATCAAAAATTTCTCGCCATGTGCTGCGCATAAGAAGGGAATTCCAAGCCCTGTAGCTAATGCTGATGCGTACTGTGTGCCATCCACTAGCTAACTTTGGCTAGAGCAAGGGCTCTTTCTGTGCTTAGTGTACCTTGCCTTTTATATTTGGGCCCCACTTTGGTGCTTCCAGCCGCTTACGTGAGGTGCGAGTATTTGTGTCTTTTGTGGGCCAGGGGGCAGGGAGTGAGGAGGCTGTGTGTAAACAGACCAAGAGATGCCGTGTGACTGCTCACGCGGGTGCGGGTAGGCACTCCTTTTCCCTCATCTCGGGTTATGTTTGCATTTTTATTGGTTACTGTATTGTATCGGATGACAATGCTTTGAATATGTTCTTCTGTCAAGCAATATGTGGTGAAGATATAGGGAAATGCTGTCCTGATAACTGCTTGCACATGCTCCCAGTGGCTTAATGAGCGGTCTGCAGTTTATCGTGCCATGAAGTTGCAGTGAGGCATTTTGAACACTAGGGGCGCACTCCCCTGCTTGTCCTGAGAGAACTCAACATTTTGTCCTCTAACTAACACACAGCATAAAGGTAAAAGACAATCACATGTAAAATCATCAAGCCAAACCAAGTCAAGCCAAGTTTTTCTGTTTTGGTGCAAGAGTACTGTTATATAAATAAAGGTATGAAGTACATTTATATTTTTTACAATACGTAGGTTTGGGACAGTTTGCGAACATTCATGTACGACCAACTTGATGGAGCCCGTTTCCCTTGCAATGAATTAGTGATGCCAGCAGGTGGGGAAGCGGTTGAGGAGGCAGAATCATGGGCAAAAGGCTTCAGGTTCCAAAAGCAGGGTGGCCTGTGCTGTTGGGTAGGAATCCTTCAGTGAAATACCCATGTATATGTGTGTCAAATGCAGATTGCTATAAAACAGAGATAGTTGAATTACAAATCAACTTAATTCATGTCAAGTGATCACAATTAAAGGGGTCTTATATCCAATATAGCACAATACTCTATACAGCACATTTTAGGATTTGGACAATAAATATAGCCCAGTCTTCACCAATCTGTCCGTTTCTCTTCAAATGTTTGAAAAAGTCCAGCTGCACCTCGTGGGGGTGTCATTTATCTCACTGACAACTGACTGCCAAGTGGACATCTGTGGTGTTTTCATCTTTGAGGTATCTGCAGTGGCTGTGCCCCCCCTCGTCTGGGACCAGATTTGTCTGAGTCTCCAGACACCAGTATGTTTCCCTCCTTTAGTGTGTGCCTGTGCACCGCACCCCCCCGGAGTTTCAGTGTCGCCCCCTGCTGGTTGACATGTCAGGTGACAGACAGTTGGTCGAGCTCAAAGCAGGGGTCAGTTCTGCGAGCAGATGGGGGGTGGGGTCCTGTCACCTAGGGGGGGTGTAGCCATAGGGTCTCTGCAAGCAAAGGGACTGGTGGTTGGGAAGAGGGTGAAGATAATAATGTTCTACGAGGGCGGCCAGTGTTGGGAAGGTTATTTCTGCCTCGAGGAAGATTCGGGAATCCTGCAGGAAAAAAAAGACAAGATTGCTGAGACAGGTGGACAGCTGCCCGTGGGAAACTGTGCTGGTCTTCAGCTCTGTGAGTGGTGGGCAGGGTTGGGCTCCGCTTCCCCGAGCCAGCCCATGGTAGCATGTCGTATTGCACTGACCTCCTCAAAAAGCCTGTAGTTCCTGGCTTTATTCAGTCCCACGTCCCACACCACCAGCACCTGTGGACACAGGACAGCGTAGTGCATCATTAAATGCAGCATGATCTCGCGGCCAGCCGGGCAGAATGCAGAGCATGGCATAGGATGAACGCACCCGACAGGAACGCGACACCCAGCAGTGTGCAAACTGCGAGATGTCATACCTCGGGCATCCGGTTAAAGTGTTAAACCACAGCTTACAAAGTGCTACTGCACATTGGGTTTCTGGCAGGCTGGGCCTCTCACAGGCAGTTACACTTTAGACAAATGGTGAATTACGTGCCAGAACATCTCACTGAAGGTTGTGCATAAGCCTTCAGCTGTGGTGCTGAGGGGAAACCGTGCTGAAGACTTTTTTGAAGTCCACATTATATAGCATGTTCTACCTTAGATGTCTTTGTCCCTGAGTTCCTGATGCAGTAGAGCCCATCTTGAGGAGATTTGCTACTTTCTTTAAATAGCCTGTAATTAAAAAGCATCAAAGATTTATGAATATGCTAATAAATGCAGCGCAATGAACTCTGACTCTGTTAATGTAATTCTTTCAATAGACACCAGGGGGAGCCAAAGGCAAGAGAGCAATAGAACCCGCTGAAATGCGCGTAATTTGAAACTCCGAGAAGACTGACAAATGCAGTTCTGACATTATGTAGTACTGTATCGTACACCAGGGTTATTGCTACATATTACAGGTTACTGTTCATTACTTACTTTTCAACACTGCTGGTTTCAGTCGTTTTAATGAACACTGAATCTGGCAATTGCACCTGGGGGAGAATAGAAAATACATATTGTTTCTAGGACCTGTGTGAATTTGTAGGCCCTAACAGTTTAATACATGCAGAGAATTCTCTTCAGGCTGCTGCTGTAGGATACGAGCAGACGGAGAATATAACTCAGGGTGGTGCCATGAGCCATCCTATGTTGCCGGTTCCTTTTGGCTTACAGGAACTGAGCCATGCGGAGCCTACCGCAACACAAAGAGAGCCGAGTTACAGTGAGGTTACAGTGCGGTTACAGTGCGGTTCGGTTTTGTTTTCCTGGCGTTGCCGGGTTTGGAGAGCTATAGTGATATCAAATAGAAGAGATGCTAATTTACTATTTACACGGGTAATTTCCGCTAGCAAGTATGTGAGAATTGGCGTCTTGCGCTATCATCAGATGCTAGCAGTATAAAATGCACTTCATCTAACACTTCTGCATTTAGATAATCCAAGCTCACAGTGAACTACCAGTCACTTAGCAAATTACTTACATAAGCTTATAGAAAACATATTAAAGGTTATATATATATATATATATATATATTTTTTTTTTATTTGATTTCTATATTTTGTTTATTTGATTTCTGTTTCTGATATATTATCTTTTTCATCATGTCTACACTCCCGTTCAAAAGTTTGGGGTCACTTAGAAATTTCTTATGGAGCAGCCTTCATTTCACAGGAAAGACTAATGAATTTCAGAAGAAAGTTCTTTGTTTCTGGCCATTTTGCGTCTTCAGTTGAACCCACCTACTGCGGATGCTCCAGATACTCAGCTAATCTAAAGAAAGCCAGTTTTATTGCTTCTTTAACCAGCACAATAGTTTTCAGCTGTGCTAACATTTTTTCAAAAGGGATTTCTAATGATCAGATTGGCCTTTTAAAGTGGTAAACTTGGATTAGCAGACACAGCGTGCCACTAAAACACAGGACTGATTGCTGACAGCGGGCCTCTTTACATCAGTGTAAATATTACACCGAAAAGCAGCTGTTCTGTTTCAAGCTACATTTACAACATTAACAATGTCTGCACTGCATTTCTGACTCATTTGGGGTTATTTTTATGGAAAATTGCTTTTCTTTCAGAAATAAGGAGATTTGTAAGTGACCCCAACATTTTGAACGGTAGTATCCTTATGTCTCTGTCTGTGCAGTCATAGGAGGAGCTCTGCAATCAATAACGTTTTTCTGATTCTGATTCTGAAGTAGCATCCGCTGATGAATCCGTTCCTTTCAGCTGTTCTATGGCACTTTCTAAAGTAGGTGTTTGAAAATTTTCAAGTTCTGAGTTATGGGGAATGCATCAAAACATCACGACTGAGAATATATTAATGTATTAATACATCACGATGTGCAATACTACTACTAATAATGAATAATATGTAGAATATGCCTTCAGAGAATCCATGCATATCGACACAGATCGCCGCTATCTTCCTGCATTTCCACCAGTCAGATGGTGGTGACACGGTCTGGTCACGCTTTTGGCCTTAGCTAGCAGGGCCATGTCAGCGCAGGTACGGCTCAGGTACGGCTCAGGTACGGCTCGCATACATTACAATGGGAAAGCACCAGTTTGCGGTATGGCTCGGGTACGACTCAGTTCTTGATGGCAGTTTGTCAGACCCCCCCCCCCACTCACATTCTCGTAGTCCTCGTCTGAGTCGTTGTCACATGATGGGTCTGCCTTCCTCAGGTGTGCTGGCACTTCATCTGCGGAGGAGCGAAAACTCTGCCCATCAGGTGAGGATCTTCTGAGGAGAAACAGAGACGGGAGCTGCTATCTGTCACCACACCGTCGCCAGACTGCCTGGCAAGTGAATCAGCTGATCCTGAAATCAAGTACTGCAAAGATTTGCAAACTGTCACAACAGCTCAGCTAGTCAGGGGCACAGTACTTTATAGGGGCCCTTACGGAGGTGAGTTGGGGAGGGCCCGTTTTGTCAAGGGGCCCAGAATTTCTTGGTACACCCCTGGCAATAATATTTATGTCCTATTTGAAATACACGTAACTTACAAATACTCTTAGTGGGATTATCCTTACAATGAACATGGAATTAAAAGAGTTTCCGCTCTAATTTAATGGCTGGTGTGCTTCGTGTACTGATGTTGGCAGCCTCACTGTGGTCTTTTAAATATCTTTGGCTAGACATCAAGGGTTAGGTGGGACTGAGTTAGATGGGGGACTAAGGGGAGAAAAGGTAGAGTGGGGGGGGAATTGCAGAGAGAGAAAAGAGGGGCTGAGGGAAAGGTGGCACTTACTGGAAGGGGCCTCTGAGTTTGATGTCGTTGGGCGGAGGTTTGGGTGCTAGTGAGGGCCTGAACATGGTCGGCTTTGCTGGTTCCTCCGGGGGCCTCTTGGCGGTGTTCAGAGTGATCTTCAGTAGTGGGGGGGGCTTAGGCCCAGCCACCAGAGACAATTTCGTCTCCAGATTGCTGCAGATGGGCAGAGTCTTGGGGCCTTGATTGGGTACTGGGGACTTGGCTTCTGTGCGGATGCCAGGCACAGTCGATGTTTTTTTCTGCACGGTCAATGGGGCTATGGAGGGGGCGGTATTTTTAGGCAGCCGGGGGTGAGATTCTGGGCTAGGCTTTTGCAGGAGGTGGGGTAATGGCACAGGGGGTGGTGGGCCCTTGTTTACAATGTCCTTTTCAACCAGGTGATCAGGTTTGAGCAGCTTGGGTGGGGGGAACGGTGGGGCCGGCTTCCTTGGTACAGCGCTCAGAAGATTTTTGGGGGGAGGCAGGGGTGGTAGAGATGCACCGTGTGGAGAGTCTGTTTGCTGCAGAAACGGAACTGGGGGAGGAGGGTACGCTGGTGGGGGCCTGATAGAGTGACCTGAATAGAGAGATGTATTATACCCACTCTCAGGGTTAGACGGAAACACCAACATAGGAACTTTACAGTGACAATGTGACAGGAAACCTTTGCGGACCTTCCAGTCAAGAGAGTAACGCTTCAGGTTATAGAAGGCAGATTCAGCCTGGCCACAAGTGCAGCTCTGTCACAAGCCGTGATCGTGAGAAACACACAGCAGGTGACCGCTAAAGAAATTAAAGGTCACCTGTCATGCTCTGTCCTTCATCTGGCTTAAGGTAGTCTTCCTCCTCATCCTCCTCATCCTCTACGACATAGTCTAAGAAGGCAAAAGCAGCCGGTTAGAAAGGTACCAGTGGTGTTCCTCACTGAAGAAGGATGGCTTTTAAGTCGAACGCCATGGTGCATTGTCCATGCTGGGAATGGTGAACATCTCACCATCTTCTGTGTCCGGGGTGTAGTTTATCTCGAGGGGCTTCTCGATGGACCCATAAAAGCCATCCAAGTCTGCATTAGAATCACTGGAATGCCAGGAAAACAAATATAACAATCAAATGCCCTTTTTGGAACGACATCCCCATTTCATTTAAATTTTAAGTTATTTTTATTTAAAGTCTTTTATTTAAAGTCTGCAACCTGATTTTTCACTGGAGCCCTGCAGGTTGGGGGCTGAACATGGATCTCCACTAGCACATAGTGTTTTTCAAATTCGCTTCTTGAACATTTCAGCACACCCAGATTCACTGAACACATTTATATTTTCTGGGGCAGTTCAGTTACGGCACTTTGTGTATCACTTTGTGTATCACTTTGCGTATCACTTTGCGTATCACTTTGTGTATCACTCTGCGTAGCACTCTGCGTATCACTCTGCGTATCACTCTGCGTATCACTCTGCGTAGCGCTTTGCGTATCACTCTGCGTATCACTCTGCGTATGACTTTGCGTAGCACTTTGCGTATGACTTTTTGTAGCACTTTGTGTAGCACTTTGTGTAGCACTTTGCGTATGACTTTGTGTAGCACTTTGCGTATGACTTTGCGTAGCACTTTGCGTAGCACTTTGTGTAGCACTTTGCGTATGACTTTGTGTAGCACTTTGTGTAGCACTTTGCGTAGCACTTTGCGTAGCACTTTGCGTATGACTTTGTGTAGCACTTTGTGTAGCACTTTGCGTATGACTTTGCGTAGCACTTTGTGTAGCACTTTGTGTAGCACTTTGCGTATGACTTTGTGTAGCACTTTGTGTAGCACTTTGTGTATCACTCGGAAACACAGCAGCTCCTTTCCGGGAGCCCGAGTTGGACAGAGAGTTTATCAAAAAAAGGAAACTGCTGGGACTGCAACGATTATGAGAGATGCAACCAAGGAGGGGCAGAGGGAGGAGTCGGCATCAGAGCTGCACAGTCAGTGGGAAAACACAGATGTACCAATTAGGGAGGGAGTCTGGATCAGTGCTGAGATCAGTGAAAAGAGAGGGTCCTGGATCAGCACAGGTGCAAGTCTTTCTATAAAAGCAGTGCTGGGGAAGTTACTCACAAAAGTAATCTATTACTGAAAAGTTCAGGTCCAGAAAGTACAAATCCAGAGCAAGGTTTCATTTCAACCAACTAATTGAGTATAGAGAGTCACAGTCACAGAGTACTCAACTGGTTGATGGGGAAAAAAAACCTTGGCCTGGATTAGCACTTTCTGCCCCTGAACTTGTCTGTAATAGTTACTTTTATGAGTGTCTTCCCCAGCACTGTATGCAAACTTTACAGTTTTACAAAGCAGTCTACTAGGCAAGCTGAATGTCAGCCGTTCCCCACCGTTCACCAACATGGCTAGACCATATTGCACTGGAATAAACAGTTTATGGTTAAAACAAGGGAGGAATCCTACTTTGGGACACGGGCGTCTCTTCGGTCATGATAGAAGTCAATTTCCTTTCGCAGGTCAATCATCCATTTCTGTCAATTTTAAACCAGATCAGAGATCAGAAATTAGTATTACCCCTACTGCATAATAACCCTAATGTATTCTTTATTAGATAAATAGCCATTAACCATAAAGAGCTACCCTGCCCCCTGCTGGCCATCGGTGGCCTCACCTTCCTCTCATCCTCAGAGGCTGCAGAGAAGAACCAGGTGCGATGTTTCTTGCTGAAATGGACAATCTTGAAAGGAAACACGTTGTTGGTGGTGGTCTCCTCCGCGGCTCGCATCACTCTGTCGGCAGAGCGTGTAAAACGGCATTCACCGATCCGGCCAGTCTTAAGTCACTAGTGTTAGATGATTATGGTAGTGATGAAGATCATGTGTCTTCTCAGGATGATAATGAAGCCCGCATGTAAACATCTAATATAGACCAGTATTTCTCAACCCGGTCTTCGTGGTCCCCCAGACGGTTCACGGTTTTGGTCTCTGGGTAACGGGGAGGGAGTGAAAGCCTGGACCGTCTGGCAGAGCCCGAGGACCGGGTCGAGAAACATTGTTACAGACAGTGAAACAGTCTGTACTGGGCACCTGTATGAGATGCTACATTTGCTAAGTCTATGACAACAGGCAGTGAGCATCAACCGTCCAGCGCATCACGGAAGGAGTGACAGGGATGCAAAAGCACCAAATACCAACTGCAGAAAAAGGTTTAAGCCAATTATATTGTTTAGGATTGTTTGGCGTCTGTGACAGTACCTAATGAACTAAAATCATTAAAAATAAGGGTACTTGTAGAGTATCACATGACTATATAGTTAGGCATCGAAACAAAACAAAGACAGAATAACATGCTGTCCTAGCATGGCAGCTCACTGCTTCTTGTTATGTCCCCCCTGATACAGTCTGAAAGGCTGCCTGGGGGTCTAATTTCCCTGAGCACTGGAGCCAGACTCCTGAGGTGATGGCTGCACCATGGGCCAGAGAGCCTGGGAATAGCTCAGCACGAGGGAGGAGCTGCTCTGGGCTGTAATTATACCATATGTCTGGCCAGGACGCAGCAAGCACTCAGCAAAAGGGCTTAGTCCCCATGTCCAGAATGACAGGGAAAAGGAGATATTAAAATAAGTTGCATAACGGAGGAGGACAGGCTCTTTGCCCTCTTCTCTAATATCCCTTATTCTTACAGAGAGGTGGAAAATGGGGGTGGCTGGAACCCATACTGGGAACCCAAGGCCCCCAGGGGAGGCGGACAGAATAAGATTTCCTGCATGACAGGATGTGGCCCCGTGTCCACAGAACGTGGCCTAAAAACTCAACCAGAAACACCTAAATAATATGGGGTGGGTTGCTATGCAAGCAATTTTAGAGTTTAAAGAACACTTTCCTTACAGACAGCTGAAGCTCTCAAGCACAACATTTCTATACGGTTCTGAGCACTGACCTGTTGTAGCCATTGAGGGAGAATGCCCCCTGTGGCGAAGGGGAGGTACTGCTCTTAAAGTAATACACACAGCCCTTGTGAAGGATGATGAACCGGAGTGGCCCTGGACAAAGTCAAAGGTCAAAGGTCATAGGCAGGCTTGTCAAAAAGTGCATTTTTATAAATATAGTGTTGCCTGAGCTATTTAAGCTGAGTGACCCAGTATAGTACACATCAAAAACTGTTAAAAAAGGTGACCTTCACTTGAGACTAAAAACTACTATCTGGATTTGTAAAATGTACACTCAAGAGGATCATGGAAACCACGGCAGGGTAACACTATGATTACTGTTAATTATTACAGTGTTAATTTGCAATTCAGGCGATAATTTCACACGGAGAGTTATGGCTTAGTTTGGCTTAGACATTTAGTTCCTCTGTAAGTGGGAAGCACCTTGACCTTTAGGTCACAGGTAGGTACGCTTCTTCAAATGGTGTATCAGCTTGTCAACATCCCTAAACTCGCGGGTCAGACTTACAGCGACTCCTTTAACCATGGACCGCTTGGACAGCGGCGGTCGCTTTGGTGACTCACATTTCATCAGGCTGAACTGGCTGCCGCCCTTTTTATGGAGGTATCCGGACTGGGACACACCGCCCGGCATCGTCAGGAGGTTCTGGGCACCGATGGCCCTCATCGGAGCGGGCCAGGGGGTCTGAGATGAGGCCATGCTTCTACAAGAAAGGACAAAAGCTCCTGGTGTAAACACAGCATCCTGCAGCAGCCTCAGGAGAACATCCACAATGACGAGAGCAACACCCTCAGAATCGGGCTGATTTGTGGACAAGCTCAGCGTCTCCTGCACAGAAGAACCGTGTTTGCTGTTGGGTAATTTCAGGTTTCAGGCTGGGAATGCCCCCACCACCATCAGGAAATCTACTTTCAGCAACTTAAGCCTCCTCCGCAAATGTTCCTGCAACGCAGCTAGACGGAAGAGGACCAATCAGGAGAACCGGAGCAGCAGTGGTGGCATCGCTTTAACCTGCCCCCACCCCCCCACCCCAGTGCGTTCCTCCCTTCATACTGTCTAAGTGCCTAAACCTGCTCATCTTCCTGGAACCCACCGGCATTCGCTCCTCTCCAGCCGCCTCGCCACGGCCCCCCATCCCTGCCCCCCTCACCTTCTGTTGCCCCGCCTCCCAGCCGCCATGATCGCGGATCTCTCACCAAACATGCCGGACCATCAAGCGGGCCGCGGTCGCCAGCCGACTCACTGAAGGGATCTGGAGCACGTCAGCAGAAGCCTGCCGGCAAAGCCTCCACCCCACCCAAGGAGAAAATAGGAAGGAAACGGGATGTTTTGCCCTCCTCCAAGCAGACGGCTTCCTGCCCCTGCAGCTGCGACCCCCGGGATGGAACAGGAACCCAGAGGAAGACTAAAAGCTGCTGATCTGCGTGATGTGGTCCCTGCAGGGTGGAGCAGGGGGCTGAATGTGTGCCAGGGGAGAACCATGTTAGCGAGCATCAGCGGGAACTGCCCAGAGGAAGATTAAATCAGCAGCTTCTTTGGGCTCAGAGCGTCTCGGATAGGCGGAGGGTGTGCGTGTCTGGGCACGGGCTGGTCCCACAGACCTCCCAATGACCCTTATCATTACATGTTCCTGCATGGCAGATAAGCAGCGGTGACACAACTCCACCTCTAAGGGGTGACTGGTCAAGACATAAAAAGCTGCAAACACGCGTTTCCGAGTGTGCAGTTTTTATGAGCAGAGGCTGAACCACTATGGAATGACGAAAAGAGAAGGTGGTGAAAAGTAGACAGAGGTCCGCAGTGCTGCGGACGCACGTTTGGGCAGGCGAACACGCCAGTGCTGCGGACGCACGTTTGGGCAGGCGAACACGCCAGCGCAGCGCCTTTTGCAACACGTGCGCCTCTCCAGGCTGCAGCCAAACTGAAGGTGCGACCGGAACCCGGTTTCTCATAAATGCTGCAGCTTCCTGCTAAGCGTGCTGGCCGAGAGACGGAGGAGAGTCAGGTCTGCATCTCAGGCGCCTTCATCCTTCGGAAGTCTGGGCGAACACGATCCGAGGGGGTGATGGGGGAGAGATGGATCACCCAGTATTTAACCTGGCTTCATCAGTCCCCTCCATATAAAAAGACATTTAAAATATTGCATTTAATATATTAAGAATACAATGTCTCCCCAATAAAAAAACTGCCTCTTGTACCCTTGTCTTTGAATGCTGGAGTCAAACTGGCACTAAAACTCTCACTGAGCTGATTCTGTTGAAAATCACCTGCACAAATAACACTATGTAACAAATTTTTATTTTAATTTTGTTCCTGGGTACAAAGTGTGTTTTCCTAACCCGTTATGGCTAAAACA
>JAODKM010000108.1:20991394-21001815 GCA_026780845.1 Petrocephalus sullivani
ACATTATATATTTTTGATTTGGACTTTGCTCTTCTGACGCTAAACTTAACCTCAAGTTTAACCATGTTATGATCACTGATGATCACAGTAGTGGAAGGAAATTGATTTGTTTATTCTATATTAACTAAGTAATTATGAATCTCAAGAGCAGCCACTCCATCTAAATTACTCCAGTAAAGACTTGCCAAACTGGAAATGAGTATGAATGCCAAATATTTAAACTTTCGCCGCATACCAACCCCTCCATGTTAAATCCTTTGTGCAATGCAGCATAGAGCTCTAGCAGTGGGTAAACATGTCTGTGGACACACCCTTATTCACAGGTAAAAAGGTGTATAAACTGCCTAACCTTCATGCTGGGCTGCAATACTTCTGAAACCAAATCATTGTGTGGAAATGGAAAAGTTCATGCCCAGTTCGTACAAGTGGAAACATACGCAACAGATCTCAATTGGAACCAATTTAACGTTATGTCCATTAGCTAGCTAACCATTACAATCTGCAGGCTATAGTACTTGATAACTGAAAAATAGACACTTTGTGCCCGTTTACCATTTCCAGCATCTGATTTTTTATCATCATTTGCAAGTGTGAAATGTCCCATTGCTCTGCATGCGTGGTGCAGGACTGGTCACTGATTTGCTTGTTCAGTAGCACTGGCTATGTTGTCAAGGAGTAAAGCAGGACAGGAGAATTTTTTTAATTGCATAAGTGAGTAAATGATCATAAAGGTGAGTAAATGCTGCTTTGTAATTCAAAAGGTGCAAAAATTAAGTTTGTGCTTTCACCTTGACTACACCCCTGTACACAACCCCAGCAGGATACACCAGCATGTTTGGGGTCTGTTAATGGCACAAACTCCACCACGAAAGCTTAGTGATAAGTCTTTATTTCTCAAACCATGTCAGCAAGCCAGTTGACAGTGATTTAGTCTGAAATGGACAAATCCTGAAAGAGAAAATTACTCATGAATACATGAATGACTGCCAGCAGAAGAGGGTGGTGCCCCCAATCAGTTAACACTCTGACATGGAATTACTTTAACCAATTTTGGCCCAGGACTTGTCCCTGAATCCTTTAGGCCATACACATTCCTTAACCAAGTCTTGCCAAGTTTGACCACCCTGAACTTTTGGGACCTACCTCGTCAGGATCATACAGATCATTGGAGAAGCACTGAGAGTATGCCAAACGTGCCTCCATGCTTGCCATGAGGTTCTCCTTCTCACTTGACTGGCCCACTCTTAGGACCCTTACAAGCAAAGTTGACCTGTGGGAATCAACGAGGTCACGTGATTATGACAAACACGGCATGCAAATAGGAAACGAAAATTGATTATCATCTTTTGGGATGTGAAGAAATTTCACAATAAGACAAGAAGCAAGATGCACCTGAAGTACTGCCCAGGCAAGTTTCAGCCTTGAATGTACAATTAAGGCAGGTAAACAGCTCTTTGGGCGGGGTCAAGATCAGAATGTTACGCAAACTGACCTCAGGACCCCACCTATATTGGTACCTGAAACTCATTTAAAAGATTCTTGCCAACTTGAACACTAATGTTTTATCCATCATTGCATACCCTTCACCCCTGAATTAAGAAAACTGGACTAGAAGTCACCCGACCTACCTTTTCTTGTAGGTGAAGAACGCGACTCCGACAATGCCTAGGACAAGGGAGACTACGCCCAGGGTGACCAGGACCCCACTGGCCCCACCCAGCTCATCCTGGCAGAATGGACCACCATAATCAGACAGGCAGTCACAGCTGGTCTTCCCACTCTGGAAGACACAGTGTCCGTGACCGTGGCACGTTTGCGCATCACATGACTGTGAGTCCAGTTCCCAGAGGGCGGCCCCATCCTCTTGTGTGGGTTGGGGGGAATCTGTGAAGGGGTCTGGAGGCTGCTCTGTAACCCATGTCTCAGCGTTTAGGTGTTTAAATGAACGAGTGGCATTGTCACCGGAACCTGTAACAAAACATCAAATCAAAACACTTGTGCCCAGCAGCGGCGAGGATTTCCTGGCTAGCAGCAACATGATTGGTCAAAAAGGAGCAGAGGTTTGAGATCTAACACACCTAAATGGGGACCATCCATTTATTTCAATGTGAAACGCCCTACTCCCAATCATGACACCCTTAACCCCAACACAGCCCTAACCTTAACCATAAGTAACCGACCCAAATACAAGAATTTTGGCATTTTTACCTTTTTGATTCCATTCAAATTTTTAAATGCACACACACACACACTTTATGGGGATTCTATTTATATGGGAATAAACCTAGCCCTGTCTATGACATCCCCCTACCATGCCCTAACCTTAACCATGAGTAACCAAACAAATAAAATACCTGACATTTCTAGTTTGACTATTCACAAAATTTAGGTTGCTTGTGTGGACCGAAAATGTCCACACACAGTAAAAAGGTACAAGTTTTTAAATCACAGGATGGAGAAATGGGATCCCCACCATGTAATAATTAACCACACACACACACACACACACACACAGCAATGAAGCAGTACTGACAGTTCTCCTCGTCAGAGTGGTCCTTGCAATCCAGAATCCCGTCACAGAACTTGACCGTGGGAAGGCACTTGTGACCATCCCTGCAGGGCCGGGTACCGGACGGGCAGTGCGGACCGGGCCCACAGTCCGCAGCATGGTCCTGGGTGCATCTGCAAGTCCGTCCACCCGGGAAGGGCAAGCATAGCTGCTGGCAGCCGCCATACTCCACAGTGCAATAGTTGGTTCCTGAGGTCAGAGCGTCAGGTGTTATGTGGGAAGTGCAACAGGATATAACTTTATAACAGGATATAAAGGGCATTTTCAGCTACTGCTGCATTAATAGACATTCTACACCAGTGGCCAAAACTGTGGAAACCCTTCCAATTCTGAGATCACAGAACCCAATTCCAGTTACTCCATTTACTCATTTTAATTCTCCAAAGTATTATTTGTAAACATTGTTTATAAACATTACCACCAATTTTTGCACAGTAATTCTTAAAGCATAATGCCAAAAATTGTGTTTCCACAATTTTGGCTGCTGTCTGGTTTTTTCCAGAAGGGGTTCTTAAAGTCCCCCCCAGTTCACCTGCCTCCCCCCTCACTAGTTTCAGCACTCATCAGAAGAGTTGAAGCAGCAAAGAAACTGGTCTCACAAATTTAAGAAGCTCATGAAGACCTACAGCAGAATCAACCATCAAGGCTATTCCACTACAGCCAACCTTCTGGCAGTCGGCCAACAGTGCCACAGGTCTGCAGAACAAAGTGGCTCTTTTAGTATCAGGGCAAGGCTATGGAATGGCCAGCAACTCACCTTTCTGGCTAGACCGGCTGTAAGCTTTCAGTGCAATGATGCGAGTCTCCACTTCGAACCATAACCGCTTTGGCTGGAAACCGTCGCTGTACCAAATTTTAGCAGTGTCTGCCAGCAAGATCAAAATTAAACTCTGCAGAACCAACGAGACTTGCATGCAAAAATCACATTTACGCGTATGCACATCATCCTTGGCTTCATCCAAAATGCAACAGCACTACAGTACAAGTAGCTAAACCATTAACTGTTCATGGGCTAACAGCGCCCTCTAATGACACGTGGCGCTCATAGAATAATAATAAATTAGACAGAACCGTTGACTGTGGCCCAGAAGAGCATGTCGCCACTGCAAGCCAAGGACATGAGGCCAGCGCCAGTTTCGTACTCCTTGTATCTTTTGCCATCTGTTTGAATGGAGCTGATTACTCCCAGACCTGAAGAGAATTAGAAGGCAACATTTAATAAGCATAACAGAAGTAAAATTTAAAACTGCAGGATCCTAAGCAGCCCCCTCCGTGAGTTCTCACCAACATCGGCCCAGTAGAGTTGGGAGTCCTGGGGGGAGAATGTGAGGGAGGTTGGGGTCACTGCTTTGCCCCAGATCAGACTCCTGTTCCGGCCATCCATAAAGGCACATTCTACGCGGGGTCGCCTTTGGGTGCCCGGTAGGCCGAGGTCAGCGAAACACAGCCAGCCAGCGAGGGGCTGAAGGGCGATGGCACTGGGAGCTTCCAGACCATCGGCGAGCAGAGTGATGGTGTGGCCTTGATGGGCAGCAGTCACGTGAATGCGAGGCTGTTGGCTGCTGCTCCAGTACAGGTTGAGCGTGACCCAGTCCACTGCCAGTGTGGTCACACTGTCCCCTGCTGGCAGACGGACTGCGGGGCTCCCTGGCAGGAGCCTCCCCTTGGCCATTTTAAATACATCCACTGTTGAATGGCCTGCATCTGCCAGATAAAGGGTCCGGTCCACCAGCACTAGGTCAAGCGTCACTGCGTCACTGGCATCTGGCAGTGACAGTGCAGTGTGTTCCGGCCACTCCAAACGCCCCAGAGACCTTGGGATGCCCTCCACTGGGATCTGATGGGAGAAGCAAGTAGAGGCCAAGACAACAACTGGGTTCAAAACCTTAAAAAATATAAACTAAAACCTGAACAGTAATACAGGAACCAATGACTACTCAATAACAGATTCACCGATTCATGGTGAAGTTTCATTGTTCGTTGTTGAATACATGGGTGAGAAAGCTTTTGACTTGAAGAGAATCATAATGTGCCTTCTCATAGCTGGGTGAATGGAATTCCAAGTAAGCAAGCCCACCCTGGCATTTGGAATAGTCACAGACCGATGCATGCAACTGAGCTTTGCTCACCCTGACCTGTAGGCTGCTTACTACCAGTCCATCCCATAGAAAGAAAAGCACAGGGATGCAGGGTACCTGGGTGACTGTTTTGGGAGACATCAGCATGAGAAAGGCAGAGTCCATAGGTGCTGTGCAGGTAGTACCATCTGCAGCCAGCAGGAGACCAGCAGGGCAGCGACATGCACCCTTAGGGCCTGAGCCCAGCAGGCAGAGATGAGAGCAGTGGAGCTTGGAACAGGGAGTGGGCACACTCACCTGCTGTAAGGCATGCATCACCTGTAGAGCACAGCGCCCAGGCAGTGACCACATACACAGGCCAAGCACCAGATTACCAAAGCTAGAGTTCCACACATACACAGCTACAACAAAAATCACCTCTTCTGCTATGATGTGACTAGCTTTATGGCGTTCATTATGGGCCAGTGCTCACCTTGAGCTCAAAAGGCTGGCGGGGTTGTTTCAACACAACTTTGCGGTTCTTTCCCGTGATCTTGTGAGCCATTTGGACAGTCTTCCTTTTGGCATCTGACCAGATCATCAGCTCATTGAAGACCTCCACTGAAAATGGGCTGGGAGTCTCAGGCATCTGCAAGATCTTAAGTTTTGGGAAAAGAATTGCCATTATACACGAATCATTACGATAACTCCAGGTTCTTGTTAGTTTGGATCGATGGCAAGGCAGAACATTTTGACCAAGACTTCTGCCCCATACCTTGATATTCTCGCCGTCCAATGTAGCTGATCCAATGCACTTCAGCTTCTCATCAGTCCAATAGATCCGTTCCTTGAGCATGTCAATAGCAATGCTGCCTGGCCAGCTAACACCACTACTGACCACAACCATCCTCTCAGATCCATCCATTGCAGAACGTTCTATCTGTGGTGCAGCACCAAACTCTGACCAAAACATCAAACTGCCGGAAAATGAAAGCTATGCTTTATTCACAATGTGCACCATGGGGATTCTTGCATTTTGCACACAACATCTTGCTAATTTTGAGACACACATAGGAGAGCCTAGCTTGAGGGCCAGTCACATATGGCACCCTCGGAGCACTTTGTGGATTAAGGCTCATCATATCCATGTCTCAATTAGGACCAGAGACTCCTCAACTTCTCCCTAGAAATCACTGTGCAGCCAGCAAACATTTTACTAATGGTAGCAGGACATATTTGAGTATTAGAGGTAGGTTGTACAGGACTAAGGACACCTGAAAATGGGCAGCGCCGGACTCTCACCCCTTGGTTGGAAGCAGCACCAATGACCGGGGCTGCTGCAAATCCACATCAAGCACCACAGCACAGTCTTGATGTTTCTTTGCATTTCCATCAAGCTGAACGACCAAGATCTGACTTGCAATTCCATCAATCCAGTAAAGGTTCCTCCCTATCCAGTCAACAGCAATACATTCTGGCTTGACACCTGTAAAGAAATCGTATGCATTATTGGATCTCAAGTCATGTCAACCGTTGGGACAGATCATAAGTTATGCATAGTTATATAATATTGTAAAATACCTAAATTTAACCCTGGAGGTATTTCTGTATTACTGCAAGCTTACGCCACACACCTTTGATAAGGACACCCTTAACCTGCTCATCCAGGGACATCCACCTGATACTCTCCTCCTCGAGGCTGACCCAGAATACCACGCCTTCCTCCGAGTCATAGTCCACGGAGAAAATTGGGGTCTTGGAAGACAGTAGGACTTCCAAGTTACCACCCCGGAGTCCGACGAGGAGGAGTTCAGATCGGCATGACACCAACAAGGCTGGCTCATCTGGTCAAGCAGGGGCAAGTGTGGTACACGTTCACGAGGGCGTTGTCTAAATGCAATGTGAACTCCAACTCTATCTATATTAGAGGCATGACATGAGAATTTTAAAGGCGTCTCCAGAATGTATGACACCTGAAACCATCAGGGCAGCGAGAAGCCTGGCTGTAAGTGAATCTAGCAGGTTCCAAGCAACAATGGCATTTCTACATCTTAATTGCTTCAGAAATATATCTACAACCTTCACCTTTGGCCTTGCAGTGGTGGCCATCTGGCTCCAGGAGGTACCCTGGGTAGCACAGACACAGGAAGGAGCCCCGTGTGTTAAGACAGGTGTGACTGCAGATCGGCGAGTTCTTTTGCTGGCATTCATCGACGTCTGTACAGGACAGACCATCTGCCTGAAGCTGGAAGCCGGGCTTGCAACTGCAGCGCTGGTATGGGGGAAAGCAGATGGGCAGGGAGATCAGCTTATCAGAAAACTAATGGCGTAATACTCTCCCATCAAGATTACCCACCGTGCCTTGGGGCGTGCTGTAACAAATGTCCATGCATGGGGGCCGGGAAGGCCCAGAACACGTGTCAGTGGAGCAAGTCCTTCCCTCGTCAGAGCCATCCAGACAATTGTTAACTCCATTACACACAAGGAAAAGATCCAGGCACTCCCCAGTACCACACTGGAACTGGTAAGGATTACACTTCTGCCCACCTGCACAAACAAGTTACAAAGGCAGTGTAAGCAGTATTGTAGTCAAAATCCTACAGCTACATATTGGGGGGGGGGGCACGTTCAACAGAACGACAACTGAAAAGTACACTAGTACCTCTGAAGCCACGTGTGGGCCAACAAAACATACTTTTCTACACAATAATGGGGGGGGGGGGCATGGGGCACATTGCCAGACTCACATCCATCTTCATCACTGCCATCACTGCAGTCCTTCACACCATCACACCTCCAGGACATGGGTATACACTGGGTCTTCAGAGCACATATCCACTGGTATGCCCCACATTTCACTGGATAAGCTTTGCAGTTCTAAAGTGTGAATAAATTGGCACCCAAGTTAGACCAAATTTAAGCCAAACCAGTGGTCCCGGATCGGTTTCATTCCCTTTCTTGCCGCGGACCGCTGGTACGCGACGCTAGCGAACGCCGGAGACTGACGTCACGGAGTGGGCGGGGTCAAGCCCGCTCGGAATGCGAGGCTCAGAACTTTAAAGGCGCTTTCAGACCGAACGCGGCACGCGATGCGCTCCGAAACCCATTGTTTCCTATGGCATGCGCGGCGCAGGAAGCGCTTTGCGCTACGCGGACCCAAGCGCAATCGCAGCGATAGCGTAGCGCAGGAGCGGCACCGCGCCGCCCGGGGAGCTTGTGTGCGCACCGCGGGCGAAGTTCAACAGCTCAACACATTGTCGCGCGACCAATAGAAACAATGCATCGAACCGAGCACAGAAATCAGAATGTAGGAAAAACTTGTACTGCCCTTTATTGATAAAAGAGAAACTTATGCGATCCATATTAAAGGCGGTTCCAGAACAGCGCTGTGCGCGCCGCGAGGTTTGCGCAACCCTTCGATCAGCAGCGCTTTGCGCTCAAGACGCTGCGCTCATCGCGGGCTTCAGCGCAAAGAGGCGTGTGGTTTGCGAAGCGCTCTCCTGTCATTCCGCTGGCATGCCTGTTTCATGGACAGCATAAGTTTATCAATAAAGAAAAGGTCAATACAAGTTTCTCCTTCATTCTGATTTCTCTTGTTCTATAACTAATCGCTGACTAAGGCGCCAGCAGGACAGGGTCATCTAATCGGGACAGATAGAGGGTGCAGATAGAAACGTAAGCGGCTCTTATTTACGTCCAGCCTTCTAGAAGGACAAGGACTAACCGACTAACTAGAGCAAATGTCAAACATGTGGTTGTCACGTAGATTGAAGGTACCGAGGGGGGACAAAAGGGCTATAAAAGGCATAGAGCGGATACATATGGCAGAGCTCCGTACTGTACATGCTGAATGTATGTCAGATGGTCGCTCCCGGATTGCAATCTGTCAGAATAAACTTGGACTTGCAACTCCTCCACGTATCAGCTGTGAGTCTCTGCTCATCCACGGACCCAGCGGAGTCGGCTTACTCCAACATGAGCTAAACCATAACAAAGCTAACAAGCTAACAAAACCATTTCAGAAGAGATCTTGGATTGAATCACAACAGGAACCAAAAATAGCAGAACAGCACTGCTTACCACCTCATCTGCTCCATCCTCACAGTCTTCATCACCATCACAGACCCAGTCCTCCGGCAGACACTCATGGCTATTTGGGCAGCGCTGCTTTGAGGAGCAGAGTGGGGGTTTTGGACACCCCTCTTCATCAGAGTGGTCGCGGCAGTCTGCATAGCCATCACAACGCATGCCTTCTGCAACACACTGGCCACTGTGGCAACGGAATGCTCTGTGGCTGCAGTCCTCCACAGCTATGAACGAGAAGAGCTAGATGTGGAAACTCTATACAGCCCCAAAGACCAGTGTTTCCCAACCCAGTCCATGGAGACCCTCAGGTCCATATTTTTGCCCTCTCCCAGCTCACGGTAGGAATGAAAACCTGGACAGGCCGTGGGTCCAGGGACTGGGTTGGGAGAAACTGCCATAAATAAGGGGAACGCACCACAGCCCAGCTCATCAGTACCATCCAGACAGTCCTTCTCGCCATCACAGAGGAACGATTCAGGGACACAGCGGGTCTTGTTGTCACAGCGATGGGCACAGCTTTTCGATGGCTTCCAGCAGTCCAGTTCATCTGACCTGTCCTGACACTGTGCCACCCCATCACACACCTGCCCAATGTCAATGCACTTCTTCCCATGGGCACACTGAAACTGCCCTGTTGGGGTATCAGAAGAAACTAAAGCCTACAGGCAACAATGCCCTGATTTAGGTTTTTAGACAGGATGTTGCATGTTGAAACAACTGCAGCTGTCATATGCCCCCCAGAACCGAGAACCCCACCTGTATGGCACTGTAGAACACAATCATCCTCATCAGATCCATCTTTGCAGTCAAGGTCTCCATCACACAGGTGCCTGTACAGGACACACTCACTGCTGTCCCGGCACAGTTTAGAGCCCACACGGCACCGTAGGCCCTTTTCCACTGGGACAGAGTCCACTAAGGGTTGGAGAAGAATTAGAATCAAACATGCAAGGATTTCTAGGTTCATTGCACAAGCTTCTTAAGACTCACAGCAATTCATCTCATCAAACCCATCCTGGCAGTCTGCAAGCCCATCGCAATACTGCTGACTAGTCAGACATCGGGACCCTCTGTCACAGTACTGAATACAAGGAGGACGTCCAAGACAATGATTTTCATCGGAACCATCGGGGCAGTCCGCATATCCGTCACACACCAGGGTTTTTAATATGCAAGGCCGTCCAGTCTGGCAGGAGTATTCTGCAGGAATGGATGAGTATTCAGAAACTTGTACAACAGGAACATTGTAGTAATTAAGTCAGCAGCCTACCCGCGTCAGAACATTCCTCAGAGCAAAGCTTCTCATCTGACCCATCTGGACAGTCCAATTTCCCATCGCAGATCTGCTTAGTGGACAGGCACAAGGAGGTCACCTGACAGAACACAGAGGGACTCTTACAACTTGATGGTCCTGCCATGGTGTTAGGAGCCGAATATTGAGCCAGCAGCGTAATGGACTCCTCAGATTCTGCAGAATAGAATACAATAGGATGCCAATTCTGGTACAAACATTTACAAAAGATCAAAACTACCCATTTGACAAATATTTAAAAAAATTCAGAGTATGGAAGTCTTAGTTAAACACCATGATAGCCTCGACTCACCACAGCCCAGCTCATCGGTACCATCCACACAGTCCTTCTCCCCATCACAGCGGAAAGATTCGGGGACACAGCGTGTCTGGTTGTCACAGCGATAGACACAGCTCT
>JAODKM010000108.1:21010646-21028912 GCA_026780845.1 Petrocephalus sullivani
GAGGAGGAACTTCATGACAAACTATTGTGCTCATGCAGAAATTCCTGGTTACCTGGGTCTTTACAAGCCTTGAGGCAGAATTCCTCATCAGATCCATCTGGACAGTCCAGCTTCCCATCACAGAACTGATCTGGGCTCATGCACAAAGAGGTCCCCTGACACAATACTGATGGACTTTTGCAGTTCAGCGTCTGGGGGGGAGAAACCGCTCCATAGAGGGCACCTTCATTTTGATGTACGGAAGTTATGGAAGGGGTCTTGCTGGAGATCAAAACATATGCTGGAGGGGTGTTAAGATCTGCAAAGAGATTATAAAGTTTAACTTTCCAACACTAACAGCTACGCAGAACTCTGATGCCACCAGCTCACTTACCTTTGCCCACTGGACTAAGCACAGTAACTCCAAGGACGTTCCCCACGGAGACTCTTCTCACACGTCTGACCGTTCTGCGATCCCACAGAACCATGACATCATCAAGCAAAGAAACCAGAAACGGCTCCTGGGCTGCCACCACTCTGCCAGTTACATTCCAGCCCATACCAGCAGTATACAGTCTCTCCTTTAAGAGACTCATCACCTTCAGGCCTGAATGGGACAACCCAGTAGTCAGACAACGGCTCTCAAGGCCAGCATCTGGTAAAACGGATTCTCTACTGGTTGCAGTATGTGAAACTAACCATTAGAATTCCAGAAGAAGTTATTGGACTTCCTATCCAGTACCATGCTGGTGACATCTCCTTGAACATTCATTACAGTCTTTGCATTCCCACCGGTGATGCCCACACTGAACAGTTTTCCATCCTCCAACCAGTATAGCTTCCCCCTTTGCCAGTCAATGCACATGTCAAGGACCTTACTCCTAGCTTCATACAATTGCTTGGAGGCCCAGCCACTGGGTGTCTGGCTGACTGTAGTCATGACCAAGTTCAACCTACTACAGGACAGCCAGTATATCCTCCCAGATCTTGAGTCAACCTTTACCAAACAGGCTGAAAAGGAGAAGGGAAGGTCACAGGTGAATATATATTTGAACAATACAAGCTACATTAAGACTGCACTTAATTTTTGAAAAAAAATGTGGTAAACGCGAGACAAGAGGCAGCTGGAAACTCATTGAGAACTTTCTTTGAGAATTTAGGAGAAGTATATTGCCATGCACTGTATACACTGATCACAATCACTCACCAGGACTCATGATAGGAATGTGTATTGACCCTTCTTGGAGAAGACTGTTTGCTTTCAAATATCCCGTATCATTGGCCCAGAAGATCCAGTTCCATTTCCAGTCAATGTCAAATGACTTAATGGCCTCATTTGAAGTCATGACCAACGTCTTCAAGAGGTTGCCCTTCTTCAACTCCAGTATATACACACTTGTAGGCGTGGCATAAGCCATTTTAAAATCTGCATCAGTGTTGCACGAGCATCAAGCATGCGACATCCAAGCAGAACACCGGCACCATTTAAAGACAGGAGGTTCGTTAAACGTCTTACCACAGTTTTCTTCATCAGAGTTGTCCATGCAATCATTTTTCCCATCACACATGGAGGCCTGAGGGATGCACATCGTACTCCTACACCGCCACTCACTGGAGAGACACCGTGGGCCTGCGACACACTCCCCCTCATCCGAGCGGTCATCACAATCTGGCTGGCCATCACAGACCAGGGAGCGGTTCACACAATGGGAGCCATCCCGGCACAGATACCCTGGGCAAGCTGGGAAGGAACCAGAACAGATTTTTGCAGCCATATGGCAACCTATGGTCCTGGCACCCTGGACAGACCAAGTACTTTAGATGCATCACCATTTATGCACTTTTACAAAACTTGTGGAACCTTATACTACGATATAAATAAATATCCTGGTTTAAATATAATGTAAAATAAAGAAGTTACCCATCTAGGTGCCTTATTTCATTTTAACATGGGCAGTTTGATCTAAACCCTGTTGGGAAAAAAAGCATAAGGCAGCATACATTTTGGGCTGGTGGCCCACGAACATTAATGAAACATTGCTGGTGTCCCAGCTTCATGTGCAAGCAGACTAGCAGCGCTATGCTGGGCCACCAGCTACACAGCACCAGGACTAACCAGCATAGAAATCAAGTTGGTCTGTGTGGGTTTTTTCCAGCAGGAAATTTAAATACCACATCACCAGTTATACTTGGTCTAGCAAAGATTCTGGAAGCAATTTGATATGCGCTCAGTTACCGCACATACCGCAGTCGACTTGGTCAGAGCCGTCCAGACAGTCCCCGAGGCCGTCGCAGCGCCGGCTCGCCGGTACGCATGCGCCATCGTCACACTGCCACTCATCTCCTCCACAATTCTGACCCAAACCTGTCCCGTTGCAGGAAAAGACAGTGCAGTAAGAAAGACGCATGGACAGCGGTTCGGTGCTGTTCGCCGCAAAATTCTGCTGAAAAATACTTTTCGTTAGAATTTTCCCGGCGGTTTTAATTAAACGCGTTGGTTACGTCTTAATATCCTTTTCAGAATTACCTAATATATCTCTCGAAGTCCATAATGCGATCATACACAGCAGGCGTAATAAATCCATGACCGCCCATCTACTTAGCCTGAGTCAAATAGTTTAATAGTTGTCCGAAAACATATTTTATAAACTAAATTCAATTGAGACAAGGCTCCTACTGGCAGGGCAGTAATTGTACCAGGTGATAACTCAATTTAAAAGGCGTGGCCGCACAAATCCATCGTGCCCCTTCTGTAGCCTACGGAATGGAATACGCAGCCCTATGCACCTGCTCGGGTTACGCCTCTGAGCATTACGGTCCCTGGGGCACTACGTTCTTAGGGAGCTCCAGGTAGAACCAGAATAAGCATATAACACCCTGGTCCCATTCACGATTGTTTTTTAACAAGTTAATGCAATTTAATATCTAATATACTGAATAGGAATATTATATATTGTTCTTTTAACACTACACTCACCTAAAAGAACACGCAATTTTCTCCTTATGTTAGAACCACCAGTCATCTCCACTTCATTCTGAAGTGACCTTCTGCAACGTGCTATCACAACCACTAACGCATTATGGGTAATATAGTGTATTTATTTCTCTGGTACAATGCCTTTTCATTTCATAATCACATACATTCTAGAAGATCTGAAATCATTTCAGTGACAAAACCAGACTACACTTCCTTTTAAGGTGATGTTATGTTGTTAAATTGAAACAAAATAAATTAGAAAATAAATAAAAATATACACTGTCAGCAGCTATTAACAGCTATTTCTAGGTCTGTGCCAGTTTTATACTTGTCTTCCCACATGGCTAAACCTCATAAGAGGCTACTGAGTGACTTAATATTTCAAATAGCCACATTCACAGTAAGTGTACATGCATACATTTGTTTCAGTTTATACAGAGAACAGTTTACATAGGCTGCTGTAAAATGAGAATGCTAACAATTTTGCACTTTAATTCAATTCCAGCATTTAAGTAAAAAGTGATATTACATGAGAATTGCAGTTCTTGTGCTCACTGACACTGTAAGTGGATCATAATAACAGCAGCTCCTCCATGCCCGTTAATTTCACTAATTGGACACTGGATTTCATAGAAGACCACACAGTGATTTTGCAGAAAACCGTTTTTTTCCTCTGCAGGTTGGTTTTGTTGGCCCAGCACCGGTTACTCCAGCTCCTCAGAAGGCCCGGGTACAGGAAGGGGGTCTAAGGTTTGGGTGCATGATGGGGGTCCACACGAGAACTGGGAAGAGCGGAGCGAATCTCGAGCAGCGCGCCAACTTCCTCCAGCCACCTGTATTAAGAGAACAGGAGATACCCACCAACATCGAGAGCTAATGACCACAGTGGCGTCCAAAGGAGCTCAAAGTGTTCTCTATGTTTGCATTAAAACAGGGGTTATCAGTCCTGGTCCTGGATACCACCTGTCTATGCTACATTTTAGTTCAAGTCTAGTCCCGCAAAACTGAATTTCTGATAGCTGTAAATAAACCATGATAAGGAAATGTTTCTCTGTCCTGTAAAATGAATAGACTACATTGTATATGTGAATCTATACTTGAATGTATCTGTCACTGTTAAAATAAACCTACCATTAAAATGATACTGTTCTGTTTTTATTTCTTTGTCAATGGACAAACTTACAAAATCAGCGAGGGGTCAAATAATTATTTCCTCCACTGTATATACCTCAATGACTACCTAGGGTACACAATCATCCATCCACCTGCACTCATATTTTGGTCAGGGTTGAGAGGGTTAATCAATCAGTCTGTTTGATTAATCTGGTCTGTGGAACCATATGATTAATTTGTTTGAATAAATAAATCTCATTAAATTTTTAGTTAGGAACAGAAAGAACAGATTTTAATGAGGTCAAAATAGTTTCCATATTATTTCACTACTGGCCTGCAGGTATTTCTCCCCAAACTCAAAAGGTGATTTAACACTACAAAGCTCCCACCTCAGATTTAATTGCCAATTTATTTTACCAGCTGAATCAGATTACTAAACTATAGAAGCTCAGGTGGGACAAAACTAGCAAAGGCAAGGAGCCGATGATCAGCGTTAAAACACTAAAGTTGTTTTTTGTTTTGGATACCTTCAAAAATGTGATGCCACCCGTTAATAAGACAATGTGAGGTGTTTCCCTGGCGCCACGTCACCAGGCCGTGATTGGCAGTGTATATTAGGCCTGTCCAGGGATGATTTCATATTGCCAGGTGTTTATCATAGTTCTTACTGACTGAGCATGAGAATTGCCCTGAAATAGCAACGCAATGCAGTCAGGTCAGGGCAACAGCTGGATGTACCCACCGGGCAAGGGTACTTATACAGCCTCCAGTTGCTGTGGCTGATGGGGGCAGAATTCTGCACCTCTGTATCCCGGCTGTTCACTATCCTCAGGTATAGCTCAGCATTGTCCAGCTATGAGGAAAGATCAGTCATAACCATTCAAACACTAATTTCTGAGCAGTACCGAGAAGCTGGGGAACTCAACCTGTGTATCATTCGTTCATTTGTTTTTCTCATTAAAATTAAAAATGAAGAAACAAAAAACACCCGTAAATCTGTGTATCGTTTGTTCATTTGTTTTTGAAAAAACAAGAAACCACGATGTTTTCGATATTTGTTTTAGTTTTAGTTTTAATGAGAAAAATGAATGAACAAATGATACACAGATTTTAATAGCCTAATCAGTAGGGCTGAATGATTTCAAGAAATATTGAATTGCGATTTCTCTGTCAGATGTTCCGATTGCAATTTGATTTAAAACTCAGTATTCATTATACTGTATGTGTATAAAAACTGCAATTGAGCACAACTGTACACTGAAATATGAACTGCGCTATACATTAATCCATAGATAAGAATGGAAATATATGAATTGAATCCAAAATGTATTTATTCTAAAACAAATGATATAGAACATACACCTAATAAACCATAGAACGATTCTCTAGCAGCCCGAACATGGTAAAGTGATTGTATTTTTACATGCACATTTTAATTGTATTTAAATGTATTATGTTGCCCTGCGGCAGTAACGTTTTCCTGGGGATTCACGTGTCTGTGTTTGTGGGCATGTAGGCAGTCACTTTGGGCTACTTCTGATCGGTGACCATGATTGGTGCGCGCGGAGCACTGCACTTCTGATTGGTGAGACTGACTGTCACACAAGGAGGATGGAATGAATTTGCAAAACTATTTTCACGACAGTTTTAAACCCTGGGCCAGACGTGCTGTATAATGCATATCCTAAATCGCAGCCTTTGCGATTTGCTAATTGCATTTTTTAAAATCGCGATTTTAATCGTTTAATCGTTCAGCCCAACTAATCAGCAATTAAAAAACAAAACCAGAAAGCTGAGGGACACATACACACCCCCTCAAGAACAACACAGCACTTGGAAAAAAAGCTGAGTGTTATTTAGCTAACTTGTTTTTAACCACAGCAAAATAAAACAGCTGCCTGTGGCAGTGTCTGGCGCCAAGGCCCCCCGTGGATGTGGAGAATGCCATAGTATATCTGCTGCAGAAGACATACTCCTCCCTGAACAGACCCAACACTACAGATCGCATCATGTTCTTTGACTTCTCCAGTGCCTTCAGCACCATCCAGCCCAGACTGTTTGCGGCTAAACAGGAGACGTTGCAGGTGGCTACTCCCCTGGCCACTTGGATTCCAGACCAGTCTGATGGGCAGACCACAGTTTGAGGGACTATAGAGCTCTGTATCTGAGTGTCTGACAAGTAGCATGGGGGCCTCCAGAGTGCCATCTCCCTTCCTTTTCAGCACCTACACTGCAGACTTTAAATAATGCACCGAGTCACGTCTTTAGTCGGGTGTGTGGAGACTAGATGGGAGAATGAACACAGGGGCCTGGCTGACCGCTTTGTGAGCTGGTGTGGGGAGAATCACCTATAGTTGAATGTGATGAAGACAAAATAAATGATAAGACCCCGCCCCCTCCAGCCTGCATTGGTGGGATTTCAGTATTTGAAATTTTTTTAATGTACTCGGCTGCTATGACAACTTTATGCCCCTCTGGGAATTAAGAACTCTTTCTTTCTCTATCTATCTATACTATTATTTTTTTTATTTCAGAAAACAAAATATTGCCTATAAGGCAAATGAGGACAATTTTCAGAGCTCCCCCTAAAGGTCTCCGGGGAGGCTTTCAGGGGAGCGGGTGTCCTTTTCAGGGCAGATGAGCTCCCCTTCGCTCCCCTGTAATTCGAACCACGACTGACAGATACATGTCAAATCATCTGTGACTGTGAATGGCTGTAGATTGCAAAACTCTAAATGGAACGATTAGGACCTCTCTAGGTCCTCTGGGGGCCTTCACCATCCAAGGTAAATCCATGTGACGAAACTGTGACTGTCTGTATAGACAGGACGGAGTTACCTGTGGGACAGCATTCAGCTCCATTGTGGTCAGAGATGGTCTGATTGGAGGGACTCGGACTGGAACTTTCCACTTTCCGCTAATTAAATGGTTCTGAGCATCAAACACATCCACCTTGACCCAACCTCTGGAAAGCAGCCGCGTGACCTGCTGACCGTAGGAGTCATATCCTCCGGAGGCCTGTAGCTCGAGTACAATGGAGACCCCCAGAGATGGAAAGACTCTGGGCAGGGAGAAGATGGGTGGGTAAGAAATACAAACAGGGTTATAGTTTAGTTAAAAGCAACGCAGATTCAGCCTCTACTCACCTGGGTACAGCCTGTTTGGTAGCGAAGGTAGCCAGGTTTCCTCTGCTGTGCTGGGGGGCATGCGGAGAGAGGCTGGCCGGCTCACAGTAGACAGCGGGCAGTGGGGATGAGGCGCCTATCTCCTGGTCTCTCTCGTACAGCTTTGCCACTAAGCGGCACACTCGGTACGAGGGGCAGAGCCCCAGCAGGAAGTCGTAGAACACCACGAAGCCGGCTCTGTGTGCGGTAAAACACAGAGTCATTTCTAGAGTAATTCAAGCTAAGCTCCCCTCCTCTTTTGTTACTGACGGTCATGCTCCCTGCAGCCCATGAATAAAACAGCAGCCATGCACGGTTGGTGGTTGGTAGGCTTACATCGGATCATACAGGACAGACTCCAAGCTGTCGGAAAAGTCCACCAAGTCCCTCCCAAGGGCTTGAGAACCTGATCTAGCATTATCCTGAAAAAACATAAATGTGTGGTTTAACCAGTCATCACTCATAGTAACAATATGCTTGGAATAAGTTATTTTCAGTCTGATTTCTGTATATTCAGAGTGTATGGGACCATGATAATGATGGTAAACCAATGGCTAAGTCTGCATCTGGCCCCTTTGCAAGGATTTGTACCAGTGGGGGGAGTGGTGACTGGTGCAGGGCTCTTGTGTACGCTTTCATCCTCCTCCTCATATGATTAATCTCGACCTCCTGCTTCAACAAGTCGATGTCAGTCTTCATCGCCTTCATCTTCTGCTCAGCAGGCTGACCTGAATTGGCAGAAGAGGAAACAGGAAGAGAAGGATGGCGGTGACATCACCGGCAGTGCCACTGCCTTCCCTGCAGCAGTGGTCATCTTCAGCACACCATCTGCATCGCTTTCATGTGCACTGTATGGGGTATATGAGGACGGCAGAAGCCAGAGACAGGTCTCACTGCCGCAGGTCATAGTGACGAGCCTGGAGTCCCTCCACCTCCTCCGCTGAGCTCTCATGATCTCCTCCTCCAGGCGCCGGTTCTGCAGCTCCATGGCGATGAGATCTCTGTTCAGCTGAAGCTTGTCTGCCTGCCGCCCCCCTGCATATTGAACCAGAAACATGATCTGGGGTCCGGAGAATAGACCACATTAGGGAGCCCCCAGAGGGCAGCTCACGCTTACTTCTGTCTATGTAACGGGGGCCAGCGTGAGTCTGCATCTCAACTTCCAGGGCCTCCTTCAGCATTTCCTGTAGCTGGACTAAGATGAGATGGTCACTTCCTCCGCTCTGCAAGTACGACATCTGCAGGGCACTACAAAATACAAGGGAAGGAATCTCAGACAGGTCACATTTAGTACTCTCAAAATCACAAAAAAGGGAGAAATAGAAATAGAATGAGTATAACTTTCAGGTAGTGGAACTTCTGATCTGGACTAAAGAAACGTGCTTTGAAATGGCCGACACACCTGATTTCTGAAGATAGAGTTCCATCACTGTGGGCAGCCATGTAGGTCTGGAAGGGGACTGAGTCTTTCTCTTGTGCCTTGGCAGAAAAGAGGTGGGACTGGCTGTGCCTGCTTTGTGTTTTCTCTCTCCTGTGTCTAAAGAGGCTCAAAAATCATCCTCAGGGCCCATCAGTATGACGAAAGATTTGTATGAAAGATTCATTAAACCGCAGGACATTTTACAAATGAGTTTCCGGACCCAACTCACACTGATCCCATCTGGACCTGCTGCAGCTGCTCCATGAGAGACTCCAACAGGAGTGTGTTCCTCTGCTCCTGGGCCTGCAGCTCAGACAGCATCTTCTCCACGTGAGATGTGCTCCTCGCCTGGGTGGCCAACTCCTGCATCCTCAGGTCAATGTCTGCAGCGGCAACCAAACACAAGCAGGTAATTTGAGAAAAAGCGGAACCTTGGATTTCACCCGTGAGCGTGACCTTCATGCATCGGACCTCCGTCTTGCTCACCTCTCCTCCGTGCTTCCAGCTGCCTGTTCTCATTTTCCAGATCCAACGCTCGTTTCCCATGAAGCTCAGCGAGTTCCCTCACTCGTGCTTCCCTCTCCCGTGTCTGTGGACCTGTGGATCTAGAGTTCGCCTGCAGAAGACACATAACGGAGGAGAACCGATACCTTAAACCTCACTGCTGCTGATGTTACGATCACCCAGCCCTGTAGCCCCCCCATTAACACCCTCGGTATGCCAGACATCCCTGAGATATGGAACTATTTGGGTTATGACCCAAACACTGCAAACTGAAGCCCTTGCAGTTGTATTCCTGATGTTATTTAAACTTAACTGTTACAGTATTTAGTCATTCTAGTCTGTTAAAAGTTGCAATGTAATATTGACACACCGGCCTGCTCATGTGTGCGGGTTCACTGCTGGGCTTCATGGGATCAGCTGGTTCCATGGCCTGGGGCTCGGCCTTTACGTAAGCTTCTCCAAGGTCAAGTAGGTTCTCTCTCTCCGGCTGCTCCTTCCACTCCTGCCGCCTCCTCCTGTACTCCCTCAGTCTCCGCACCTGGAGGAAAGGCGGCCCGCCGTTGCCAGTGTGAATCCCGCGGGGATGCAGTCACAGAAATAGCAACATTAATAGTAGGCGCTTTTCAAAACTAAAAAACGAAAGCATTCTATATTCAGTGTGCTTGTAATGATGATGGACTGTCGGGGGGGGGTGACCACTTATAATTACATTGTTAGTTGTCGACAGGTACAGTTAGTTATTATCCCGAGACAGCACTACAAAACACACCACAGTCTAGCTGTCTCCCACAATAAGGTAAATCTGCCCTGTTTTCTTGCTGGAAATCTCAGATAGCACATATGCCAGTGCCATATGCAAAGCAACATTCATCTTTTCTTAGAACATGGAATCAGGTACGCTGAATCTCCATCACCTAAAACACGACACTCTAAAAGATTTTTTTACTCAGCTTTACAACTCCACTTTCTTCTAATATATTAGCTTTGCAGCACAACCTTTGACCTGTTCTTGTTTCTATAATAAATAAAATATATTTTCCAATCTGAATACCCTAATAAAATGACAGGAAATAATGACTTGTATTGGCAAGCATGGCAAACACATACACCTAAACTGCTACTTTGCAATATAAGGCAAACTGGATTTCTGAAATCGAAATGCAGCGTTCCTTTTTATATCAAACCAAACAAAACTTGTGCTAAGTAATATTTAATGGACATTGCACATTCAATGCGTCGCGATTTACAATACCACGCCTGCAGCGCTTTCGGTCTGGTCGATTTTGTCAATGCCTTCTCCGATGCAGAACTTCTCGATGTGCTTCTCCAGCAAAGGCAAAGAGGAGAATTTCATGTTGCACTTGACGCACGTGGATAAATCCATAACGTCAAATTAAGCGCTTTGGCGTAGTGAATCTTCGGTTCAGAGCCGGTGCATTCGTGATCAATTTCTGGTATTGCTTCAATCTCCACGGCAATGATTTAAGAGGGGAACCCGTCTGCTTGCACGTCAAATGCTTTTTACGAGCAAGGATCAATGGTTGTTTTCTCTGGTGACTTAATGTGCGCTTTCAGAGTGCGCTTGACAACCGTCTACACAAAGCTCCGGAGAGTGTGGTTGGAAACGGAGGCGTATCTGTACTACGGTAACTGCAGCCAGGTTAGGCACAGGGGAGACAGCTCTTACGGTCAGCGGTGTTAGTAAAATTACTGCATTTAAGTTATCGTAGTATATGAGTATACTGGCCGTTTTAGGAAGTTTTAGGATGATTAAGAACAAACGCTGTATATTTATATTTATTTTATTTAGCAGACACTTTCGTACGGGCAACTGAGGCAAATAGCAAACTATGTACAGCAATCGAGGAGTCGACTAGACATACGTTAATTCAAGCTGAGCTTCTGATGAACGCCCAGTTACGAATGTGAATAGTATATAAGGAAGAGCTACACAACACCTTCCAACAAAGCAAGGAATGCGTGGAACAGATGGGTCTGTATATGAGCACTGCCGCAGCAATTTCGATTGACCTCACATTCCATGGTGAAATTACTTTCAATTATCATGTTGGTTGCCCAAAAATCACTTAAATACATCTTGCACAAACGTACTCTTATGTATCTATATCACTTCTAAGCTGAGACATGGGGGAGATGGTTATGCATGGCCTGGTCATGGACCTGTGAGGCCCTTTGGGGGGGGGGGGGGGGGAGCTTCTTGCACTGCACTCTATATTCCAGGGGTCCTCGCTGTATATGTCAAGAGTCCCTGTGTCCCTGGTGGTCAACTCTCACTATAGATGCAGAGTATCCTCGTGGTCAACACTCACTGCATATGCCAAGGGGCTGGGCGGCCTGGCGCTGGTCAGCTTGCTGTACATGCACCTGGAGACCTCTGGTGGCTAAATTGAGCTGTTTTTGCTGAGGGACCTGAGGGCCCTAATGGTTAATTAGCACTGGGTGTTAAGGATCTGGCAACGGCGGGGCATGGTGCAGGCAGGATTCAGAGGAAAAAAAGGTGACGACCCACTTGCGGCTCCAGAACAAACAGAAAGGGGTTTATTAGGTACAAAAAGACTGGGGAAAACTACAAAATAAAACAGACCACGAGGGGTCACAACAAAAAACAGAAACACCAAATACATCAACTAATAAACTACAACTCAAATCCAGAACAATGCAATGCAATACAATGACCGACTAAGGAACAGGACACAGGCAGGAACTAAAATACACTGAAGACAAACGACTAACAGGAGGCAGGTGTGATTAACAAGACTACAGGTAACAAGGAGCAGGTAAGGATCGTTAAAGTAAATCATGAGGGGAACGCTACAGATACTACAACACTAACTGAAACCAAAGGAATACACTAGACTAAAACAGAACCAGAACTATTACACGAGACAGGGAACAAGGGCAAACCTATAACATACAAAACAATAAATACAAAACAGATAAGACTGGCCTAAGGCCAGCCCTGAACCCATGCTGCTGGGCATCACAAAACACGTGCTTAGCCCACTGAGCTAAGCACCAATCTAGGGAAAGTGGGGACCAGACCAGGGGTAAGGAACGGGGTGGGGGGGGCATCTGCTACCCCTTTTCCACTGCAAAGGTGCCGGTGCTGTTCCGGTGCCGATCCCAAATGTGGAACCAGTGCCACGTTTTTACACACAAAAATAAATGGCGTCAGTGCCGCAAAATCGGCTCGGAACCGGCACCAAACCTTTGCTGGGCTGAATGAAGCACCCGCGTCGTCATGAGAGGTGGGCACCATTGTTTCACTGTGTAGTGGGCGTGGTTTGTGTGTGTTTTCAAGTTACATGCATTAAAATGTTACACGTATTGCTTTGCAGTTTGCGCCTGGTAGGTAAACGAACCTGAATTTTTCATTTGTACGGCGAAGGGGGCATACATATAACTTGGGCTACAAAGCCTAGCGAATTGATAAAAGCAAAAATATTATGATTTTCATGTCAACTGAAACTGTTCAGAGGAATGTCAACATACAGACGAAGAGGATTATGTTTATACGTATTCGTTAGTTTAGTGTTGTTTTATTTTTGGAAAACCTATAAGCATGAATTTTAGCACTACTTCCTGCGTGGCGGAGGAGTACTCGTCCCATCGCATTATTTTGCGAACGCAGGTATCTGTGCCCCATCTCCCTCAGGAGCGGGATGTAGTATGATATCATCTGATAGACAGCGGCGTCCGCAAACCGGACGCGGCCCTTGGCACCTCCCAGTCACAGTGATACAGCAGCCAATTAGCTGCGCCGACACACGCCACCTACGTCCGGCCTGCACGCTGGCGAAATGATTGACGGCACATCCAGCCAATGGAGGGCAGGAAAGGCATAGCGGCTCAACCCCATGAAGGCGGCCCCCCACCTATAGGAGGGCGGAAGGCGGGACTAAGGGCAGGAAAGGGCCGCGTCACTAACAGCTACGTTCGGTTAGCTACTGTATGAGGGGCCGAGTGTATCGGGCGACCGCGGACGGAGAGGCATTTTCCGCGAGAAAAGGCGGCAGGGAAGAAAGGGGCGGCTGTCCGTTCGTGCAGGGCGCGCGGCCGTGTCACTGAGGCTGCGCGGAGCTGAGGCGAGTCCGCGCGACGGCCCCCCGGACATGCTGTAAGCGGGCAGCCGACTGGCCGGCTACCTGCTGCTGCGGACGGGGACCAGCCGGGGACCAGCCGGCGGGCCGCCTTGGGGACTGCGCTGCGCCCCTCCCCTTCCCGGAGGCTGCTCGTCTGTTTCGACCCGACCCGAACCGAGCCCTTTCCTCGCGAGGTGAGTCTGCTGTGTTATTCGTCTTTGCGCTCGGCCCTTGTCCCCCCCCCCCCTCGGCCATGGGGGCGCCCGGCTCTCGGGCACCGGCTCGGCCCTAGTCCCCCTCTCTCAGCCGCTCTGCTCCCTGCCTTTGTGCCCGTGTGGGCGCCCGGCTCTCGGGCACCGGCTCGGCCCTAGTCCCCCTCTCTCGGCTGCCCTGCCTTTGTACCTGTGTGGGCGCCAGGCTCTCGGGCACCGGCTCGGCCCTAGTCCCCCTCTCTCGGCCGCCCTGCCTTTGTGCCCGTGTGGGCGCCCGGCTCTCGGGCACCGGCTCGGCCCTAGTCCCCCTCTCTCGGCCGCCCTGCCTTTGTACCCGTGTGGGCGCCCGGCTCTCGGGCACCGGCTCGGCCCTAGTCCCCCTCTCTCGGCTGCCCTGCCTTTGTACCCGTGTGGGCGCCCGGCTCTCGGGCACCGGCTCGGCCCTAGTCCCCCTCTCTCGGCTGCCCCGCTCCCTGCCTTTGTACCCGTGTGGGCACCCGGCTCTCGGGCACCAGCTAGGCCCGCATTGCCTGAGCACGGCTGGCTGCTGGGGGACTGAGTGGGCGGAGGTACATGTGGCAGGATGGCCACCTCGTCCCCCCTTCCCTTCATCTACTCTGGGGACTGGTGTTGGAGTCATGTGTCTCTCACTCTCGCTCTCCCGCTTTCTCCCCCTCCTTCTCTCTCCCTCCCTCCCTCTCTCGCTTTCTCCCTCCCTCCCTCCCTCCCTCCCTCCTTCACCTTTTCTGAAGTAGCTTTCTTATTCTCTGACATGATGCCCTGACGTTTGCCCGTCGCTCGCTGCCAGGGCAGGAGGGAGGGAGGCGACAGTGACACGCTAATGGGAGACGCTTACCCCTCTAATTGCCGAGCTCCGTTTTACCTGCACGGCTACGACTCCGGTGCCTTTGCTGTGGATGCTCTTTAATGGGTGTCTGTTAGACCGGCGTTGCACCATTTCCTAAGGACGGCGTCCGCTCCTGTGGCTCCTTTGGACCCACGGCTGGGTCTCTGCTTTCAGCACCATGCGTCCTAAACATGATCGAATAGGCTCGCCGATGACGGCTGCTTTGCATGCAGACGCCCCCCAGTCCTTGCCATGGCGGCGACCAAAAGCGGACGGTGCTCAGAACCATGAGCCGCCCTCGGCGAGAGTCCCGCATCAGTCTTCCCCAGAGTCACAGATGGTCGGATTTCCCGTAATGTACACGGCTTGGCTGCCAGGCTGCTTTAAGTGGAGGCTCACTGATGCATTGCTGCTTTGGTTCGTTTAGAACCTGCTGATGAAAATAACAGATTTGCACACGTGAAGCCTTTCAGCATGTTACTCTGCCGGTAACCTCGGCGGGTCGGGGTTGTGTCTGGCAGCACTTCTGATTGACTTCTATCAGTGGCAGGCCTTCTTATTGCTGAATAAGCCTAAGCTGCCTGCCTGCCTTTGCCACTTGACTCGGGCTCAGGTCGCCTCTTTAGGACCCGGTGTCAGGTCAGCGAGGAGCCTTACTGTCTAATGCCCATAACGCCACATGCTAGATTCCCCTCGGAAACACGGTCAGGTTTCTACCTAATCCCTGTCACTCCTGTAACTCCCTATGCAATGTGAATGCCTGCTATTTACTACCTAATTCTGCCATGTAATGGGTCTGTAGTAAGTTGTCAGGTACAGCATCGTTATGAGCCTCATTTTGATTGAGATTAAGGATTTGTCGTACGTAAGGTAAAAGTCAGTTACAGCATACAATCAGAATCTTACTCTGCATGTTCAGTCTTGGTGAAACGGATGAAGCCAAGACGCATATAGTGCGGCAGGCAAATATACACAAAATGTATCAATATGATGCAGAGATGAAGATTGATTCAAATCTTTGAGTGCAAAGTATCTGATTTCCAGCACTATCCACACACAATTTTCAAGCTTTTTAAGTACAGAGTGATTCTGCTGAGGTGATGTAATTAGTGCACATCTTAGAAATTTAGTCTACAGGCAAGATGTTCACCAGCTTAATCTGCAGCCCACTGTTAAATTAAGCAGACCGGTGCTTCTCTCCAGATGTGATCTGGTTGCATTTTTACTGCTCTGTAATGTGATAATCTGCTGGGCCTGCTGAGACTCAAGTAACTGTACAAAGCTATCATTTATGGGTGGGCTTTAAGGGCAGGGGTTTCCTGAGATTAAGGGGGAGGGCAGGAACAAAATTGTAATCTCTGCATTTTTTTTTCTCCCCCCCCCTTTAAGCCTTCTTGCTTTCCCAGGTCCCCCCGGTGACGCCTCCTGTTCACATAGTTACTAGTGTGCAAACGGCAAGAATTTGCTGGACTGGACATTGAAGAGTGTGTCCACAGCTGTCCGGCTGGCTCCCCTCTGAGTGTGCCAGTGCCTTGTCTGTACCCAGGGGACAGAGGACGTGCACACCTGCCTCCTGGACATGTCCTCCATCCTGCCTTTCACCCCACCCGTGGTGAAGCGGCTTCTGGGCTGGAAGAAGTCGGCGGGTGGCTCGGGCGGGGGGGCCGGTGGCAGCAGTGGGGGTGAACAGAATGGCCAGGAGGAGAAGTGGTGCGAGAAGGCAGTGAAGAGCCTGGTGAAGAAGCTGAAGAAGACAGGCCAGCTGGACGAGCTGGAGAAGGCCATCACCACGCAGAACAGCAACACCAAGTGTGTCACCATCCCCAGGTAGACCAAGCCTGCTCTCACCCAGGTCTCATCCTGTTTGTGCATTTTTTCTCCTCCTAATCTCTTTCAGGCTAATTAAGATGGGCTAATTAAGATGGGCTCGCAGTGAGCCTGAGTTGATGAAACCAATCCATTTCAGTCTTGATGATTCAGTCAGTCTGACTTCTGCCCATTCGTTAATTAGATAAACGTTGGCTTTAAGTTTCACTTCCTGCTTACTGCTTGAGTAAGTAAGGCGATCTCTATGTGAATGAATCAGCGTGGGGAGAAGATGGTCGTGTTTCAGAACTGTTATCCAGAGTCTGGATTCGTCGTACAGCAAGTGTCCTCCTCCCTCTGCATGATTTGTGCATATGAATGGCTTGATATTGAGCAATCATTGTAGGGCACTTGGTCTGCCTCTCGCGTATTATCATTGACTTCTCTGTTAATACTGGAACGTGTTCATTGGCAGCGCGTTTGCCTTTTATTCACTTCTTGGCTGGTCTTCTGTTTTATTAGTGTGTTTCGGGGTGGTGGTCTGCATTTTGATTTTGGAAGTTGTCACTTCTGACTGGTTTGTGTCCTTGAATGAGTGCAACTGGTTTCCCCATTTTTTTTCTCCCAAATTGCTGAGTGACATCTCCCCCTACACACACACACCAGTTCCCACCAATGGCTGGCGCTGTAGCTAGGTCACTTTGAGCACAACTCAGTTTTAGCTCTCAAGATGTGCAGAGGACAGGAGAAAACCCTGGTCGTCATGTGGAGCCTCCTACCGCCAGTTTTCTTGGTTACAGCCATGCTGCCAAGGGGATAATGCAGTGGAGGGTTATGGTTCTTATTTAGGGGGGGGCTAAATGAAACGACTTGTGGCTTGGCGTTCACTGTAGTTTAAAAATAAATATGGAAAAAGGCAACAGCAATGAAACTGCAGTTTGCCGAACAGACCCACCCCCAGGGGCAGGCTTAAGTGGCCCTTTTGTTGAAAACAGTACAGATATAGCATGTTTAACCCCGTTGATTTCAGGGGATTTCCAGTCTTAGCTCTCTAGATGGTGCAGATGCAGAGGTGCTATAATGAAATTGAAGCATCGCCCTCGTTTGCTGGGTGAAGAAGCACTGGGGAGGGGGCCGTATTTGTGGTGTTTGGTCCTTGTTGGCAGCATAGTACTTGAGGGACAAGATTTGTGGCCAGAAAGTTGAAACTCCTGGTGGGCAGGAGGCTCGTTTCAGCTGAATAGTTTCAGTAACTGTCAAATTTAATAAATGGATAAATGTTAAATCATGTGACTATTTGCATGTTGCTTTGTCTGCGCTTGTGCGCTTGTAGTACTTTTTAAGACTGGTTTGAAATTCATAATTTTTCATGGATTATGAGGGAGACTGGGCTTCCCTTTCATGAGCCCAGTTTGGTTTGAGAGGACCGTTGCTTTTGTGGTTTAACTTGCTGTCCGGCAACAGTTTCAGCACTAACTTGGCACTGGATGTTGTTTGCTTGGGCTTTGAATTTCCCTGTCTTGTCACCATAAACATCACTGTGAATTAAGGTGCCTCCTCAGAACAATTGCAATCCATCCAGTGTTAACTTCTGTCAGACAGAGCAGTCTGCTTCTGCACCCGGCTACCATGTTGGCTGTTGTGCCTGTTGTCTTCGCTAAAATAGTCTGACGATTGTTTCTTTTTGACTTTGGTGTGTTTTACCCAGCAAGAGGAGCGATAAATGCAGTCTCTTGACTTTCGTTATTTGTTGGCGCTACTTGCGAAATGAGAGTGGAATGGAAAGTAGATTCTATTTTGAGGTTATCTTTGAATCTTGCACCACAGTTCTGCCATACACCCTGAGATGGACGTATGGATTGCAGTAGGAATGCGGTGTGCTCAGTGTCTCGTTTGCAGTGATGTCCTGGGTGTATTGTAAACCCTTAAAGAGCTGTTTAGACATGGGCTCGCATGTTGAGTATGTGTACCTCCAAATCCATAGCTCAATAAATATTCATCCATTGAATTTCCAAAAGCCAGTGATCTGATCAGTCTGACCCGTGCCTCCTGGCTGACTGCACCATAGGGCTGGGCGATAAAACGATAACGATATGTATCGCGATAGACACGTGATCGATATCAATAAAAAATGTGTTCGA
>JAODKM010000108.1:21031439-21045321 GCA_026780845.1 Petrocephalus sullivani
GTCCTTATTTTAAATGGGTCATAAAAAATATCAATAATTATCGATATTGACCGATATGAAACACTGATATCGTGATAGTTTTCAGCCATATCGCCCAGCCCTACTGCACCATATTGCTGTCATTACTCCATCAAATCATGCTCTTTCTCTACTGGGAACCTAAAGCCTAGTCCATACTTCAGTTTTCTGTTTGTCATCACAGTCCACGCACAGTCGTGCATGCAGACTTGAGTGCAGACATTTCGCCATGGTCCTAGTGAACAGCAGTGATGTTCCACCAGACCAGCAGAGGGCGGATGTATTGCAAGAAACATAATTGCAAGTAGTGTAGTGAAATGGGTAGTGTAGTGAATTTTTCTTTTTTTTTTTTTTTTTACTTTACAGTTTTTAAGTTGTTACTAGGCTTGGGTGGTATGACTGTAGTAATCCCTCCCTAAAAATCACTTGACATGCCTGGATTACCATTTGCCATTGTCTTCCCAGAGTGACTTGGGGGTGCTCTGGAATGCATAAAAATAATTATTCCCGTTTGCAGAACATGAGCAGTGTCTTTGTTAACCAGTTAATCACACACACCCCCCCCCCCCCCCTCATTTCTGGCACCTGGGACTTGACGATTATATGGGGCAGCAAGGCTGAACCAGTCAGTCACCACCTATGCCATGGCTGGAAAGTGGTTAAAGGGGGCGTGTTTGTATGGAAGGTCTATTTTAGTCAGTGTTTCTGGTTGTCTGAACACAGGACTTTGATCTTTTGTTCTGAATGTGATGCCAGTTAAAGCTGCTCCCTGCTGCTCCCAGCCTTGGCCCTATAGAAGGTAGAAAGTAGAAAGCCTAATTATATCCATATTTTTTGTGGTGATCTGTTTAGATGTCTGTTGGATAGTGCTGAATGTTCAAGGTGTCTTAACTGTAACTTGAAGTAGCTTGGGTTTGGCTGTCCAGTCAAAACCGATCTTTTTTTTTTCTACAGTACACTGGGGTATAAAGTAAGGATCAATAGTCACTGGTGTTTTGCTGTCAGTGTGATATTTCCCAGTTTAGAATATTTAGTGAGATTTGTCTTGCACCGGATCACCAACCGAGCTGAATGTGACATGGATAGCATTCCCTAGTGTTGGCCTTAGGGCCATTACACTGACCTTGGGCTTCATAATTGTTTTAAAATATCAATGGGCCCTTGAAGGGTAGAGCTTGTAATTATGTTGTCTTAAACCTGATCTTAACATCAGTTAACTGAGCTGTTTGCTGTGTTGAAGGAACACAGGCCAAATTATTCAGCTCGGCTCAGTTTTCTGTGTGTGTGTGTGTGTGTGTGTGTGTGTGTTTTAAACTGCGTCTTCTGCATAGTAAGGGATTTTATGCATCGGATTAACGTTGAAGTTGAGTTTTAACTGCCAGACGGTTAATGCTTCTGCATTAGACTTAAGTGTGTTGACTGCAGTACTTTGGCTTTATTTTTATAGTAATATCAGATTTAATAGTGCTGCGTTAATTTTTACTTCCTTTGCTCAGGGAATGACTTGTTGTCTCAGCATCTCTGCTTTGTATGACAGACTTTATTTTACTTTAAAATTAAAGCTGAAATATTCCTGATTAAACTAGCTGCGTCTACCCAGGCAGAGCTCTCCTTTTGAAGCATTTTGGTGGGGGAGGGGAGTTCAGGAAGGAAGTGGATACCATGATACCAAGCATTGGGTGGTAAAAATTTTATATATATAATAAATTAAATGAATGTTGCTTTGGACACAAGATCCAGAAAGGTGAAGTTTGGAAATACATTTTTTTTTTTATTTAGAGTGGAAACTGTTCTCTGATGAGACATTGTTCTTTTGTCCTGCTGAAAATGCAGAATTGGCCACTGGGAAGCCCCTCCGAGGCTCTGCCCTCTCAGTGGGGGAGCAGTAGGCATGTGGCACACTTCCCCTTCCTGTGGGCATCATCTAAGGCTCCTGCTTTCACTTCTGCTGTGTGTTTTTAGTAGGTTTGCGGTCAGCTGGCTTCCTCTCCCCTCCAAATGGCAGTGGTTATTGTACTGGGATAGCAGTAGGGCATGTGTTTTTAAGTTTCATTAGTGAAAACGAGATGATTAAATGGAGTCTTGCTAATCTTTCCATTATGATTAAATAAATTGTTAGAAATAATTTGTGCCTTTTTTTGTTTTTATTTCTCTGTGCTTTTGCCCTGTTTAATTTTTTTTAAATAAATGTAATCAAAAGTTTATTGGAATGGAAGGAGTAATTAAGTAAAGGGCTGTATAAATGCGAATTAGCTTTGCAAATCATCAAATTAAGCAGAATGAGTCAACATTATAGATTTCTAGCTGTGTCCCACTATAGTGTATTTGCGCTCCTCTGAAACGATACTTCAGGCAGGTCTTTGTCTGGCTGTCCTGCACAGTCCAACTGTTTGTGTTTTTTCTAAGTATAGATCAGCTCATAGATACTCTTTTCCCCAACAATAAGGCATCTGCTCAGCTAAAAATGCCAAAAAGAGCATTCAGTAAAAAGGCTCAGGTTTGTGTGTGTTGTTGTAGGTGTCTCTCACGCTGGCTGGTACTGATCTGTTACTGCTCACTTTCTTGGGTAGCAGCCAGTGAGCTGATCCAAATGTCACCCTATGGATTCTAAACACTTGGCCAATCAGGTGTGTGTGTGTGTGCATGTGTGCGTGTGTGCCTGCTGCATGCGTACACATGCAAAATATGGGAACCTTTCAGGGTTCTTATTCTGTGCTTTCCCCATTATCTTTTCTTGCCAGATTAGCATGTCTTTTTTCTTCTCTTATCTGCATGCCTTTTGGAGTTTGCCTTAGTTGACAGGATTCTCCATTGGGGTCCCCCCAGCCACCCGCCCCCTCAAGCCTGTGTCAGCCTTATTTCCTGAATCTGTAATTGGATTGATTGTGCAGGAAGCTTCTAAATGCAGCCCAAGCTGCATTGTTTCCATGAGTCCTTCCTCTTTTAGCTTTACCACTCAGTTTGTATCTGCTGATTGTGGCAGTTCTGCAGCCTCTTCCTGGGTTGCAGCATCTACAATCCTCAATGCTGTGGTTGAAGGCATTTTGGCCGGTTTGTCTCTTTGGAAGCGCTTTCAAAACTCTTACATAGCAGCCTTAGTCCTTTAAAAAGTTTTAACATTAATTGGTCAGCTGGAATGTTTTAAGCTTTACTTACTTCAATCTTTACAGTGTTTTTGGGAAGGTTAGAAGTCAGGGCTTGCATATGTGCAAGAATGGTGAGATCTTTGACCTGGTTAGAGGAGGATGAACGTGGACATATCACACCCATACCTGCAGAGATGGTGTTAAGTTTCTGTCTGATGACCTGGGTATCTTAACCTTCTGACTGGCCATTTGAGTCCTTCAGAGCATGGAGTGGATCGTGTTCCAGACCCACACGTGAACCGGTGTTCACTGGAGCGGTCTGTGGCCATAGCAACGCCACTTTAGATGTAAATGGGTGCGATCCAGAAAGTGGGTGTACATGTGGTTTTACCGCAAGTGTAATAATAGGAGCTTGATGCTGAGTGCTGCAGTCATTGCGTTCTCCATTAGACCCCTCCCTCTCTGCTGTAATGGAATTGCTCTTTAGCTTGGCAGCACTTGTAAGTCGAAAATCTGCTCCTTTAGGTGTTGACCTACCACAGGTGTGACTGGCACAGGTTACGGCCCTGCAATTTATGGGCTCCTTTTCAGTTAGTATCACATTGCTTGTGCTCTTCTGTCTCGACTGGGTGTTTTGATTTGATTTGATTTCATCCCAGCTCAGGTATCAGTTGTTTAAGCAGAATGAGTATTACTAGAATTGGGTGACTTAGTCATGAAAATTGTCTTGGGGTTCTTGAGGTCTTTATTGAGTTACGTCTTCTGTGTTGTGTACATTTTTAGTATGCTACCTGCTTGTATGTTCAATGGTTTTATTCTGTTTGAGCAAATGTTTTTCTATGTGAACCTATTTCTTTCCATTTTGATTGGACATTTTAGCTTCTTACTGACCAGAAAGTGTATATATATAAATGTATATAACAGAACTGTAATATATAAAACGGTAATCTTAAGTAAATTTCTCCTTTTCTAAAATGATCATGAATTTCATGATAGTGGGCAGGAGAAGAGCTTGAAGCATAATTGGTCATTTTTTTGGGGTGGGGTGGGGGTGTCAGACAGCATATTTCCCCTGTCTGGGCAGCTAACTGACATGGGTTATCTAAGGTTTCTACACAAGGTGAGAAGGCGAAGCGCTCCTAGCTTCTAGCTGGGTGTCATAGCACTGAGCACTGTGTCAGGTGTTTATGCGGTGTCCTGGGTCCTCAGGAGTTCAGTTAGCATGGTCCCACCCTTGTGTGTGTAGTGGTTCAGTCCCATTTCAGAAAAGGAGCATCACCCCATTTCTGATATCAAGTGTGACCTTTTCGTGTCATTTTTTTATTAATGTACCCATGATTCACTCATTTTATGTTTTTGTCCAGAAGGTCTCCCATTGTTTGTCTGCCAACATTTTTGAGGAGTTTTTTGATGTTTATAACTTAAGGCTAGGGCTGGACAATATCTATCACATCGGTTTTATATCACACATGTGCAGTAATCACCACGGCTTCATATGACCAGTGAAACATTTGGCCAAATGCCAGTTTTTTGGTGTTATACAGACCCACACTTTAAGCAGATTAGTAATATGGCTGAAATATTAATGAGGCATTTTATGATGCCCAAAGTTAGTAATCAGTATAAATTCGGCATATCTTTGTTTTATAAACCTGTTGGACTTTATGCTGCAAAAAGTACTGCCACAACTCCGGTATCTTTTTATACCTTGTTTATCTAGATCTCCTATTTTATGTTGTGGCTGCTGAGCGGTTCCTTTCTTCACCGCCAGTACTATAGTATACCAAACCAGTATTATGTGGCATGCTCCGTTATCCGAATTTAATAAACATGAAGAAACGCCCTGTTTAGATGGATTACTTTCTCTTTTGTGTCACAAAACACACTTTAATATTTTAGCCATATCACTATTCTGCTTAAGAAATTGTGGACATAAATAAACACCCGTATAGTGCCGAATGAAGCCAAATGAAGCCCTTGTGATTATTGCGTATGCGCGATATAAAATCGATATATCGCCCAGTCCTACTTAAGGCATTTTCATACATGGCTTGGTTGAAGTCAAACTCTTTACAGTACAGGTTGGCCCCTTTTGGTATGTAATGTTAGAAGGCCGTGGTCCTCCTAAAACTATAAGCTAGCTGAAGCTCTGTGGGCAACCAGTAGTTTTCTTCTGCTTGATTGGCCTTTGGAGCAGAGTGGTCAGCTGTACAGGTTCCATGGTGATCTGTGTTAAAAAGCAGGGAGATGGAGAACTTGTATGTTATCTGTGGCTTTACAGTAAATGTTTGCCTTCTGTGCTGGGTTGGTTACAGGGGCCCCATTGTTGATTATTGTAATGTTGGCTCTGATTTGTCTTGTCTTGCATGATTTTGTGATTTTAGAATTTACTGAATTGTTTTTCTGTTACTATAGAATCAGCCCCAAAGATCTGAAGTATGTGGCTGTGATGCATGTAAGATTGAGGACCCCTGCACTATGAAATGACAGGTCATGGCCTTAAGTGTGCTGTAAAGGTGTGGCCCAAATGAAGCTTAGAAATGCACAGTCACAGATCACATTGGTTCTGATCTGGCTGATACAGGCCTAATTAATTGTTTTAAGTCCCTCATATGGCCCTGTTGAATGCCAGGAACATTCTGCAGCCAAACTAAATGAACTAGACTGATTCTGAATCAGAGCAAGCCAGGTATGACAGTGTCCCAATTCCTTTTTTTCTGGTAAATTGAATCCCCTTTCAATGTTATTTAAGGAAATTTGTAAAAACTGTTTGGAATGCTACTCAGTGTCTCTTCATATAGCTTATGAGTCCTGTTTGTACAAAGCTGCCAGTTTGGGAGTCCTGAACACTCTGGGATCTACACAGTCTCAGCTCAGAATTGTATCGCAGACATCGTCATCTGCCGTGGTCACATTTCACTGTCTTGGTTGGTCCATCCAGCTGGTATTTCTTATTTGAGGACGGCAGCATTATGAAATTCGTGCTCTCATCCCAGTTGCCGCCTCTAATAAAAGATGCCCCCCACCTCCCCCCCCACCCCATGTTAACTCATCTTGGTATTTCTGAATGAACCATGCCCCATGTTTATCATTTTTTCTGTTCTGTCCTCCCTGGTTTCCTGTGCACAGCAATTGCTCTGAAATATGGGGACTGAGTGCACCAAATACAATAGAGCAGTGGGATGCATCAGGCCTGTTCTGCTACACTGACCAGACCAGGTGACTATCCTCTGTCCCGCTCTGATGCTGTCACTTCGAAGCTCTGTAAACTGTAAGCTGGTTTCGTGACACTTTTGATGGGATCCACTGTGACTGCTCACCCGCACTCCTAATTTGGTGAATGGAATTGGCGCTTTTTGCTTTTAGATTTCACCTATCACAGCTGTGGTGCTGTTGATTTTGTGATTAATGACACATTTGGGTCTGGGAATATTATCCTTCAGAGTGGCGTCTAGGTTAATTTTAGTCCATCAGCTAATTGTTTAAATGTGTTTACTGTTAATGTTCACAGAGCACATTGCTCTTTGGAGGATGGATACATGTTTGCACCGGCTAGTTGTAAATGGATTTGAATACTGCTTGTTCAGCTCTACCTCTTCCCTTCAACCCGTCTTTCCCTTGGCCACCACCCCCTCCTCCATGCCATGGGTGTCCCTCCTTCTTCCTGGGCCAGGTCCCTGGACGGCCGGCTGCAGGTGTCCCACCGGAAAGGCCTCCCCCATGTCATCTACTGCCGCCTGTGGCGCTGGCCCGACCTGCACAGCCACCACGAGCTGCGTGCCGTCGAGGCCTGTCAGTACGCCTTCAACCTCAAGAAGGACGAGGTGTGCGTCAATCCCTACCACTACCAGCGGGTGGAGACACCGGGTATGGGGCGTGACGCACCTCCGCTTGGATGAGGAGAATTCAGGCTGTGTGGTGCATTTCCTCACTGGCATTTCGACACTCCTCCCTCTAGTGCTCCCGCCGGTCCTGGTGCCGAGGCACACGGAGATCCTGACGGAGCTGCCACCACTGGACGACTACACTCACTCTATACCAGAGAACACAAACTTTCCCGCTGGGATAGAGCCTCCCAACAACTACATACCAGGTGCCGTTTTCACAATGGCTATGCCTAGTCCCCCCTCATGTTAACTTCAAGGCATTCTCTCCACCAGTTAACATCCCCCTTCACTTTGCCACAAGGCAAAGTAACAGCTGTGACTTGTTTGAGCAGTGCTCTGGGGTCTTGGCAGAAGGGATAGGGTTAGCTGCCTGGCCAGTTGTGTGGCTGTCGTTAATGTCTTTTCTGATAGTAATTGTGCTTGAGGTATGGATGTTCTCCCCAACAGAGACGCCACCCCCCGGATACATCAGTGAGGATGGGGAGACCAGCGACCAGCAGATGAACCAAAGCATGGACACGGGTACGCCGATCGACACCTTGACCTAAATGCCCCCTAGTTGCCGGTGCACTCCGAGGCCCAGTGTCATATGCGGTCTCTGTAGACGGGCAAGCCACAAGGGATCATCAGTTGGCATGCAGCAGTGTCGAGTTAACGTGATTGAACAGACGTTCTGCTGATCTTCTGTAAGCCCATAAAGCCCTGATGGTAGTCTTTTCTGGAGAACAGAGTGAGTGGGGCACACGGCCCGCGCAGTGCTGCTGACGGCGCTCTCGCACGGAGCGCCTCACTGTTCCGTTGCTCACCTTGTTCTTCACGTCGAGCTTGTTTTTGGATTCTGATATAAAAATAACTCTTCCCCCCCCCCAGGTTCCCCGGCTGAGCTGTCACCGAGCACGCTTTCGCCTGTCAGTCACGGCATGGGTAAGGGCGCCCCCCCAGCACCCCATAGGCATTGTTACTTCCTGGCTCGTGGGGTGTGCCCACAGTTGTGTGCTCTTCTGGGATGCATGAATGGGCTTGGGCTGCAGAGGAAGCTGCAGACGGCCTGCTACCTTCAGGCCCCTGCACTTGGTGGGGCAGCATTGTAGACTATGCTTTGTATGATATGACCTTCTGCATAAAAAAGCTACCTAATATTGAAGCCTGTTAGGCAGGGTTCCTCAGTTCTGGTCCTGGAAGGTCAGGATCCAACACAGTTTGCAGATTTCCCTGCTCCAAACACCTTTTAATGTAATTAAACTGGCCCTGTCAGACTGGGACTGGGGATCACTGCCCTTAGGTCATGTGCATTTGGACCCTTCGGCTTGTCCCCCCCGCGTAGACCTCCAGCCGGTGACGTATTCGGAGCCGGCCTTCTGGTGCTCCATTGCCTACTACGAGTTAAACCAGCGCGTGGGTGAGACCTTCCACGCCTCGCAGCCGTCGCTGACGGTGGACGGCTTCACGGACCCCTCCAATTCGGAGCGCTTCTGCCTGGGTCTGCTATCCAACGTCAACCGTAACGCTACGGTGGAGATGACGCGCAGACACATAGGTGCGGCCCCCCGCCTGCTCCTATATTTCACCCATCGTGAACATTAAGCTTATAATTAAGCTAGAGACTAATGTTATTGATTTGATTGGCTAGGACAGGTAGGGGGAGGAGATCAGTGCCGATTCCTACGTGGATGAGTTTTACCATAATGTTGGAATAAACTCCTTTTGGAGTGAAAGTGACACCAGTGCTCCTGACAGGCAGGGGTGTCAGACTCTACTACATCGGTGGAGAGGTGTTTGCTGAGTGCCTAAGTGACAGCGCCATCTTTGTCCAGAGCCCAAATTGCAACCAGAGGTACGGCTGGCATCCAGCAACTGTTTGCAAGATCCCCCCAGGTGAGTGCAGGTCTACGGGTTGGAAGTGCAGACCACCTGGATGCCATGTGACTGTCTAATTTATTCTGCCCCACACACACACACAATATTCAGGATGCAACCTGAAGATATTCAACAACCAGGAGTTCGCCGCCCTCCTAGCACAGTCAGTGAACCAGGGCTTTGAGGCAGTCTACCAGCTCACCAGGATGTGCACCATCCGCATGAGCTTTGTCAAAGGCTGGGGCGCTGAGTACAGGTGCGTTTGGGAGCCGACTGCAGCCATTTTGTGACCTGTGACTTGCCTGTGACAATCTGCTAATTGCAAGCTTGTCCTCAGGCGCCAGACAGTGACCAGCACCCCCTGCTGGATCGAGCTGCACCTCAATGGGCCTTTGCAGTGGCTGGACAAGGTTCTCACTCAGATGGGCTCCCCCTCTGTCCGTTGTTCCAGTATGTCATAATGCCCAGCCTAGCCTGGACCGGCCTACTCCACCAGGGATGGCAGCCACTTCGACGGAGGCCAGCCCAAAAACGACAACTTGAAAGAACGGAGACTGGCTACTGCCATTTTTCTCTATCTCTCTCCTCCCTCCCTCTCGCAGAAACTCTCTGGTATAAAAAGGAAAACAGCACTCACTGTGTCATCAGCTTTATGCACCTTGTTTTCCTTACTGTCCCCTAAAGCTTGTATATTAAGTGTTTTAGTGGTAGAACTGAAACATGTATCAGTGTAGAACTGTGGATGGTTGGTGGGACCTGGCCTGGGACTACCCCCGGTGTCCTGGCCCTTTCCGGGCCCACTTCCTTCCTGCTTTGTGTGGGTGGTGTTGTAGTAGCGGAACTCCTGACCCTTTCTTTCTGACGGGAAGAACCAGAGCCCATGTTTTGATTTAGCAATCTTTATTTTTTCCAAGTGGAATGTCAGATTCTCCACAATTTTCCCAGTTGTCCACTTAAGAGAATGTGACCTTTTTAAACTGGAGGCGTGCAGTTGTTAGCATGCAGGTTTACCCCCTTAATCAGATGGATTATGATTAGCTGCGCTAACCCCTGTGTGCGTGCGTGCGCGTGTGTGCGTGTGTGTGCGGTGTCACCCCCCCATGGCTGTTGGGGAGCCTTATAAAGGGGCCTCCCTAACCAGTGCACACTGTCATCTGATACCCACTTCAGTTCTCCTTCCTGCTTTTTCTTTCAGCTACTTCTTTTGTATTCTCATGTATTTTTATATATAAATATTTAAAATCTCTATAGCTTACTTCCTTTTTATTAGAATTTAATATTTTTTTAGGCCGCGTCCTATTTATTAAGGAGCGAAGCTGGGGAAAGGGGCGCCCTCCCCACAGAAAAGGGGCGCCCTCCCCACAGAAAAGGAGCAGTGGCCGTATCGGAGGATCAGCCAAAGTGGCTGGGAGTGCGCGCGTGCTCGCAGTGGCATTTTTAGTCCTCAAGGTGGCGTCTTCCTGTTTGCGAGGCCGTGCTGACTGGCCTGCACAGAACGCCTCTGACCCGAGCCATTTGTTTTACCATTTCTTTGCTGAGGTTCTGTTGCTTCTGCGTGTCCCGGGTTGCTTTTGTTACTGGTGTGAGAACATTGGGCAGTGCGCTCGGTGCGTGCGTCTGGTTCCGGAGAAGAGGACCCCACACTGACTGCCATGTGAGATGGGACAGCCCCATCTCCCAGCCCCATGTTCTCGTCGTGACAGTGACGATTTCTCTCATCCACCTGCTCGTCAGCTTCTCCCCTGTCTCTCTCCTCTTAAATACACATGTGATTGTACTTCGTAAGTGCAACTAGTGAGTTAAGATAATTGAGAAGAAAACAACTGACCTGGCCAGAATTACAGGCGGCATTGTGGCCATCAGGGCAGAATATTTGTTTTGAACGGATAGGGTGTGACCAGGGTAGCTAATAGAACCGAAAGTGGACCAGACACATGCATATATGTGTATATAATTTTTTTTTTTTTATCTTTTCGGCAAAGCATTTAACTGTTAGAGGCCTGTTTTACCGCCTGGGGAGGGACTGGTAGGACACGTGACCTTCGGATAATAAGCTTTTCAAGTGTGTTGCATATGCAGACTTCATAAGTACACTAATAAAGGTTCTAATTCTCATCACCTTTGCTGTTTGGCTGTTTGTCTGTGGGTGACGACTGCGGAACCATGAGCTGACCCCGGTCCCAGCTATGAAGCGGTGTGCTTGGTCCTGTGCCCTGACCCCGGTCCCAGCTATGAAGCTGTGTGCTTGGTCCTGTGCCCTGACCCCGGTCCCAGCCAGGAAGCGGTGTGCTTGGTCCTGTGCCCTGACCCCGGTCCCAGCTATGAAGCGGTGTGCTTGGTCCTGTGCCCTGACCCGGGTCCCTGCTATGAAGCAGTGTGCTTGGTCTTGTGCCCTGACCTCAGTCCCAGCTATGAAGCGGTGTGCTTGGTCCTGTGCCCTGACCCGGGTCCCTGCTATGAAGCGGTGTGCTTGGTCCTGTGCCCTGACCCGGGTCCCTGCTATGAAGCAGTGTGCTTGGTCCTGTGCCCTGACCTCGGTCCCAGCTATGAAGCGGTGTGCTTGGTCCTGTGCCCTGACCCCGGTTCCAGCTATGAAGCGGTGTGCTTGGTCCTGTGCCCCTGGGAAGCTTCTAGATGGGACAGCTTGCCCCAGTTTGATCACATTTGCATAGTTCTGTGACAGATGCTTTTCCTGAGTGGAAATTGTAGCTTAGACTCACTCACCCAATTTTAAAACCGGATGTTATTTTTACTCGCGATATTCAGGTTAAGTTACCTTCCTGTGCTGTTTACAGCCCCCATGTGGTGAAAGGCCATACCTCCTTTAACAGTTATCTCTGCAGCCTCCTTAGACCTGTGCTCAGGGGCCGGGGACGGACTAAACATGACATGAAAAGTTATCATCGTAGCTAACGGATTTTTAAAATTATTTTTGTGCGTGACTGTGAGGTGTAATGGGTAAGAGATTCGCTGCGTTGGCTTCTTACACAGCAAACGGCAGATCTCCAGTTTGACCGCCAGAGGGGGACATTCGCCTAAAAATGAGCCGTTTAATGAAATACCAGTGCATTTTTCTACACTCCTTATTCCAAATTTCCAGTCGGGTTCAACTCCAGCTAAAACTTCTATTCATCATATATTTTAGTTCCATTGTTTTATTTACAAATCAACATGACGGGTAATGAAAATTTAAAATGGAATCAGCTGGTACACTCTGCAGATATTGGCCAAAAATACTGCACATACTCCAAAGGTTGGTTTAAGTCTTTTTGATGGGGAAATTAAGTGGGATACTGTATGAAATTTAATTTTCCTAGGACAGACACCCAAAATCTGGGGTAGTCCTGGAAAATGCTGGACAAGTGGCAAACCTAATGCACTGCTCACATTTCTGATTTGACGCATGGACCTTTGGTCACAAAATATCCTATTTATTTGAAATGCAATTCATTAAAAGGGAAAAATACCCCTACAACCAAGGACCGAAGGTTGTCTCGGCACTGGCCGTTACTCGGTGTGTTGTGTGAGTAGATGAGTTTTGCAGAAGCATCTTTAATCATGAGTTTCACGTGCACTTCCGTTCCAGGTGTGGGCACCTTGTCACCTCCACTCTTCTCATAATGGGAGCACTTTTCACAGACCTTTGTGCTCTTGTTGTGCTGTCAGCAGGGAAGTTCGATACGTCAGCCATGACCTGCCGTCCATACTCAAGTTTGCAGGCCTTTACGGAATATGAGCAGAAGTTCTGGAGGGTGTTCCTGAGGTGTGACAAATGCATTCAACTAAATCCAAGTTGGCATCAACTGTGCACCTTGAATGATTTCAAACGAAGGCCAGTCGTTAAGTAAGCCAGCCAGTCTCACTGACATGGGTTACGAGACAAGTGCAATTTCTGACTGATCAACAAACCGCGCTGGCAGTCCGTCTCTGAAAGATTCTGTGGTTCAGGCACATAGCCAGGTCATGAAAAATATGGGTCTGCACCCCCCACCTCGAAAATTTTTTTGCTCTTGACTAGGCATGCAGCTGCAATTCTGTGTAAACGGGGGGTGTAGGAAAGAATTTTCGCCCCCCCGTTGGTACATTTTGTGAATGGGCAGGGGGGTCTCCCAATTAGGCCCCTTCCAGTCTGGGGCCCGGAAATATCTCAGAGAAATCTACCAAGGGACACTTGTTAGTAGGGTTTCCAGACCTCCACCCTGCCAGATATTTATTTCTGACTTTTCGTTGGCTGTGGACAACTGATGTTGTAACTGGGATTACTGGTGTAACATGTTTGACTAGTGGAGGTGAGAGTGGAGTTCATAAGACTAACTTGTTCTCGGGGACTGTGTTTGAGAATCCATTAGTCACAGTGCCTGCGTTTGAATGTTGTAAGATCAGTGTATCCAATTGGCTTCAGTTTCAGGGTATGTGAAGCATTTACTTTCAGATCTATGTTCCTTTCCCTTGTAGAGGGGTAGTATTCTGACAGGAGCAAGTCTTTAGAGCAACAGGTTGGCTGTAGTTGGTGGTCTTATTCACATCCTCAAGAGACCTAGGGCAAAACCAGCTGCTCGCTGCAGTTGGGGGTGTCCATGTGAGCGCCGGGACTGCTTGCTTGCCGGTACCACCGGGGAAATGTCATCGTCACTACACGCTGTCGTTACGGTTAAGGCTCTCGGTGCTGATATTGTGCCTGTATTACCCCGTCAACTCTCCAGCAGACCATCAAAGTACCATCCGTCACGCACAGTGGGTGCGGATCCACGTGCCGTGGTAATGTAATGTTATACCAAGCGTCAAGTGGTACTGAAAAGTTAAATGGCATTCATTGGGGAAATTGACATAGGAGATGCTTAAAAAGATAATGAGGGAACCCTGAACGTAAGGAGGTGACTTGGCTATGCCAATCAGAGTGCCTGATATGGTTGGTGTACATACACAATCCCCAGGTAGTTAATGCCATGGTTGCATCTCACTTCTGCTGGATTATGAGTGCTGGCTGTTGGCTGTCTGAGTTATTTATGTGAAGCAGTACCGTCTTGAGTAATG
>JAODKM010000108.1:21062751-21073241 GCA_026780845.1 Petrocephalus sullivani
GTGGGACATACGTACATACAATGCTGATGCTGTCACCCAGGCTGGGAAAATATTCAGGCAGACGTTCGCACAACGTAATCATGGCTCGCCGCGGATAAAAGGCCTCGAGGGCCTGGGGGGGGTGGAGTGGAGAATAGAAAAAAAGTAATTTATAGGCATCTGAGAAATAGAATTTATCATAGGATCCGCTCTATGCTGCTCAATTGATATGTAGTTGATTTCAAACGGCACCCCCTGCCCCCACCCCCCCGGGGGGCACTTTCAGATTTTACGCTTGGATCTATCTGCTTAACTCCCCATTTACCAAAACAGCACAAACAACTTACTCTGGGCGTTCATGTCGGGGGGAGGGGTCACGCCTGGAGGTTCATTCAGTTATAAGGGAGAGGACGGAGTCAGGCCCGCAGGCGCCGCCCTGCTGGCCAGGCCTGGCGGGGCACCTTAAGGGTGTCACATTACCAACACCGATTCATGGTCTGCAAGAGATGACATTTCCCATCCAGACAGTCGCATTTAAATTGACTTCTTGCCAATCAGTGCTAAGCTCTGCATTTAAGTGTCGCTGCCCTGTGAAAGCTGTTTCTGTTGGCCCTTTCATTCTCCGGGTCGAGTGCCATCCGTCCTCCCCGGTTTGTCCGGAGTGACAGGTTAATTACTCACACTTTAATAGGGATTACAATCCCGTGTCCCTTCTCTCCTGACAAAGGAAGTGACCTCGCTCTGACTGCCTATTTCTTCCACCAGGGCAGTGCCCCAAACACTCTGACAGTTCAGGGCAGGGTTCACCAGAAGGGGGCGGGTATGGTGACCCCCGTCACTAATCGGCAGGGGGTAGCAGGCCCCCGTGACAGGACCGCCTTTAAACGGCGTTTAATTTGGAAGCTGTCGATACGCTGATCCAGCCTTAAGTGAGGCTACGTGAGAGAGCTATCTCATTAATGTCGTTAACGAGCCACGTCGTGGCCCCGCCACTGCTTAGGGCAATTATCTAATCGGTGTGGGGTACCTTTAAAAACCAAAATCTGCATGTGCATGGCAGCAGAAAGCTGGAGTGTCAGACTCAGCCAGTGTGTGAGGTGGGATGTTGTATAATGCGATGTGCTGCCAGTGTGTGAGGTGGGACGTTGTATAATGCGATGTGCTGACAGTGTGTGAGGTGGGATGTTGTATAATGCGATATGCTGCCAGTGTGTGAGGTGGGATGTTGTATAATGCGATGTGCTGCCAGTGTGTGAGGTGGGATGTTGTATAATGCGATATGCTGCCAGTGTGTAAGGTGGGATGTTGTATAATGCGATGTGCTGACAGTGTGTGAGGTGGGACGTTGTATAATGCGATGTGCTGCCAGTGTGTGAGGTGGGACGTTGTATAATGCGATATGCTGCCAGTGTGTGAGGTGGGACGTTGTATAATGCGATGTGCTGCCAGTGTGTGAGGTGGGACGTTGTATGATGCGATGTGCTGACAGTGCGTGAGGTGGGATGTTGTATAATGCGATGTGCTGCCAGTGTGTGAGGTGGGATGTTGTATGATGCGATGTGCTGACAGTGCGTGAGGTGGGATGTCGTATAATGCGATGTGCTGCCAGTGTGTGAGGTGGGACGTTGTATAATGCGATATGCTGCCAGTGTGTGAGGTGGGATGTCGTATAATGCGATGTGCTGCCAGTGTGTGAGGTGGGATGTTGTATAATGCGATATGCTGCCAGTGTGTGAGGTGGGATGTCGTATAATGCGATGTGCTGCCAGTGTGTGAGGTGGGACGTTGTATAATGCGATGTGCTGATAATCTAGCATTTTTGTGATGTTGAAAACAGTTTACAGTGTACATCGTGACGACTGCAGCGGGTCTCACTCCTGACCTGTCCGTGGGCCCGCAGACTTCTCGTGGCCTAATTCGCCCGATCGCAGCCGTGATTAGCTCTTCGCTTTTCTCTTGCAATGAGCCGGTTTATTCTTTCATGTGGGTTAAATGGATTTATTTGAGGAGGCTGAGAGAGCGAATTACTCTCCTAATTACCCCCCAGCTCCTCCTTCTGGAACGTGTCAGACCTTCCCCCGAAACTGGCTTTTTTTTCCATGGATACCCGCATTTCCATTTATATGGGTTAGGATGTGTTACATGAGACAGACAGTGAGTTAACTGATGCTGCAGCCAAGCCCGTGGCTGAGATGAATCATCCCAGTGCAAATCAGGGGGCTGCACTGTACGCCCCGCTCCATAATTCCCCATGAACAATTGCAAATATATTAGGCCCTGTGTGGATGCACGGTGCAATTTGTCCCGACCGCGTCTAGTCATGTAACACCTTTATTACGAGTTCATGCCGATTAAAAATGACTTCCTCACAGAGGTGAGATAGTCTAAACGGCCACCTCCCCACTCGATTTATCACGGCAGCCGTCCTCGATAGATGGGGGATTACCATGTCGAGATGGATCGTCAGCAAATCGGCGGAAGCCTGTGGAGCATATGGCAGCCAAACTGAAAGCATTTGTTACAGGGAAGAATCCCCGAGGTAATTTGCAAATCTCCTGAAATCCTGAACAAGCTTTGATTTAACAGCGACTGAAGATGGCTTTTATTTACTCTCTATTGTTGGCAAAATGACATGTTATTTGGAGAGTTTATCGGTTTCCATGGAGGAGTGGAGTGGCCCTGATCGGGGGACACCCCCCCCGGTCGCTCCCGTTTCTTCTCGTTGGGTGTAATTGGGCCGCTTGCGTGGAACCGCGCCAGATAAATGTGAAAATCAATGTTGCTGGGCGCAGAGCGCCGTCCGCGATTCGGCCCGAAATCAGCTGTGGATCTGGAGTGTTTGATGCGCCCGTGAAGGCAGGGCTGGCCGCCGGTCCCCCCGAGACGCCCCGTGCTGCTGTAAGTGGACTTGTCACACAGTGTAACTGATTGTATTTAGGCCTCGAATGGAGACGCCACATTACAACCTGCGCTGTTTGCTGAATACCTGACGGGAATGAAAATCCACTCCATAAGGGAGCACAGACCCACTGTAATTTAATATTATGCCTGTCCTGGGAGTGGCAGTGGTGGGGGGCTCGCCGGCTTTAGGCGGCACGCTCGCCCCTCTCATCTGGCTGCATTAGCCGGCTAGCGATGCAGACGCACGCAGCCTCGTGGCCGCCGCCATAAATAGGTTGGCCAGTGTTCAGCCCGTGCGTCTGCTACCCCGTGACAGACTCGTGCAGGGACGTCAAGCCCTGCCCCTTCAGGGCTCCATTCCTGCATGTTTGTAATGCGTCCCAATTAGCGCCTAATTAACACCTGGAATTGCGAGCAGGGTGCTGTACATATAGATAACATTGAAGAAGGTAATTAGGGCCTTCCTTTGAGCAACGACCAGCATGTTTGGCTGCTTTTGAGGACCAAAAGAGGTAGAGAGACAGGCCATTTCCTCCTTTGGGACTTTTCCCGTGGGTGTGGAGGAGCCCCGTTACTGGGTGAGGCGGCTGCATACCCCTCCCACCCCTGAGTGGAATTGAAGGCAGCAGGTGAGTTCCTGCAGGTGTTAGCAGTTTGCGCCTGATGGATGCAGTGTCAGAAGTTACTCGATTAAACAGTGTTTCACACTGCATAGATTCCTACTTAAAAGTCTCTAGTCCCATAATTATTTATTGATGTCTCTTTCAATCTACATCTGCCTAGAAAACAGGTCTGGCTGCGCCTCAGGGACCCCCCCCCCCGCCCCCTGGTTCTTTAAGGAATGAAACCAGGGGGTGGTCAGCAATGGACATGGAGCTAAAAAGGCCCCCATCTCCAGATGACTTTGCTGTGAACCCCTGGCCCAAGAGCTGGATGAGCAGGAGGAGCGTCAAAGGGAAGATTTTCGCTAGTTGCCTTGATGCAGAGACGAGGCGCCAAAGTCCCGGGTTCCGCGTCGCTGCCGCCCTACTTTCTTACCTCTTTTGGGCCGCATAGGTGCCGTATTTTTTCTCTGTCCTCATTCTGGCGTCTCGCTTAGTGGAAAATGGGACCTTGCGAAGTTGTGAGACGTCTGCGAGCCGGAGAGTCTGAGACTGGTGACGGGAGCTGGCAGCCATGGGCTTGCACGTGGGATGGGGGGTGGGGGGTGGTCGAGTTTTCCCAGCACGTTAGGTGCCAACCGTGTCTGCCTCGGGGTTACCACATGCCCGACACAACGATCTCCCACAGTTCTGCTACTTTCTTCCCTTGACCTTTGGTTTTTATATTGCTGGCTTTATGCAAGGGCCAGAGCTGAAGGCCAGTATCGAGCTCCAGCTGCATCCTTCAGGAAGATCCTAAGATCTTTGCAAAACTTTGAGGGGAGCACCATGTGATATCCACATGACGCCCATGTGACGCCTATGAGACATCCACATGACACCCATGCGACACCCATGTGACGCCTATGAGACATCCACATGACACCCATGCGACACCCATGTGAAGCCCATGAGACATCCACATGACGCCCAGGTGATTGCCATGAGACATCCACATGACACCCGGGTGACGCCCATGAGACATCCACATGACACCCGTGTGATGCCCATGAGACATCCACATGACACCCGGGTGACGCCCATGAGACATCCACATGATGCTCGGGTGACGCCTATGCGACACCCATGTGAAGCCCATGAGACATCCACATGATGCCCAAGTGACGCCCATGTGATGCCCATGAGACATCCACATGACGCCCAGGTGACAGCCGTGAGACATCCAAATGACACCCATGAGACATCCACATGATGCCTGGGTGACGGCCATGAGATGTCCACATGACACCCATGTGACGCCCATGAGACATCCAAATGACACCCATGTGACGCCCATGAGACATCCACATGATGCCCGGGTGACGCCTATGCGACACCCATGTGAAGCCCATGAGACATCCACATGATGCCCAAGTGACGCCCATGTGATGCCCATGAGACATCCACATGACGCCCAGGTGACGGCCATGAGACATCCAAATGACACCCGTGTGACGCCCATGAGACATCCACATGATGCCTGGGTGACGGCCATGAGATGTCCACATGACACCCATGTGACGCCCATGTGACGCCCATTAGACATCCACCTGACGCCCGGGTGATGCCCATGAGACATCCACATGACACCCGTGTGACACCCATGTGATGCCCATGAGACATCCACATGACGCCCGTGTGACACCCATGTGATGCCCATGAGACATCCACATGATGCCCGTGTGACACCCTTGTGACATCCACGTGAGGCCCACTTGACACCCACTTGGCACCCATGTGACACCCAGGCACATTCTACTGCTCTGAGTCCTTGTCTCCTTGTCCTTGTCCTTCTTTCAGGCCCTGCAAACAGCCAGTTCAGTGCTGAGCAATTTCCCTGCCTGCCCCTGCTCTAGAGGCAGATGTCCTGTCAAAACTACTGGTGTCATTTTTCATTTCCAAGAGGGGACAGCAAATAAGCCCCCCCCCACCCTCCACCATTGCCTTCCTTGCACATAGGCCAAGAAATCCAAGTCACTCCATCAAGCATTTAGTGCGAGGTGGGGGTTGATGGCCCCCCAGTAGCTACAGCCTGGTATAACTTCCAGCCTTTTGTCATGTTAACTGTGGCCGATCAATGGTGTGAGGTCAGGGCTTGTGATGTAGGTGCGAGCTCGGGGGGGTGGCGGCGGCGGGCTGCAAAACAAAGTGTCCAAGATTCATTTTTTCTCATCTCGCGCGACGGCGGTCAGTTATTTTTCTCCGCTCAGCCCTGAGTGGATATTGATCAGCTGACTTAATGCAAACCTGTCAAATTAATTTTGTAGAAAGCCGCCTATGACTGGCCCAAAATTGCCTCCGCTTCGGGGGGGGTCGCTGTGAGCCTATGAATTTTAATCATCATCTGAATGGGAATCCGCCCCCCTCCCCCCATGTGCCCAGTACCTGTCTTTCTCTTTTCCTGATTTAGTCTAGCAAGGGAGGAGTGGGGGGGGGGTGCTTTAACTGGGTGAGTGAATTGACAGGTCTGCATTATTCCAGCCCCCCGCCCCCCCGGAGCAGGTCAGAGTGATACCGGCGGCAGCATGTTCCAATCAGGGAGTGTTGGCTTGTCGAGTGGGGGTATTAATGAGGCCTCTCTAGGTGCCTTATGAGGCAACAGGTGGCCATGCCGTGTCCGTCAGCCATGCCGGTGAGGGGGGGGCAGCACCTATCTGCTTATATGGAGGAGACACGGTGTTCAGACCTAGAATGAGGAGTCTGGTTAAGGAGTCCGCCAAAGCCTTGCCTAGATATCATGGTCCCCTTTTGTACCCTCTGCACCCCCTGCCCGCCCCTCATGGGGGCTATGAGCCCCCCGTGGTGAGCCAGACTGATTCAATGTGCTGAGAAACGAACTGCAGGGGGGGGACCAGCCCCCCCACCGCTGGGATAATGGAGCGGAGTACCACTCGCCAGACAAACACTTAACCCAGCACAGCGCCACGGCTTTGGTGACACGTGAGCACGGCTGTACCTTAAGTGATCCTGGGAGCCAGGTGCTGAGTGGCCCGAGGTTGGCCGGCCGGCCGAGGTCACATGGCTCCAGTTCTGCAGCCTGACGAGCTAGCAGTCACTCTGTGTGGCTGTGTGGGAATCAGGGCCGTGTTGAGGGAGACGGGAGAATCATCAGGAAATGCAGCTTTATTCTTCTTTATCATTATTTTAGAATTGCGGGTTTATTAGTTAACGTAGATATACAGGGTCTCCTAATAGGCTAATACTGCAACCTTTAAGACATGCGAAACCACTCAGGAGAGCTGGGCATTGTGGGATGTCTGTTTTTATTGAGTAGATTGTGGATTAGCATTGGCTTTGCGGGGCCAGCAGTTCACAGACCGCGAGTTTTATGTTCCACCGCTGTGGAAAACACTCCATCGATCGGCGTGCTTTGTGTCCGCCTTTATGATACAGAGAGTGTCCAGAAATCGCCCAGACGATGAGCGTGAGGGTGGCCAACACGGTGACCTCGGCCGTGTGAGCAAGTCAAACGTCTGAATGATGCGCCTTCTAGTCACAAAGAGCCGCTTTCACTGGCTGTAAGTAAGAGCCCTGCGACAATATCAGAAACACCTAGGAGCGTTATAGAAAATCGGGAACGGCAAGGAGCTTGTGGAATACTGCTCGGCTCACCCTCCACGGTAACGGCAGACAATGCCTGCATTGCTGGCAGACACCTGCAAACTGTAAGTGGCATGTAAATAGAGGAAGTGGGGCTAACACGCAGGAAGTAGCAAGGCAAATGGTAGGAGACTCATGGATGTCCATTCTAAAGCTTCGAAAGGTGCAATTTCATGCCTTCAAGTTAAGTGGATTTTATAACTATATGATATGTTTTATTTTCTTTGTAAAATTTCAAGTAGCATTCCAGAGAAGACACCCAGGCTTATGAAAGCCTGCACTGTGAGACAGAACTGGGCTGTTTCTATTCCCCTCACCAGTGTCTTATTGTGCTCCTGTTTGTTTCCATCCTTCTCAGCCAACAAAACGATCAATGTGCTCTGTGGCGATGATGCCTAATCTGCTCGAGGAGAGCTGGTGCAGAATCTCTCTTATGGTGAGCTGGTACCACTCGTAGCTTCACAGGCTCGATTCCTGGCCTTCAAAGAGATTCCTGATCTAAGCTCTTCAAATGAAGCATTTGTCTGAGCCCAGATTTCCCGTGCAGTCCTGCAGAATTTGCATACCGAGGTATCCGTCTCTCCGGGGTAATGCCAGGGAAGACTTCATTTCGGTGTTAACATTTGCGGTGAACAAATTGGAATTTATTTTGGTGCAGGGAAGATTGCACACTTGTCAGATGGAGATTTCCATTACATTTCAACCTCATTCATTCTTGCAGCTTCGTCACCATGTGGGAAATGGTACTTTGCAACTCGAGTCCCTCAAATCTGCTTTTGAATACAATGCCACTAGGGATCCTGTTGCAATTTGCTTGTGTCGGAAAGGATTGATGTGGTCGAGCAATTTTCGTTAATTCCATATATTTGGTCAGCACTTGACGTCGCCGGGCTGGGCCAAGCCGGCAAAGCAGGGGAACTTACAGTTAGAAACCTCCAGCAGCTGGAATATAAACCAACATTTTTACTGGTGGCATCTCTCGAACACTCTCGGACCTTAAAGTGATGCTTAAAGTAGCATTAGTCAGTGCTAGGTCTGTGGTGAATAAGACTTTTATACTTGGGGCACTTTTACATGGCACCAGATACTGTACATTTGGTACGGTACTTTCCCTTTTCATTGACTTCCTGTCGAGTTCAGTACCAAAAGCTCCGGTACCTAAAGTACAAACGGTTTCCAGTGATCGTTTGGTTAAGGAAATAGCCGGCCTTTGAAACAATACAACCGGCACCTTGAAAAATAAATTTCTCACAGACTTGCCTAGGAGTGATTTAAACAGCAAGGGTGAAGATAATTATGGGGCCAAATACCTCGCCAACATTATTTCTAAATGCTCACATAGCACTAAAGCCATCTCTGGGGCAAATACAGAGACCGGTGAGGACTTCTGAATATACTTTATTGAAAAAAGCTGAGAACATTAGAGCACAGATTTACCGGCACGTTGAGTTTTCCTTAATCCGTTTGAAGCCGTTTCAGTGTCTTATCTCACTGAATTAATCCAGCATATGAGGGTTACCACGTGCTCCCTGGTCGCCCTTCCTGCATATGAGGGTTACCACGTGCTCCCTGGTCGCCCTTCCTGCATATGAGGGTCACCACGTGCTCCCTGGTCGCCCTTCCTGCATATGAGGGTCACCACGTGCTCCCTGGTCGCCCTTCCCACACCACTTCTCAGAGATGTGCTGCAGATAGTTTGTCCATATGTTCTCTCTATAATTAACTGAAGTTTAATAAACGGCATGTTTCCAACTTGTTTTAAAGAGACAGAAGTCCAGCCTGTTTAAAAAAAGCATATTTAGACCCATTTACAAGCTGCCTTTCTTGTCTGAGGTCTTGGAGAAAGTCGTCTTTCACCATCTGTCCAAAATAGAGCATTATTCCCTGTATAGAGCATTACACCCATATAGAGCATCACTCCTCTATAGAGCTTTATTCTTGTATAGAGCGTCACTCCGGTAGAGAGTGTTACTCCCGTATTGAGCATCACTTACATATAGAGCTTTACTCCCGTATAGAGTGCCGCTCCTGTATAGCGCATTACCCCTGTATAGAGCTTTACTCCTGTACAGAGCATCACTCCCGTGTAGAACATCACTTCCATAAAGGGCATTAGTCCCGTGTAGAGCATCACTCCCATATAGGGCATTAGTCCCGTGTAGAGCATCACTCACATATAGGCAATTAGTCCCATGTAGAGCATCACTCCCATATAGAGCATCAGTCCTGTATAAAGCATCACTCCCGTAGAGCTTTATTCCTGTATAGAGTGTCACTCCCGTATGTAGAGCTTTATTCCTGTATAGAGCATCACTCCCGTATAGAGCATCATTCCTGTATAAAGCATCACTCCCGTAGAGCTTTATTCCTGTATAGAGTGTCACTCCTATATAGAGCTTTATTCCTGTATAGAGCATCACTCCCGTATAGAGCATCATTCCTGTATAAAGCATCACTCCCATAGAGCTTTATTCCTGTATAGAGTGTCACTCCTATGTAGAGGTTTATTCCTGTATAGAGCATCACTCCCGTATAGAGCATCATTCCTGTATAAAGCATCACTCCCGTAGAGCTTTATTCCTGTATAGAGTGTCACTCCTATATAGAGCTTTATTCCTGTATAGAGCATCACTCCCGTATAGAGCATCATTCCTGTATAAAGCATCACTCCCATAGAGCTTTATTCCTGTATAGAGTGTCACTCCTATATAGAGCTTTATTCCTGTATAGAGCATCACTCCCGTATAGAGTATCATTCCTGTATAAAGCATCACTCCCGTAGAGCTTTATTCCTGTATAGCGTGTCACTCCTATGTAGAGCATCACTCCCGTATAGAGCATCATTCCCATATAGAGCTTTTCTCCTGTACAGAGCATCACTCCCATATAGAACATCATTCCCATATAGAGCTTTTCTCCTGTACAGAGCGGACCTCCCGTGTAGAACTTTATTTCCGTACAGAGCATCACTCCCATATAGAGCACTACACCCATATACAGCACCACTCCCAAATAGGGCGTCTCTCACATATATAGTGTCACTCCCATATATAGTGTCACTCTTGTATAGGACGTCACTCTTGTATAGGGCGTCACTCCCATATAGGGCGTCACTGCCATATAGAGTGTCGCTCCCGTATGTAGTGTCACTCTTGTATAGGGCGTCACTCCCATATAGGGCGTCTCTCACATATATAGTGTCACTCCCATATATAGTGTCACTCTTGTATAGGACGTCACTCCCATATAGGGCGTCACTGCCATATAGAGTGTCGCTCCCATATATAGTGTCACTCTTGTATAGGACGTCACTCCCATATAGGGCGTCACTGCCATATAGAGTGTCGCTCCCGTATGTAGTGTCACTCT
>JAODKM010000108.1:21081182-21093642 GCA_026780845.1 Petrocephalus sullivani
CGTGTGTTTTCACTCTTTACAGATTTGTTGTGCCCTTCCTCCCTCATTTTAATTTTGTATAGGGCTGCATAATTTGATTAATTTACATTACTGCTTTCGCTGGGCCATGCTGACATCCTAACCAGATAGATGTGTCCATGTTTCCACGGCTGCGCGTGCTAATGGCGGCCTTGGCTGCTGATGTAACGGGGATGTGTATAATTGTGATGTTTATGAGGTAGAGGATGGAGTAATTAACACGAAGCAATGGGCACTGGCAGGTCCATGTCTAATTAAAGGGGAGCTTTACTGAGAGTCCTGCAGTTACTCAGTGATGGTTTATCTTCATGTGGGTGTAAGTTTCAGTTGGCTTGAGAATTTGATTTTGAGGGGGGGTCTTGGTACACAGATCCAGTCTCGGTCAGATGATGTATTTAGTTACTACCTAGAGGCCAAACCCGCCGCTCTTGAATCTTAACTTAAACAGCGAGAAAGGTAGCTAAGTAGGTTTGGGGCCGGTTAGCTGGCTGATCCAGCACGGCTGACCTATCCCTTCACGCCGGGCCCCCGGCTCTTCCAGTCGCTGATGTAAAGCTAATTGTCACCGGGAGTAGGCTCTCCACCGCCCCACCCTGCCCCGCTCCCCAATTTGTGAGGCCCTTTTAGAAATGGTTGATGAGGCAGTTGGACGCCGAGCTCCAGGGCACGGGCCTAACGAATCTGTCAGAGGTGCCGCTGACTGACAGCGCCGGCTAAGTGATACACGCTCTTTGGATCGACTCCCTAATTACTGCACCGCTGATGCCGAGGAGGACGCGGGGCCGAGGGTTAATAGGCCTGATGTTGTGAGAGTGTTGCCCCCCCCCCATCAGAGTGAGTAGCCCGATCGATGCCAGGTGCCACTTCATACTTAGACAGCGTTCTGCTCCATGGATGGCAAATACTTCCCCCTCATTACACTCAAACCCCTCCCTGACAGACGTATATTATGGACACGTATACGTATTGTTTTAAGGGCACTTATTTGGTACTTTTTCCTTCTGAGGACACCCACCTGATAACCCACACACAGTCATGGGTACACCACGGCGGTAGACGCAGTGGGAGAGTGCCGTTTGAGGTAGGAATGACCTTCTTGACTTAATTTCTGTAAAGAGCTCTTTGCAATTAAAGAGTCGTTAAATAATTGAAATAATGGTCTGGTTTGTATGGCACAATAACAGTATAATTAACGTAAAATAAATTATATATTAAGATGACCTGTTTATTAGTGAAGTACAGATAAATGTATTGTTTTCCTGTCGAATGACAGCTTTTATAATAAACATTTTTAGCAAGAGCGTAGGTTTGATTTCAGCAGTGATAGGGACCAAATCCGTGCCTAACCCCCGCTCCTAAACACACAAGGAACACCACAATATTGGTAATGACATGCCCCATCGTCCATGCCCAAATCTAAGCCCATGTGACTTCATAAATCCGTAATCAGGGTGTGTGTTCAAGCCCACAGAAAGAGAGATAGATTTTAATCAATAATTTTGGTTATAGTTTGGTGAGGAGGGTGAATGTTCATTTTTATCTGGGCCACGGCCACAATCAGCATCATAGTGTACAGCATAAATGATTGGTGATTAAAAATAAAAATAAAAATAATGAAGCCGCTCTCCAATTTACTATTTAAATTATGGTTTTCTTTAGCCCCAAGCAGCGGAATCACATTAGCTAGAGAGTGTATGAATGTTACAAAGAAGGACGATGCCACAGATCAAAATTAGCAAACACGTGTGTCCCAGATAAAATGCAGTGGAATGTATGTTAGATACAATGGGCACTAAAAGGCAAACAAAGACTGGCCTGCTCCCCCCCAGCCTTACTCTCAGCCTGTTTTTCCAGCCCCCACCACTAGGGGCGTCTGTGGGTTTGGCTAGAGGGCTAACAGGGGTACGGCGGGGAGAGACTGCAGCAGCCTGGCCACCACGGGCCAGTTATTGTTCCACCATTGATGTGGCTTTAGGCGTCCCCGTTCCTTCATCTGAGTGGCATTTCATTATTGTCTCCCTTCCAAATTAATAACCTGCCCCCCCCCCCACACACACCTTGAAATTGTAATTGTGCTAAACGCCCAGCAAACGGGCGGCTGCACTCGCACCAGTGCCGTCCGAAGGAGCCGTCTGCTCGCGCTTCAGGTGATTCATTGGAAGTGCGTTGCAGTTTCGTGACCCCGCAGAAAGCCGCGGCGGCCCCCTCGCATGACGCTGGCCATCACTCGGCGGGATATGAGTTGCCGTGCCGACAGGGCCCTTGTCCTTGGGTTTATGGGTAGCGAGCTGTCAGGCAGCCCTGTTACCAGCCTCCAAAATCAATTTCAATCAGCACGGAGCACGACATCATCAAATGTCAAGCACGCGTTTTTGCGCTTTGAAAATGATCCTTGACAGCTTCTTGCTGACTTAATTAACTGCGAAAAAAAGAAAAAGAGGGATGAAAAAATCAAAATATCTCAATCACTTGGTCTTTTTTGTGCTTTGCTGGTTGTATTGACATTTCTTAGAGTGATTGCCTCTGTGGGGAATGGACTCGTACGAGGGGGTGTGTATGTACGCACGGGGGAGGGGTTATTGATAGGGCCTCCAGTAAGCCCACTTCTCTTGATATTGAAATGATTCCCGGGGAGATAAATCACATTTCGATTTGTTTGTAATTGCGGGCGATCGAGTGGGGGGCTGAGATGGATGATCCCTTGGGTCCCCTCGGCTGGGAGCGGGACGTCCTGGCCGCTGATGGCTGGGAGCATGTTCAGAGCATCCCACCCAATTAAGTCCTGATTCCTCAAGTAACTAACTGGGTGGGAGTGTTAAAAAACGTACTTGTACATTTTTAACTGGAGAGGAGTTTGCTGAGAAGGTGTCTCGGGGACATGGGCGAGCAGCATCAGCGTGAGGCACAGCAAAGTGAGACCGACGGCTCTGATATCATCGCGAGGCGCAGGACTTGCTGACAGACCAAACACCTTCATCTAGCAGTTTTGATCCTAATTATTAAAAAACGTAACAGCCATGTAAATTCGACTGTTTATCACATTTAGGTATTTGAAAATATAAATCCGATCCTTTTAAATTGACTACATGTGCTAACTTTTATCCTCATTTTTACGTCCCATTTACTGAAGTCAGTTCCCTGCTGCAGAGTAACCCAAGTCCTTATTTGCCTACTGGCCAGTTCAGCGTCTGCCTGTACGCTGATAAACCATATCCATTTTAATTAGTGGTTCATTGCCTTAGAGGGCATGATTAATACTATTAAAGGAATGGCCTGCTTGTTCCCATTCAGAACATTTCTCACAGAAGCCCCAGGATGTCAATACAGTTACAGGTACAGTCATGGGAGAGTATGGATTATCGGTATGGATTATTCAGTATGGACAAGGCTTAATCAGTCAGCTTTTAATAAGTAAGATGATGATCGTAAATATAGTCATGGATTTTTTTTACATGCAAAATGTATTTACATATCTATTTACATATTGAATAAAATTAAACAAAAAAGATCTACTGTTGATCCTGGCAAATACAATCCGACTGAGCCTAAACTCAGGCTGTTTTATCTTAAAAATACAAATCAAATAATAATTCTGTCTTCTCTGTGTAATACCTGTCCGTTAGCATCACGGTCAATTAGCAGCATTAAGCAGCATTAAGCTCACTGTTTATTCTGTACTGAGTATCTGTCTGAATATTTAAGAAGCGTTTCGCATATTTAAGAAGCGATTCACATCACATAACGAGACACTCTAGTAGCGCTGCATAAAGACCTGGGCTTAGCGATGTGTCCCTCGTTCAGCGCCTCACAGGTCAAACTAAGTCCGCTAAGTCCCCTAACAAATGAAAATGATTGCAGCAGTTCTACTGCAGCTTGCACTAACCTATAAATATCCAATCTGCAATAATATCACTTTTGATCATTTCATCATAGCTTTTTGTGCGCCTTTCTTGCTTTTGGTCTGATCGCCTGGCCTGTTGTGTCCAAAGCGGTGCTGAGAAACTGCGAGATCTCCGACAGCCCCAGGGCCAGCCAGTGCTGAGAAACTGCGAGATCTCGACAGCCCCAGGGCCAGCCAGTGCTGAGAAACTGCGAGATCTCCGACAGCCCCAGGGCCAGCCGGGTCACTCAGCACTTTCTTTGACAGTAAGTACCACGTTTTTACCTGGAGCGTCACCCCGGCCTGTGCCATGTGTCGACTGGTCTGCATGCTGCATTCTGTCTGTTAATGGGAAGCTGTTGTTATTTGGACTGACCCCGAGGTGCTCAAGTGAGGACATGTTCCTTAAAAGGTGTAAGATGGAGTCTGTGAGTGCTCTGTCTCACTACTGAATCTCACCCACCCTTGGGGTGTGCTGTGTGAATAAGTGTGCAGAGCCGCCCCCCACCCGCCCGCCTGCCCCTCTCCCTCTCTCCCTAGAGGCGGGGAAAAAGAGACATACATCAAGCCCTGCTTTGGGTTATATGCGGAGACAGAGTTTACAGATGCTGCTGTGGCTGGCGGCCGTCATTTAGAGCGCTCTGCTTGGGATGCGTGTCCGAGGCGCGGTGGGGAGACGGAGAGCTGGCCTGAGGTTGTGCGACGCGCGGATGCGGCCGCTGTACTGCCGATGCCGCGACTCATGAAGGCTCCCCTGTCCCTCTCTTACCACTGCTGTCATCATCATGCCGTGAAGAGCAGCTTCTCAAATATGCTGTTTGCACACCTTATAGTTATAATAATAAGTTATTGTTTTAAAAAAATCCCGTTACTGCTATTAAAGTAATCATGTCTTTAGGGAGTTGTCCTTAAAATGTTTTTGGGGTGAGCCAGATTCTTCTGTAAATTACCCTCTTCCAAGTGCACGGTTCACTAGGAAAAACAGTAGATTTTCCCTCTTTCTGTGTGCATGCAGAAGCAGCCCGCTGACAAGGGGACACGGGCGAGTGACGGCCCCCTCATACCCTCCTCCCCGCCTGGCACCACCAAACACACACCGCTCTCTTAATTGCTGTCCCCATGTGGAGATTACTGCGTTAGACATCCACATTAGCACTGCCCTAGTTAAGTAGGCAAATTATTCTTCTAAGATGGTTAAAAGAGCGAAACAAAATAAAATCGAGCAGCTAACCGAATTTCATCTGGAGCTGCCCTCATGTGGGACGCCATCTTCTTACATCCTGACAGGTTAAATCACATGGCTAATCGCTTCTTATCATTTAAGTTTAATTAGAATCAGTTCCCAAACTACTGAATGCCTCAGCATTGGCAGATATCAAATGAACAAACACTCTTTTGATGTACTTTTGGTACACCTCATTTAAGTTTAAATTGATCTCAGCCCTGGAATTTAGAAAAGCATGTGTACATCTTCAGGTGATGGTTGCATTAGCTGTGTTCTTGATGTGTGTTTTTCTGTAACATAAAGCATAAATTCTTTGAGGCACATATGAATATGCCAATCAGAATGGTGCCCTAAGTAACATTAAATAGCTGTAATGCTCTGCCTCCTGCCGCCTACTGCCCTGCCTCTGACTCTGTCACCGACCATATCCTGTTACAGCAATCAGAAATAACCCGGCACCCAAGGCCCTCCCACAGACCCCCAGAGGGCAGCCCATTGGCTGTGGACCGTGTCAGCCATCCTACTGGCAAAGTGGCTTCTATACCATGGCAGGTTCCGGTGTGTCTCTGCCTCTCTCAGCATCTTCTGCCCTGCCTACACGGAGCCACGGAGAGGGGGAGACCATACTAATGGATTACTGCTGCATTATCTTTCTCGTCTGTGCTTAAAAATTCATCAGGCCATTAGGGGAGGAGGTGGGGTGCCACAGGGTGGGGGGGGGGGTGCAATTATGGTAAAGGGTTAGTTACCAGGGGGGGTGGTTGGGGAGGGGTCTTAAGTCTTTATGATTTAAGTTCATAAGTTTGAATATACTGGGATTAATAAAAACAAACGCATGCACAGCAATATTTGCTATATTATTTAAGGATTTTTCAAATGTCCTCCTTTTGACCTCCACACTGCCCACCCTCTCCACAGTGCCCACCCTCTGCACAGTGCCCACCCTCTCCACACTGCCCACCCTCTGCACAGTGCCCACCCTCTGCATACTGCCCACCCTCTCCACAGTGCCCCGGAAGGTGATGCCTTTCACTGTCATTTGCACCTACAAAACTGGTCCTCTGACCAACCCTGTGATGTCACATTGATGTCAGCCAATCACGGGCAGCGGGTGGATGGAATTATATTAGGCTGAACCCAGTACCGTAGCCTGACCCCAGCAGCACCCCTAACCCTACCCCGCAATCTAATGCTAAGAAGAGGATGGAGCCTAAATTGCTCCCTAACCCTTACTGATGTGTGGCTCTTTTCCATAGGACTTGGAACTGGAACCTTAATTCTAACCCTATCCCTAGTAACCTGCATAACCCTAGCTTAGGCCCAGTTACCAACCAAAAACCTAATCTTTTATGCTAATTACACCCCTAACTGATGCCCTAACCCTAATAACAACTTATACCAACATTCAGCATAACTCTAGCCTCAAACCAATAGCGACTCTAAGCCTAGTCTGCTCCTTAATAGCAACTTATGTCCAAGCCCCATGTAATCACGCTAGAGTACATTGAACAATAAAATCTGAGTTTCTGAAATGTTCTTAGAGTTTTAACAGAATTTCAGTATATAACACACTCTGTCCCCATAAAATTGTAACAAATGATAACATTTCGGGGCCTGACTGCCGACAAGCAGCTCTCCTGCGTGACGGAGAGTATCATTTTCACTGATGCGTCCCTGATACCTGTTTGTTTGTAAGATTTTGTGACCAAATGTTTTTGCTCTAATGGAAATTTGATCATGATAAAATCTAATCCAAACTTCGAACTTGTGCATTCTCTCCAGAATCATCTGCACGCTGCCGGCTCCTAAGGAATCCTGGTAGCAGGTAGGGTAATTCCTCACGCTCGTCCAGAGAGGCTGCTGTCAGCACAAATCAGCAGAAATATGTGTTTTTTTTGTGGGGGGGGGGGTGCTTGTTTTTCCTGGCGGTGTTGCTGTGCCGGGCCGCCTTTCTACGGGCGGCCGGACGCCGGATGCCGCGGTCCCAAACTGCTGCCAGCGGTTGGCCTTATTTACACAGAAAGGCATCAGTTAGGACCAGCTTTTAACAGGCCAGCGGGGAGCCCACTCTCCTCCCCCCTCCCCCCCGTGCCATAAACATGCCGATTGTTTTACCGGGTTTAAAATCCGCTAAGGATGCCCCCCCCCTGCACACCACAACAGGATTGCGGTCAGTGTGGCCTTGTGTCTATCTCCCTTTTATGTTCTTAAATATTCATAAGTAGCTTTGCTACATTAATATCTTAGATGGCTTACAAGAACACTTAAATAATATCTAGGCCTCCTGCAGCCCCCCCCGCCCCCCCGCCTTTTGTATTTTTCATTTGCGTAATGCATTCGGCTGTTTGAGAAACGCTCTGGGATTAATGGCAGGCCCGATCTCTTAGCCCAGGAGCGAGCAGTAATTATGGCGGATGCTTCCTGCCGTATTGCAGACGGGGGAGGCTGCGTAGAGGTTGGCTGGGGGCAAAGGGCTCTCATGTTTTACTGTGCTACATCTGCCATTCTGCAGTTTCATAAAAGCTCCAATACGTCTATTTGCCTGCAAGGTTAGCTTTATTTACCTGCAAGCCCATGGTGCGTGTCAGAGCCCCAGCAGACTCGTGTGAGCTGGGCGAGAAGCTGACTAAGATGGAGGTCCGTCTGAGGCCCTCTGAGCAGGCGAGCTGGGATCGAGACCCTTCCCTCCTCTTAAGGAAGCCGGCCAGACTGATGCTCCCGCAAGGTCGCCCCGATGCCCGATGCCTGCCTGACCCCGTGTGCCTTTCTCCAGGGAGGCTGCCCGATGCCTGCCTGACCCCGTGTGCCTTTCTCCAGGGAGGCTGCCTGCTCCTCCATGAGTCGATACAGAGACTTTCACCGACTTGTCTGCTGTGGTCCCACTGTCTTCCAGGGTGCCACCCAAGCATCCTTCTGGAGATCACGGTGTCTTAATCACATCCTGCAGGGCCTTGGTGCGGTGGAGGGAGATTAGAGGGCCAGGTCTTAAAAGGTCCCAGTAAATCCAGTCCGGACAGCATCCTAATGGTCCTTTGGCCCCCACCAAAATGTGTAAGTAACTAATGTTGCTGTAGTTTTATGGCCTAGAAGGAGATGATGGCCATTGGCGGACATGGCGCGGCGGCGGGTGCGCGGTGTCCCGGCTCCAGCCGTGGCGTCCCGGGGAGCGGTGGGACCCGGAGCAGCCCAGGCTGGACCTTGCCTTCTATCCTTCTACAGACTTCATGGGGTGTGTGGGGGGGTGGGGGGTGGGAAGGGGACGTCCGCACTGGACTGGGGAAGCCAGACGGAAAAGAATGATAGGGCGGCAGCGGTGAGGTTCATCAACGTCACCCCGATCGGCGGCGCTCATTTTTCAGCCGCCGAGGGGCCGCCCACCTGAGCCACACCTGTGAGGCGGACAAAGTGAATGACATCTCGTCTCTTTCGTATTTCACAGCCCAGCGCTCCTCTCGGAGCTGCGGCTGCACTTGGCTGCAGGGCGAGAGATGGCCTGTGTGTTTCCTGCCTGTTATACATCTCCGGTGTTTGCCCCCAGTGCTCTCCTGCCCCAGACGACCCCCATCCCCCACCATCCCAGTCTGTCACCACAGGCCCGAGGATCAGCGACCAGAATATTGTTCTTGCCAGGCCAAGCTTAGGTGTGTTTGGAGCCATTTGAAATGCCGCTGATGTTGTGTGCATGCAGGTTTAAAAACTGCCCCCTGGTCCATTTCAGCAAATTGGGGTTATTTTAAGTGTGTGACACAGTGCACCAGTTTTATTTTAATAGCAAGATGCACAGTTACTGTTGACAGGCTGTCCCTGTTTTAAAGCCCCCGTGCGCCTGTTTATAAGTGTCAGCTCTGACTTGTGCGTGGTCTCTCTGCTATTTTCAGTCTCGCTTGGCACGATGGGACAGAAGTGAACTTCCTTAAGCCTTAGGGTGCCCCATAGCCCTTTTCCGGGGATTTGTGCTACCCGTTTACGCACGCGGGGGGGAGCTCTCACCAGGAGTCACACGAGTGGTGTGCATCTGTCACGTCGCCTCACACGTGGGAAATCTGGAGGACAGTGTGGAGAGAGGCTGTCTGAGCCACTGTCTGTCCATCCCAGCTGGAAGGAAGTGCTGCTGACCCAGATCCAGCTATGAAAGCCAGCGCACGTGCACTCCTGAGATTCTGTAGGCTCCACCGTGGCACTCGTTGTTCCAGGGCTGATGAGATTACCTGAGCTGGGAAGGAGCGGGCTGCTTTAAGCACTCCGAAAGACGTTTCACTTTGGGCATGACAGTCAGAGTGAGACCTGGAGGTAGGCAGGTAATCTCCGAGCTGTGATGACTTCCCATCACGTCCTGGGAGTTTTGATTCTGCAGCTTAGCTCAGGGCAGTCTGGGGCCTTGGAGAGACGCCACGCCGGAGTGGCTGGGACAGCGGCACGTTGGTGAGACATGGGTGCACATCACTCTGTCGTTGTCAGGAGCCCTGCCGTGGATACGGGCGGCTGGGCAGGGACACGGTTAGCCGGTGTCCTGCGGCTTGTCTCAAACCTACACGCGCACCATGCTGAGGAGATGTTTTCTGCTGTCCAGATGTGCTCCGCGGAAGCGCTGCTGAGCCGTCACTAGCGGACCTCCCGCCATCCTCCTGCCAATATACGGGGCAGCTTCTCGTCACATTACAGATGAGGATAAGGGCCGAAAGCACAGGGCCTCTGGACCGCTGGCTGTCCTGCACACACCTGCGAGGCTCGGATGATTGAGCGTGTGCGCAGAAGGCAGCAGGTGGCGCAGCGGTTAATGGACCAGACTAGTGACCAAAGAGTTTGGCTGTGAGATGGAGGCGGAGCGCCGTGGCCTCAGGGAAGCTAGTTAACATGAAGGGCATTCACCCGGGCGTGCAGCTTTCCGGATAGCCAAGGTTCACTTTTGTTTGGATAAATAAAACAACAGAACTCCGCAGTGTCAATCCCTGAGCCCTTACACAGATGAAACCAAGTACAACTTTACTAATCCACTCTGCTTTTCGCAAGGAATTCCATGAATGGGATTCGCTCAAATCAGTGACTGCGCTAAGTAAGTGATTAGTTAATTAAAGCAAGCAATGTGATGTGAATCAATAGCTCCTAGCGGAGTCTCCCATTATTCTGAGGAACCAGGCAACAAACACTTATCTTTGGTGCCCCCCCAGCCCCTGTGTTTGCCGGGCTTGCAGGAGTTAGAGAAAGCCGTATTAATGGCGCCGGCCTGAGCGACGTGCACGCTGCCCCCCATTAGCTGATCAATAGCCAGCCCCTGTGCAGTGAGGGTGATGACATTTCAGGTTAATGATTGTTCCTCTTGAAATCAATTACACACATCTCCGCGGCTTAATCGGAGGCGCTCTCACTCGGAACTCCAGTGCCGCCCCCCCGAAACCCTAATGAGATGTTGATGTAAGTGTGATGCTTACTGTTGTTGCAGGTATCCAAACCACCTGGTGTTTTTTTTTTCTCTTGACGCTGGAAGATGCATCGTTTTATTTCCTGGGCCATATGGAGTCAACGGTGTTTAAGGTTTTTTAATGTGCATACAATGAGGAGTCAGAAATAAAGCCCCATATGGCTGGACATTCCCTCAGTCAGATTCCGTCCTTATCCTTCATCTTCCGGGAAAAAGACGGAACGTTTTCCCCTCCATCTGCAGATGCTGCGAGCCAGAGCGGACGTGCACACGCACACACAGAGACACACGCGCTCGCGCCGCGCCAGAGTGAAATCCATTATGTCTGTCTGTGCCACCTTAAGGCATGTGTGACATGTACAAACTGTTGCCGGCGGCAACGCGGCCACTTTGATTTTCTGCGGCGTGAAGGTTGAGTTGAGTCATTTTGCACCCAATTACACAGCGGTAAATTTGTCGGATGGCTCTTGTCGGGCTGTATTGATCCGCTGTGTCACCTTGAACTTGTTTATTGACACATCCAAGCCTGCCGCTCAGTTCACTATGGCTCAATTATGGCATTCATATGATGTCACATCGTCTGGGCCTGTCACTGTAGATCACCACTGCCCCCCGTCCCCCGCCCCCTGCCCCTCTCTGCAGGGCCCCGCCTTCGCTCCCCATCACCGGGGACAGTGCTGCCGTCTTCCTCTGACCTTTTCCCCAAGACGGATCGCAGGTGGGACGTCATTAGCGTCTCCGTCGGGCGGGACCCCGCACCCGGTGCCATCTTTTCTAAGTGAAAGGTGTTTGCGCGACAAATGGATTTTCAATCTGCCCGTTGTGGACACTTTGTCTAAACAGTTTTTCTGGCCGAGAGGAGAGCAGAGCAGAAGCTACAGGACCGGCATTGATCCCCCCCCCCGTCCCTTTTTCCACACGGCGCCTTTTTCCTCTCCTCTCCCCCGCACCAGAATGCTATTCATTTGTGCCTCAGTCCATCTCTCTTTTTTATTTTGGTGGGGGGCGGGGGTCTGGGTTTGGGCCCGAAGCAGGAATGCCCAGTTTGGTTGAGGTGGGAATTTCCAGTGACCAGTTGAGACCTGCAGTGTTAAGACTGAAAAAAAATCTCTGCAAATCATAAGACTGTTGCTGATGTTCCGTGTCACTGCCGTGTGGGTTCTGGCAGAGAGAAAGGAAGCAGGAATACGCAGGCGAAACACGATTTTAATCAGATGATGGTCGCATGTGTTTTCCACATGAGAGCCGTTAAAACCAGGTAAATCTGACCATTTTCACGAGGAATTTTCAAGAGGAATTTCTGAGACGTCACCAGTGTAGGTGATGCAGCATGACACATTAAGCAGCGATATTGCATCACTAGATGAGTGTGGAAGCATTTTCAGATTATCGCACACAGATAAGGGCATGGCAGGATGAGGAGAAAGCCACACAGAAATATTTCAGCAAAAATACTTTGGTTTAAGAGATAAGAGATGTAACAGTATCGAGGTCCCTGACCCGTAATGTCCTGTGCCACTCTCGCTGCTCCACCCCCCGGCCTCGTGAGTGCTCCCCAGCCGGTCCACGGCATCCACTCTGCGAGTACTCCGGGGGCTGCCCACACAGATTCCTGGGCCATCTGCTGACCCGGAGGTCAGAGTTCACTTGTAGATCCTTCATTTCAGTGCATCTATCACATTTACGGCGGCAGCGTGTCACGCCGCGGACAGGACGGCAGTCCGGGGGCTGGAGGCTCTTTGAAGCAGATGTAAATTTCTGTGCTTTGGATCACTTTGTCGATACCTCTTCTGGCAGTTTATAGCTCCTGGGGGGGGGGGGCGGCATGCAAGCGCTTGGCGTGCGGCTCCCGCTGGGGGGGGGGGGGCAGACCGCGGTATTTCCGTCGTTTTTAACCGGGCAGTGGTCGCTGCTCGTG
>JAODKM010000108.1:21103284-21120733 GCA_026780845.1 Petrocephalus sullivani
GCCCCCCCTCCTCTGGGACATGCCCTGCCGCAGCTTTGGTTTTCAGTGCTCTTTTTGGAAATTAAGGTCTGAAAAACAAAGAATTTTTCTGTAAGGGCCCTCCCTGAGGAAAAATTCCCCCCCCCCCCCCCCCCCCGCAGCTACACCACAGAAAGTGCCTTTTGGTGTTCGAGGTCCTTCAGGAACACGTGCAACTGTTAGCCATCCCTGTGATCTGCACTTTGGTGACAGACAGAGTTAAGTCTGTGTCCTGGCACAAATTACATTTCACTGGCCACATGTTTTTTTTGTTTTACTGATTTGGGATTCATCTCGGAAGGCTGCTGCCACTTGCCCAGCCCTGTGTGGTGCCCAGTCCTGCTCCATGAGCCTTGACCTTTGAACCCCCAACAGGGCCAGTAGGCCATTTCTGCCCCTCCTGGAGGACCAATCTGTCACATGATGTCAAGCTCACCCGGTGGAGAGTGACAAGGGGCCGTGGGAGGTTACGTTGACATCATTAAGCCATCTCAGTAGCGCGGGAGCGTCTCAGGCTGCAGACGGCTCTCCTGTGTGCTGCACACACTGTTCTTGCTTTTATTTGTTTGTTAGATGCTTTCCGTTGCAGAAGTGAAACTGCTAACCCAGTTATCATCAAACGCCACGATCGACCAGTCCTGGGTTGCAGAGAACTTGATTTCGACCAGCTCGGGATTGAACTCATCTCTTATTCCCTCACCATCCTGATTTTTGTCCAGAAATCAGTCCATCATTACCAACAGTAAAACAGTCCTGAATATATCTTCAACATCAACAATACTCCCATTACTGTATCTTTATAGCACTTCTGTTCAAATAGGCCAATGACTGTTTCTTTACATGCTAACACACCCCTTTAACTTCTCCGCAGTCCACCAATTACCCACTTTAATTCATCTCCTTTAACTTCTCCGCAGTCTACCAATCAGTCGCTTTAACACATCCACTTTAACTTCCCCGCAGTCCACCAATCGCCTCCTTTAATGCATCCCATTTCATTAATTCATGTCTCTAATAGCCTGTGTCCTTTTTCGCTTTGCATCCACTGCAGATCAGCTCTTCTTAATCATAAATGTTTAAATCGCTTTCCTCATTAATTCTGACCTGTTCTCCATTTGTAATAATTTTTCTTCGCTTTCTAGCTTAACATTTTATTCTGCCATGTAATTAACATGGAAAGCATTATGATACGAACAGAACGCGTGTATCTGTGAGCGATCGACCCGGTGGAAACGAGTCCATGTTCCCAGCAACCCCTTCATACGCAGCCACAGTGGCATGCCCTCGTGGTCTGGCCGTGGTGGACGTGGGAAGGTGACAGGCTGCCAGTGGCAAAGTCCACACGGGGGGGGGCAGAGATTCAAGGTTTTTGAATCCCAGTAGAGGCCCTTCTGCTGGATCCTGGTATTCTGCTCTAGCCACCATGTTACATCCGTATCAGAGGAAGTGAGCGGGTTTAAGCCAGAGACTGTAGGCAGCGCAGAGGCAGCATCTGAGTGGCTGTCAGCAGGGAGCGACACCAGCAGATCACCACTGGCCTGCTACATGCAAACAAGAGTGATTAAGTGGTGGATTAGAAATGCTCATTAATTATGAAAAGACGTGTTTTACCCAGAGTTTCCTGTCCTCTTATTCTAAGAGCCGCATTAACGGCTGTTTACCGGGTGGTGGTGGGAGAGGAAGATGGAGAAACCACTCAGAAAGCTTTGGAGAAGCCTCCAGTGAGGCAAGGAGCAGCAAGAGAGCGTGTGTGCAGCCCAGAGATAGAGACACAGAGCAACTGGCCCAGCACCAACTTGTTAATTAAGGAGCTGGAATTTAGGGGGAGGGAGCTTAACTGTGTTCCACGGCCACCCTGCTGAGTCCAGCCCTCAGTGCCTCTCTGCTCTCAGAGCATCCACATCAGGAGTATGTGTGTGTGTGTGTGTGTGTGTATGGGGGGGGGGGGGGGTGCAGGGAAATCAGCAAAATATGACCCCTCCCAGAGCAGAGGAAGTGCTGAAATGCAACAATGTTCCAAATTCTTTCATTCTCTCGGGATGGATGAATTGCCTGAAACATGACAGAGTGACACAGACTGTGCAGTAGCTTATAAAGAGGACCCCCCCTCCGTCCTCGCGCCTTAATTATTACCATAACAATCTCAGGAAAAGGCCTCAGCTTTTATGAAACTGATTCTCTTTTCTTGTGTACCATTGTGCCGCTTTGGTTTGTCCTCTAAAATATAATATAATTACCGGGACTTAAAACGAACGTCACCGACACCGATCCACGTCTTTTTGATGTAATTTTGGTTATGTATGTGCGTAAAAGCAGTTTACTGAGTACATCTGTAAAAAATATAGTTTTGGACATATTTTATTCTTCTTTTGTTATTTTCTTTTGTCATTTGACTACATTTCGCCGTGATGCTCTCCAGGCTGTTTCCGTCGGTGGTCTGAGATACTGACGAGATCCGTGCTGCTCCGTAATGACCGACAAGGCTTCCCCGCTGCCCCCCGTGTGCCTTTTAGCGGGAAGGTGGAAGTTTTCCTCCGTCACTCAGGACGCAAAGCAGGTGCCGCAGAAGCGCCGTCGGTGCGGACGCTACGCATAGGCTGTGCTGCGGCGGTGGCTACTGTTGGGAACGTAATCGTAAATTATTCTGTTTCTATTTACCGTTTAACACAGCCTACAGTTATTTTGGATATCGGGTTTAATGCAGTTATGCCGAGAACGCCGTAAAAGCACTGGTTAAACGCACTTATAACCCAAACCAAAATTATTCCGCCGTGATGCCTGTATTTCTTAAACCAAAATAACTTCCTTGGATTTACTTATATCCAGAAGCGACCGACGCTGGCTGCGGTTTTAAACCAGGAGAGATGGTGGTTGTTTCGTTACACTAGTTTTTCCTCACAGATAAAATTTTAAAGGATGCCGATAAATTTAAGTCTTGCTCGAACTACAGATAACAGACAAGAAATATGGGCTAATGTTGCTATTGTTCAGTACAGTGTTATTATTCATGGTTTTAAATGCAATTTAATTTAATAGTATGCGATACAAAATAAAAACGTAGGCCTACATTATTCCTAAAATCATTTACCGTTATATATGGCAAATGAAAAACAAGCCCGTATCGTTTTGCATAATAAAATAATCACTTACGGAATACAAACAACATGGCCTGTTAATAAAACTAATAATTTAAATTCGTTGGCACAATTTAAAATGCTTTCTATGCAAATGTCACCCATGTGATATTGCATCGAATCTGTACAATAAAAGCCCTGTGTGTCTTTATTTAAGTCACCTTGTATTTAAAATAGATATGTAGCTCTGCACGCTACATTTTTTAGAAGTAGTTTTGACTTGTTCGGATTTTTGTAAAATGTTCTGTAATTAAACGTGGCTAGGTTTAACCGAAATGATCCTACTAGGTGACGCGAGTCCTGGCAGGCGAATAACGGGAAATGCGTGCGCATTTCGAGTCTAACTGGCTACATTTTTCTGTCACTTCTAAGCACGATTGTGTCCATTTTCTCCGTTTGCTTCTCTTTAAATATCCTCATCTGCTTTATAATCACGCACGTAAATTGTAACATTAGGTGCATTTCGTTTTAAAACAAACGTAGGCTTTAGCCGCACCATAATTTAAAGACACATTGAAGATGCACATAAACTCAGAAAAACCATTCAGTAAAATATTTAACAGTGGAAAATGGGAATATTTTGCAATGCATTATTTTTTACAATTACGAGACGTGGTATTGGGCTACTTGATATCTGCTTGGCTCACATGTAACGCTTCAGCGCTCAGTGTACACATTGCTGTATAAGTAAGGGGCCCGCTGACTGCTGGCGGTGGGGAAATTAGAGAGCAAAACTTAATTCCCGATATCGCCCTATGAGATGCGCCGCTGCCGGCCGGCAGACCGCCCCTTTCCGCGCAGGTTGCGCTCCCGGTGTGCGAGGTGACTGCATTGGCTGGAAGGAGCCTATTTTTTCCTGCTTGCCTCTATTGTCTAAGGGCGCCGGTTTGATTTTTATCTCATAGGTTCCCTGTCCCGTCGCGAACCCCCGGTATCCCAATACAGCGCAGTAAAGGAATTGGAGACCTTTCCCTGACACTTCTGGCTGCAGACCACCGCCCAAACTGCCATGCCTACCTTAGGAGAGGCGAAGCCGAAATAACTTTTTTTTTCTATTATTTTATTTTTTTGGCGAAGAATGTTCTTGACACCGGAACAGTGGAGGTAAAAAGAGTAGGGGTCAGTGTAGGCGGCTGGCATTTTACGCGCTAGCCAGGTGAAATCCCGACCTGCATTCAGCACCGGGTGAGCTGGCACTTTGGGTCCCCTTTTATCGGCTACACTGTCGGCGAGCCCGATCACAGCCAGCAGAACGCTAACTTGCTCGGATCGGGCGCTTTGCCCTTTGGCTGAAGTGTACATTTTATACAGTAGTGGCGCGACTCGTCAGACGTGACGCGGATAATTAGGAGGTGGTAGATGATTATCAGCTGTCGTAAATCGATATGGTAATTGATTTGTAAGTACAACTTGCATCTTGTCAAATGAGGCGGCTTGGCACAGTATGCCCTGAACCGGATCGACTTTTCTGCTGTGAGCGTCAACCTGCAGCAATTTGCGTATTGACTGTGGCACCTTTAAGCGTGTAAGTGATTGCTGTCTGTGCATGATCTTCTTTAATGGCACAAGTTTAACGCTTAACTCGGATTGGTAGTTACCTGGCCAGCGTGGTAATAACATGGTACTGTTTAGGAATTACTCATAGAAAGGCACTGATGTCTGAATCAGCCACCGTCTGAGATCCGTGCGTGTTATAGTCCATGTCTTCCCAGTGGCTCGGAGATTTTAACCGAATATATTTGTTGTTATTTTACTTATATTACTTATATTATAGTATACGATTAACTTCAAGTGGTATGAAAGATAAAGGACACAATTTGCACACTTCTTTCCGACAGTGATTACAGCTGCACGTGATATATATAATAACGTGGTACCTGTTCGCGTCTGCTTGATTCGGTTCTAGCGGAGTTAAATCCTTCCGTTGTGTTCTCTGTGCATCATATAATACGTTTGCAGTCGGCCTGTGCATTCAGTGCCCACCTGTTCACTTTTCCAAAAGTACGCACAAGGCGCCGGTGTTCCCCATCCACTCCACCGTCCTCTTCCCTTAGGGGAATTGTAAAAAAAATACTGCTGCCCACCACAAGTTGCACTAAGCCGGCATGACGTTCGGAGACCTCGTTTGTACCTCGTACTAGTCAGAGCCGAAGTCGGCCACCCATGCAGCGCCGGCCCACTGGCATCCAGCGCGGCTGTGCCGGGAAAGGGCGCCGGGTTCCCGTAACGTCGCGCGCTTTGCGCTTCCGCGCGCCTAATGCCGCTTCTTTCTGTTTCCTTCACCTCTGCTGCAACAGAGCCCTCCTGACGGATTGGGAGACGGCGTGACTGCAAGGCTGTCCTGAAGAGGTAGGCTAAGGTGTCCTTTTAAACGTGATATTTTCAGGACCTTCTTGTTAGGATTGGCTCAAAAGATTCAATTTCGTAATGAATATAATTGAAGTGCATATATTTATAATATCTATAATCGTATTGCATATAAAATGTATATGTGAAAAGCACAGTAACTTCTCACCATGAACGTTGATAAAAAGTATTGTAATATTATTTAGGTGAATAATTTAAAATTGAAAGCATTAATTGTAAATACAGATTGCAAAAAAACTGTGCGTCTTTTTATAAATGCACGGAGCGCAGAACTTGGCAGGTGTTGTTGAAGATGTGTGCTGTTGTTAGCTGCACACTCTGGGACTCGGCCGAAGGTGTGTCACCCGCCAGCAGCGCATTACCGCTCCTTCTGGGTTCCTCTGCGTCTCCTACGATACTCCGATCATCCGGAGATGCAGTAGTCAGTCGTCTTTCTTTTTCGGAAATCACATCCCTGAGGTTAATACTGTACCATGCAGATAGAATCGTTTACTTTGTAAATGATTATAAAAAAGGCAATGGCAGCTTTATTTAATATTTAAATTATACAACATTTCTAAATCAAGTTTTATTCTGAATAGCACGTATTTTTCTGTAAAAACCCATATAATTGATTACTGTCGTCTGGTGGCTTTTCTGGATTAAGAAATGCAGCTTTTGGGCACAGCACGTTATTAATGCTCCATCAGCAAAGTGTGATAACTTCGTGACAGCCGGCACACGTGAGCGATAGTAAACAGCGCCGTGGACGCAGACCCCGCGCTTAAGGAGTCAGAGGTTAAAGAAGATATAAATGCGTTGCATTTTATTTAGATCGGACTGTGTGGTTTCGTTTCCGTATTTTAGAGAAAATTTTGATTTGGGGCCTATGAAACTTGGGTTTATTCTTGCCGCCGTGACGTCACTGCGCGTGGTGACCGCGAACTGGCACGCAGCATCACGGTCGCATTCCAATAATAACTGTAATTGTAATTGTACACTACAATAACTGAATAATCAAAAATAGTGTAAAATGCTAATAGTAAGCCTCTGTGGATCATGTACTCTTGTCCGATAAACTGACTAGGCTACATTCAAATTAAATGGAGCAATGCATTTTTATGGGGGAAGACACGTTTACTTTGCAATTTCGTAGTAGAATGTCTGCAGTAAATAAATATTACTTCTGGGAAAATACGAAAGCTGTCTGCTGGGCACATCTTCATATACATATACAGTATAAGTATTATAATCTAAAGTGTAGGAACTATTCATCAGCGTGCTAAAATCAAAATCTACACGGACACAATGAACTGCCTCAAAAAATCCCTACCGGACAGAAGTTATCTGACGTAACATTGATGTATATGCTTCAATGTGACTATTATAATATCAAAAGAGTATAATTCTAATGTCACGCTGTGCGACGAATTAAAGCAATATTAAATCAAAAAGATAATGGCGGGTTTCTGCTGGCGGAAACATTTCTCGTATTTAAAAATTCTAATTAATCGCCCCGAGCAGCTTTGATTTGTTGTTGACTATTTAGAGTTAAATGTCTTAGTCTTGGTATGTCTTGGAGCCGTTAATTTATAAGCCTTTTTTTCCTTTTTGACCCCCATAGGTCACATAAACAATTCTCTGTAAACGCATGATTAATTTCACAGTAGGGTTACTGCATGCATAACCGGCGTTCTCTGCATTATGAAAATAGGATTTTTTGCTGCTGACTTAAATAGCAGACAGCAGTTAATATAATGTTACTAATCAAAGCAGAAGCTGAGATACTAGTAATATTCCTTGTTAATAATTATCGGTCTAATTTATTTTTAAGCACTTTTTGGAGACAGGTTTTATATACGTATCGCGGTAATTTGAGATAATTTTGAATCAGTGCATTTTTTGTGAAATGTATTTCGCTGGAGTCTTTTTATTATTAATTATGGCGCTTTAGCAAAAAATAAATTCAATCACACTGATGGGACGAGGCGCGCGTATTGCGCCTGTTTTGCGTGACGTTGTTCCCGGCCGCCCCACGGCTCCCCTTCATTTGCCGCGCTGGCCATTATCATTAGGCCGCTATTGTTGTTTCGGTCCGCAGGAAAGCCCGCGCGCCTTAGCGGCCGTGTGGCGTTGCGCTGGAGGGATGCTGCACGACCGAGACAAAAGCGGAGACGATGGGATCTAAATGAGGTTTAGAAAGCGGCAGATGGGACACGCTCTTCATCCTCCCAGTAGCACGAGGCTCTGGGAGTGCACGAGGAAGCCTTAATATTCATTGCTTTAATCACGATGGAAATTCTGCGAAAATAAATAATTACATACACGCATATCTATATATATATATATATATATATATATATATATATGTGTGTGTGTGTGTAGATATCTAAGTGATTCATGTACAGAACGTACAGAACACAGAACACTAAATGTACAGAACATAATTAATCTCGCTGTACATTGTCGCTATGACAGAATATCTCTGCAGTCTGTTCTCCACAAATTTAATGTAAATTGGGCACAATAATTTAAAATATACTCTCATTATTCTGCGGATGAAATTTATCCCAAAAGTCAAGGAAATAAAACTTGATTTTTAAGCTGGTTGAATATTAAGATTTTCCTTGCATTATTTCAAAGTCCCTGTCTTTCACTGAAATGCGTGCCCTAAGTCACCTGCATGACAGTCGTTTGGAGGACTTATCTTTATAAGGGTGACTTATGAAGCTGCCATAATATCGCCGTGTGTCAGTCCGAACGCGCGAGGTTACTGATGAGACGCCCTGTTTGTAAATGAGCCGTTTGTTCCAAATGATCATTTTGAGCGTTTTTAGCTTGATAGCAGTCGATAGCTGCTACAGTTTTCCCGGCCCCTAATGATGAAAAAATGACAGGTCAACGGCTGGACACCGTTTCCATCTCAGCCCTCACCCCCCTGTGCGATGCCATTATTGATTGGATGGGTGTATTTCCGCGGTGGGAAAGAGTAAAGCTACAAGTACGCTCTTTGCTGTACGAGCTCTAAAATGTACTATTATTATTATTATTATTATTATCATTATATAATAATAATAATAATAATAATAATGATGTGAAATGAAAATGTAAGGTATTAAATTATTGCACCATGTACCGAAATAGGATTTGCGTTTTTAATGTTAATTTTATTTACATTGTATTTAAAAAGCATTTAGGACGTAAGAATTTAAATTAATAAATTGTTTAGGTGTCACACTGTCGAAGACGTATAGCTTAGATCTGGTAGAATGTAATAGTATAACGTTCCAAGTAGCTACAGTATAGCGGCTTATTATGTTTATGACTGGCTTTTATTAAAACATTTCGTGGAGTTTGGTGGTTATTCTTAACCTGATATTTTAATCATATTCTGTGTAGTTTTCTGTTATCTGGGTGCTAATTGTAACGCAATCGTGTTTTGAGTAAATGGTACTTTCGATAAAATGCATAATAATACCTCTTCTGTCTTGCTTATGTCTATATATATACATATATACACAAAATAATTCAAAAGGATGAATATGTAATGTGATTGTCAAGCAGTAGTCTAAACCGACTACTATCAGAATTAACACGATTAACTCAAATTTATGACGATCATAAATACCCGTGATTAATAACATCCAAAAAATATATTTGGGCTAAACAGGGTTTTGGGGTTAACAGGTCAAAACTGATTATGAGTCATTTTTGGCGCAAGGTGACTGCCGCTCACCCGAAGCCCTCTTCGGCGGCTGCCGCTCCGCTGACATCTCCTTCGGATCCGCCGCACGCTTCCTCCCGTAATGTTGTTAACAAATCGCGTACATATGGTGCGCGTCGATTGGTGAGATCGGAGGTGCGCGGCGGCGGCGGCGGCGGCCCGCGGCTCTGTGCGCGCATTAGCCCCTCTTTGCGGCGCTGAGTGGCAGGCGGAGAGACGTCATTGGCTCCTCGCCACGCGGCTGCTCAGCGCCAGCGCCAGTCCAGGGGCAGCGACTGCGCCAATCACCTCGCGTCCGGCGGCATGCCTCTTTAAAGGCGATAAGTGTGCTGGGGGTGTGCAGTCATTCCTCCAGCGCGGACCGCTAAGTGATTCGGGCTTGCTCCCCACGGCGGACTTTATTCGCTGTTTATTTCGGTTATTTAAGTTCCTCTTCTCGTGTGTCCGATTGCGTGTGACGCAGATACGGATAATGCCCCGTTCCCTTATCTAGTAACACCTTGGATTTTTTCCTTATTGGAGGTAAGCGAGTTATAAAATATTCTGTGTGTTTATTTTTATTACTCGCTATTTAAATAATTAAGACGCGGTGCCATTTTAAGGTCTGATGAAGTCGTGCGCGATATGTTTCATCTTCGTGTCTTTTTGATAAATAAATATACTTGCATAAATGTAGCATTAGCCTGTCATTTTCTTAATATTTGGTTTAATCGGGTCGCGTTAAGTTTCTCGAATTAAAAGTAGGTTAAATGTGCGAATGGCGCACTAACGTCCAAAATCCAAATATTTAGCGAAATTCCTGGCATTCCGTGACTAACGGAAAATGTCACCGCGCTTCACGTTTGCCAGTGTGGCGTAATTTAATGCTGGTTAGGGGTGTATTAAGCACTATTTAAAATGCTCTTCGAAAAGCCCTTCCGTTAGTATCAGGCTATTATTTACGACTGTGGATTCTTGAATTACTACCCGTACCGGCCCACTATTGCTGCTGGTATTACATTGCTTATTGTGGAATTTAATTATAATGTATTTTTTTTAACATCAGAAGAGTGTGTTTAGTTCATTAAAGCAGAAATTACCGAGTCTATACATAACAAAAACGGACCGATCGTGGAAGTTTATACACCAATTATGACCTGATATCGGACTGAACTAAAAACTTGTTAATGATTTCGTTTTTCAGATTTTTTTGGGGGCGGCAAACTTGAAAATGTAGCGGTATTTAGTACTGATTCGATAGAATGAAAATGTAGTGGCATTTGGTACTGATTCGATAGAATGATTTTTGCTGCTAAATACTGAAAACTGAAATACTATTAAGAAACAGAAAATAAATGCTTTTGATTACAGAAACACACCCAATAAACGCACCTCTTCGTATGCGGTCTACGGGACATCGCTTTTATTATAAAGTTATTCACGCCGGTATTTTTTTTTCTGTTCTTGGAATTATACTTGTAAATATATTTAATTCAGATCAAATAAAATGCACATTTTAATTAAATAAGTGTACAATACATTTAATTTTTGTTTCATTTTAATGTATAAATGCGTATAATTTAATTTTAAAAGGCATGCGTTGCACCTTAAATTCAACGATTTTCTAAATTCTTTCTCCACGTCAAATAATAAGAATTTATTATTATTATTATTATTGCTCTTATTGGCACCATCATTATCATCGCTAATCACAGCAATAATAATTAATTACAGTGAACTTGAATTCATGTAGTAATTGTGACTGATTGATATTGTGGTTGATTAATATTATAATTATCACTCCAAGCTTTTGTGGTGTTATATGGCTTTTGTCCTGTAATATAGCACTGCGGCCTAGCAAGCTTCAGCAGTTGGTCCCAGTGTTGTTATTTTTATGGTAATATCGTTTCACTCTTGTTGAACAGCCATTTGAATAGCTGATACATTTCCCAGTATGGGCCGCGCACTGTGGTGCTGGTTCCCACGTCCCTACAGCAGGGTCCCGTCTGGGATCAGGTCCGCAAAGCCCTGGGTTTGATACCCTCTCATGTACACCAGCGCTGATTTGTCCTCTTCTGTCCCCTGTCCCCGGCAGAGGGAGAAGCTGTTTGCCATTGGTGGAGCAGCACCATGGACAAGGCCCTCCTACCGGGTCCCAACGACATCGTGATGGCAACGGCGCCCAGCCCCTTCCAGCAGGAGCCGCTCACTCCGCCCCGGCCTGGCCACCCGTCCTCCCTGAAGCCCAACCAAGTGGGCCAGGTGATCCTGTATGGCGTGCCCATTGTCTCTCTGGTCATCGACAGCCAGGAGCGCCTCTGCCTGGCACAGATCTCCAACACGCTGCTGAAGAACTACAGCTATAATGAGATCCACAACCGGCGTGTGGCCCTGGGCATCACCTGCGTGCAGTGCACACCCGTGCAGCTGGAGATCCTGCGGCGGGCGGGGGCCATGCCCATCTCGTCCCGCCGCTGCGGCATGATCACCAAGCGGGAGGCCGAGCGCCTCTGCAAGTCCTTCCTGGGCGAGAACTCGCCCCCAAAGCTGCCCGACAATTTCGCCTTCGACGTCAGCCACGAGTGTGCGTGGGGCTGCCGCGGCAGCTTCGTGCCGGCGCGCTACAACAGCTCCCGCGCCAAGTGCATCAAGTGCTCCTACTGCAACATGTACTTCTCGCCCAACAAGTTCATCTTCCACTCGCACCGCATGCCCGACGCCAAGTATACGCAGCCCGACGCCGCCAACTTCAACTCCTGGCGCCGGCACCTCAAGCTCACCGACAAGAGCCCGCCCGAGGACCTGGCCTTCGCCTGGGAGGACGTAAAGGCCATGTTCAATGGCGGCAGCCGCAAGCGGGCCCTGCCCTCGTCCCACTGCCCGCCCATGGGGCCCGTCAAGGCCGTGGGCTCCGTCCTCCCTCATATGATCCCACCGGACCTGAGCCAGAAGCGGGGCCGCTTCGAGGAGGACGACGACGCCGACGCCGGGGGCCTGTCCCCGCGCAAGCACCCGCGTAGCTACCCCGTCATCCCCGTGCCCAGCAAGGGCTTTGGCGTGCTACAGAAGTTCCCCACCAGCTCCCTCTTCCCTGGACCCTACCCCTTCCCCGCCTTCGGCTTGTGTCAGCAGAAGAAGGACGACGGAGAGTCTCCTGGGAGCCAGAAGAATGGGGGCTTCTCCGGGCTCCTCTGGCCCGGCCGCAAGGACGCTTTCTACCCCCCCTTCTGCATGTTCTGGCCCCCCCGGACCACCGGTGGCATCCCTGTGCCCACCTACCTCCAGCCACAGCCCGGTGCCCTGGGCTCGCTGTCCGAGAGCCCCTCGCTACGGCAGGCTTTCCTGGACCTCTCGGAGCAGGGTGAGGCTGGCGCTGGCATCGGGGGAAACCCCCGGGCGGGGCTCTTCGAGAGCGAGTGCCCGCCGCCCGCCCCAGAGCCGCGCCCGGCATCCGAAGGGTGGCTCAAGCTGCTGGACACGCCCCCTCTGCAGGCCCGCAAAGCCAACTACCACTCTGCCTTCCGGCCCGTGGTGAAAGACGCGGAGAGCATCGCAAAGCTCCACGGCGGCCTAGAGGACTTTGGATCCGACCGGCACCTCTCTCCTGGTACCAGCTGCAGCTACCAGAGTGAAAGTGGGCCAGACAGCGACGAGGAGCAGGAGGTGGATGTGGAGACCAAGCAGGATGAAGAGGAGAGCGACTTCGCCAGCAGGGGGCAGCAGCAGTCGCAGCCATGCGGCCTGCACCTCCGGGGCCTCGCCGAGAATGTGGGGGACCGGAGTAAAGAGCCGGGCGCCTTTGCTGCCGTGCGCTCCGACAATGTGGAGGGCAAGCCGGTCCTGGCTGTCACTCCGCCTGCCAGTCTGAAGGAAGCGAGCCCCATTCACGTCCTGCTGGAGGACACAGCCTACAAAAATGTAAATATTCTCTCAGGGCTGTTTAGCTAATTATTATTTAAATGCAGCTCTAGGCGGAGTTGATCTATATGCATGACAAGATTGATAGCTGGAGCTCCCAGTAGAAATGAACTATTCAGGGCAGTGTGATTTCCCCTAATAAGGCCAGGCGTGTATTGTTTAATGGCTATGTGTTATGTGTTTCCCTTTGTAACCCCGCCTTGTAGCCCATCTAATCTTTAACCTGTCGGCCCGGAGCCCAGGTGCCTTAGCTGCTCAGTGGGGTGGTACTGGGGCAGCCGATTATAACATGGTCATGCTCTCACAGTACTCAGTGGAAAACTGGGCTGGCTGAAGAAGATGTGTGCCCTTCATTTGGACATACACACACCACACACACACACACACACACACACACACATATATACATCTGTCCATATATATATGAATGTTCAAGAAATAAATTTCTTAACATATCGGCGGGACTTTTTTCAGTTTTTTGTTTTGTTTTGCCCTGCCAGTAGGGGGCAGCACTCAGTAACATCCACCCGCCCTGTATGTCTGCAGGCCCACAAAAACAGTAGAGATGGACAGATATCCTTCACCACCAAAGAAAACAGCAGCCATTCAGGTGAGTAGCTTTCCTGCACTGCCATTCTGCACCTTAAGGAATTTATTTGTTTTTATTCAATTGAAGCGTGCGATGCAGAAGACCTAAATGATTTTCTACACATCATTGCATTGTGATATGCCCTGAGGTGTGATGTTTTGTTTAGAAAATGTCGAGGGGGGGGGAATGTGTTGATTAGTCGAAGATAAGTGCTATTTGGGCTTGATGAAACCACGGAAAAACCATATTCCTCCGTTTTTAAAAGAAATTGCACTTCCTCAAACAGTAATGAGATATTTAGATGTTGCAGATTGCTATTCATGCCTCCAGACAGGAGGCTGGATTAATGGTCCCTCTGTTTTCTCTGTCACCCCCCCCCCCACCCCGGCCCAGATGAAAACAAAGACCAGAGCAACTTCTTTGTCTCAGAGACAGACCCTTCCGGAACAGAGTACTGGAGAGAAAAACCGGGTACGAGGGATGCAGGTATTTGGGGGCGCGGGGGGGCAGGGTGGGCATGCTTATTTGTGGCCCACCGAAATTGTGTGTGTGTGGGGGGGGGCGGTAATGAACAAACAAAAAAAGGAAAAGAAAAGTTTTTATTTCTGATTCTACTGTATTTTTTTTGGGGGGGGGCATTAAGCCTTCAAGAGTTTCAGGAATAACATGCATTAATAGATAAAAGAGGAAATAAGGAGCTGGCGGAGAAGTGGGGCAGCTCCTCACACTGTCATTGGCGAGTCCTGTTGGGACCATCAGGGTTCAGGCAGACTATCAGCTCCGCGCCGGGAAGGTGACAATCACCATTAGAACAATGTAAAATGGGGATAATTGCCTTTCCTGTGCGAAAGCTTCCATTACAAAGATCACAGCTTAGTGCCTTTTATATCTGTCAGAAAGACATTAAAAGTGTTTTATGACATCTGTGCCAACATTTATATTATCTGGCGATAATGATCTCTTCACATAATGTATAATATATTTCGAAAAATTACACGAAACAAATTAAATGAAACCACCTTTGGTTGATTGGTAAATGTCTCCAAGGCCTCTATGGACGTGATTAGAAGTTCTGATTCCAGAGAGAGCCAGGCAGTGTCTTAAGGAGAGTTCTGTTTCTTGGGAGAAAAATAATCTAATTTCCCATTTATGTAATGCAAACTGCCTCAGCTCTGACTCTTCACGGTTAATTGACTGTCAAACGAGGTTGTTAGCCCGAGGCAGCGTCTGAAAATTTGCTTGTCAAATGAGACAGAGAGGAGGAGAGCTTGTGCCTTTGCGAGAGACGGCAAATGTTATGGGACTTAGGGGGACCAGCCATGAAACAGGGGAGAGAGGGAGATTACACAGACAAATAGCATGGATTGCTTCATTTAAGGCATTTTGGGTTGCTGGCGTGTTGTGTGTGTGTGTGTGTGTGTGTGTCTGAGTATGTGTTTTTAGGGGGTGTATGGATGTGCTTGGAGTCGCTTGCAAACACCCATACTCCCGCAAAGCCAGGTGCACGCAAACACACTCAGAAACACACACTCACACAAAGCCAGTTGCACGCAAACACACTCACGGAAAGCCAGATGCACGCGAACACACTCACAAGCACACACTCACCCAAAGCCAGTTGCACGCAAACACACTCACGGAAAGCCAGTTACATGCGAACACACTCGCAAACACATACTCACGCAAAGCCAGGTGCACGCAAACACACTCACAAACACACACTCACACAAAGCCAGGTGCACGCAAACACACTCACAAACACACACTCACATAAAGCCAGGTGCACGCAAACACACTCACAAACACACACTCACACAAAGCCAGGTGCACGCAAACACGATCACAAACACACACACTCACGCAAAGCCAGGTGCACGCAAACACACTCACAAACACACACTCACGCAAAGCCAGGTGCACGCAAACACACTCACAAACACACACTCACACAAAGCCAGGTGCACACAAGCACACTCACAAACACACACTCACACAAAGCCAGATGCACACAAACACACTCACAAACACACACTCACACAAAGCCAGATGCACGCAAACACACTCACAAACACACACTCACACAAAGCCAGATGCACGCAAACACACTCACAAACACCATGGGTGTGAATCCCCAGGCTGATATGTTAACTTCAGGGGGCCAAGACAAGTAAAAAACACAGCACAGAAAAACAAGATGATTTAAGAGCAGAGAGATCAAAGCAGTTTATCTATGAAACGACAGGGTGCGTGTGTAATGGGGAGAATCCAGGGCTCAGCTCTGACATATTTACCGAAACCAAATTCCATGCATTCATAGTCGGATATTTGCCAACATATACATATACAAACAAAGAGTATAGTGTGACTGTTTATAAGTATGTGGCACTATATTTTTATACTTATGTAGCTTGCTGTACCATACATAAAGGTCTCCCCTAACGTACGTAAACAGACAAATTGCAGTCAGAGACAAAATTCCTTGTGATTTTCATATTTTACATCATCAGAGGGTACTGTTTTGCCCTTCAGAACAGTCATTTTCACGAGTAGGTGGCTGTGAGCGTCCTGCTCTTTCAGCCTGTGGGGCTGATCACGGCTGCCTGTCCGACTGAGGTGCAACAGCAACACACTAAATCTGAGTCTGTGTGTAGAAGGATCAGCTTCCTGGATAGCTCCAAGCAAGGCCTTAGCTAAGATGAAGCCAAATTTCGGAGCCCCCAAATGTTAAGGGCCATTTGCTCTCTGTGGGTGGGTTGAGTGTTCATGCCAAGTGAAATTGAGTTACTTAGAGTAACTGGGGGCTGTGGGATTGTGTGGCCACCTGGTGGCAAGAGGTGGAAATGGCAGATTTCATGAGTGACTTTAAACGTACTGTTGGAACCATTTACCATTAAGTCAGCAGGTATGTAGCACATAGGAAAGTTAAAGATTTAAACAACCACTAAAGTTTGTTTGACACCCCACCGAAGTTCACTGAGGTGGACCTATGCCGGACATCCTATGCCGGACACCCCACGAAATTTATTTTATTATCCATTCATCCATCCATCGATTTTCTGAAACCGCTTGTCCTACTCAGGGCTGCGGGGGCCCGGAGCCTATCCCAGAGGCTATGGGCACAAGACAGGGAACAACACAGGACAGGGGGCCACGCCATCGCAGGGCACAGTCACACCAGGCCAATTCATATTTAACCAAATTATGATTTTTCACAGGCGATCAAAGTCAAGATGGCAATTCACCAGTGTCTCTGAAGAAGGACGTTGAAAACATGGAAAAGGGTACGTGCTTCCAAACCGTGCTGGCAGAGATGCTGCCGGTAGGCTTTTAACCGTAAAGGAAGGAGTTTTAATGCACCCATCACCGTGGGCTGTTATCATCCACTAGAACTTTTTGGAGAACCTGGCAAGCGCTCCTGTTTTAGCTGCTTCACTCTGCTCAGATTTTACACTGTTAACAGAAAATAGCAACAGTGAATTACTGAAAAAAGGTAAATGCAAACAGGAAAGGACCTGTTTAAGTCTAACACAAACAAGCACACGGTTAGGAGGTAGGAGTGAAGTTGGAGGCCCTGTTCTGTGGCCTTCCTTCATGTTTCTGACTGACCCCTCCCCCCACCCCCCAGAGGAACTCCAGAAAGTCCTCCTGGAGCAGATCGACCTGCGACGAAGGCTGGAGCAGGAGTTTCATGCGCTGAAGGGGTCGGGGCCTTTCCCTGTGTTTCGTGAGTGCCTCCCCCCC
>JAODKM010000108.1:21127512-21140853 GCA_026780845.1 Petrocephalus sullivani
TTGTGGCTGTATGCACGTACAGTTTCCCACTGCTCTAAAGCTTGTGGCTGTATGCACGTACAGTTTCCCACTGCTCTTCTCTGCAAACTGAAATTTTTGCAGTTACCACCAGATGTTTGACCATCATACAGAAATACTTAAATACAATATTCAAAATGCTCAGTATACCAAAACCACTGACAACTGAACATAGTCTGATCCACTCTAAGCATACTTTTATTACGCACGGTGTGTTTCCCATTCCATGTAGCATTGAGCATGCCTTCAGTAAGTGGTAATGCTTCCAGAAAGTGATAATTGTGTTTTCCCTGTCATTTAGATTTTTTCACAAGCATGGCTGTCTCTCCAATGTGACATGTTCCTGGTGAATAGCACATGTTTTTAAACCATCAGTCTGATCCCATGCTCACCCTCTTAAATGATTATTAAAGTTTCACAAGCATGGCTGTCTCTCCAATGTGACATGTTCCTGGTGAATAGCACATGTTTTTAAACCATCAGTCTGATCCCATGCTCACCCTCTTAAATGATTATTAAAGTTACCAGGATGTTTATAACCCCCCACAATGTAAAGCCACTTCCACAGCAGCGATATTTAAACACCATGCGTACACCCTACAACTCTGTGGGAAAAGTGATAGAAATTATACGTAAAATGTTTGACCAAACACTTGGCTATGGCTTGTGGGACCTGATTCTGCTCAGTTTAAAATGGCATTAAGATTAATGACATATTATATTCTACATATGTTCATGATAGATAAACTACAGTTTTGTCAATAAACGTATTTCAAATTCAAGGCATAAAAATTCCGTAACTAATAAATGAATATAAATGATTTAGGGGAGGCATCCACATCAGCCGTCAGAGCTCAGGCGCAGCGCTTATCCGAATTACGGCCGATTCCAGGCCGATTTCCGTGTACTAGTACTGAGGGTTATGGGCATGAGATTCTGATTCGGGATCAGTGCGTACTGCGGTCTCGTCTTTACGCCAAAACATTTTTTTACATACTTAATAAAAATATTTATCCAAAATATTTCATATCAAGTAAAGTACAAGCTGCTTTTTTTAAAGTGATTCATTTATACAAAAGTTTCTTACTAAAAATATTCAGGCAAGCGCCTCGGCCACCTCTTCGTGTGCCCCTCCGACACCCACGTTTGCCGAGGTAATGATACCGCTTTTCGTATTAACCTTGTACAGCCTATTCCGATAGATGTCGTTGTATGTGTACCGTGTGAATGATGCGACCATGACATTAATACGTACGCGTTATACATTATATTATACATTATATGGCGTAATATGTAAGCGGAAGCCGAGCAGCCGGTGCTGGCGTTAGTCCGTGTCCGTGTATCTGACATCCCCCGTATTACACGCTGATACTAAGGCTGCTGGCTCGGAGGTCCCGCGTTATATATTATATTATACATATATATTACACATTATATGACGTTAGTCTGTGTCCGTGTATCTGACATCCCCCGTATTACACGCTGATACTAAGGCTGCTGGCTTGGAGGTCCTGCGTATCTGTTACACGAAAAACATCATATTCTCAGCAACCCGGATTAAACCTCAGACTGAGGACGTTCTGCGAATTTCACTTGATCTCTGATGTGTTCGTTCTACGCTAAATATGCGTGTGGTTGGGCTTACAGCAGGGGAGTGTGTCTGCTGCCGCTTCTGGATGCGGTTTGGTTTTATAAACCCGAGCGATGTGGCCCAAATGACACCTTTTTGGTTTTATAAACGCGAGCGATGTGGCCCAAATGACACCTTTTTGGTTTTATAAACCCGAGCGATGTGGCCTAAACTGACACCTTTTGGGTTTTATAAACCCGAGCGATGTGGGCCAAATGAAACATTTTTGGTTTCATAAACCAGAGCGATGTGGCCCAAATGACACCTTTTTGGTTTTATAAACGCGAGCGATGTGGCCCAAATGACACATTTTTGGTTTTATAAACGCGAGCGATGTGGCCCAAATGACACATTTTTGGTTTTATAAATCGGAGCGATGTGGCCTAAAATGACACTTTTTTGGTTTTATAAACCCGAGCGATTTGGCCTAAAATTACACCTTTTTGGGTTTATAAACCCGAGCGATGTGGCCTAAAATTACACATTTTTTGTTTTATAAACCAGAGCGATGTGCCCTAAAATGAAACATTTTTTGTTTTATAAACCAGAGCGATGTGGCCTAAAATGACACCTTTTTGGTTTCATAGACCCGAGTGATGTGGCCTAAAATGACACCTTTTTGGTTTTATAAACCCGAGCGATGTGGCGTAAAATGAGGCCTTTTTGGTTTTATAAACCAGAGCGATGTCCCCAAAAATGACGCCGCTTTGGTTTTATAAACCCAAGCAATGTGCCCAAAAATGACGCCTTTTTTGTTTTATAAACCCGAGCGATGTGGCCCAAATGACACCTTTTTGGTTTTATAAACCAGAGCGATGTGGCCTAAATGACGCCGTTTTGGTTTCATAGACCCGAGCGATGTGGCCTGAAATGATGCCTTTCCGGTTTTATGAACCAGAGCAATGTGGCCTAAAATGATGGCTTTTTGGTTTTATAAACCAGAATGATGTGCCCAAAAATGACGCCTTTTTTGTTTCATAAACATGAGCGATGTGGCGTAAAATGACGCCTTTTTGGTTTTATAAGCCCGAGCGATGTGGTGTAAAATGACGCCTTTTTGGTCTTATAAAACCGAGCAACGTGGCCTAAAATGATGCCATTTTGGTTTTATAAACATGAGCGATGTGGCCTGAATGACGCCATTTTGATTTTTTAAACCAGAGCGACGTGGCCTAAATGACGCCATTTTGGTTTTATAAACCTGAGCGATGTGGCGTAAAATTACGCCTTTTTGGTTTTAGAAACCTGAGCGATGTGTCCTCAAACTCAGTGACCCCGTTCTGTTACCTCACTTGGTCTGTCACTTCCTGGCTGAGTTTCTGTTCCTAAATGCTTCCACTTGGCAACAATACCACCTACAGTTGACCGTGGAATATCTAGTAGGGAAAAAATTTCATGATCTGACTTGCGAAGGTGGCATTCTATGGCAGTTCCACACTTGAATTCACTGAGCTCTTCAGAACGGCCCGTTCTTTCACAAATTTAAAAATCATACAAAGTGCTTGCTTTTAAAAACCTGTGGCAATGGGTCTGCATGATTCATCTGAATTGAATGATTGAGAGGTGTGTTCCAATACTTTGTGATATTTACATTAAAGTACGTAACATGAAGGTTCTCAGTCTTCCATGAATCCTTGCTTCTGTAAAAAGCCATTGGAGGTGGGAATAAAATACTGTATTACTTATATATTTTAATGATAAATTTGGCGTAGATTCCTGTTATAGTTGGCCTAAGGAGGATGCATGGATTTCAGTGGTATCCTTCTTTAAAGTTAGAATCCTTCAGTGACGTTCTTGGCTTCTTAATCACTCTTGCGCCCCCTGCTGCTTAGATGTGATACAGACGTCTGCTCACTGTTATGACTTTATGTAGCAGGTGACGCCATGGCAGCAAGACAGCGGCTGAAGGCGGTGCTCATCGACCTCAGCGGCACGCTGCACATCGAAGACTTGGCTGTGCCGGGGGCCCAGGAAGCCCTGTCTAGGTGGGCCGGGCTGCCAGCGCGGACGCTGGTCGGGACGCTGCGGTCCTGTCGCCCTTCTGGCTTTCTGCTCATGGTGTCTCTGTGTCAGGTTGCGGCGCGCCCCGGTGGCCCTGCGCTTCGTGACAAACACCACGAAGGAGTGCAAGCGGACTCTGCTGGAGCGGCTGCGCCGGCTGCACTTCGACATCCAGGAGCAGGAGGTCTTCACCTCGCTGAGCGCCGCACGCGGCCTGGTGGAGCGCCGTGCCCTGCGGCCCCTGCTGCTGCTGGAGGACAGCGCGCTGGAGGACTTCTCAGGTCAGCTTCGTTCACACGTGTCTCCCTGTCTGGCTGTGACTGCGATCTGTGCCGTCAGACGCAGCACCGGGACGCCGGCCCTCCTGCTTACACAGCCACGCCAACCCACAGCGCTCGTTCTGTCGCTGTGGCGTGCCGCCTTACATTGGTGACCAGATAGTGGCAAGGAAGTTTGTGTGTGATGGGATTGCTGGCCTCCAGAGGAGGATCAGGAATGAACTTGGATCTTTCTTCTGTGCCACAGGCATCGAGACCTCGGAGCCCAACGCCGTGGTGGTCGGGTTAGCTCCTGAGCATTTCAACTATCAGACGCTTAATAAGGCTTTCAGGTAACATGGCTGCGGGTGAGAGACCCCTTTGCCCGTTTGTCTCCTGGCTGCAGTTCAGTTTCAGGACATCGATACTGAGCAGTTTTTTGATGAAGGATATTCTGCACTGACCTCCAAAGTCAGACAGCAGGTCCCACCACCACAGCCTGATGGCCAAGCTAACCTGGATCTGACAGCATGCTGCTGGTCCAGCTTCTCCTTCCCCTCAGCACTAACTTCTGCACCTTTCCCTGGAAGGCTGCTTCTGGAGGGGGCTCCCCTCATAGCCATCCACAAGGCGCGGTACTACAAGAAGAAGGACGGCCTGGCCTTGGGTCCGGGACCCTTCGTGACTGGCCTGGAATATGCCACAGACACCCAGGCCACGGTGGTGGGCAAGCCTGAGAAGACCTTCTTCCTGGAGGCACTGAGGGACCTGGGCTGTCAGCCTGAGGAAGCCGTCATGATCGGCGATGTACGTGAAAGCGGGTGGCTGACGTCGGAGCTGAGCCTCACCCACGAGGGTGAACTGGTGGCCCTGTCTTATTAAAGGGCCAGCTGAGCGGCTAAATGTGAACAGCGCACCTACATCTTTGGCTCAGATCTTTGTGTTTTTTATCCTTAATCCACAGTATGGCTATTAATAGACATGCTGTGTCTGTATCTTTAACAGGATGCCAGAGATGATGTGGGCGGGGCTCAGAACTCTGGAATGTTGGGAATTTTAGTTAAAACTGGTAAGAAAGGTTATAAACTTCTGGCAGTCGCCCAGCAGTCTGCTATTGAGGTAATGAGCTGAGATGCACTCTCTGCGAGACCCCCTTTCCAGAGCTGACGTGATGCATGCGTTTGTCCTCCAGGGAAGTACCGGGCCGGGGACGAGGCGAAGATCAGCCCACAGCCCCACCTGATGTGCGAGAGCTTCCCTCAGGCTGTCGACCACATCCTGCAGCACCTGGTCTGATGGCGGACCCCCGGGACGGGGCTGTAGGAGCCCTGCCTGATAGACACGACTCGGGACTGTACAACAGCCGGGCAGCCCCAAACTCACCATGACGACACTCCTGAGCTCTGAAGGGGAGGGGGGTAGGAGGGACGTGTGACATGACTGAATGGACCAGCTGATGGAGCCCTGCGTGTATCTGACAATTACAATGTGATATGACGTGTTTAATGAAGACAGTTGTAACCACGAGACAAATTCACCAAAACCTTCTTCAAAACAAGTAGGAGAGTAAAATAACACTAAGTTTTTAGTTGACTCTTAATTGAGAGTTTGGTCGGTCATCAGTGTTACATCCTGTACTGCTGCGCATAACAGCGAAACCTACACAATGCAATAAGGACATAAACCTGTAAAGTGTGTCAGTAAATGTCTGAAGGCAACAGATTCCGAGTGGAGTGTGTTATGTTAAAGCCACCGAATACATACTCAGGGAGGTGGCTTACAGAAGGTAGAGTAACTAACGGAGCTAAGTGGAGGTCCGTCATGCTGGCAGCGGCCCCTGAGAGCGCAGTCGCCCCCGGTAACCGCGGCCCGCCTCACACCGACTCGTACTCTCGCTCCCACGTCGCGTACTTTTCCGTCAGGTTCCTGGCTGAAGGCTTGGTGTGGGTAATCACCTCCCGGAAGTCATCTGTGCTCACCGTGTCCAGGCGGATGATGGGCACCTTGGCGTTACCTGGGAGGTGACATGGTTACTCCTCTTTGGGTGCACTTCCCCTAAGGAGACTACAGAGTGGTGATGCCATAATGACATCACCCTGGGCCTGAGCACCCCAGCCTTAGCAGGTAAGGACCCTAAGAGTAGCAGAGTGAGGTGTCAGCTGGCTGCGCAAACGGCAGGGTGTACGCTGGGCCGCCCGTGTCTCACCGGCCTCCTGGCTCTCGAGGACGCCGAACACCTTGCGCAGCGGCCTCATCGCAGCCTCCTTGCACACCAGCCTGACGTCTGAGCCAGAGTAGCCCTCCGTCTCCTTCAACAGAGAGTCGGCGATGTCAGCAAGAGGACGGGTGGCCAAATCATCCCACACCCCCCAGTGCCGTTCCCCGCCTTGCCCAGCACCTGTCCCAGCAGGCAGTAGTCCAGCTCCGTGTGCAGATCCACCCCCCCCGAGCTGCTCAGTGGGGGCAGCCAATGCGCGATCATAGCCTGGCGAGCAGGAGCCGAGGGCAGTCCCACCAGGATGCGTTTGTCCAGCCGCCTCAGCATGGCGTGATCCAGCTCCCTGGGGGGGGACATGCTGAGTCGCTACTGCGGGCTCACCCCCCTCCACACGTCCCCTCCCTGCCCACACTCAGCTCACCAGGGCAGGTTGGATGCAGCCAGCACGAATACCAGGTCGTCAGAGCGGGCCAGCCCGTCCATCTGCACCAGCAGCTCGGTCTTCATCCTCCGGCTGCCCTCGTGTTCGGCCCTGGGACGAGGAGGGTCAGGGTGGGTCAGCAGTCCCTCTCCATCCTAACCTGATGTGTGCCGGTTTCTATGTGGAGTAGTTATCCTGCTTTATACAGAATGGCGTTCTCACCCTGGGCCGGACCCTCTCTGGCCCATCACAGACTCCAGCTCATCCAGGAAGATGGTGGAAGGAGCATGGAACCGGGCCAGCTCAAAGAGAACCTGATCAGAACAGACAACTTGTCACTTCTTTCAGTTCTTGAATTAAGAGCCTAATTGGTTACAGTGATAGAGGAGGAGCTTTTCAGCTGGAAGCTGGCTAGGTGAATGACTCCAAAGGCATGCTAACGTGCAGGGAATGTTGGGAAATGTAGGCTGTCTGAGGGCTCAGACCGACCCGAACAAGCTTCTCCGAGTCTCCCCTCCACTTGCTGACGATGCTGGAGGCAGAAATGTTGAAGAAGGTGGTGTGGCACTCAGTGGCCACAGCCTTGGCTAGCATGGTCTTCCCCGTGCCTAAACAAGCGGGAGCACATTGTATTTTGCAATTTTTTTTAATTATTTGATGGTGTATAACTGGACTTCTGTAAATGTTTGTGGCTAATGGAGATTATACCATGGGCACGAAGATGATGGGATGGAAAATGATGGGAATTTTACATGTATCTCTGCCTTTATTTTTTCAGAGAGACATCTCACCATGTTAGCTGTAGCATAGCAGCAGGACGCGAGAGGGAGAGAGGGAGAGAGAGAGATGGCTGTGAGGGAGGACGGGCGAGTGCAGAGGACTGACCAGGAGGGCCGTACAGCAACAGGCCCTTCCAGGGAGACAGGATGCCAGTAAACAGCTGGGGGTACTGGGAGGAGAAATCAAACCCACCATTAAGGTACGTCGGCATCAAGAGACACAAGCAACCTGACTGTTAAGCTTTCGGCCTTGATTTCCCTCAGTATCCCAAACTCACACTTGGAGTCACATTATTATGGAAATCTAAACAAATGATTTTCTTCGCCGTGTCTCCAAGGTAGAGGAGAGAGTCAGCGATAGCAGGTCTACACTGCTGCTTAGAAAAAAAACCTAGAGTCCTGCGTTTTCCGGGGCAGCTTCCAAAAGCAGATTTATCGTCATCAAGGTACAAGCAGAAGATGAAGGGAGGGGTGTCTGGGCCAGATTGGGTGGTATTCAAGTATAGATTTAATGTCACGTTAAGAAATAGCTGCAACGTCCTTTCCTGTACCCTTTACCAGAGGCGTATTCAGAATCGAAGCTGGCGGAGATCTTTTGAGAAATACCACGGTCTCCCTGGGCCCGCACCTTAATGGGGTAGACGACAGCCTCTTTGACTAATCGCTTGGCCGCTTCCAGGCCGATAATGTCGTCCCACTTCACGTTTGGGTTGTGTAAATAGATATCCTTTAGGGGAAGACAGGGTAGAGATTGGGTTTAATTAATGGCATTCTCACACACGCAACAAGGCACAGCACTTCCCTCTAGTGGTGCATGTGAAAAGTGCATTGCAAAGTCAAGTCCTAGCATCCTATACATACAGCACTCACAGACAATCTTGGGATGCTTGCTTAGTTCAGTAAATATACTGTTATCATTTATTCTTTTCATAACAAAAATCATTGCTTTATTAATTTTTTTTTACAAAAAACATATCACAGAAATAACCAGTGGTTTTAAGTAAAACATTAATCTCAAGGAGTAATAAATTAAAATTAAATTAATTAAATTAAATAGTTCTAAATGAGTGGTTCTGAGTTTTAAAGTTCATTGACGAGCAGCAAACACTTATGTTCAGTATGTTAAATATTGCTTGTCAATGTACTTTTGTTATGAAACTAATACATTTGCAACATTTTTACAGTTTATTGCAAGTGTACATAGATGTTCTGCGAGCACTGTATTTACTTTGTATTATGAATTTTTATTAGCATATTGTTACAAAATGCTGTACAGTATATTTCTGGGGGAAAAAACTATAAATGCATCCCTGACCATCTCAAAAGCCCCTATAACTGGAAATGTGGAGATCAGGGACTCGCAGCTCAGAGCATTAACAAAGTATGCTTCCACTTATCATTAGCTGGCTGTAGCCATCATCCAGGTCTGTAGAGGCTCTATATGTGTTTCTAGAACCACCAAACTAGTCCATCTCCTGCCATTACTCATACTGGTTCTTGTACACAATTCCACTGTAATTCCATCAGTGGATTTCATGCTGTGGGTATCCTGGTTATTAAGTGATGCATTTTTATCCCTGTGAATTATGAGTTCTGCTGTGCAGCACTGGCACAGTAGGTAGAGTGGATGCTAAGAAACTGGATTTGCCCTACGGAGATTGCTGGATTCAATACTTTTGGTTGTGTCAAGCACACGATACTCTAACTGTAGAGCGCAGAAGGGATACAGCATGGAAGTTGGGGCATGAAGATAGGGTTAGGGTTAGATACATGAAGGTACATCCCCTATGATTCACACTGGTGGGTTAGGGTTAGATACATGAAGGTACATCCCCTATGATTCACACTGGTGGCTGAATGAATGAATGTTACATGTATATAGTGCTTTTTAAGGCACCCAAAGCACTTTGCAGAAGCAATGTGGAGCCACTTCAGCCACCTTCACTGTGTGGCCCCCACCTGGGTGACGCGTCGGCGGCCATTCTGCCCCAGTACGCTCACCACACAGCAGCTATTGTGGCGTCAGGCAGGAGGGAATTAGGATTCTGGGGATGATTAGGAGGCTAGATTTTATAAGGCTACAGTGGCCAGTTTTAGCCAGGGTATTGGTGCACCACCCCAACTCATTCAAAGGATGCCCAGGGATATTTCATGACCTCAGTGAGTCAAGAGCTCTGTTCTGTCTCATACAAAGGACAGCACAATTTTTACAGCACTGTTTCCCCGTCACTGCACTGGGCCAATGGGATCCACACAGACCACAGGATGGGCTAACCTGTTGGCCACACCAACACCTCTCCTAGGTGGCCTCCCATTCAACTGCTGGCCTGAACCTGCTTCCCTTCAGATGGGACTACTTCACCCCCATTGATTCACCCGGTAGCTCATCCCTCACCTTGCTGATGACTGCGGCCAGCTCCCTGTTCTCACTGCTCATGCTGCTGAAGGCACTCATTGGCTTCAGCAGGCGTTCCTGTGACGGTGGGAGAGATTGCGCGGTCGTGGCATCAGGTTACCTTTGAATCATTTAACCTGCACTATTTATGACCCACGTATTCAAACAGCAGTACAGAAAATGCCCGACCCCTTAACAGCCCTGCAGCCTGCTGCCCCCGGGCCTGAACTTGATGGGTGTCACATGCTAGATGGGTGTCACATGCTAAGAGGGACTGTACCGAGGGGTCGAGGCCACAGGTCAGGTCACCACTGCGCCCTCTAATGGCATCCAGGCAGCGATAGTCCATCGGGTGGCTCTGCAGGGCGAGGGGGATATCCAAAGAGGTGAGAGGCAGGAAAATGCTCATTTAAGGAGACTCCCTCCAAAAGCAGCCTTACCCGTTTTGTCTGTGTTCCATCCAGTGCTCCATTTCGGAAGGCGGGCGCCACACTCAGCCCAAAATCAGCCGACTCTGGTGGCGAAGACTGTCCATTTTCCTGCAGGACACAGAGAGGTAATGAGCTTCGTCACAGGCCTGCCCAAAAGAGGAAGGTGACTAATTCCCAGATCGACAGGGAGACATAATAGATTCCCATTATTCATTTTCGATGTTTGTCTGTTTGTTCCTACATGCAAGTCTGCCGCTTCCCTCTCTGCCCATTCTAAACATTTCCATCATTGATTATTATTAACATTTTGTGTCAATATTGTTAATGTCTCACCCCCAGCACCTTATGTACGTAGCACATTATTTCACCTCATGGGACTTTTACTTACACAAACATGTTTTGAGGGCAGGACAAAAATGATTTGTTCAGAGAGAATCTCTGGTTGGTCAGATGTCAGACTAACCGATCCAATCAGATGTCTTGGTCCTGCCTCCTCAAGTTGCTTGGACCCACCTCCTCTACAATCTTATTGGTTATCTCTCTGAACCAATAATTTTTCATTGTGCCCTTAGAACACATTTCAGTAAGTGAAACTCCCATGAGCATTATTTCACATATGCAGTGGACTGAATATGGTTGGTGTGACAGTAAAGCCTCATTTGATTTGCCATAACTTTGACAAACTGCATATGGAGATGAGTGTCCTAACAGCTGGCTAACAGCTCTTCATTTCGGTGGCAGTACCCCGGCATGCATACGGGAAAACGCTGCGCACTCACACTTGCAGATCTGCTGCCGTCCCTCACCACCACCTTGGAGTCTGTCTTCTTAATCCTGGAGGGGGGGGCATGCAGCGAGCTTAGCCTGGGTAGGGTCTGGGATGCCACACTGGGGGTTCTGTGCAGAGAAAACAGCAGGCCGGGAGAGGCTCTCCATTTGCTCGCGTGACGGGGGATGTGTTTGCGCGGCTTCCTGGACGTACACATTCCAGCTGCACCATCCCACCATAGTGCACACATCCCCAGGATGCTACACCTGCTCAGTCGTTCACTTCTGTGCCATTTTACCCTTTACCGTTAATGTTAAAGGTCAATATCTATAGTCCAACAGCCCTGCCTGTCCTGGGATCCCCTGCCTTTAATTCCCAGGTCCAGTAGCTAGTAACTTACCAGTAGAGGCTCACCTTTTTGTAGCGTGACTGTGAGCCTGTCTGCCTTCACCTGTATCTGGGTGGGAAAAGGCCAGGCCACTGTGAGCAGCCGGCTACTGCGCGGCAAACAGGACATGTGACAGGAACGAACAGGACGTGTGACAGGAAGAGTAGTGACTCACATGCTTCTGGCACCTTCTTTGCCAGCTTGGGATACTTATGGAACTTGATGAAATAATAACTTTCGTACTCCATCAGGATAGTCTCCAGGTCCACATTGTCGCACATCTCGAACCTGCGCAGGCACGCACCGCTCTCCTGCTGCAGGGCGCTGGCAGCTTCCACGTACCTGAGCACATGTGGGCACTCAGCTGTGCTCGCAACCAAAGCACCACACTTTACAGCAGCCGTACCACCTGCAGTGAAGACTAAGCAGTCCACCTGGAGCTAAGCAGGTTTGGGCCTGGCCAGTACACGGATGGGAGACCAGCTAGGAAAGCTGGGTTGCTGCTAGAAGAGGTGTGGTTGTGGCCAGCAGGTTAGTGCATCCTGTGGTCTGTGGGGATCCCAGTGGCCCCAGTGCAGTGATGGGGGCACCATGCTGTAAGAAAGGTGCTGTCCTTCGGATGAGACGTAAAACCAAGGTCCTGACTCTGAGGTCATTAAAGATCCCTGGGTATCTTTTGGAGGGCAGGGGTGGTATCCCAATGCCCTGGCTAAAATTGCCTACTGTTATCAAATCTGGCCTCCTAATCATCCCCCATATCTAACTGGTGAATTTTCTCCTGCCCCTTCAACACCTTAGCTACTGTGTGGTGTTGCATCATCCAGGTGGGGGCTACACAGTGGTGGTGGTTGAAGTGGCTCCCCATTGCTTCTGTAAAGCCCTTTGGGTGTCATGAAAAGCATTATTTAAATGTAACATTCAATGATTTGTAGTGCTGTTAGAAGTGTAATAATACTTACCCTTCTTCCATCAGGTGGTAGTAGATTAGAATCAGCAAATTTCGCCTTCTGGTTTCAGTTCTTATCTCCTCCTGAAAGGATTGGTGAAATCGCGTGTAAATTTGTTCACATTCTTAATGAATCTTTGATTAATTCCAAACTTCCCACTGGGATGGCATGTTCCATTTCTAGCCACTGGGTGGCGCCGGACGTCTTTCAGAAGCAGGAGCGTCCGGGTATATAATGTGAACGCGCCGGTGTCATGTGACCGACATCTCCATGGCAACCGTAAGTATGTTTCCCGGCGCATATAACTAACAGGACAACCTGCAAACAGGCAAAAGGTAGCTCGATACAACCCGAAATGGCATCGCTTTGTTCTCGATTAGGCGGAATGGTTTCTCCGTTTCATATCGCGATTCCTGTGCCTAATGCAGCCGTACTTACAGCCTCTCTGGCCTGATTCGCCGTCTTTATGGCCTGGTAAGATAGCTCCATCGTCCCCCAGCTAGAAGGCACGCATTAGTGTCTCGTTTTACGGCGCTTTGTAAAACAGTCTCAGCCAGTCGTCCGGCTACCTGCCCATACTACTCAATGGGGGTGCGCGTATAAGGTGGCGCGTGTTGGTCGGCGAGAGCCTCCTGATCTGTGATCTGATTGGCTGCGGCTCTGTCTCTCCGGCCTGTGATTGGGGGATTCCGGGCCGGATAGGGTACGTTAGGTAGGCTGCCCCCTAAGTGCTGTGGGCATCTGCATTCGGCACGGGACTCTGCTTCAAAGAGTCCCGTCGGTGTCCTTCTTCTTCTTTTTCATATTATTATTATTAATGATCACCATAATAACCATATTTAATTATTTGTAAATATTATTATTATTATTATAACATTAATCATAATAATGATGATAGAATTATTAATGGGGTGGCAGGGTGCTTAGCACTGTTGTCTCACACCTCTGGGACCAGGGTTCAGGTCTCCGCCCAGGTTTCCTGTATGTGGAGTTTGCATGTTCTCCCCATGTCTCCCCGGGTTCCCTGTATGTGGAGTTTGCATGTTCTCCCCATGTCTCCCCGGGTTCCCTGTATGTGGAGTTTGCA
>JAODKM010000108.1:21144482-21171365 GCA_026780845.1 Petrocephalus sullivani
TCCCAACGACCATCAAACACACAGCACACACAACCAGCATCCCAACGACCATCAAACACACAGCACACACAACCAGCGTTACTACACAGGCCCAGAAGTCACAGCCACTCACGACTGTGTGTGTCCGTGAGCACCTGTGTGCACACCTGTGTGTGTCCGTGGGCACGTGTGTGCACACCTGTGTGTGTCAGCACCTGTGTGCACACCTGTGTGTGTCCGTGAGCACGTGTGTGCACACCTGGGTGTGTCCGTGAGCACCTGTGTGCACACCTGGGTGTGTCAGCACCTGTGTGCACACCTGTGTTCATAAGGTTTCTCCATGCGAATGCCTAGTAGAGGGTGTGGGGAGCCACAGTCCCACCCATCCAGGACATGAAGCCAACACGGAGGAGACCTGGGCCCCAAACATCCAGAGGCCCCCCGGGAACCCCAGAAGGACCACCGCAGGGACAATTACAGCCCCCACCCAGAAGAGGGCAGAGGAGCGCTCCGGGGGGGGGGGGGGAGACATCCGGCAGCCACAACGCAGGAGCCCCAGGGGGCCGTGGCGGCGATCACGCAGGCTCCGCCAGCGGCCGGCCACCCCCGGGGAGACCGGACCCCGGGCCCAGAGCTCCAAGGGTCCCCCCACCCCCCAGCCGGGGCCCGACAGAGCCGGAGGGGCCAGGCCCCGCCAGCCAACCGCCGAGAGTGAGCCAGGCACACACCAGAGCACCCAGCCCCGGACATCGAGAACCGCCGAGAGTGAGCCAGCACACACCAGAGCATCCAGCCCCGGGCATCGAGAACCACCAAGGCATCGGCAGCCGGGGGTCTCACCCACCGGCAGGGAGTGTAGCGGGGGGGAATAGAGCCTGAGATGTTATTCCAGGTGGAGTCTAAGACCCAACCTGACACATGCACAACAGACGATACTTATTAGTGTATATACACACTCTCTACAAACACACTACCACTGCACAACAGAATTTAATTTCAGCGTTTGGTCATTATAGTAGTCTGAGAGAGATATTCTAAAATGAAACAAGCAGCCTGACTGTAACTTCAGATTAATCCTGAGTGTGATTAAGTGTGCAGAAATCACAACAGGCTCGGAGAGCTCTTCCACAAACTAGGATGGAACAGGTCTGTTCTGGGTTCCCAAAGATAGAAAGAATTTGAAAACAGAATTCTTTATTGTCTTTCAGTTAAGTACACATGTTTAAAAACATGGACAAATGCTAGACTTTCTATATGAAGGAGGTTGAAAAGGAGGTCTCAGAACAGCCCAGATTCTGTGAGGAATGTGTTGGCCTCCAGGAGCAATGCCTTCACATAGACACGGACCGTGTAGAAGAAAGTGAGAAAGTCCTGCGTACTGAAGACGGTGTCTGCCAGGGCAAAGCCCAGTGTGGAGGGGATGAAGCCCCTACCGTACTCCACCATCCAGGTTCCTGCACTCCACTGCACAGACGTGGCATCTCCCACTGCATGCAGGACTGTGTCGCCTGGGGAAACAGGTACGCCGTTCTTGTCAACCCATGTGATTACCCAGTCAAACTTGCTGGACTCTACCATTGAAACATTTAACTGTGCATTGTTGTAGCATTCCGACTTGGTCTCACCAGGATAGTACATTTCACTCTTTGTGGTGCCCTCTTTCCACTGTCGAAATGTCCCAGAGATGACCGTGTCAGATATTTCTGCCCAATAGCGACCTGGTGAGTGGAGGAAACGAAAAACTATATAAATGTGCAATACCAGCAAACCTACATGATAGGTTGGATAGATGGGAAAAGAACAGGGATGTGGGATTTATGTGCTACGTTTCCTAGTGGCAGGCTTTACCAAGCTCATCCCTGTATTTCTCACCTGAGTGTCCGCTTGTGTCAACTGCGGTGCCAAAGAGCAGCACGTATTCTGTCAGCGAGGCGTGCAGTAAGCACATAGAACCCATCCATCCTCCCGCATTCACAAAGAGCCACTGCAGGTCCTCGTCAGGCAGGATGTGACCCGGGTACTTCCTGCGAAGCTCCAGCACCACTTTGGAGAAGGCCTGTTCTGGGTCCTGGCCTGTTACAAGCACAGAATGCAAAGGAACTCATGGACCTAACCTCCTAGTGATTAATGATATGTGGTCAAAACATGGGTAAGAGCAGACACCAATAGTATCCAGTAAGCTTAACATTTTTTTTGAAAGACATCTTTTTTACTGAATATTTAATATTACTTTAATCAAAAAATAAATAAAATAAAAAAGGATAATTTATCGACAGCCGTCTGCTAAACGACCAACTAATTGACAGCACATTAGACTTTCAAAAACATCAAGATGGTTTACTGTTTTAGATTATTACTCATAAGAGCAGGAATGTGGAACTTAGGGAGTGCGGTCAGGCCATGTTGTCGGTGGATGTTGCTTTCATTAAATAGAATTCCTTATAGAAGTTTAAGGATGCTTCTTTCCTATCGTTAGCTATTAGGGAAGTAAGAAGGATAATTTAAGGACAAGCTTGATTTAAGTCCGTCATAACAACACTGTAATATTGCGGAAAAAGTTCTGCAAACGCAGTGTAGCAAATTTATCAGCATTTCCAAAGGTGAACTGGAGCGGTGACTAGGTCAATCTTCCGATAGTCACAAAATTCACCCCGCCAAGTCACCCGCAGGCTCCCCGTACAAACCACGCAGATCTCGGCACATTAGAATGCACTGCGTGCGGAAATCTGGCGCGCCCCTCCCCGAGACCTCAGTTACCGAGCATGGGGGGCCGCTCGCCCAGGATCACGGACACGGGCGGCTTTACATGCCAGTACTTGCCTGCGTACTGTTTGGCCACTTTAGCGACATCGTCCTTGTTAAACACGTACTGTTTACTTTCCATCCAGTACCGCAAGTACTGGACGACCAGCACCAAGACTCCGAGTGTCACCACGAGTTTTAAGAAATTAGTGATGAAACACATCTTTGGGGCCCGATTACATGTAGCTGTGACTTATAAACAGCTCAGTGTAAATGCACGCCACTACGCGGAACTCCCAGCAGCGAGCCCGGCGCTCGCGCACGTTTCATTGAGTCTCCGCAGACCGGCGCAGGGCACCAAGGGGCGGGCTCTGCCGCTTGAAAATGACGTATCATGCAGCCAATCGGGAGGCCAGGACCAGCTCGACCAATGAGGGCGCACGGAATGTCTCGCGAGCACTGTCCGTCTATCGCGGACGAAATGGTAGCCCAAGGTATTAGTTGTTGCACACTGTCGAGTATGCGTTTTAATCAAAATAAGTAGGCAACTCATGCTATTTAATCACACCGTCGGACATTAGCCATCATTTTAGGTTATATCTTTGTTAACATAGATACTATTTTACCATAAAAATAGGTTTTATTTTACAACGCATTTCGGCTTCAGCTCTAATATCACCATGTCTGCCATATGAAATTAAATTGAGTGAAACTGCCACGGCATAACATATTTGGGCATCGAGCGCGAGTCGGCACGCGCATCTCGCCCCGCCGCGCGGACGACCTTTGGCCGCGGATCGGCTCACGAGACCGCGGGCTACGTTTCGCGATGCGCGAGCCGCGCGCCGCGCGCGACCTACAGGCGCGCCAGATCGAAAGCGGCGCCAAAAGGCGCGGCGACGAATCGCGGCCGAGAACGCAGGGTCTCGGGACGGAGCTGGCGCGAGCGTGCGCGTGCACGCGTCCTGTGACCATACCGCCGGGAGCGGCGACCGGAGCTGGCGCGAGCCCGAGCGTGCACGCGCGTACGAGCCCGCCCCCCCGCGTCCCGTGAGCGTGCCGCCATGAGCAGCGACCGGCAGAGTTTGTTTGATCCCGGAGGTAAATTCCCCTCCACGGCGTCTCGCCTTTTTGGGTTTTAAGGGTCTTCGAGCCGGCCGGCCGGCCACGGAAAGCCGTGCCGAGGGCTTCCCGCATACGGCCGCCTGTGCAGGCGCGTCGGCTCCGGGCTGCTGTGTGAGCGCTGGGCAGTAACCCCCCGGCTGCGTGCCTCGGGGCCGGCCGCGGTCTCTGTCGCCTAAGCGAGCCCGCCGACGCGTAGCACGGCCGCTAGGCGGACGCGAGGGAGGCCGAGCGCCCCGAAAAGCGCCGCTGTTCTGTCAGAATGTCCTACCGCAGCATAGAATTATAGTGGTATCTACCGACAGTAACCCATAACCATAACCATAACCGTGCGCTCACGCAGCTGTTAATCTTCAAGGAACATGTACAAACATGTGGTGGTAGGGAAAATTTATGGGCGTGTATCCTCGAAAAGAGAGAAGTGGTCGTGCGCATGCGCAGCAGCCGTTGGTAGGACATCTCGATAAGTAGGAAGAAATGACAGAACACCGGCTTGCTATCAGGGGGGGGGGTGTATAGGCGCCTTTTATCTCTTACTAAAGCAGGGCGGACTCAGGGCTTTAAGGAGGGTGAAATAAAGTGGATGCCGCCACCTGACTGTCACACGATTGGCATGACAATGACACCCCATAATGATAGGGAAGGGGAAAATCACGCCTGGGGTATCACACCCCGGGCACGTCACCCAGGAGGCCACAGGTGGGCAGGGGCCTAATCACGGTGCCCGTATCTGTAGTGCCCTTAAGCCGCGTGGCTGTTTTCCTAAAGGGATTGTAAGCTCCCTGGCCTGTAGCCTGAACACTCGGATGGTCTGTCCAGAGCACCAGCACTTGCGCTACAACCCGCTGCGTGGGTCCTGGGTCCTGGTCTCCGCTCATCGGATGAAGAGGCCCTGGCAGGGGCAGATTGAGAGGCCTCCGGAGGAGGACGTCCCTCGCCATGAGCCCACCAATCCGCTTTGCCCTGGCAGTCGGAGGGCCAATGGAGAGGTGAGGCTTGTGTTTACGTGATCTAATAAAGCCAGTGCTAATCAATTGAACTGGAGTTTCATCTGATGGTTTATTTATTAATAGATATGAATCTGTACAGTGAGTTATTGGGTCACTAGTACAGCTCCTGACTGCAAGGCTATGCTGGCCAAGATGGATGATCGATGGATGATAGACGGATAGTTCAGCCCAAAAAGGGAAAAAAACATGGAGATAAAGCTTGGAAATGCACACATTTCAAAGCCAGTATATCTTTGTAGGTATACGTAAATAACATTCTGATTCATTTTGCAAGACATTCCTTGAAGTATAATTTGATTTTAAAGAATTTACTAAAATGTAACATGTTTGCAAAATCAACAGAAGGAAGGATAAAGATCAGAATATAAATGGAAACTGGGATCAGTGGGGTGGGATGTCAGTGAGGTAGCCCGAAAGCTTGCCAGATGTGTGGCAGCCTTGTCAGGGATGTTGGGCCGCCACACCTATATTGGGGTATTTCTATCAGCAGTCTTCTCAAATGAGGAATATGAATCATTCATGTGGCGCTTACAGTTTCAGGTTTTATTTGCCCTAGCAGGGAATACATTTTATATTGTTCAGATCTAATTAGAGAATTGTTTATGCAGTTTTTTTTTTTAAATTGAAATGTTTTGCCTTGAAAGTTAATTGTTGTGATGCAAATGTGTATACGGCATCAGATTAGTTTGAACTACCTTTTGAAAGTCCATTCACATCTTTCCTTGGGGAGGGGGGAACAGATTAAACAAGCAGATATGATTGCGCGCACAAATCACAAATTTGCTGTCAGAGCAGACCATTTCAATGTGCTGATTATCCCATATCCGGAGTTTTTTTTCCTTCTCCTTTTTGGTTGCTGTGTTATTAATTTCACCCTGAGCTGGACAGAGAATGGCTTGGCTTGCGTAAATATCAATGGTTCAACACTGAACAGATGGGTTGGAGTCAGCACAGTTCGGGCATTCAAGCATTCAGGTGAGGAAAGTGCTGTTCCTCTAAAATCTTCTGTCACACTTTTTGCCCTATATTCACCAAAGGAATAAGAGATTGACTTTAATCGCAGTTGCTGAGACTAATGCAGTGGCCTCTGTGTAAAACTGCAGCTGTGTCATGGCTCCTGTATTTTCCCTCTTCTTTGCTTTTACATTACGTGACGTGTTCCAGTGTGAAACCAAATTCCTGTGCTGACTGAATACCCCATCCTCCACTATCCTGTCTAATAGTGTTTATGAAACAGGTTTAAAAGCCACGCATATTGCACATAACCTTTTCAAATTTTATCAGAGTGCAACCAGTGTAGAAATGTGGTTCGTTTTGTCCAGGTATAAAAACCTAACTATTATACCTTGTTATTAGCATACATTGCAAAAGTTAATGCATTGTGTTTTTTTTCTTTGATACAATCCGGATTGTTGATTAAAAGTTAATTTAAAAGTTATAAGTATGGAATGCATACTTATTTTAAGGTAAAAATGTTACTCAATATCAATTTTAAAAATTTGGGCTACTGTGCAAAAATGATTTTGATGTAACTTGGTCATGGAAAAGATGAAAGTGAAATCTAGTCAGCCAATATTGTGAGATTAGCATAAATTCATACAATTCTGTCATGTTAATATTTTATTCATCCATCTTTTTAGCCATTTGTTCAGTGCAAGGACACAAGGTAGGGTACACCCTGGGCAGGATACCAGCCTGCCACAGACACAGATGAACATCAAGGGTAATTTAGTTATTTTAAACCCTCAACTCTGGAGTTGTTAGGTCACATTGCCGCACAGTAAAATATTGCACTATTCCAATTAACTCTTTATTTCCACTTAGTTCATACTGTCCTTGCAATTCAATGGTTTAATGATTTATGGGCTTTGTCAGGAATCTCCCTTTTATGTGGGTTTGGCTAATGCTACCTTCTCTGTATGCTTTATATGGAACTTGCTATTCATTTTTAACTTTCACAGATGCTTGCTTGTTCATAGGGCTGAACGATGTATAAATTTCACATCGAAATCACGATTTGAAACAATGCAATTAGCAAATCGCAAAGGCTGCGATTTAGGATATACATTATACAACACATCTGACCCAGGGTTTCAAACTGTCGTGAGAATAGTTTAACAGATTCATTCCGTCCTCCTTGTGTGACAGTCAGTCTCACCAATCAGAAGTGCCGTGCTCCTCGTGTGCCAATCATGCTCACTAATCAGAAGTGGCCCAAAGTGACTGCGTATACGCCCACAAACAGACACATGAAACCCAAGGAAAATGTTACATTGGCAGTGCAGAAATATATCTGTGAATTACCTACCTATTTACGGTCAGATTGTTCACAGAAAGGTCCTATTATTAGGGCTCCAAGCAGTGTTGTGTTACACTTACGGCGGGAGAAACGACCCATAGTAGCAGGCTGTAGGGTTTAGCCCTTCCAAAGGGCGTTTATTCGGGAAGACAGGGTATAAATTGGGTACAAACGGGAGTAAGCGTGAGCGCTAGCAGACAATGCATAGACAAAGACCGACAGGGGAGACCGGACTGGGGTGGACTAAATATATCAAAACACTAACAGCAGACAAGAAACAGCTGGGAACGGAAGGATTCTCACGAGGGAAATGAGGGGGTGTGGCACACAGGAGGAGCAGTCGGATAGGGCATGACAATTAGGTGTACATTTACATTTACAGCATTTGGCAGACGCCCTTAGTCAGAGCGACTTACGTAAGTGCTTTAAGACTCTACAATGAACTTTTCCCGATACTAGCTCAATAAAACCCAGGCTATGAATACCATCGGTCCAATACTCAGTTCGGAAAGGGACATATTTTTTTTATTTTTTTTTTTTTTTAGAGGAAAAGAGGTCATGGTATGGTCAGAAGTGCTAGTTCAGATATTTCTGAAAAAGGTATGTTTTAAGTCGTCGTTTGAAGACATTCAATGAATCAGCTGTTCGGACATCTAGGGGGAGTTCATTCCACCAACTAGGCGCCAGAACAGAGAAGAGCCGAGATGTGTGTCTTCCTTGTGCCTTGAGGGGTGGTGCGCTGTATCATTTTTGTTAGAATAAATACATTTTGGATTCAATTAACATATTTCCAGTCTTATCTATGGATTAATGTATAGCGCAGTTGTGCTGAATTAGTTTTTTATACACATATAGTGAATACTGAACTGAGTTTAAAAGAATTCGCTAATGAAATTGCAATCGCAATATCTGTCAGATTTTTTCTTAAAATCGTTCAGACTTACTTGCTCAGTGATAAACAGTGAATACTTTTTTTTGCAATGCAGCCTCATGCTTAGAGATGCAAATGGCCACTAACATCAAAATGAGTATCATATAAAATGTGACAGGGATTGACAGGGAGGGGCTGTATGGAGCCATTTCAAATGGTATGCAAGTATCTTATCCTGCCAGGTTCTTGAAAGCTTTTTCTTTCGTTCATGAAGCAATTGTTTATATTTGCATTTTATAAATATTTTTCTGGAGGTAAGGTTTCTGTGTTTTTCTTGACAGGTGAACCCCAACTATGAAAGCACCTTCATATTTGACAATGACTTCCCTGCACTCCAGCCAGATGCACCAAATCCTGGTGAGTTTGAGGTTTTCAGACATATCAGGTAATGTATCCTGTATATTATCATCAGTATTGCATGATGTGTTAACTGGTAAGGTTTTTTTTTTGTTTGTTTTAAAACACTTTATACTGCAGGCAAGCTCTGCTTCTGTCAAATACTGTGCTGCAATGAAAACCTGGGTTTAGCCTTCTGGGACCTGGCGCCCCCATTATGGAACGATCATTTTAGGGACTGAAACAAGCTGTCATACACCCTCCTGGTAGCAGTGGTAGAAATGGGGTGTTGAAAACCTGCTGAGAGATGGGATTATGTTGTGCCAGTCACTGGTTTGTTTCACCCAGTTGGAGCCTATAAAGTAGCAGAGAGGAAATGGGTTAGACCTGTCAGTGACTGAGCGCACACTGTAATCCCACCCTTTAAGATTTGAAGGCTGACTTCCCTTGCTCCCTACCTGCTGGGTAAAATCTGTGGAGATTGCTTGACAAAGGCAGGGTGCGTAGCTGTGTGGGCCTAAAAGTGCAATTTTGCGGAGTGAGCTTCCTGCCAGCCAGACAGTAAGAGCTCAGCTCTAGTGAGCTGAAGTGTTAAGCGTTTCACCAACTTGAGTTTTTCTTATCTAACTTTGCCCTCTTTGTTTTCAGGTCCCGGAGACCATCCTCTCTTCCAGGCAAAACCTGCCAATGGGGTTTGGTGAGAGAAAGTAGTTTTGTTTTTTTATGCCTTATATCGTTTTGGAAAGAACCTGAAGTGCCTGTTAGGGTGTGCATGTACATTCTATCTATATACTTTTTACGTATGTGTTTTTAAAATTTTCATAATTTTTTTATGCCCATGTCTGTAATTATAGTTGACTTTCACACCACATAATATAATTTTTTTTTATTTTGATGCTAAGTCATCAGTTTTATTTAAAATAAATAATATCTGGGTCATATGCAAGCAGGTCGGTTAATGTAAAATTTAAGCAAATTAGTCAAAAGTGCAGGTTGGGCATCATTTTGTCTTAATTAATATTAGTGGTTTGAGTGACGGTCAGGTTCAGTTAACCTGTAAGTTTGGGTCGCTCGTGAAATAGACCTATGCATCATACTAGACCAGAAGGACACTAAGCCATGGTCAACTGCATCCGAAAGGAAGGGGCAAGTGTGTCTCGACCACTGGCGTGCGGAAACTTAGAGACGAGCAGGGGTGAAACTCTTGGGAACATTCCAGAAATTTTGTCTATACTAAAACTTTTTCTTGGACTATATGTTTATCCCCATATGTGGTCATTCTGGTCATTCTGGTCAGTAGTAGCCAGTCTTTTGGATGAATATTAAAGTAATGCAAAAATATTAATGTTACACTTTATACTCTTATTTTATCAAGGCATCAAAAGGTAACATTTTTTATGAAAGCCTAAAATCATGTCTTTAACTAAAGTAGACAAAATATAAGCTTGCAAAATATAAACCTACTTGTTTCATACCCTGCTACCCTATTTCATGCCCTAATAGTATGCAAAGAAAATAGGAAACATTTACTTTTCTGTTCATTTTTAAGCTATTTCTGGATGTTATAATAAAATTCCCCTTGTAGCCATCAGTTTGAATATATCAATAACTATGCTGTAAATATAAGACAGAAGTAAACATTCTGTCTGACCTGATTGCACGGCCTGGATGTGGACTGGAGTCTATCAGTTGGTGACATTGCTGTAACTGTGAAAATGTGTTTTACTGCTGCGGAGAGGCATAATAAAAGTAATCCTCCCCCCGCAAAGTTCTGCTATTGTACATTTTTCAAAACTCTTAGTACCACAGTTTTTTTCAGTATCTCTTTGCTGTGGAACCCTATTTCACAATGTAGACTAGATGCCAGTAGTGAGGAATGATGATGATAACTGTCTAATATTTACCAAGCCTGTACATCACCTTTAGTATTAATTATTCTACATTAGCTATCTTCTATGTGTAAGGCCCAAATGGTTGTGTGTAGCAAAGTTTGTAGTTCCTAAAGTGTTACGGATTCTTTTGCTACCCTCTTTTTGTTTTTTTTGTTTGTTTTAAGATTAGGTACTTGAATTTATTGGTGTTTAATCAAGTAATGTCACACAAGAGAAATACTTTGCGCTAGGGACATATTTTCTTGAATGTTTCAGTTCCTGGCGTCAGATATGTAATGCTGGTTGATGATGTTGTCATCTCTGTGTGTGAACTGAGCAGGCAGTAATTTCTGAGTGACTTTGAGTCAGTCGACTGGAACACATACCATGTCCTGCTGATTGCAGGGAGCAATCGCTTGATGTGCCTGGCGTTACGTTTTTTTTTCTTTGGGGCAGTCGTGACATGGAATCCTTAAAGGGAAGTCTTTATGGTAATGTTCTCATAGCTGTACTGTTCAGGTTCCCGGAGGAGTAGGTATAAAGAGTTTAGATTTACTTGCTTTTGTTTTTTATATACATTCAGTGAATCTGTGCATCATATTTGATGTCAAACAGTGAAAATGTATCTGCACCTAAAATAACATTGCAATGCCAGTGAAATGAAGAGTGTGTTATGGTATAGGATGTGTACATGTGAGCAAGAGGCAGAGGAACAGCCTTTGCCTCTTAGCATTCTGAAAGGGTGGTAATCTGCATTAAAATGGTCTCTGTGGCTCTGTGAAGAGATGGTGAGTTTGAATCTGATTCTCTTGCTCATTTGCGGCCTCCCTGTGGTGTCTGCAGAGATAAAAGGGGATTTCTGGCGGTCTGTGGACGTGCCAAAGACTGCAGGATCCCCCATTAGCAAGATAAGGGTCGTTAAGTGGAACAGAGTTCTTTGGTCTTCACTTTCTGTGAGCTGTTTAACCGGAAGGGCAGTGGTGGGTTGTCTGGCTGCAAGCCTAGGGCTCCCATGGTCCACTTGTCTTTTCTGTGAGTGGTACTAGCATTGGCATTGACTGCATGTTTGCACTGCGGATCATGGAAGTGTGTTTTTGTAAAGAGACACTTTGGAAAGGCACACCCTCCCACTTCCAGGGACTCACTCTCCCTTGGAATTTTAAAACACTAGGTGGCATCTCAGTGTTATGAATGTTTCTAAAAATAAGCTGAATTAGACTTGTTCAGTATATTCTGAACTGCAGTATAAAGTATGAAACGGGAGGAAACACTATGACTATGACCCCAAGATATGTTGTTAGTGTTAAAACTGTTTCCTAGGTTAAGTCGCTGTATTTGTCATTTAAATTTTCTGTTGTGTTATTGCTGTGTTTGAGTGGCTAGGGGAGACCAGGATGACCAAATTAGTGTGGAAATTACATTGATTAGTGTTTTGGGGGAAATTACAAATGGTTTGGTGTGGGCTGATTAATAACATGAATCACCCACTACTAATATAGCACAAAGTGTGGAGAAACCCACATCAGAACCAGTCCCATTCTCCTGTTGCTGTAGTATTACAAAGCCCACATCAGAACCAGTCCCATTCTCCTGTTGCTGTAGTATTACAAAACTAGAAACACATTCTGAAATTTCTTTGTGAGCATTTTGTATTTTCAAAGGCTTTGAGCTATGTTTTTAATTTAGCAAAATATATTAAATTCTTGAGGTATGCAATTAGTGTAACAGAAACGCTTATTTCAAGTAATAAGTTGATGGCTTAAGATAAAAGGATTATCTTATCTTAAGCCATCAAGCTTTAATACTGTGACTTTTGATGCTAGAATTTACTCTTTTTCTCAACTGTCTTTCTTGGAGCAAGGTGATGTGCTTCCACCCCTGGTCTGACATCACCCTCCCGCTGATGCAGCTGAGTGACATCAAGACTGTGATTGACAGATGGGCAGAGCTGATTGAGGAGCTGGGCCCCAAGTATCCATGGGTGCAGGTGATTGTGCTGCTGAAGACATGTGATACCATAGGGGCCCATATAGCACCCCCTGAACTTTGACCCAACAACTCAAATTTGGAAACATTTTTAATTATGTGATCCAGAGGACATTCCTTTACCATGATTTTGTCAGACTGGAATGAAATAACCAAACAGAAATGTGTGTTGAAAGCTAAATTTGCCACAACTGGCCCTGTCCCTGGGTTTATGGTGGGAAAAACGCCCTCTTCCTGACAGTCTGCCTAATTAAAAAGTCCACAAGCCACAGGCAGCTGATTTGGGATGAGAGGAAGGATGTACATATAATCCAGGCTTTAGCTAACACAGCATTTGGAATAGGAAGCAAAGTGAATGATGCAGCTCTGTTTCCAAGTCCTGCCTCATCCATGATTTGTAGCTCCAGTCCTGAAAATGCTTTAGAAGGGTGGCAATGCTGTCCCTTGTTTGTAATTCGATCGCCAGGGAATGGTGCCACCCGGCCATCAGCTTGCATGTGCCTTTTGCAGCAGTGATCAGTTAAGGATCCAACACGCTTGCATTTCCCGGGTGGCCTCAAAGCAGATTAACACCCCTTTAAAGAAAAGCCAGTTGTCTCCAAAGCATTGCAACCGTCTACATTAAAAAGTATGGTTTCTCTTGGCTCTAGATATAACTGGGGCTTGGTCAGGGTTTTTTTCTTAATTTTTATTTTTGGTGGAGTGTTCCAGACAAGGAGAGGCCCTTGTTGCCTGGAGTTGTAATTATAAGGATTTTTAGCAAATGGAGTGAATAAACTCAGAGTAGATTTTTAAAAGGAAGGGGCCTCATGTCTAAGCCCCCCCCCCCCCCCCAAATCACTCTGCCTTTGGCATACTCATGGAATCTAATCTTTATTTCTTCCCCACCTCTTTTTTTTTTAGATATTCGAAAATAAAGGTGCTATGATGGGGTGCTCTAATCCCCACCCTCACTGCCAAGTAAGTTACTCCTGCATTTCCCATCCCAGTTCCCTTACTGGCTTTGCTAAGAATTAGGTGTAGTTAATGAGAGGTGTTTGCTGTCTAAATAATGTTAACATTTACTCGCGTGGTAACAGATGGATCTTAGGCCATTATCTCAGCTGTATACCGCTAAATTTATCATTTATTCCAAACCCCCACTATAATTTATGTAAATAGATATCTTAGTCTAGATTTAACATCTCTCTTTTTCGAGTCTGCGCTCTTGAATCAGGGTAAATGGTAGTCATTAAAGCTTGGCTTTATTTATTGACCTTAAGAGCTTTTATACTTCAAGCCCCTCTTTGTTGAAGACTAAAGAAAGGTAGTGTTTCCCACCTGTTCCCATACGGCAGCCTGTTAAGGGCAGGAATCTTGCAGATGCTCCCTGAACTCTAAAGCGGTGACACTTTTGCTGGAGTAAGTGGTGGCCAGTCCTGTAGGTGAGGTCTCAGTGGTGTGTAATGCTGCCTTTGCATGAAACCCTGGGATCCGCCTGGGACACACACATCCAGACACCTTGTTAGCACAGCAATAAGAAGACATGCAGCCAGCTGGTGTCACTATGTCCTTTCCTGAATGAATTACTCTGCATTTCTGTTGGTTGAATGTCACATTCTGGTTTCTGCCCAGTTTATAATTGTGCCCAGTTCTTGTTTATAAATTTTCAGCTGTTTTCCCCATATGTTACCCCACCATTTTCTACCAGAATTTGTGTGCGTCATTTCTGTAAAATAGTAACACAGAATCCTGTGGTACTCTAGTAATTTTTGGCCTGACCGCCCAGTGCCCCTCTGACTCATGTTATTTGACAGCCAACCTTGTATTGTTTATCTACTTTGGGTTCCAAACATTTTTAGAAACATTTTTTTATATTGAGCTATATCTGAGCTTAATAAAACATTACTTTTGTGCAGCCAGCAGGCCTTGCTGCACATTAAAATAAATTATTAGGTTAAAACTTAGTTTGAGGGTTGTGCCTTAGAAAGTGAAATACCCTTACCATATCTATGCTTGTTACAGAAGTCAGGTGTAGACGTGTAGTTGGATTTATCGGTTCTGTCACTTGTCATGGGCTGGGGTAGCGTTGGTAAATAGATATGCTTTAATTTGCATTAATGTTTTTTTCGTTTTTTATTGATAGTGATTTCTGAGTAATAACTCCTCTTAATAGGAACTGCAGATGAATAAGTAGCTCGTCCCTGTGATTTATCTGCTTTCTGATTAATTACACCCATTAGTACATTCATTTTAGATATTCTAATATTGGTTATTGTAGTACAAGATGGTGCAATCCTGGGCCTGTGTCCATTTGAGTAAATACCTGTTCAAATATTAATTTAATACATTTACTGTTTACATTAACAATTAATTCTAATACTTCAGAAAGCTTTTAGTTTTATTTTCTGCAGCTAAATTAATTTCTCTTTTCTCCTTTGATTTTCAGTTTGTGATTTAGAGCACAGTGTTGCTATCATGGGATATTTCTTTGGTGAATCAGAAGCCCTTTGCATTTGAATGTCTGCAAAGTATTTATTTTGATCTTCGTAGATTTCTTGTACCACACAGATGCTGGGACTGCTGAGGACTACTGACCTTCATTGACCTAACTACCTGTCTGGTCATCCCTGCAGTTTTTCCTTCTATATATTTTTAATAATCCAGAATTAGGCCAGCTTGTGGTGTCCATTTCTGGAGAACAGTGTCCAGTGAAACGAGTAGTTCATGCAATTTTATCACAGACACACCAGAAGTTTCTGTGGTCACCAGTCAGCAACAGTCATATCTCAGCACTGCTCGCTTCTCTTGCTGGTCATGCCTCCTACCAGTGACTCTGCATGTCACCGGTGTCCATGGCTCACAGTCCTCTGTGGTACTTCCCCAGGCTCACCACTGGGGGGCAATATATTGCCTTGAAAGTGGCATCTCTTAAAGGCTGCCTGCGGCTGTCCCTTGCTGCCTCGCCACCTGTTCCCATTTTCCTACTTAAAGAGCGTTTCAGAGGAAATGCTGCCAGGGTGTCCTTCACGGGTTGTGTTTGCCATAATTGTGGCCTGATTAGAGCACAAAAAGGTGCTAAATCTGCCCAAAATGAGAGCTGGCAGTTACCATGATAATGACTGTGCCTCTTCGGTAAAGCATACTTCCTCAGCAGAGTATTCTGTGTTGGTAAAATGCAAAGGTCCCCACTGCTACAGTGTGTATGGTGATAGATTTCCTGGGGCACTGTGCTGGAAGACTTAAACTGATTAAAACGTAACCGGTTTTGATCAAGTTCATTATTTTACTCTGTAGATGCCAGATTTTCCTCCATCATATTATCAGCATGAGCTGGCTCTACTTTTACACACCTTCTTCAGGTTATGGCATAGAAGCATTTTTGGATTAGTCACGTGCTCGGGGTCCCAGTGATACATGGCAGTGCTTGTGTTTGGAGATGCATGATGGGAAAAAAAACTCTGAACACTGTATAGATTTACACTGCAGTTTATTTTAATGTTGACAGCCCTAAATTCCTCTCAAACTGAGACACCTCATTGTTGAATAGTTGGCCTTGGAAACTCGTACGTGTCCAGCTGTGTGATGGTGGCACTGATGTATTCTTTCTTTAAAAGACTGAGCATATCTTTGAGAGAGGTTTGTCCAAATCTCTGAGCATGGCTTATAAAGAATGGACTTGAAACAGAATTTCAGTGAGGTTTTAAAGAATAAATGAAGGAATTGGGTTCAATGCTAGAGGGTGAAGACTAAAGGAAAGGATTGACTATATCCCCAAGCCAGAAGAATTTCTCTTTTCTCTGTTACCAGCACTCATATTCATGAAGAAACATGAATTCATTTATTTTTTTCCTGAGATGCAGCTGATTTAAAAGCATGAGTGAAATCATAACCTTTAGTCCCCTGGAATGCATTCTCAGATAGAGACTAAAAAAGTTAAGGAACTGAAGTTTCCCAAAATCTCAATTTGTGACAAAAGCTGATGAAGTGTTCTCCTCCCCTAGAACAATAATAGCCCCTCTTGGTGTTGGTGTTCAGTGTGTGATGATCTTCTCTGTCAGTTGTACAGTGTTCTGCTCCATATGAAACTGAAATGCATTGTGACAAACTCCATGCAAATGATGGTGTACCAAGTGAAATAAATTGACTGCACTTCTGATCCTCGACCCTGAGAACAGTGTAGTAGTTGTCCTATTAGGCCTATGCACTAGATAATTGGGAAGTCAAGCCCTTCATACCCATGTTTATTCTTGTTACCCTGTAGGCTTTGCGGTGCTAGTTGCTAATGGCTTAGGCATGGTTTATGAAGTATCTGCGAGTCCTGCCTGATCTGACCTTGTGACTGCAACATAAATGCCTTATAAATAACATCATTTAACTGGTGATCGGCCTTGCAGTGCTGGCTTTCAGCAGACCTGAGATTACACAACGCACCAGACATGATGTGATGCAATCCCCCGTGCATGTGCCTGGAGTCTAAAGTAATATAATGACACTCAGCAGGTATGTCAGGTTTCCAATGAGTAATGAACTATATTCTCTTTCTCTAATCATTCTCTTTGAAGACTCTAAGAGAGACTGGGCTTTTTGGCTTCTAGTCCCAGAACAAACATGAACAAACAAGGCTGTCCTCTATTCCAGATGTTCTCTTGGACATACATAATTTGGCTTGTAAAATAAGACCTTGCTCCCCCCCCCCCCCCAAAGTCTTGTGTAGTTTTTATTAAACCAGGCAATGAAAATTGCTTAATGCTGTGACAGTATAATATAGAGATGTGGCATAAAACAGCTGGTAGCTCAGACTTCTGGCCAATATTGGTTCCTCCTTGTTTGACAATGATTTTTCCTTCCACAAATGCAGCTGCTGTGCCGTCTGTCTATAGTCAGTGTTAGTGTTTTGGTTTTAAGTTACACAATCAGTTTATTAATCTCAGAATTAAAGGTATTTTGTGTGTCTGCTTGCTCACCTTTTTAATACCATATTTCTGTTCATTTACTGTTTTGTGTTTTTGTGTGTTATCTGTCATGGGGGCATACAGAAGTGGTTTCGAGCTGAACAAGTAATTTCCTACAAAATTACGATACCCATCAATTTACAGTTCAACATTAAAGCATAGATAAGGGCTTTGAAATAACTTGTGTACTGGCCAGTACTTTATATATATTGATGGAGTATACCCATACCTAACTGGTGAATTCTCTCCTGCCCCTTCACCACCTTAGCTACTGTGTGGTGAGCATACTGGGGCAGAATGGCTGCTGTTGCATCATTCAGGTGGGTGTTACACAGTGGTGGTGGTTGAAGTGGCTCCCCATTGCTTCTGTAAAGCCCTTTGGGTGTCATGAAAGGTGCTGTTTAAATGTATCTGTCATTCATTCAGTAATTTATGATTAATGGTAACTGTCCTCATGTCTTTTCTCGATTTGTGGCATGTCTTCAGAGTTCAATATGGCCCTCAGTTTAAAATGGTTCGTTGGTTGGTTGAAAAGGGACCAAAATAAAACTTATTAAGTCATGATGGCACAATTTGATTATTGATTACTGCTAGAACGTATTTTTGGTCAAACAAAGGTTTGGTAAGGATGGGTTTTAGTATAAAAAGATAGAAAATTCCATTTCATACTGAAAACACAGGGATATAGTGAGCCCAAATTCCACCCACTTTCTAATTAACTTTATTAAATAAGATGAATCACTTTGTGCGTAATATCACTTTGACATGAAGACTACGGCCTTGCTTCTGTGCATTCCTTAGTGCTTCTGCAGTACAGAGGTTCTCACAGGCAACATAAAACTATTGACTGCTGGTTTGGGTAAGAATTACACACATGTTTATACAAGGGCAGGGTTCAGATGTGAGATGGACAGTTGTGTCACGATTAGCTAAGCATTTTCTGTTTTAATCTGTCATTTTAACAAGTCTAAGATGGCTTAGATGGTTTGGCACTCAGCCCTGAAAAGCAGAATAAACAAAGCCGCGCTGAACTCCAGATGTTTCCTTGGATGTGTTGCTAAAGTTTGTAATGTAAGACCTTGATTTTTTTTTTTTTTTAGTTTTTATTGCAAATTAAACCAGGTTATGGGAAACGTTCAAGGCATGTTCTAAACTGGTGGTGTGATATTGGATGGAGTATTGAAATGTGAAAATATGTGGTCCTGAGTTTTTTCCACTTTGGCTTTTTTTGTGGCATTTCAAGCTTGATTTAATTCTTCCCCTGGCATGATTTTGACAGGGCAGAACGCTTGTTTTATTTTAATACATTGCTGTGAGACTGATGTTTATGTATTTGTGAAGTGTGTATATTTATGTAAAACTTGGATGTTAAAAACAGAAGACGGCTCTACAAATATATCAAATTTGGCATACAGTTGTATACCTTTTGAAGCTATTTTAGTTTAATTCTCTAATTCAGTCATTGTAACTGAAAGCAAGTGAATAATAATTTCTTTGTATAAATGGGGAAGATAATGATTATATTACCTAAACAAGTAGTCTGCAGCAATCCATAGACTGGACTGCACCTGCATTTGGCAGGTAGAGATCCCTCATTTTGAGCCACCATATGGAAAGCTACCACTCCTTATTTGTTGAGTATGTTATGAATGATATTTAGTATCAGTATGAAACTTATAGGGAACACATCATATGCAGAATGTTTAAAAAGAGTATATAATAGTTTCCTCTATTTTATGCCTTCATCACCTGTAGATCTCCTGAGTATCTCACATACCTATAGCATTTTCCTGGCTAAGGATTATGGTGGTATGGGGCCTCTTCACTACCCATCATCAAAATTAGGGTTTTGAGGGACCAAAGGGTGGTGACTTGGCTCCAGTTTTGGTTTTTCATTTTGTTTCTTGTCCTACAGGTGTGGGCCAGCAGCTTCCTGCCCAATGAGCCAGAGCTGGCCGATGGCCACCAGAGGGCGCATCGGAAAGCCCGTGGGGAGGTCATGCTGGTGGAGTATGCAAGGCAGGAGGCTGAGAGAAAGGTGGGTATGCATAGCCGTTCTCCGTCAGCGGGGAACGACACAGTGGGAGATTGCAGCAAGTATTACGTTAAGGCAAATTGTCATGGTTTCATATGGTTTCGTGATCTTTGTTTTTCAGCTGTTCTCCTTTGAAAAAAGGAAACCGTTGGTTTAGTAAAGGGCAAGAGGTAAACTGATTTACATAAAGCAAGGAAAATTTTCATAAGGACGCATTAATAGGAAAATATTCCTGAAAAAGTACTACTTTTTTATTGATGTTTATTTGATTAAACTGGAGTAATTTAGCAATACCTATACGCAGTGAAAAAATACTGGATATAAATTGCCAGCAGATTGCTGGTGCAAAGCCCTGTTGCTCACATTAATACAGTGATCGCAGCCTCAAGCCTAGAGTGTTGTTTCTATTTCTGGCAGAGCAAAGGTGATATCTGGTGGGGGATGGGGTGGTGGTGGCGTTGGGACATGTACCATTCTCAGGCAGAAGAAACAGCAAGAGTGATTTAAGCACTTTAAGGAAGTAGCTACCTTTTAACTGCCAGAGAGTCACATCATATCAAAATATGTATTTATCTAAAACCTGCCACCTGAATTGTAAGCCTGAGAATATAAAGTGATTTTATTTTTATAAGGAGAGTTAAATGATCTTGAAATAATTGGAAATGGCAATGATCAAGACACTGTGCCATAGTGACTCTTTAGTTAACTGCAGTATTAGTCATTTAAAATGTGTCAGTAATGGATTCATTTAGGCAATTAAGTGGTGTACCTGGTAGGAGAATTATATGTATTCCATGTACTGCTTGACGTGGGCTAGGACATTGGTTCATCATGTTCTGTAGTGGCTGCGCTAATGGCACACAGTGAGTGTGACGTATAAATTGCATGGAGCAATTTATACGTCTTTATTATAAAGAGTTGAATTATGGCGCTTCCCCACCTGAGCTCAGGAACCTAGTTTCTGGTTTGGAGTTCCTGGAGCGTGTTGACTGGGACCTTCTGTATTTCCTGGCCACATTCATGTGTCACTTTCCCACCGCACAACATGACCTGTGACCTTTGTGCTAAATAGGCTTGGGAGATGGAAAAGCTTGAAAATTAACCTTCATTGCACTCACCCCCCAAAACAATCGAGGATGAACAAGTGTTTTGTTAGTAACCAGGGGGATCAGCTGCATTGTACTTGTACTTTTGTATCTTCCCTGCCCATGCCTCAAAGACATATTTTAGTGGTAGAGACTCTCTATGCGCCTGTGTATTTTATATTTCTATCACACTATTACCACGGATCAGGTAGGCTGTACGGATCCGGAAGTGACAAATACAATCTGCTCTGTACCTCTCACCTCTGCACATGTACAGCACTACATTTTATGGCATATCTTAAGATGGTGCCCATTTTGAAACACTTTGTTTCACAACATTTTTGTTCGTGACATCAGTATCATTTTACAGAGTGCTTGTGAGTGATCTCCACCAGTCCAGAATGGGATTTTCAACCAGGTATTTTGATTTCGGATTCTTTGTGCTCGCTGCCTATTTAATAAAAGTTCTGCATAGCACCTGCACTTGGGTTTGAGTGCATGTGTATGGTTCTTGTTAGGTACCCTAGTCATGGAGGGGTTACTTTATATGTCCCTGAAGGCTTCCACTTTTTATGCTGCAGCACAAGTCAGTAGATTATGTCAGTTGGACCAAGAACTAGAAATGTGTGTTTTGTCATTTTAGCCTAATCCTACTAATTTTGCGTGATATAAACACGGCTGAAACAACTGGAAAATAGGCCATCATTTAATATTTCAGTTCAATATTTCAGAGTGAATCAAAGCTATAAGTATCCCATAATACGGCTGGATAGCGGCAATTTTAACTGATGGAAATATAAACGAATATTTCAGCTATGGAATACTTAGGTAATAGTGTTGATCTAAAAACTGGAAACAGATGTCTGGAGTCAGCATAAGCATTAACAGTAGGGGTCTGTATTATAGTTCACAAAGCTGGATTTCTCGCTTAGCAGAGTGACTTGTCAGATTTGCTGTAGCCCAGTCTAAATGGACTTTATCTTCATTCACTTATTTAGTGCAGACTACCTTAATCGTTTTCTGGCTAAGAAAGAAATCCTGCTTCGTGATACAGGCTCCTGTGCTCACGAAGCGATACACTAACCACTGTAGTTTGCTGTGAATATAGACAATATGGCTTGCTGTAAAATGGCAGGATGAATGGATTCAGCAGTGTCAGAAAGTGTAATGTGGTTTACATTTGCTGTAAAATGCTGTGCATCCAGACGTTTGAGGTACAAACTAGGCAGGAATTATGGATTGGCCAGTCACAACACCAGCTGTTTAACTTCTTTGTACTGGGCAGATATGACACAAATGATTTTCATTGACAAAGCTTAAAAGGCAAACAAACACTATATTTAAAAATCAGTTTAGCACCACTGCTTTTGCATGAGCTCTGAGTGGGCTCTCCGAGCTAATCATAATCCTTTTCATCCTTGGTGTTTAAATAATTCCTAGACGGGTTTGTGAGAGATTTATTATTTCTCAGTTTGTGAGTAGGCTTTTTCAGGATGACGGATATAATTTGCTCTTGTGAGGCTGGTTTTTTGCATAACCAATCGATGACCATCACATTTGCAAGTCCTGTCCCGAGAGAACTGAAAATGTACCACAGTTGATTTGGTACTTTTGGTACTGGTACCTGACTGGAAATCAATGGGAAAAGGAAAGTACTAGGGATGCACCGAAATGACAATTCTTGGCCGAAACCGAAAACCAAAGAAGAGGGAAACCAAGGCCGAAAACCGAAACACCAAAAGAAATTATGCCAATAATTAGTACAATTGCATTTATGGCTATGACTGTGTACTAACCTTACTAAAATCAAGGCATTGCAATTGCATAAATTAATATTAAAGTTTCAAAGAATAAATCAGTTACAAATTATGAAAATATTTATTTAGCACATTGCAACAATGCACAGTATAAAATAAAATAAAATTCAAACTTAAATGTTTAACTTAACCGCACTCATGTGTACATTAAATAACAATGTACAGGCCTCCTGACTTGCTGAAAGGTTGTAAAATTAAATGTTGAAATACATCCACACCGCGGACATGATGCTTCAGACAAGCACGTTCAGGCCCCGGTTTCTATTTGCGTCATCACAACATACTGTTTCGGCCGTGTTTTTCGATGATAAAAATCTTTCGGCCAAAAACCGAAAATGCACTTTTGGGCCATTTTCAGCTGAAAATTTTCGGTGACAGAATATTCGGTGCATCCTTAGAAAGTACCCAATTTTTTTAGTACCAAAAAGTGGGAAAGTGGTACAGTGGGAAAGAGCCCAGGATGGATTTGTATGTACAGGACTTTGATAAGTCCATGTGTGTTCTCTGTGCAGTCAACCTCTCCCCCTGGGTTGAGGCAGTATTTCATTGGTTATGAGCAGCTTGCTTGATGAGGTGGTCCTGTTAGCTGCTTCAGGCACTCACTGTTGGCAGCAGGTCATTTAATTGTGCGCAGATTTGCAATGACACAACTGCAATTTATAAAATTACAGAGACCAGGTTCTGACTTGCCCAAATGCATAGATAAATAGGTGGCTAATTAGGCAAATATGCAAAATGGAAGGTGTCCTAAAAAGCTCATTCTCCTGAGCTTATGAGCTTACAGAATTTCCAGTTATCTGGAGTAGGCCATCGATTCTTTTGACACTGATGGACTTTATCACCAACTTAGCCCCCCAGGACTCCATGTTTACCCTGTGACTCCACCACTAGGTAGAAAATCTCCGTGTCAGTTTAACAGAGGTGTAGTAAGTCTGTGAAGATTTTATAGTTAACTTTACAGGTGCTCATGTCAGTTTTAAGTGGAATTTTATTTTGTGTTCAGTCATTCAGTATGAATTTTGTGTGTGTGTTTCCAGCCCAAGCATTCTACAGGTAACAGGTTCATGGTTTATTAGTGACAAAACTTGTTTTGAGATACGGTAATTGACTGTTGGATTGATCTTGGTTTGATGGGAGTTCCTCAGTGATATGACCGTACCTTTCACGTGTATGTGTGTGTGTGTGTGTGTAGATTGATCTTCATGTACTACTTTACATAGTTTGGGACCAAGGCATCGACTCTGACAGAAACTGGGCTGTTTTCTGTTCAGATTACAGATCGCTTGATTAACAGTTCAGGGTGATAGGTAATGTCTGTCCCCATTGATTTGATAAATAAACATTGGTCAAAACTGCCTTCCTCTATCACCATCTTCTAACCTGTTCTCCTGGTCATGGTCATAGGGTTATTTATTTGATTTATGTATTTTTTATCTTCCTCCTCTGAGCTGCAGAGAGCACGAGATGCACCTCAATATCAGCTGGGGATGGTTAGAATGAATGTGGGGTGTTTGCAAATTGCTCTGTGGTGCCAAAGCTAGTGGTGGGCTGATTCAGTCTTACTCTGCTTGGTCTGTCTGCCAGCTGATATTGATTCACGAGAAGAATTCCATTCTGTCCTCATTTATGAAATGCATCTCTACCCTGGGTTTCATTGTATTTCTGAAATCTACATCATAATGGCAAAATGTAGCATTAATTGTCACTAAGACTCAGTGTGTGTGTGTTTTTCTCTCATATTGTGTGAAAAGTCCAGCATAAACACAGATCCTTTCAGAGACACATTTAAGTGGTTTTATTAAACCTGTGCCTGGTTTTATTTAAGGATATAAGCAAGCAACATGCACAATATGTTCTTAGCCAGATTTTGGGGCGTGTTCATAGAGCAATTGAGGCTTTGTGGTCTTGTGTGTGTGTCAGATGTAGGATCTAATGCATTACTCTGGGTATGACATACTCTGGGTCTTAGCTGATATCGATCAGTTGTAAATTTTATGACTGCACTGTTTTAGTACTTTATTACATGTATATCCTCTAGCCATGGGGAAGAGTTTCTGGCCAGGGGACTGCGTTGGTATGGGTTTGCTTTCTTGATTATTCTTTGTTTATTTTCAGTAGTTTTTTTTTGCTAATGAAAGTGAAAGATGATTGTCGACACACCTCAATGAAATGTCTCCTCTGCATTTAACCCATGTGAGATTGTGACACAGCAGTGGGCAGCTAATTCAGCACCTGGGGGGCAGTACCTTGCTCAGGGTACTCGCGGGTCGGGGACTTGAGCCGATAACCTTTTGATTACGCTCCCCTAACCATTGCGCCACCACTGCCTTACGATCTTATGCATCCATTGTTCAGACCTCTTCTCTTGTTTCGTTTTGAAGCAGTGTAATCGTTGATGACTGTTATAAATCTGAATGTGTTGTTCCTTGCCTGCTGATCTAGCGTTCAGTGTTCAACAGAACAGGATGTATCACTGCCCCAAAACCAGACCATAGTATTAGCATTGTTTGGCCGTCCAGTCTTTTTTCAATGACTTATTCATTCTTTCACTATCATATTAGGTAATTTCAGAGTGTCTTTTGCTGTTTTTGTGTTACTCTGGACTCACATTTGTTTCAAGCAGTTTCAGGAAGCGGGGAACAACCCAGGATGGGGGCCAGCCCACATGAATTAATGTTAATTTGTTAATTAATGTGTGCAGGATTCACTGGGTAATCATATGTTTTTTCCACTGTAACAGCAACATGTTTTTTAATAAATGAATGTCTTGAAAAAATATAAGCTTGTGTTTTGGGCTTAACTATGCATCCCTGTTTGATGCTGTGCTGTTATGGTATTGCCCAGACAGGGATGGTATTGGGACTGGTCCACCAAATACTCAAAGTATTAGATGGATCTTTTCCAACTTTGTATGTTTAACGAGCTGGAACAAGCCAAATTTAGGGAGAACTTGCCCCGAAATTGAAGCAACACCCCTTAGTGCCAACAAAGGGAAACTGGCCCAGTGCAGCAGTGGTATGTGGCTGCAAAGGAAGAAATGGGAGGCTGTGGAAGACCCTTGGTCTTTTGAACAAAATAACTCAAAAAGTATTTGTCATCTTTTATAAACTCTGAACTGGTCTGTATCTTCACCTATGTGTATCTGCAGAGTTCGAGACAAATTGCACAGTAATTGAAGTGACACCACTTTGTTGAAGCAAAGGGAAGGGTCACTGTCAAAGACACTTGCCTAGTGTCTTTGATGGACCCTATTACCAATTCACAAAACATGATATGGATGAAAATCTGCACGACCCCAAAGACAAATTGCCCCAAAACTCAAACAGCAGCACTCTGTGGGGGCAGAGGGCAGATCGGGGGCTGCAGCAGCCTTTTTCTGAACAAAGCATTTTGTGGATCTTTTTGCAGACTTCCCAAGAACATTGTGCAAAATGTGAGGCACAAGCTGACTATCTGAATATTCTAAAATAAAGGTAAACGTAGGTAAATGGTAAATGTACCATTGCGATTTGTAATTATGTCACTTATCCAAAGTGAGAGGGCAGGCACATGTCTGATGAATCTGATTGCATTGAGACATGTCACACAAACAAAATATTTTTTGGAGTGGTGGGGAGAGTGCATGGTAGGCTTGGGTGTTTACGGTAATATTTTCAGTTTAGAGGGGGATTTCTATTCAGCAAAATTAATTGTGCAGATGGGCATGGAAGTAGAATTGGCAGTAAATGGATAGAGCTGAAGTTAGGTGTCACGACTAGGACTAGGAGCATTCTGAAAACACATTTATTGGCTTTCACATTTCCCGCTAATCCATCCAGTAATTTTTTAAATTGGGCGGTCTGTGAGGAGTAAGTATTAGACCGAGGTGGGGGGTGTCCGGAGAATACATTGTAATTTTGACAGCATCTTTTATGCTTATCCCATGGATCTTTTTTATACTATGGGGCATGAGATGATCTTTTTTCTTGCCGTTGCTGACTGGCGAATTATATGGGTTGAGACAAGTCACTTTTAATACAGGTTTCTTGGAAAGGTGGGGAGATGTGTAGGATCAGCTTAGGCAATATTGTGGTAACACAGTACAAGGCGGTGTTTTGTGTGGTGGAATTTGTCATTGTGGAACTCCCCCCCCCCCCCCATTTAAAATGCCATCAAAATAAAGTATTGCATAACATTTGGATTGTATGACTCTATTTAAAATTCTAAATTAAAATTATCTTCCATGTGTAATATAGGGGCCTAAAATTGTACAGATTGGGGGATGTTGGTGGAGTATGGATTAGATGGGGGTGTGAGGGAGACGGGGGCTGCCCAGAGAATAAATTGCTGTCGTTCCGACGGCATCTGGGTTCATTCCCCAGATATCTTTCAAATTTAAGCAAAGGAAAGCCTTTTATGTGCACAGGCCAGACATTATCTGTAACTGGAATGCCATAGTCAACCAAGTTAATGGTGTGAAACTTGAAATTTAGGTTTTTCAGTGGCATTTCTTTGCCTGCATGAGCTGCAGTTTACCCCTACGTAGGAGCTCTAATGTCTGCTCACATGAGCTGCAGTTTGCCCCTACGTAGGAGCTCTAATGTCTGCTCACATGAGCTGCAGTTTACCCCTACGTAGGAGCTCTAATGTCTGCTCACATGAGCTGCAGTTTACCCCTACGTAGGAGCTCTGTAATGTCTGCTCACATGAGCTGCAGTTTGCCCCTTTGTAGGAGCTCTGTAATGTCTGCTCACATG
>JAODKM010000108.1:21194086-21214715 GCA_026780845.1 Petrocephalus sullivani
TCCCTGTCACCCGAGTCTGCCATGTCTGCCTGCTGCAGTGTTCTGCTGCTCACCGTGCTGTTGCCTTCACCGGGGCTCGTTTCATGGCTGATGCCTGTGTTTTTCAAATTGGATCTGCTGCTGGCACAGTGATTTGAGTGCGATTGTGTTTGTGCATTTCGCAAGGTGTACGCGTGGCTCTGGTTATATATTTATTTATTGTTTGAAGCCCCTGTGCAAAGCACACTTTGTCCTCTGCAAGGTCCTTTGAAATTGAAGGGGATAAATTGCTCCATTAAATTGCCCGCACTTATTTCAGCTTTAATTTTTTTTCCCGTCTTTTATGTTTTTATAATGGGACACACTGAGGCTTGACAGGAGCGTCAGAAAATATACGAGGGGAAAATGGGATAACGATCGTGATTTTCCTCAAATCCACAGCTCGGCAGGTTGGCCCGTTTTACTTTGTACCCGTGTTGCTGCTGACGGCAGGACGTGGAGAAGGAGCAATCCCCGCGTCTGCCTGTTCAGCGTCGTTAAACTGCAGCTTAGTCTGAATGACTAGAATTCCATTTGTGTTCCTATAAGTCGTGCATTTAGTTTTGTCCCATACATCCGGTATTCCATCACTTTTTTGTTCCACTCCTTTTTGTGCACCATTTCATCTTTAAAGCATGACGGTACACTGTGCTCAATCGGAAAACGGCTGGAACATGTGGGTGACTAGGACCTCTATTTATGGTTATTAACTTATGCTTGTGTGCTTTAGTTTATTAGTCCAAGTTATCGCAAATGACCTTCCGGCTTTATTAAGCTTCATTGGTCATTGACCCTCTGGCAGTTGGGAAAGGAATGAAAATGGTACAGTGATGGTATTTATCCAATTTCCCTGAAATGTCAGGCCACATTTTCTAAGTGGGGCGCAAAAATTGTGTGAGTGGTGATAATTGCTGGGTACAACCGTTTCTGGTTTTGTTAAGCATTTTACTGAGAATGTCTGATATTTTCTTGATTGGTTGACAAATTGCCTTCCTCAGAAGCTGAGGATAAAACACTATTACAGTTCACACATGTAGGTGTTTCAGCGAGCTTATCCGGGAGTTGCTTTCTGGTATTACAGCAGAACGGTAAATGGAGAGAATGTCTGTGCTACATCTGGCCTCTTGGTGTGGAAGCTTCTGCGGCTTGCTTTGGTGTTAGGCTTGCTCTTGTCTAACCAAGGGCAAGATTTGGTTTTAGAATAACATGATGAGATTATGTGCGATATTCATGAATGAAGAATCTCTTGCAGAATAGATATTTTTTCTATTCTGAGGGCATGTGAAACATTCTTAGATAAAAGTGCCATTTTAAAAATGCTTCTAAAGTGGCCAGTCATTACATTAAGGGATGTCTATTTGTCGATTAATTGTCCCCTTGTGGTTTCTGACCTCTTTATTTATAAGCCAGACAGTTCGCAAGATGACATTAACCTGTCCGACGCACCTTAGCTGTATGTTCCTTTAAATCCGGGGCAGTCGGCTTCTCAGTTTAATCCCTCATCTCTGCCCCTCTCTGACTTCTAAGAAACTCTGTGTGATTATGCTTGGTGGTGGTGTCATCTGCCCAGGCTCCACCATCGTCGTCTCCAGAAAGATAATTGCTGAGAGCAATCAGCTGTCAAGCACCCTGACGGCAGAATGGTCCAGTGCAGCTTCTCAATTATTTTAATGGCGGTAATGGAACTGGGGAACTTACTGAGCAAATCCATTGAAATATATTTCAATACCAAAAATGAAAATGTTTAGAAAGAACTGTGCAGACTCTTCGTAATTGTATGCCTGTTATTAGCCTCCCAGAGCCCTGCCTGTGTCTGGAGCTGCTTTCTTTCTTAGTTTCCACGTCACCATGGCAGATAGTCTTTGTGGGAAGTGAGAACAAGCTTAAAAGAGAAGCTGTTTGTTTTGGCTGATTTGTTAACGCTAGTATTCTGTCATATACACCTACCACAATTCTGAACTGTTATTCTGGTGAACTGCTAACAAGCAGCACAAATCCTCACTACTGTGGTACTTCGCTGTCTTTCAGCAGGGCATTTTGAGAATAAGACACTTAAATTGGATTTAATTTGCCCTTAGGTTATTTTTTTTTTTTTTAGCTTTAATTTGTCTTGCATGCCGTTTTGAGGTACTCCAATTCCCCTTTTTCAGTGCCGATAACTGAACAGAGGGTATCGGCCAGTATCAGTACTGATCTAATACCAGAGTTCTTTTTTTAAGTAGTAAATACAAATGGGGAAAAATGTATGCCAAAAAGCTTTGTTAATTCGGCTACTAGAAACATACAGAATGTACTGTTCCATCTCATTTGTACATCATGTTTTAAGCGTTCTTGAGACATTACATTACAGTTCAATTTGAATATTTTCCAAGAGTATACGCAAGTGACGAATTCTTAAAATGGCCCAGTTTTTCTCTGCCCAACACTAGTGTGACTTACAGAGCCCCTTGTACATCACAAGCCGTAGCGAGTGTCTGACGCAAGCCAGCGTCTCCCAAAATGCCCACTGCTCCTTTCATAGTGCTCACATTCTCACACACGAAGCCATTTTCCACTAAACGCTACGTCCACCTCTTAAAGCTTTTTAAAAAAGATTGTGGATCACTCTACTACAACTTCTTGTTTCATAAAATATAAAAATAAATATAAGCGTAAAATACTTGCAGATTGCAGACACGTTTGTTAGTTTGCTTCGCAAGCATGCACGGTGCCTTTTCTATCCCCACACTCCTGTCTGATGTTCTTACGCTTCTCCTACTGCGAAGAGTATGCACCTGACGTCACGGCAGGCGGAAGCCCCTGTGCCCACACCCACTGAGTGGCAAAACAAACTAATGTATCGTTAGCATTCAGCTTGAATGCCACAGAAATACATCTAAAATGGAAGGACTGTTGTGTGATTGATTTGTATAAATTGATTTAACAAGAAAAAGGAACTATTTTTATGGACTGGCTGATAAATAAGTATCGGACATGGATTGGTCACACATGGCCAATACACGATCCGTCTGATTAGATATGGATCATTGCCGATACCGATCTCGAATGTCGGATTGGTGCACCTCTAATACTGGTGTTCCGCTGTCTGTAGCATGAATTTCTGTGAGGTGGGCAGCCATAGGGCATCTTGTTTGGGTGAGTTTTAAAAACATCTGTCTTTTTTTTATTTAACGTGGAGCAGCTTTTGGCTGAAGCTTAAAAGCGTCTGCTAAGGTCTGTGGAAGCTGCAAAATCGTGTCCCTGTTGGGACCCAACATTCGCTGTCAATTCCGTGAAAATGGCGAGAAGTAAAAGGGTAGAAGAGAGTCATTTCAGGGAGCTCTGCTTCACCTCATCTGAGACCTGTCTGAGATGGAGAGGAGATTCTGCAGGGAGTGACACACCATCCCAGGTGGCTCATGACCTGAAAAAACCTTCCCCAGGTACCGATGGGATGTCACTCAGACTGGGCCAAACTACATCTTCTGTTCTTTTTGAGTTTGGGCCAATTTCTAGGTAAGAGAATGACACTTCAAAGCATCTGTGTGGTCACATTTTGTTAGAGCTGTTGAGTATCGTTTGTGTGTCTCCACTGCATCTGGCTGTCTCCATTAGTCTTCATCAAACTGTAAGCTGTGGAGTACTAAGACCTCACCAGCCTGGATTCCTCAGCTCAGAATGATGTGAAGCAGTCTAGCTGGCTGGATGGTTTTATGGAGAATGCTGTTAGCAGTGGTAGCCTCACCCACTGATGTTTGTGCTGCTATGAGAGACCCCTGCTGCTGAGCCTGACTCATTCTCTGCTTGATTACTGTGCATGTTATTGCTCATTTATGCACCTGCGTCTTGTGACCAGATAGAGTAGATTGACAGAGATAAAATGCTATATTTTGGTTATCTTAAAAACAGTACTGTGTGTATTGCTTGTATATTGGTCTGTTTTTTGTTTTCCTGTCAAGTCTTCATGTTATAAAGCATGATATGATCAGGGTGTGGGATTATTGGTTGAACCATGACTTTTCAGTCCTCACAGTGATGAGCCTGAAAGGGCAACCAGTTATTGCTCAGTGGAAGGTAGGGATGTAGCCATACACAAAATTCCTGGTTTGGTACAAACTTCAGTTTTGGGTTCATCGAACAGTGCAGTTTCGGTACAACAGGGAAAACCAAATTTACGTTGAAGTTATTAAATCTGATAACACTCGGATGATGATGTTTCAGATGATTATATTTCTAGTAACATATCTGAGTTCGGTATAACAGTGTTGACAGTCTAGATCTTATCCACTGCTCGCTCTCTAGGGATGGTATCATTTATTCAGAAAGCAAAATGTTCCCATACTTCTGATTATGGCTGCCTCTAACCAGCATTCGCCCCAACCATCTCACGATTAGCAGAATGTTTTCTGGGGTGAATTTAGGTTCTGCCTAAACAATACAGTGTATCCATTCACTTTATTGTGCGTACCGAACCAAAGATGAAGTAACCGAACGGCTCCTGATGGAAACGTGTATCGTTACAGCCCTATTGGCAGGCATGAATTAGTGCTGAATGGGGGTATTCTGGGAGCATAAGGTGTCATGTTGTATGTGCATCATATGTCATGTCATGTAGTAGGTAAAATGGAAAGATATTCAGTACAGAAGCATATGGCTTATAGGCATTCAGAGAGCTGCAGATTGCAGAAAAACAACAAGGGGCTGCCGCATTCCTGAGGAACAATAATGCCTTCATAATGGCTAAGCTCTTGTAGGAAGTGCAGATAATCAGTACGAATCTGGGATTTTGCCCCACCATCATGGGAACTTGATTGCTATGCATACATTTTTGACGTCTTTTTCTTTTTTGCACGTGGTGTAGTAGATGTGGGTTTAATGGCCTTTAATCACTAAGTGTTTAAGCTTTGGCCTCCGCCTGGAGGCAGTGTTGCAGTAGGGCACTTACTTCAACAGCTGGTTCAGACTGCTGAACTAAGCACTGTGCTAAGCCCCCCCCCCCCCAGAAAGAGTCAGGTCCCGCTGCGCCAACCCTGCAGGCCTACACTTCTGTCTGCCAGTTACCAAAAGTCGCATGGGCTTTGCAGACATTTAGGCTGCAGCCACTTACGTCGTATGTAAGGGTGACACCCATAATGAGACTATGCCAAGCGGCTTTAAACAAGCATGCTGACATACAGAGCCAGCCAGTCTGCTAGCATGGCCTCTGTTTGGTGACATTTAAAGAAAGGCCTCTGAAGTTTGCTGAACTGAGCTTGTTTGCCTGTGCTTGCCGCGCTATGCCTCTCAGCCGCTTGCTGTTACTTGGTCTTTCACATGTTAGGGGTGCCCTCTCGTCAGCTGTTTCATCCTCAGCCAAGCAGGAGACCACAGGGATAAAGCAGTACATTCCCTGTGACTCTGGCACCAGTATAGAGTCTGCAGCAACTGCCTTTGTGGAGAATGAAACCAGAGGGCATTCTGTTAGTATGTCTGGGTGAGAGCTCTAATGAAACCCAGCGCTCACCTAACCTGTGCTGTTCACAGCCTCTGATGAGCTGGCCTTTTCCCTGCTTGTTTCCTTGCTGCCCTGTGCGAGTAGTCAGGGGAAACACACAAGTATGTTTGGGGTGCCACTTTCAGTTTGCTTGCCATGTACTCAAGAAGAAACATTGAAAAAAAAACACAAATTGAAAACTGAAAAGCATGACCAGCTAGACTCATGTTTGTGAAAGACAATATTAGATGGGTTCGTTTACAGTGTTTAAGACGGGTCATTTTCTGTTTTTTTTTTTTCTTTTTTTAGGTTGATCTATCGCTTTGATCCCTGATGCCAGCTAGTTTGCTGTTCTGAATCGCTAGATGCTTTTTTAGTTTCTGCCTCTGCACAATTACCCAAACTACATAGTATGTAGTCTACAAAAAGTAACTGCAGTTCATTGCTGGAAAAAATGCCTTTGAAAGGCATTTACATTACGATCAGACTTTTTAATACTTTCTGTTTTATACGGACATTACGGACAGCGCAGGGGGTTAATGTTTTGCTAAAACATTTTTACTTTGGCATAGGGAAAAAGCTTAGCTAACTTTGCAATTTTAATGATTATTCCTTGCATAGATTATATCCAATATATATTTTTAACACCCAGTTTAAAGTTTACCTCCGCTGCTTTTGCTTTGGTGCTGCAGGAAAGAAATTATAGAAAGATAATTATAGATATAAAGGTAAAGTTTATAAGACCATTTCCAAGCAACTTGAAGTTCCTGTGATGATAGTTGCACATTATTCAGAAGTTTAAGTTCCATTGGAGTGTAGCCAACCTCCCTGGATGAGGCCGCAAGAGGAAAATTGATGACAAATTGAAGAGACGGATAATATAAATGGTAACCAAAGAGCCCAGAACAACTTCCAAATAGATTAGAGGTAAACTCCAAGGACAAGGTACATCTGTGTCAGATCGCATCATCCGTCGCTGTTTAAGCCAAAGTGGACTTAATGGAAGACGACCGAGGAGAACACCACTGTTGAAGGCAAATCATAAAAAAGCGAGACTGGAATTTGCCAAAATGCATATTGACAAGCCACCAAGCTTCTGATAGAATGTCCTTTGGACTGATTAGACAGAACTGGAGCTTTTTGGCAAGTCACATCAGCGCTATGTTCACAGACACAAAAATGAAGCATATGAAGAAAAGAACACTGTACCTACTGTGAAACATGGAGGAAGCTTGGTTATGTCCTGGGGCTGCTTTGGTGCATCTGGCACAGGGCGTCTTGAATCTGTGCAGGGTACAATGACACCTCGAGACCATCAAGTCATTTTAGAGCAAAATGTGCTGCCCAGCGTCAGAAAGCTTGGTCTCAGCCGCAGGTCATGGGTCCTCCAACAGGATAATGACTGAAAACACACAACTAAAAACACCCAAGAATGGCTAAGAACAAGACGTTGGACTACTGTGAAGTGGCCTTCTGTGATCCCTGATCTAAATCCTATCGAACATCTGTGGAAGGAGCTGAAACAAGCAGTCTGGCGAATGCACCCTTCAAACCTGAGACAGCTGGAGCAGTTTGCTCACAAAGAGTGGACCAAAATACCTGTTGACAGGTGCAGAAGTATAATTGAGAGTTACAGGAATCACTTGATTGCAGTGATTGCCTCAGAAGGTCGTGCAATATTAAGTTAGGGGCACCATCATTTTTGTCCAGGCCAGTTTCATTCATGTTTGTTTTTTAGAATAATTCTGTTGGACCACAATTCAAAAGCATTTGTTAATTATCAGTAAATTATGTATTATTCCTTTTGTCAGTTTCAAGTTATTTCACTGACCATTGTGGGTTTTTCTTTCCCTAATGAAAGGGTATCAACAATTGTGTCAACGTCTGTAAATTACTGTCAGACACAATTTGAGGCAACACGTGTCTTTTAAGATAGTTTTAGCAGCAAGAACTTTTCAAGACTGCACAGTAACGAAAGCTATCACACTTAGTATTAAGTCACATTATTTATTCCAAGAACTTATGCTGTCAGCATCAACACATTTACATGTAATTATTTACAGGCAGTAAATTCCAATGTTCCAATACAGTTATTTTGTTCTGTAACCTAGTGTCAGAGTGTCTTATTCAGTGTTCAGTAAGGATGACAAAGCGAATAATATAACAATACCAAATGGCCTTGGTGATGTTTTAAGGGAATGTTGCTATTTTGAGTATCAGCAAAATACATTGCTGTCAGGGTCGGTGCCCGTCCAGCCCTTCCTTTGTGTCCCCTTCCCCATTTGGCCAGCAGGTGAGGCTGGCCATCCTTATCTTCTCCCTGCTGCTTGCCCCTAGTGTGCTACCCTTCTTCCCCAGACTGCTGCACCTACCCTTCTAGTTTGTAAGCCACACCTGCCCCTTGTTAATCATGGTGTTCAGTGTATTTAAGTGCCTGCCTTAGTCCTGCTTGTTAATTAGTCATTGTGTATGCTATGGTGTATGTTCTGCCTGGTTTCCTGCTGCCCCTGTCATGTGTTCCTGTAGTTTTTTAGTTTTTCACTGTTTTGTTTTCTTAATCCTCGTGGTCTGTTAATTTTGTAGTTTCTCCAGTTCTGTTTTTGTTCTGATCCCAATGAACCCTTTTTTGTACTTGAGCTGCAACTGGGTCATCACCCTGGTGCCTGTGACAATTGCACTTTTAAGAAAGCAATTTAATTGAACAAATAATTGACAATTTTTATTTAATTGTGCTTGATTTTAAATTTGTCTCATTTTAAGACAGAAAATTTAATAATGACAACTCTTGAATTGTGAAGAATTGTCTTGTTTAGTAGCTCTGGTTTTACGATTTTATCACTCAAATTAAGAAAGAAGTAAACAGTCATCGAAGAGTTGACAAGCTAGTTTTGAGTTTATTTTACTTGGTACAGTGCTTGGAATTGGTGTTTTACTTATTTCAAGATATTTTGCACTTTTTTAATGCCAAGATATTTTTTTCCTATTTCAAGAAATCTTACCAAGTGTAAATATCTTACTGCACTGGCAGATAATTTCATTTGTTTCTAGTCTTTAGCATCTCAAAATAAGTGTTTTATTTCTTATTTGCGGTGTAGACAAGTTTGTGAGAAATTTATGTTAACTAATTTTTTTATTTTATGTTGACTAACTTATAAATACCCTGATATTTATTACACCAAAATCACATCGCTATAGCGGGAAATTCTCCAATACCATGCTGCACTAGTATATTAAATAAAATACTTTCTTGTTATATCGTCCAGATCTTGTTGTATCTGTTCTTCCGAACAGATCGCAATTATTATTTTTTTTAACTCTGTTTATTGCTGTTCATTGAGTTCATAACTTTTTTTCCAAGACGGCGGTCGCATTGTGTTTCAGATTCGGTCTATTTGCATAACCAATCAACAGCGAAAGCATATTTCATAGCCGAAAACCTGCAGCCCTATTCAGAAGTTTCATAAACGGGATTCTGTTACACGATACTAATAAAAACCTTGTTATAGTATCCCCTCCTGAACACATTTCAGTTGCAAAGTGATTCCAGAACTGTACAGAGTATCTAGGAGTGAAGCTGAAACCAACTTGAGACAAACATTTCACATTACTTTTTACTGCACTTTGCTATATTCAATATTGCCCATTTTTATAAGTATGATGTTCCATTTTTACAATAAATTGTGTGATTTGACTTCATCTGTCATGCCTTTATTCTTACTTTTAATATTGTCTTTGCAAGTGTTAGTAGTAGTACCTTTTTGATATAAAATCAAAGAACCTGTTAGAGCTAAGATAACAACATAACATTCATGTACCGAAGCCGAACTGTTACCGTGGCCCGAAAACCGTGATATGTACCAAACCATTGCATCCCTAGTGTATTATATAATCCTAACCATAACTTTCTCATAGGTATGTATGCACATGAAAAACAGGTTATATGGTTTTCACTGCTACTTGTGGTTTTGGCTGTCCATCGTAGGTCTTGAAATGCTGTGTGTGTGTAATGTGGGATGTCGTGTACTGTAAATTAAGGCCATTACAGTAATTTAGTCTTTTTGCCTGGATTGCTGATGTCCTTAATCATTAACATCATATTGCCTGTCTATCGCTGCTAAATGGAATGCAGTCACTGTATCTTCAAACTAAATGTCTGTGTGTTTAGCAGGCACTTCTGTGCAAAGCATTTGTGAGTTTTTGCTTACTAAGTAGATGAAGCTGTGCTTGCAGGATTTGAACTTGTGAACCTGAGTCAGAAGTTTAGTTTCTCAGCTATGAATCGGCAGTATATAGTGGGAGCATATCAGGTTCTCACAACCTGGCACTGGTCCCATCCTCCTATCTCCTATCTTAAAGCTACCATCCCTCAACCATTACTTGGACTCCACTGCCAAGATTGGCATCCACTCAGAAAATGAATGAAAGTTTCACTTTTGGTTGAAACTGATCTGAAATTCGTCACATGTTCTTGGATTTATATAGCTTCCCTGGTCTTCCCTTCAGCAGTAATGCAATGCGATTTGTACTGAATAATTTAATCAGGACATTGATGGATTTACTGAATTCATTTAATTTGTCTAAGAAAAAGATGAGTGTTGAGGCAAATTATGGAAACTCACATAACTGGAACAAATACACTGCATGTGAAGGCTACATCTGCAAGAAAATGGACTGCTGAGCTTTACCCGAAATAGTAAAAGCCAGAAGCCAGTGGTGGCTTGACTTTGTCCCCTTACTTTAAGGGGCCCCCAATTTGACAGTGGATAAGAATGGGATGGAGAACTCCATCCATTAGAAAGCAGTACTCCAATGCCAACAGCTCATGAGCGCGTAACGCGCCAGAGCTCCCCTCTGGGAGCGCAGTGACATCAACATGGAATTCTTCATTAATGTCAGCTTGCTAATTAGTTTGGACGTGACTGCACGGCAGCTCAGGAGGCTTAACGAGCGTCTGTGTTGGTGAGAGGCAGGGCGACAAACAAAGAGGCACGCAGGAGCTGCTCAGGCACAGCCAAATCCAACTCCTTTACTTGAAGAATGAACTTAGAGAGAGGAGAGGTTTTCAGAGACTAAAGCTGATTATAAACGAATGATGATAATACTTATAATTTTGAGAAATTAATGTAATGTCCATGTTAGACGATTTTGCTGTTTTGAGAACGTCATAGAGTATACTTACGCAAACCTAGATGGTATAGCCTAATACACATAATAAAAAATTACCTAAATAACAAAAAAACACAGTTTAGTAAATGCGTAAACATGTAACAGTTATCATTATCATGTAATATGTACTGTGCACGTAGCACATACAATTACTTTTACACAATTGGCAGTGCAGAAGATTTGTTTACACTAGCATCACCACAAACATGTGAGTAATGCATTGTGCTTGTGTTTTGTAGTCTTTTTTTTCCAGTTCAGTTCAGATTTTCACCTCATTTTATTGAAAACGTATGTTGTACCGTTTATAATATTCATTTAATCAGAGACGATGAGCTTTGTTGACGTTCATTACTACTGGCATAAAACAAGAAACGGTCGGCCACAGACCAGGGGGTTTTCACTGCTTAAAAACTGGCAAAGCTTTTGCGCAAAGAGGTTTTGTTGTGGTTGGAGTGCAACTTGGAGGGAAAAAAAATGGGGTTAAAGGCAGCTTTGGGACAGGAGGTTAATGGTCGGGGCTGAAAATGTCAGTGGAGGAAATGACCGTGTGTTTCTGGAGCACGCTCTGACTAAGTCTGATTCAGCTTGGGCAATACGCTCTTCATTCATAACGGTGATGAGAAGGGGATTGGGCCTGGGACCCATTCCAAGCCACTGGTTCTCATAGCTGTTTTATATCTTAATACTCGCAGACTGTCTGCAGCGTTTTGCTGGGTATACAGGATGGAGTAGTATGTGAGCAAGAGTGGATTGTGACTGTTTTTGCATCTTCCTGATCTGGAAAAGCTTGAATTCTTGGTGATTTTAGCATCTGATTCTTGGAGCGGGGAATCTGTGTTCTGTGTTGACCCTGGACTTTGCTGCTTTCTGTCTTTCAATTTCTTGCTGGATAAATAAACTTGATTAATTCCCAAGGATGTTAAGGTACCTTCACAGTGGTAGTGATGGCCTTTCTTTTCTACAGGGGCCCCCACAGGGCCATATCTACAAGAGGACATGAGCCACTGGCAACTGCATGCCCACTACTACCCACCCCTCCTTCGCTCTGCCTCTGTGCGCAAGTTCATGGTAGGGTATGAGCTGTTGGCTTTGGAGCAACGGGACCTTACCCCTGAGCAGGTGGGCTTTCACTCAACACCACTTCACGCAGTCTGCCATCCTCCATGATGTTTCCATAAACCTATTTTTGTTGAGCTGTGATGCCTTCTCCTTCAGAGTTATGCCAATGAGAGAATTCCGATGGAAACCATTTGTAGGCATGAAGCTTTTCTGCCGGCTGGCTGCTTGTCACGTCGTGTTCCAGTTGTACTCATTTCCGGCCCCACAGCAATGTTAGTATGTTCCATTAGATTTCGGCCTTGTTCTTTTTAAGAGAGCCCTCTGATGGTTCCTACTACAATTGCTTGAAGGAAAGGCTCTTCATCAGGTCCACTTGTCAGTGATTGGCAGGGGTCCTGGGCATGTAGTGTCATGATTTCATCCAATTAAATACCTCGGCTACGGCTTGGCACTGATACTAATGAGCTGCCAGCAATTAGGACTCAGGAAAGTGCAGGTCAGCTATTTATGTCTATTACCCTGTTCTTTCTTCATGAACCTTGAAACCAGACAAGTAGGTTTAGTATCATTAAATGCAGCTGAACAGCTTATCTGACCATACCTGCTCACTGGGTGCGTGTTGCTGAAGGTCCCGTGTAACAGCATACTGCAGTGAATGGACACCTGTTATGGTTATGTCTCCTGCAAGACATGATAGAATAACCTTTCCGTAGACAAATAGGTTCACTGGGGATTTTGGAGGCAAAAAAAACTCATAATTTTCTTGGAACTTCAGCCATGAAATTTGTATCCCCCACATGTAAACCCATTTATGATTTAAACATGGTGTAGTATTTATTATGCAGGGCAGAGGTGGGCGGTTCACTGGTTCATGAGCTTGGCTCGGACCTATTTTCATGTGCGATGTGGGATCAAAGGAAATGGGGTGGAGATTAAACAGCTCGGAACAGAGGTTGTCTATGTTTTGCAGTTCATGGCAACTCAGGTTTGCCTTGTAGACCAATTGTGGGCTCACTGGTTAGCGGAGTTCAGGCACTGCATTTTGTGTTGCTACAAACAAAGGTTCTCTGTGTCCTATGGGAGCCCCTGGTGGAGCAGGCATTCCTGCACCTGGGTGTGGTGCAGATGTTCTCTCAGTTATATCTGCTGCATACATTCCAGGCTTTGAAGTTATGGAGAAACTGCTATGGGGTGCAATACAGCGGGACACACGGAAAGCTGACCTTTAAGAAACGGCAACGTGATGTTGATTAAACTGACCTCAGACTGCAGGTCGCAGAACAACTGGGATTGAAGTGCAGTATACTTCCCATTTCAGCCTCTCAGTTTTAATGACTGTATGATTACCCATAATGGAGGGCTGGTTGCTGCTGTCCATTAACCAAAGATAGTGTGCATTGAGTTGTCACTTGCACTGCAGTATTCAGAAAGGGTCTTTTGCTGCTGGTTTGAAACTTGAACGTGTATAACTCTGTGTGTGTGTGTGTGTGTGTGTGTGTGTGTGCGCGCACGCGCTCTCTTGTCGTTCCAGGCAGCAGAACGTCTGAGGAACCTACCTGAGGTGCATTACAAGGACAAAGCCAAAGGAGGGACTGCAGCAGCACAGGACCAGTGAGCCTAATGTGACAGCTCCTGGCCACTGGGTGGCACTCCTCTGGGGTTACTACACATGCAGTTGCATATTGCTCTGGTTGGGGGGGGGGGGGTCATGCACAACATATAATGATTCTTTGACTCATTTGGGAGTTGGTTGTGATGTTGATATATATATCATTTCTTTAATTTTGGTTGTGAAGATTTTATGTTGATACAGTAGATGAATCCATTATGGACAGCGTACAGGCCTGATGAAGGAGCAAGTATCCAATATCAAGCTACGAGGCCATTCCGCCTTGATGAGCTCTGGAAGGGGGGAAAATGTAGTAGCTGTAGGCTGTCTTCTTAGTCCCTGTACACTATGTGCCACATTTGCAGACAGCACCTCATAGATCATCAGCTGAATATAACTTGGATGTCTTAACAGCTGGATTTTTTTTTCTTACGGAAGCTTAAAGCCAACATTCAATGTCTTTGAGATTTTTCTCAGTTGTAATTAGCTTCGTTTATTGTTGTCTTCTGTGACTGTTGAATTGGGAATCTGGTATATTCAAGCTGAGAGAAGTCTTGTAAGAAAATGCAGCACCCTTTGCTTTCTGTCACTTCGAAACCACATGTGGCAATGTGCCTGAGATAAATAAATAACAGTGCGATCGATAATGGGCTTAGCACTGTGTGTCTTCCAAGATCCCTGATTTAAAGTTTTTAAATGTTGATTACTTTGTGGTCTTCCTTTGTATGATTGTCACATTGTCTTCAAAGAAATGCATGAATGACTATCTTGGATACTGCTTTAAATATTTCTTACCATCTTAGGCTGCATTTTTCATGTTTTTATTTGGAAAAAGAAAAATGTATTATCACAAAATTATTTTCTAAAACTTGTAACTTTCACTTTGCTTTTTTTAATCCTAGTGTCCTCACCTTTGTTATTATAGCATTTGTAAACACTGCTGCGGGTTTTTGAGCTTAATTGAAATAGATGTAATTGACTGATTTGATGAGTGGTTTATACAGCATTAGATCTTTGTCATTGCTAATTAATAAGTAATTACTGATCTCTGTTATTTTTGAAGTAAACACATGCAGATGTTCCTGCCATGTTAGGTTTCAGATTAATGTTTTAAAACGCCTTTTGTCAAGGTGCCTTGGGATGAGTCATTTGGTGAGAGAGGACCTAGCCTGCTGTTCAGTCGCGTTGCTAAGTGTGGCAGACACAGCCTTCCATCAGAACTGCTCCAACATTACTGGCCACAAGCACTAAGCACTTTGTTGTTGCAAGTTTATTTGACAAATGGCCGGTGTTATCCAACCTAGTCTCACCTATTTGGGCGTGCAGTTTGAGAGGCCAGCTTTGGCCTTGCATTACAAATGTAAATGGGCATATTGACCAACAGTGATCATTTTCTGTGAAAACAAACCAAGACGAAAGACATATGTAAAGCTCTCTAATGCCGAAACAGTTTGACATGTAAATGGTCCTTTTGATGATAAATTGCGTGTTGATAAGAAACTTTAAGCTCAGTCTTTGTATCCTTAGGTAATTCATTGAAAGTGACTTATGCTGCCTGTTTGCTTTTTCAAGTTAACCAAAACTATTTCTCAAGATGTTTCTCAAGACAGTGCCTGAATTTTTACCTCAAATATTGCAATATGTATCATTGTTAAATATGTACAACCTTAATTAACTTGTTTTCGTGTGGATTTTACGACTGTGCATTTCATCCCAGTTTAGCTTTGCACATCTCCCCCACGTCAACATGTAGAACACTTGCTAACTAAATTTGCTTAGTCATCTATAGAGTAATTTTGGGGCATTAATCTATATTGATTGGCACGTATCAGCGATTGGATTATTGTGATATATTGCAGGCACTCTATTGTACCTGAGTTATTGAGGAAACTTCTTGTTCTCTTATCTGAAGTGGACAGGCCCAAGAAAGATGGGGGACAATTTTGTGTTTGGTTGTGTGCCCAACCATTCATCCTCAAAGACCTATGTGACCATGTGGTCATGGTCATAGACTGCTATTGAAATGGATTGACAGAGGGTGCCACGCTTAGATTCCAAGAAAGTGGGAGCCTTTTTCTTGCTGGCTTCGGTCCAGTCCCAGGGCTCCAGACCTCTGGATCTTCTCCAGATGTAGCCACTGCTCTCTGCTGTTTTGTTTTGCTAGCCTGTGAATTTAGTAAATGCTGGCATGGTTGTTGCGCATCAGGCATTGGTCCTTGTAAATGATATCACTGACAAATGTCAGGAAAACTCCTGGACCCTGCTGTCAGAATGTGGGAATGCGTGGAAGAGCATATTTACCAGCTCACTCAGGGATTGATTCCTCCTACAAGGAACATATGGATACATGAATAACACCTCACTTTACTGTTACTTCAGCTGGTTTCCTGCACTTAAAACTTGTGGTAATGGATTACAAAAGATAGTCCTCTTACCAAAATCTGATATGTCGTCTTTTGACATTGTCAGAAGATTACAGCACTGGCTGATAAGTAACATTCACTGACGTAGTCTTTAAAATATAAACGTGAAACCTGGGGTGAAATTTTCAAACAAAACAATACAGAGTACATGAGGGGTCTGGGGTGTTTTTTTAAACATGCAAAGGCTTAGACAGAGGGCTGACTGGGTGCACTGCAGCTTTGTCCATTTTCTCACGCAGTCTATGCCCCCGTGTTATGGCCAGGCCTGCGGTGGAGGCCATCAGTTTCAAAAACACATTCAGATGTTACAGACGCATCTGTCAGGCCGTTGGTGGAATGTTGGCCATGGACCCAGATACACATTCCGAGAGGATTCCAGAGAGCCAGGAAGGGAAGCAGAATGAGCGATGTGTTCGATCTGCAGGACCCCGGGTCACATCCCTGGGGGAGCATGGCCAAGCAAACATGTTCTACACTATGTTAGACTGGGATGGACCGAAGAACTACAAGTTCTTTTGATTTCGTATGATAGTATTTTTTGTCATTAAATGCCTTATTAACATTTGCACTGTATGATTAACATGATGTCAAAAATCCCTGATCAGAATTGTTGCATGATTTGGTCTTTGAAAGCTTTCATATGAACTCACGGCCCACCTCCACCAGCTAACATGCTACGAACTCTAAGGTAGTTTGTGGAGACTGTGCTTGCTGAGATGCAGTCCTCTATAATATTCCTGTGTCTTAGTCAGACATTCAGAAGTGCAGATTAAGAGGGAGGGGGGTCTTATTGGACCTCTCAGGTGTTAGAGCAGTGTGGTGTTGACCCTATTGGTTTGAGCGTACCCTAGTGACATGATGCTCAGGAATGAGAAATGCTGGCTGTGTGGACATCTGTGGTGGACATTGAGGAGATTACCGACATGCTGTGATGGACAGCAGTTCATAGTGACCTGTGGGTATTTCCTTTCTCTTGGGGAGTCACTGGAGGTCAGAGTGCTGGTCGGTGTTTAGCTCTAAAACTGGTGATTGCATTATACAAAAATGATCAGTCTTGCGCATATATATCTTGGCTATTGCTTTGTGTTACAGTATTATGGTAACATGGTGCAACTTGGTCATCATGGATCTTAATGTAGTGACAAATGTTAAAATCGATAGCTTAAGCAAGGATCATTTCTTTAATTTCTTTAATCACAAAAGTTTATCATATAAAAGATTGTACACTGTAGGCTGTGACCTACAACAATGTAAAATCCAGCCTAGCTTTTTTTGTGAAGAATGTGTATAATAGTAATTACTCATGCGGAGTTCCTGCATCGTTATTTTCTGTTCCCGATACCATCTGCTTATGGTGCCTCTGTTCCTTACTTCTTATTCAGATCAGTTCAGTTTAATTAACATTTTTACGAAGTACTGTATTTGTGGGAGGCTGGGTAGCTGTTTCCATTTTTATTTATTGGGAACTCCCTCTGTCAGGTGCCAGGAGAAAATTTGAAAATGATGTACAAAAAATTCCTGTGGACTTACTGTGCTCATGGCAATAAACACTGAGTGTGGCAATGAAAGTGGGTTATATCCGTCTCTGTGGAGTCATCCGCACTGACTCACATATCGGAAAAGCTGTGCAATCCCTCTCATTTTAATCTAACAGTCAGTCAGTTGTCTGAAATTATTATTGGTACAGTAGTGAAGTTTATTTTGCATTCTCTTCTCGAAGACAGGGTTTTCTCCAGAACAGTCTTTGGATGGGTTGGTTGCTTCTACACGAGCTTGCTCCCATTCTGGGAATCTCCTCGAATCTCCTGTAGTACCACTGAGGTACCTCTCTGCAGTGATAACCAGAAGTCGGGGTGCATTTCAGTGGGAAGTATATCTGTATGAAAACAGATGGTAGATTTTGTTAATAATCAGTTTGTGACTTTTTCCTGTGTGCTCAAGCAATCTCCTGCTCCCAGCATGCCTTCTGGTCTCACCTCTCTTTTCTAACACAGGCAGTCGGCAGCTAGGAGGCTGTTGCATTTGTGCAGCATGCTTTAAATGGTCATCTAGTTCCACCAGGTCTCGGGGCTCTGTTTCTTTTGCATGGTAGGTGGCATCTGCCAGTGGCCAGCCTTTTTCTGCACTATTCCAGGCCCGGCTTTGTTACCGGGTGAGGGGATTTGTTTGTTTGATCAGGTGAGTACCCCCTGCAAGCCTATCACAGCCACCATGATTGTTATTTTACACTCAGGCTGTTATTCTTGTAATTACAAAAAAAAAACTCGTTTGTGCTGCCAAACTCCCCATCTGTTTGCATCCCTGCCTTGAACGGTGTTTGTTTAGACCATAGACAGACCAACCATGAAAGTGCTGCGAGATTCTCCCAGAACCACTCTTGTACAGCAGCTGTCATGAGCTGAACACTTCTGTCATTTAAGGGCTGAAGCCGCAATAAACAGCTTCCATTGTTCCTTCACTTAATTTTGACTCTCAGCCACTCATAGCTGGCTGTGCTGCACAAACACTGATTTATTAGTTTTAGGCTGCAAATCTCGTCTCACATGGCTCCTTCGAATACTTTACAGGGGTTGGAAGATGCACAACACCTTTTAGTGCCCTTTGTTCCTCCTTTGATTTAGTGCACATACGTACAAGCTTTTAACCGCTGCTGCAGTTATGGTGGAAGCCACCATGCATTAGCTTGCTAGTTTGCTGTGAATTACGCTGCCTACTTGTGAGTCCCCTGAATTAGTGCTTTGGCAGGCAGGTGCCCCGGTGCCCCGGATCCTGCTCAGATGCCTAAAATGGCCATATGGACTACAGCCGGAATGGCATCTTCTCCCTTTGCCTGTTGGCCGGCCCACCTCCTGGGCAACAGCTTCTCTGAGCTGCCTGTTGATAAAGAGAGGCTTGTTTATTGGCCACGAGATTGGGTTTAACGGCTTATCTTGAAAATGCATGATGATCTGAAGTAGATTCATATGCAGCATGATATTAGTAAGTGGTATTAAAAGCTTTTAATCTGCGTTTTTGCTTTAGCATTTTTGTTTATATTAAGCTTTCATTTCAGGTGGTGCCCCGTGCTATCATTAAGTTAGTGATACTGATGTCTTTGCCTGCAATTTCACCCGTTTCAATGCTTTTGAGACACAAAGTCAGTGTTGTATACAACAGTATTGTAGAACTTGGAAAGGCTCACTGATTTGTGGATTTACCACTGAGTCATATTTTTATGTCATTCTTTCCATTGCACGTTTTTGGGAGATATCAGTTGTATTTTGAAACGGTAACACGTATTCTCTGTGGAGTTCCTGGATTCTTCCCCCTTTTTTCTGAAGTTATTGTTGGATAAGCAGCCTCAAATTGATTTTTTAAGCCTTTATTTAGTTTTGCTATTGAACGAGTGCTTAGAGGCTGAGTTATTGATGTGGGCTGCTTAATGTGCACATGAAAAGGAAACTGACAACTTAAATAACTGTGCACAATGAGTGTGATTACAAAGTCACTTTATACAATATAAGCTATTAACAGTGAATATTGCTGCTGGTACAGTGGACTGCTCAGCACTGAAAGTGTGCTTCCTTCCTTCCTTCCTTCACAGTTGAGTACCAATGAGAGGAATCTGTAGTTTGATTGGCTTCATGTTCCAGTTTGGCTCAGGTAGTTTCAGTGAAAGCAAACCAGATCCGATCTGTCTCGTACTGATAAGCGAGTATCAATATATTCGAGAATATATTTATATTTTCTGTTCCTTACAAAAATCAAGTCATTAATCATGCACAATTATAATTCAGGCAGTTCCCAGAACAGGAAGGAGCCTGTCTGCTTGGCACAGCAGCCAGTGACTTGCTCCAGCATAATTTCTGAGCTTTACTTAGACTATGATGATTTTTACTGCAGAGCCTGAGCTCACAGGCCATGGATTGAGATTTTATTCTCACTGATGATGGAGCCAATTTTGCTGATTTAGATGTATGGGGGAAATTATCATTTAAATTTGAATGTATATATCTGTCTATATTGGGTTTTTGGGCATATGAAATACAATGTGTGCATCCCTGGCTAACATCAGTCTGGTCTCAGGAAGGAAGTCTTTGATTCTTAGTAATTTAGCCCTTTTTATTTTAATTAGAACAAAAGACACAGCTGCAAGGCATAACAAGTAATTTTGGATCCACAAACAAAAAAAAAATCAAATGTTGGTGCATGTCTGACTTGTTAAATAAATGAGGGTTTATAGCTGTTTTGCTAAAATGGAAAAGCAATCTAAAAATGTATTATTAGAGGATGATTGGTGGGGAAGAAGAAGCCTTTGGGTGTGGCTTCCTAATAAAAAAGATGCTCTCTGTTCACGCTATGAATTATGCATTATGAGAATCGTGTTTCGAAATGAAACCACTAAGCAGACATTCCTGCTTCTGGGCCAGAGCTGGCCATGTAACCACAGCTCTCCTTACTTTATCAGTTTGAGGTTCACAGAACTTTGAATGTCCCCCTGGTCCCCTACACTTTTAAAAATGCATACAAATGTATGTCTTGTGAGCAAGTTACCATGTTATCTCATCGCGTTCCACCCATTCTTGCTTACTCTCTCATTTCTTTTTGATAAATTATTATAATTTTTTCCTGTATAAATGCAGTCTTGTGTTTTTCTTTCTTAAGCTTTCATGTCTGTTGGGACATGAGCAGCAAAACTTGGGGAGCTGGCTGTTTTATATAAGGGAACGTGTCTGCCTGCTGGCGGCCCGCTCATACCGTACCGCTGCTGATGGTGGCGGCTTTCTGCCTGCTGGCGGCCCGCTCATACCGTACCGCTGCTTATGGTGGCGGCTTTCTGCCTGCCGGCGGCCCGCTCATACCGTACCGCTGCTTATGGTGGCGGCTTTCTGCCTGCCGGCGGCCCGCTCATACCGTACCGCT
>JAODKM010000108.1:21230914-21247117 GCA_026780845.1 Petrocephalus sullivani
GGGGAAAAGCTCCTACTTCCACCTCAGATTATACATCTGATCCACAATCCACTATCCACTCTCCAATACAACTAACCTACAACAGCGGAAGTTCCGTCTCGCACTTTGAATAGCCCGCACTGGATTCAACACACTTCCCAAACCAACTGGGTGAGGCTTCCCACATGAAGCTTCAAATGTAATTGATTACGTCATCAGCAAAAGATGATACAAGCTCCGACACAGGGCTTCAGGACAGACGGCCCTGCCTACTCGATACGCGCTTCGAAGCTTCGACGCATGACTTAACATCACTAGTGTTCAAATTCGGGTGTTGCATTTGTAGACCAATTACGTCACAGCGCCGCGACGAGGTAGGACGCAGCACCCGAAATCGTCACAGCCATCCACTCTTTAACATGGGAAAGACAAAGGAACACACCATTCAAATAAGGCAGATGTGTGTCGACCTTCACAAGTCAGGCAACGGCTACAAGAAAATAGCCACTCGCCTGCACCTGCCCATGTCTACTGTGACAGGAATCATTAAGAAGTTTAAAACAACTGGAACAGTGGTAAACAAGCCTGCACGAGGACGCAAGGTTTTTTTCCACCACGCACATTGAGGAGGATGGTAAGAGAAATCCTCCAGTTCTCCAAACCCTCCAGTTTTCCAAAGCTCACTGTTAAAGAATTGCAACAAATGGTAGCATCTTGGGGTCACAAAGTCTCCAAAACAACCATCAGGCACTATCTATATGGCAACAAGCTGTTTGGGAGGCATGCACAGAAAAAAACCTTTTCTCACTCACAATCATAAACGCAAACATCTGGAGTTCGCTAAGCGGTACTGGGGCTTCAACTGGGACTGTGTGCTTTGGTCAGATGAGACCAAGATAGAGCTTTTTGGCAACAAACACTCTAAGTGGGTCTGGCGGAACACAAAAGATGAGTATGCAGAAAAGCACCTCATGCCCACTGTGAAGTATGGGGGAGGATCGGTGATGCTGTGGGCCTGTGTCTCTTCCAGAGGCCCTGGAAACCTTGTTAGGGTGCATAGCATCATGAATGCTTTAAAATACCAGGACATTTTAAATCAAAATCTGGTGGTCTTTGCCCGAAAGCTGAAGATGGGTCGTCACTGGGTCTTTCAGCAAGATAATGACCCTAAATATGTGGCCAAATCTACACAGAAATGGTTTACCAGATACAGAATCAAGCTCCTCCCATGGCCATCTCAGTCCCCAGACCTAAGCCCCATTGAAAACCTGTGGAGTGAGCTGAAGAGGAGAGCGCAGAGGAGAGGACCCAGGTCGCTGGATGATTTAGAGAGATTGTGCAAAGAGGAATGGTCGAAGATCCCTCTTTCTGTATTCTCCCATCTTGTGAAACATTATAGGAGAAGATTAGGTGCTGTTTTGTAGGCAAAAGGGGGTTGTACAAAGTATTAACATCAGGGGCGCTAATAATTAATGTGGGATTTTTTCCCACTGAATAAATGCACTTGAATTAAAGGTTGGATTTTCAATAATGCCAATAATTATGGAGGGCAGTGTATGTACTGTTAGCGTGTGTGAGAAAATGGCCCCCATGAAGAAAAAGGTTGAAAAGGAAGGTGGTAAGCAGAAGATATTATGGTGGACATTAAGAAGGAAATCATTGAGAAGCACGAATGGGGTATGTGAGTGGCCTACAAGTCTACGTCAACGATTTGCACAATATTAAAGAAGAGGGAAGAAATAAGGGGGTAGATGCAGCAAAAGGAGTCACGAGAATATCAAAGCAATGGCCACGTGTTCTGGAAGATGTAGAAAAGTTGAAAAATAATTTCTACATCGTGAGCTGCCTCAAAATCATCAATAAAGCCTGGGATGGGGTCACCAAGGGAATGCTCAATTCTGCTTGGAGAAAACTGTGGTCTGATTGCAGCTTTGGACATGACTGAGGGGTTTGCTCATGAATAGGAGACGCAAGTTGTTGATGAAATTGTGTCTTTGGGGAAGACCATGGGACTGGAGGTGGATGAGGACGACATACATGAGCTGGTGGAGGAACACAGCCAGCAGCTGACCACCAACAAACAGATGGATCTGCATCGCGAGCAACAGCAAGAGGTTATGGAGGACATCTCGCTTGAGGAGGAGGACAAAAAGACTGAGGAATCCCTCACTTCAAATGAGAATAAGGCCCAAATAGGAGCGATGAATCTGTTTAATGACAATGCAATGTCGCATTTCCACGAAATCCTCAAAATGTGGAAAAAGCAGTTATCATTGGATAGTTTCCTTGTTAAAGTCACACAAAAAGAAAAAGATTCCAGTGAGCCAACAGATTGCAGTGATTCCGTGAGTTGTAGTGAAAGTCATCCTACACAATAATTCTCCCCTCCTCTCTCGTCTCCCTCACACCAGCCACGATTCTTTACAAAGGTAAAGTGCTTTTTTGTTTATTTTGTTTTATGATTTTTTACTTTATATTTTGTCAATCAATCATTTTTATATAAATATTTGTGGGTTGTGAAATTGTCATGCCCTGCCTGTCGGATCCTCCTGTGTGCCATGCCCCCTCGTTTCCCTCGTGCAGATCCTCCTGTTCCCAGCTGTTTTGTGTTTTGCAATCAGCGTTTCTTGTATTTAGTCCGCCCTAGTCCTGTCCTCCCCGTCCGGTTTTGTCTATGTCTACGTCGCTGTTTATGCCTCGTACGCTAGCGGTCACGCTCGCTCCCGTTTTGTCCGCTGTTTCCACGCTGTATACCCGAATAAACGCCCCTTTGAAGGGCTCAACCCTGCAGCCTGCATCTATGGGTCATAAATCCCGCACCCGGCGTCACAGAAATGAAGTATCTGAGTTCCCATTATTTCTTATGGGGAAATTCGCTTTGATATACGAGTGCTTTGGATTTCAAGCACGTTTCCGGAACGAATTATGCTCGCAATCCAATTTTCCACTGTACTTTTTTCTCTGAATCACAAAAAAATTGCAACTGCGAGTGTACCGGTTTGTTTAATTACATTTAATAGAAGTAGGAACTAGAATGCTTCATTTACAACAGTGGTTTTCTCCTAAATCATGTCTGCATTGAATGGATTACACATACTGAAAGACTAAATAAAAATTTTATTGTTAGCCAGCTACTGTACCTATAACACCCAACAAACAAAACCCCGGCTTTAAAAGAGGTATTTAGAGCAAATGTATATGAGCTATCCTCTCCATTTTCCCCCTTGCTTACTGCTCAGTGGTAAAGTTAAAGTAAATTTTCTCTTGGTTTCTCTTGGTATTCTCACTTTAAAGTGGTTGACAAGCGGTACTGCTAAATTAGGACTAAGTTTTGTTAAGCATCAGACATGCAGCAGCTGTTACCCATGTCAACTTAACATACCCTCCCAGATGCGACAAGTATAGGCCACCTTGTAGGAAAACCAACATTTACTGAAAAAGTGTCTTTATTAAAAAAGGCTTTAAGGCTTCAGTTTTTAATTTGCTTTTGATGTATGCTGCTAAGATTACTAGCTCCTACTGCTATTAAATGAAATTTAATAAACTGGTACACTTACGATTGCAACTAGACAAAAAAAAAACAATTTAGGAAGAACCAAGCATTTGATGATTGTAATGAATGAATATAGATGCCTCGATACATAAAATATTAGTATGTTATTTTTTCACACTGGAACGTATTGAACACAGCCGGTGACGATGGACACAATGGGCCAAAGCCTACACTGAGTATGTGTTAGGGGACATTGCTGACTTATGGAGGTAATTCGTAGGTGACACAAATACAGACGTGGACAAAATTGTTGGTTCCCTTCTGTTAAAGAAAGAAAAACCCACAATGGTCAATGAAATAACTTGAAACCGACAAAAGTAATAATACATTAAAATTTACTTAAAATTAACTAATGAAAATTAACTAATGCCCTCCTCAGCTTTCCGTGGTCCATGTTCAGTGTGGTACACACCATGATACCACACAGCACAGTGACTACTTTTCACCCTATAAATAGGCAGACTGGCTGATTACAAGTTACCTGACACCTGTGGTGCAAATTAGAGGAGACACCTTAGCTTAACATGTTCCTCTGGTCAAATTATTGGTCAAATTATTTTTATTATCTTTTTCAGAGGTACCATCATTTTTGTCCAGGCCAGTTTCATTAGTTTGTTTTTTTTTAATGATTAAAATGAACCACAATTCAAAAGCAATGTCTGATTCTCATTAGTTAATTTTAAGTAATTTTTTATTTATTGTTACTTTTGTCAGTTTCAAGTTATTTCATTGACCATTGTGGGTTTTTCTTTCTTTAACAGAAGGGTACCAACAATTTTGTCCATGCGTGTAAATGCTTCTCAAATAAAGTAGTTCTTATTAGTTCTGAATGCCAAAAAAATCTGCTTAGTCCATTTAGACGCAGTGTTTATAGGCAGATCGTCCCTGCTTTGAGCTCAGCCAACAGTCCACTGCAGGACTGGGATCAAATTCTCCTGATGAACAAACTGCTTATAAGCTGATATGCATCAAGTCTTTGGCTATGGACACCAAGGCTGGCCCCGGGTCTCCTGTCACTCTAGTTGAGATTCTGCAGAACACCACCCTCTCCCAGAGCAGCAGATAACTATTTTTGTCCATTTATATTAAAACATTTCAGCAGCACAAGGTATCTGGCTCCTAACTAGTTAGCTAGCATCTGTTTTACAAAAAAGTAGTGAAATATTACACAGTATATAATTGCAATGTAACAGAATGCACCCCCTAATCAAATGGTGCCCCAGGCATATGCCACCTGTATGGTTGGCTGGCACTGGTGGGCACTCCAAGGCAGCTTTTTGTTGAATTCTTGATGCGGTTTTTGGCTGAAAGGCCTCTTTCACACTGGGCAGCTGAAATGGAAAGCACCAGCATGATCAGCACCAACTCCAGCAGATTCTAAGGGATATAACACCTTCTAAATTAATTTTGGCTCTCACCTTTTATTAAGCAAAACCAATATGCAACTGTATAATGCTGAACTTATTTAAACTCATCTACTTGAAATGCTCTATTATGCTGATGGGGAATAAAATGTTTAGATGTCTTATTTAAGAAACAGAAATGTGTCAGGACTGCTGACCTTTGTAGTCATGCTTATAGGGGTCCTTTGTTAGCAGTACCACTAAACTCTAACTATGATTTATCATGCTTACATCTCTGCTACAGTGCCTGCCCTAAGAACTATGTCAGGACGTATGTCAGTGCAGAATGCGGCGCTGGGCAATGAGCTGCATTGTGAACAACAACCAATCTCCTTCCCTACTACATCAGAAAATCAGTTTGAACCCTGAGAACAACACTTGCTGATGTTAGTTATATCTCGGGTCCGTGTTACAACCCCTAGGAAGTTAATGTCGGACTTTCATGACACATTCGCATCATTAATGTACTGCGCAAATTCGGAAAAAAAGTTATTGCGTAAGAAGTAAGTGATTTATTACTGATGTTTTGGAATCTGCACAGATCATATATTTAATGCGCTTTGATGAAGCTTCCTTGTTTAAGTCAAAGCCACTGCACGCTTTAATAGTATAGGAATTGTACCCAGTGAAAATGACAGGAACACAAAATGCGGTATAAAATTCACATCTACATAGGTTTTTTTTTTAATGCGTATTGTTATGCCGCTTAAACACAGGCATTTTTTACCCTCTATAGAAGGGAAAAATGCTGTGGGGAGACATATTTTGTCTTAAGTTTTCAACTGCAAAGGCCTCCCATGCTATCTTACAGCATTTTCACACTTGACGTTTGCCCTTTCCGCTGACGAGTAGTTACATGATTTAAATGTTTTTTCCCTCTCCCAAAGGACAGTGCGGCGTCGTCGTCATCATTGCAGTGTTATCCACCCATTTCCTGACGGTAAAATAGAGGCAACTTGGGCTGAGCCTTGGGCTGAATTTTGAGTAATTTTTATTGGCACACATGCTCCTAAGTACATTGTACAGCTTGCACACTTCTAGTTTTAGTTGGAAGTGCGAGTGAAATGCTGGCACTGTCGAGCCCTGCGTAGCTCATGGGCAGCTTATGGTTCTACCTTCTGTATGGGCAGTATGCTGGTGAGATGAATCAGGATTTTTTGATGCTATATTGAGTAGGACTTGGCGATATGTAATACAAAAAAATGATATCTATCCCGATATTTATATTGGATAGATCATAATATCGAGTCTTCCAAATCCTGCCCCCAACCGGTGAATTGTCGCCTTAGATGAAAAGTCAGCAATAATAGAGAACACACTAGTACTGCAATCAGCAATGCTTGTGAAATGCTTAATGTAATAGCCATGTTTATTATTACCTTTTCCCCCCAAACTGTGTCAGAAACATAGGCTCGAGGGCTGGACTGAAAGCCAATCCATATATCCTTTTTTGTCTTGCTTTGTGTGTAGCATAAGCCTGTAGTACTTTCTGGACAAAGGCAGGAATTTACAGTTAGTCACTGTCAGATACCAACACCAGATAACTTCACTGATAATTGTACATTAGTAACAATATTGTCATATTGCCCAGCCCTAATGTCGAATACAAAGAGCTCTCAGACTGTACAAATGTATGACCCCCATCAGGCTAATACTGTGTGATGTTATGATGGTGGTCTTGATTGTGCGCAGTACTAGTGGCATTACACATTCTGAAGGGACGATTTGTTTGCTTTTAGAGCACTGAGGACAGCTCGGTATTTACCTGTCCTCACCTGAGGGCTGTTTTCCTGGATGTGTGTGAATTGCACTGATACATAGAGATCAGATGGGACCATAGATTTGTGACTGCAGAATTATAAGGCCTGTGTCTGTGAGGAGCTTGTATGACTTCCATTGCTGCGTTTAATCCAAGCTTAGAAAACAAGGTTCAGGGCCTGATAATTAAAGAAGAATCTTATTTAGAGCTTGCTGGTTCAAAAGTATTTCTTGCTGAACTAAATTATAAGACACCATCTTACAGTTGTGATTATTGGCCCAAAAGTGTTGGAGGCAGAGAATGTTTTATAGCACTATATATATTCTGAAATATTACTAGAGACCATCATGCTGTCATATGTGAATAATGATGTTGTAATAATAAACCAGCACAATTATTCATTATGATAGGAGGAGGAGGAAGGTTTTAGTTTCCTTTCCTTGCAAGGTATCACCATCCCCTACTGAAATATCTCCAAGCGCATGTTTTAATATCATGGCCGCAACTCCATGATACTTAGTGAAGTAACAGATCATTGTAGAACTGGCGATGGTGGGGGTGATTGATGTTTAGTTTACACTGTCAGATTTAGTCTGCCCTAATTATTTAAAAAGGTAATATCTCATGATTGCTGATGACACCAGCAGGTTTCGAAACTCATGGAGTTCAGATCACTGTAGGTAAGCTGCACAAATTGGAAAACAGAACATTTTTTATATCTTTATTTTTTTTGTACCTTTAGGCACAACAGGAAATTCTAGCCACCCTGTCCTAAATGATCAAAGGCAAAGTAAAGTGATAATATATGTCAGTGACACTCCGGACAGCAGCGTTTAGAGCAATCTGACAGCAGAGCCCTCAGTGGCAGTGGGGAGCCAGAAGGGGGTCGTCTCTGATACGTGGATGAATTTCCAGCAGCCGGGGGGCTGACAGCTGCTGTGGCCGAGCGCCGCATAATCCTGTCAATCACTTGGCAGCCCACCACCTCGCTCTAATGAATCTGTTCCCCTTCCTTCCCCTTTGTTTGGCTGCGTGAGGCATGTGCTCATGTCATCCCCGGCTCTCCTCGAGTGCGGAATACCGGGCGATTCATTACTGAAGTGCTCTTTCTGTGTCGCTGGCCATTAACCAGCACCCTAAGAGCCACCTGGGAAGCCGAGAGCCAACACAATTACGGCCCCGGCTTCTAAGCGTCCTTACAGGAGAGGCCAGCGCTGGGCTGCTCCGAGTCGATCCTGAGTGTCATTAGAGTGGAAGCCACGGTGAGGCGTGTCGCAGTGACGATATCAGCATGGCTGCCCTGCTCTCATACACTCACCTCCAATCCATCACGGGCCGCGGGGCCGTCAGGCTCCTCCTCTGTCGCACGGAGTGTTTGCCGAGGTGCTGCATACCAATGCCCCCTTTCAGGCTGTCATCGGGTCTGGCACCGGGGGGCCATCACTGCCGCTGGATGAGCCGCTGCTTACCGGACGCTATTTGTAGACATCGCTTCCTCTCTTTCATAGGCGTACACCCTGATCCACCAGAATGTCAGGAAAATGATATGGATGATATCTGGCACTTTATTAGTTACAAAGGTTATATTTGTTTGTGGGAGGGCAGATTGTACTTTGTGTAATAAGATTTAATCTGTAAGCCAGAAGAATAACTTCTGTTTCTTCCTCCTGTACTGATAACTGAAATGTTTTACTATTATTTTGTGTGTGTGTAATTGTGAAAGGCGCTATATAAATGGGGTTTATTATTATTAATAACTGCCTATTTAAAAGGATAAGACATACAGAGCCTCAAACTCAGATGATGTATTAGGCATATTTGACGAAAAAATATAATGGACAACTTTCTCTGGCCTTAATGTTGCCCTGATGACATTTTTAAACGACGTTGACTTCTGAAGCTTGGCCATTGGATGTGGGGGCCTCAGTGAGCAGCGTTCACCGCGTGCGTATCGAATGGCCATGTTCAAACCGCTGAGCTGCGTCTCTGCTTTCTCATCCCCCCGGCTTCCCCTATAAGTGCTCTGCCCCCGCGGAGCACGCATCCGCTGGCTAATGTGTTCACCTTGTCCAAATATCTGCATGCGATACCCAACACGGGAGCGACATCCTCGCCTGCATTTCTTCTCCCCATGACCTGTCGGGAAGGGGGCTAGGGGGATGTGTGGGTGTCAGATGAGTTATGCTGCTCTCTTTGTTCCCCCCCACACCCAACCAGGGCCTCAGGAAACAGCCCCCCCCACAACCTTAACTCCCAGATTGAACAACCCAGTGTTCCTCACCCAGAGCGGCAGGGTCTTCCTCCCAGCATGGTCCTGTCTGCGGGCCTCTGGACTTTGATTGATGTGATGCCACCACCTGCCAGTGGCCTGAGAAGTATATTACAACCTGACAGCCCTGGGATTTCCTCGGCGATCATTGCTCTCAAAATTCCATGGTCTGACAAGGTCCCAGACTCCTACGGTCCCTTGGGCGGAAAAAGACTCCAGAATATTCTCCAATGTTCCATGTTTTATGGAAAGAGTTGTGGATGAAACTGAAATCTGCTAATGTGGCCTGCACCAGGGACTGTGTGAGACTCTTCCCAGAGATTTGAAGCTCTGCTGAAAGCTGTAGCTGTACTTCGCAGTATCTAATGTTCCTTAAGCTGTCAAGTAAAGCCAAATGTCTGATAGATTTTAAATGAATGATTCCTGGTCACCCTTCTCTTTCGACTGCATGTACCTGACGTGCTGGGCGGTGTCTTACATGCTGTATATCATTTATATCATTGTCAGGTAGCAGCTGCCCTCTGGAATATCAGCCTATGGCTGTTGTTTTGACTTGACTGCTGGTCACTTGTTCCTTCTTCAACCTGCACTTGCAGCTTAAGTTATTTCAGCTTGTTTGTGACTGACTCTGCTGCATTAACTTGCCGGCTTGACCCACCTGAACCCCTCTGTGTGTAAAGCAGTCTCACTGTCAGCCATAGTGTTTTTCTTTCCAGTATGTAGCCAAACAAAGGTGGGTGAATAAAACACTTTATGAGTAGCCTTCTGTCGACGCATGAGACCTGAGCACCGCTTTATCCATTTTGGTGTCTCGCCAGTCTCCTTCCGGCCGAGACCTGCGGTGAATCCACAGAAGGGGGAAAAGTAGGTGAAGGAGAGATGTTGTGGGTCATCGCTGTGAAAATAAAAACAAGACTATATGAAGTAGAGGCGAAACAGAGCGAGAGAGCAGAGACAGTGGCATGTTCACCGGTGTATGAGAGGTCCTGTCAGAGCCTCCAGCCAAGGTGCAGGGCAGCTGTCAGCCAGCAGGGGCCTCTGGAAGTGCGGGAGGCCCAGACCCTGTAAGTGTGCAGTGGATGGTGTACAGTAAGTGAAAGCTGCCCGTTAGCCTAGTGTCAGGAGACAGTCCCGAAGCGAAGGAAAGCGCCCCCCTGGCTCGTCCGCACACGGAGGGTCCTGTGCACATCAGCAGAGCGATGCAGCAAAGCACCCCAGGGAAGGAGCTGGGAAACGGCTTTTAAAGGCTGCACTCCAGGCACCGACCACAGCGGGCTTCCCAGGGCTCCGAAAGCAATTACGGGTGTGAGGACGGCGCCGGCATGCAAAGCGCTACCATGCCGAGTTGAAAGGCCCCAGCTTCTAGCAGCTTCTGGAAAACCGCTATGGCCCAGACGCCTGGAGGAGAAAGAGAAGCCAGCGGTCTGTCAGGCGGCCCTGTGCTTCTCTCTGTCAGCGGGGAAATGGGGGAGCTTATTCCTGCAGGAAACCTGAGACCCAGCGAAAGTGTGTCAGCCAGGTGATTGAGTTGTTTCTAAATGGAGGCAGCAGTTGTGTGTGTGTGTGTGTGTGTGTGTGTGGCACACGGTGTGGCATCTCTTCTCCCTGTGCCCTTCACCAAGGCCCCTCCCCCGTCGTCCCCCTCCCCCACAGCCTTCATGGGTCCAGATGGGCCTGCTACTCAGGCCCTGCCAATGAATCAAGGCCCCTGATGAACTTCAGCAATGAAGCCGGAATGCCGTTTCGCAATCCCTCTGTAAGTCTGGGGGGGCCGGGTGCCGGCTGGCGTGAGAAAGGCGATGCGGGTCGTGGCCTGGCTGTGATCTCGGATCCGCCGCGTCCTGCGTGCGACTGGAACTCTGAGCCATGAGATGAATGGACATTAACGCTGCAGCTGTTTAAAAAACATTGAGCTACTGACCCATTTGTATTCCCCATACTGCTGGCTTGCACACCTCCATGTCAGCGCTGTAATGAAACTTTTAATGGACCTTTATGGATGCTGACACTTTCTGCGTCAGAGGCAGCTCCAGCTAACGGCAATAAACTGTGTGAACAGCATAATCTCAGGCATGCCGTCCCGAGGAAAAGGGCGCATAGAAAATGGCGTCCTGTGCAATTTCCTAGAAGCCGAAGTTGTCAGAGGAGCTGCTTTCAGTCTGTGCCAGGAGAAGTCAGCCGCTGGCAGCTGAGCGAGGTCACCAGAGAGGGGTACAGGGTGCTCTGTGTGTGTGTGTGTGTGTGTGTGTGTGTGTGTGTGTGTGTGCGTGTGTGTCTCCTGGACAGAAAGACGGGGTGTGTGAAAACCAAACCATTCCTCTGCACCTCTTTTTGCAGTCAGTGGCCTGACGAGGGTAAGATGGATAAGGGCATCATCTCCTAAGGCCCCCCCAGTGAGCAACTTTTACCATCAGGCCCCTGCCCCTCCCCTCCTCACCACCTGCCCCTTCCCGCCCCACTACCCCCTGTTGGCAATATTTATTGTCCCCTGATACAGATTTTTTTTTTTTGCCACGTCTCTGACTTCTCTGCAGCTCAGGTGACGTATGCATCAGAGGTGGGTGTTAAGCTGGCATGTAAATAAAATGTAACGTGTGCTTTGAAGAGCCTGTTGAGGGTCCCTAAAGATGAGAGGCATTAGAGTGCCAAGTGTTTCTTCGGGTATTGGACGGTGGCGATAAGCCCTTGACATATTCAAAGTAGTCACGCATGCCTCTTCTGCTTGGAGTGTGAAGGGGACAGAGGGTGTCCAGCCAGGGGTGGAGGAGGACCGAGCATGGCGGTATTTATGCACAGCGACCGTCTGGAGGTGTACTCCACTGTGGAATGATGGTGCCATAAATCCACAAGGCATGTCGGACGGCCAAGGAGGTCCCCACAGAGAGGTAGAACATGCTGCGTTTGGGCTGAGATGGCCAGTGACAACCTGTGCAGAGCAGTGAGGAGGATTTCCAAGGCCAAACTAATAGAGCCACAGTGGCAGAAATTCACGTTTTAGCTCTGTGGTCCTTTGTGACATCTGTGAAAAGGAAAACATATAGCCTAATGCTGCTCGCTTAAATTATGAATGGCAGCCAGGCAGAATATGTTAATGCACAGGCTGTGGCCGGAGGGAAATGAAGGCACAGAGACTTCTGGAGTGTGCATTAGATGTGTATGTAATTTACACAAGGTAATGCCTTTTAGATTGCATAATCCTGAAGGCTGGCTTCCGTCGACGCTCTGTGCTGGAGACTTGGATTCCTTAAATTGCCTCTGTGTAGTTATGGCCTCTCTCTGCACACACAGTTTGCAAAATCATTCAGATCAGAATCATTCTGATGTCACCTGAAAATAAATAAATCTATACCACCCTAAACCAAAACAGATGCCCCCTTTGAAAGTATGTGCTTTCCAGTGTTCTCTTTTAGCAATTTATGTCCAAGACTGTGAGCCAACAGGTATAGGCCTGTTGCAGATCAGAGTTGGTGTGGTGCTGTGTTGCCCACGGCACGGCGGCATTTGGGTCCCAATTTGAGGCAGCCCATTCGGGTGGGCATGTGGAACGTCTCGTCTCCCTGGCAAGATGGCCATCTTTCTCTGCTGCATAAACTCCGCATTTCAGTGGCGGCTCTGTCAGAGGTACGCAGACCGGGAAGTGGCCAGATCTCTGTAGGTGGTTATACCTATTACTGGTCTGCTCGCTCTGATAGCTGCCATACTCAGGGAGTAGCTGTTGCTGTGGCGGATTGGCTCCTCCCAGTGGTGTCCGACGTCACTCCTTTGAGCGAGCGTATCATGAGGCTAAGGCTCTCTTTGGGTGTCCTTTCTGCTGTCTCAGTGTATGCACCGACTGCGGTGAGTGGTGTCTCGACAAGGGAAACATTCTGCTTGCAACTCCAATCGGTAGTTGATGGGTGCCTTCGAGGTGACACCCCTCTGGTCATGGGTGATTTCAATGTGACCACTGGCACTGAAAGGGCTGGCTATGAGGATTGTGTCGGTCTCCATGGGTCTGGCAAATGAGATGAAAGTGGCTCCAAGTTCCTTGACTTTGCAAAAGGTCAAGGGCTGCGGGTCGCTGGATCCTGGTTCCAGCACCCTGAGCCGCATGGTTGGACTTGGTACTCCAGTACTGGTGGTGCGGCAAAGGAGATCAATCACATCCTCGTGGCCAAATGCTGGAGGCTCCTGCAGAACTGCAGAGTCTACAGAAGTGCCCAGTTTGTGAATTTGGACCACAGACTTGTTGTTGCTACTCTGATGATTCAACTTAGGTCCAGTAGGTTGCCTCCTGCTAGGAGAACAAGTCTGGACTGCAATCTGGACTCCAAGATCAAGCTGCCTCTGATGAGTTAGCACGCAGTTTGAGTGAGGAACTGGGAGACTTGGGTGTGGCTGCTTCCATGATAAGACCCTTAAGGTTGCCAAGGGTTGTGTTGGGGTTGCCAGTGTCCCCAGAAGGAGATATTTCATCTCGCAGAGCACCCTGGATATTAGTAGTAGTAGTAGTAGAAGTAGTGGTAGTAGTTGTGGCAGTAGTAGTGCTTGATTTGTCATCTCAGCCATATACATTAGAGCACACAGTGAGACTAAATTACATCCTCCAGGACTAAGGGTGCAACATACAACACAGCAGGATGACATCACACTCAGACAGCACTTCAGATTCACTATAGGATGAATAGGAGGGGGGGGAATAAATATCTGTACCCTGGTAGGTATACATCTGGTAAGTCAGAGGTAAATATCTGTACCCTGGTAGGTATATGTCTGGTAAGTCAGAGGTAAATATCCGTACATATTTTGCTAAAAAAATTTAGCAAAAGATTAGGGGAGGGGGGCACATCAGGGAGGCTGTAACAACGCAAGACTATAGGCTAAGGTGTAAGAGGAACAGAGAAACAGTGCAAATAGGCAGATAGTATTGTGCTGCTCAGTTATGCAAGCATTCATTGTTCAAGTACTGCAATTAGTCAATAAATATGAGCATTACGTGTAAACATAGTGCTGGCAAGTAAACACAGTGACTATAGGCAGACACTGAGATTATGGGGCAGAAGCAGCCTGGGTACTTAAATAGGGCGATTTGTGGAGGAGACAGTCCCGTGCAGAAGGGGGCAGCATGATATTCAGGAGTCGCGCTGCTTGGGGGAAGAAGCTACTGTGCAGTCTAGCAGACCTGCACCTGATGCTGCAGAATCTTCTTCCAGATGGAAGAGATGTAAACAGGCCAAGGAAGGGATGGTGGGGGTCATTCACGATGCTAGTGGCCTTACGTAGGCAGCGGGTGGTGAGAATGTCCTGCAGGCTTGGTAGAGAATTATCGAGAGGAGTCGCAGTGCACAGCTTGGTGGCAATTCCAGGCTGTACCGAAAGCTGCGAAGGACAGTTTTTAGGGCTCTGAGAGCAGATGAGGCATTTGTTAGAGGAATCTGTGAGCAGGTCACACATCATCTATGGTCTAGCAACCTACATCTTGCTTAGAGAGGAATCAAGGCATTACGCACATATGACTGTTCTTCGGAGAGTAGCAGTGAGGGCAGGTGATGGAACAGATGGCACTGCAGTTGTGACCTGCTGGGTCAGCTACTCTGTGCAATTGTTTGAAGCTGATCTTCCGGGTAGGACGATGGACATCTCTGGGTCTACGGTTTATTGGGACTGACCCACCAATCAGCTGTGATAAATCAGCTGGGGGCGGGGAAGACCCCGGGGGTGACTCCTCCAGGCTGGTGGTAAGGCTGTCCTCCTGGCATTGCAAACAATCTTTGCTTTCATTTGGGAGACAGGCATCATCCCAACTCACTGGAAAATGGGACTTCTTGTCCCTATCTGAAAAAGGAAGGGTGAACGCCTGGATAGGGTTATCCTTAATAGGATCCGTGATCACTTGCCTGTCTACCAGAGACGGAGCAGTCTGGTTTTACACCTAAGAAGTCTACCATCGGCTGCATCCTGGCTCTGAGGGTCCTCATTGAGAGATGGAGTGATCTCTCAATGGAGATCACATGGAGTGAGTCGGTGGAGGCTCTGATCAGGGTTCTTGAGAGACTGTGGTGACTCTTCCTATGAAGTCACTAGACGGATTGGGAGAGCATGGGGGTCATGAGGTTACTGGAGAGGGGTGTGTGGGGCTCCCGATATCTTTGCAAGCAGACAAAGGTCCAAGTCTTTAGAGTCCTGAGTCCTGTTTTGCTTTACAGTTGTAAGACATGGACATTATCCAGTGAACTGAGAGGAAGACTAGACTCCTTTGTCTCTTCTGAGAATCGTTGACTTTTTGTCAAACAATTAGTTGCTCAGGGAGTCCCGAATGAGGCACATTACCTGCATTGTGAGGGAGCGCCAGCTGAAGCACTACGGCCATGTGGCGCAACTCCCTGAGAATGATCTGGCTCGTAGGATCCTCCTTGCAGAGGATCCAAGTGGTTGGACCAGGCCAAGGGGACACCCACGTAACACCTGGCTGTGGCAGACGGGTGGCCACTTCTGGAAGGTGGGACTGGATTGCGTGTCTGCGTGGGGGGTCCCCAACCGGGATCCCAAGATGTTTTGTCATGTGGTGGGTGCGCCAGCGCATGCTCCTCAACCTGACCTTACTGTGAGTTCCTCGTGTTTCTCTAACCAAATAACATCAAACTTGAGTAAGTTTGAACTGGGCCAGTCACTTTTGAAGTAAGTAATGCTGACTTTGTAATGCAAAATATGTTTCTGTACCTCCCAGACCTAATAACCTTCAATCCTGAAGCTGTCTACAATGGTCTGTGTGTTTTGTGATTGCCAAAAACATTTTCAAACCAATATTTGTTGCATTCAGAAACCTGAGTGCATTGTATAATTGTGCAGGAGTTAAAGCCGGTTTGTGCCTGTCCATTGGGAACACAATAATATACTCAGACACTGATTCCAAAATCTGAATTATCTGTGGAAATAATGGAAGGGATGAGTAGTGAAAAATCTGAATAATGGTAAGGCCTGAGTTGTAGATCTGGTCACCTCAGCTGGATCCGACCACGATGAGCCTGTAGGTCCTGCTCCTCACTGCTCACACCGGGCAGCAGACCCACCACTCCACAGGCCCCACCACTCCACAGGACCCACCATCCCCCAGGACCCACCACTCCACAGGTCCCACCATCCCCCAGGACCCACCATCCCACTGTTCCCACCATCCCACAGGTCCCACCACTCCACAGGTCCCACCATCCCCCAGGACCCACCATCCCACTGTTCCCACCATCCCACAGGTCCCACCACT
>JAODKM010000108.1:21348573-21366199 GCA_026780845.1 Petrocephalus sullivani
GTGATCACATCTGTATGAGAGACAGGTACGGTGTGATCACATCTGGGTGAGAGACAGGTACGGTGTGATCACATCTGGGTGAGAGACAGGTACGGTGTGATCACATCTGTGCAGACAGAGCCTATTAATCGCACCTGAACTCAAGGGTGATTGGGTGACCTGGCCGACTCGCCGGGGTCGCATGCAGCGGTGACGTCTGATTTGCAGGGATCGACTGGGGGCTTCACAGTAGCTCGCCCAACCACCTCCGCACCCCTGACCTGCCTGCTGCCCTCAGGTCAGCAGTGCTGTTTCACATCTATCAACCGTTATTCGTTAACCGGCTGTTATCGTGATGGCAGATGAGCACATGTGTGATGTCACAGGCTTGCCCTGGTGCAGTCACTTAAAAATGCGCATTTGCATATCTGCATAGGCTGTTCTCTGCTGCGGGCTGTTATTACCTTTTAATTGGCGGTGGATTCCCAGGTGTTCTGTGTTCCCTGATACTCTGAAGTAGGGCAGTAAAAGCAGGTGTTTATAGCGTCCTCTCCTCAGTGACAGATCATCAGGCTTTCCCACGACTAAAGAAACCAGCAGAACAGGTAGACATCTTAATAACTAGTTACCTGCTCACGGTCCTCAGAATGAGACACATTCTCCCACATGCTCCCCTGCGTCTCCTTGTCTCCCTCCTGCTCCCTCCGTCTCCCTGTATCCCTCCACCTCCCTGTCTCCCTCCTGCTCCCTCTTTCTCCCTCTGGCTCCTTGTCTCTCTCTACCTCCCTCTGTCTCCCTGTCTCCCTCCTTCTCCCTCCTCCTCCCTGTCTCCCTCCTGCTCCCTCCACCTCCCTTTGTCTCCCTGTCTCCTTCCTGCTCCCTCTGTCTCCCTGTATCCCTCCTCCTCCCCCTGTCTCCCTGTATCCCTCCTCCCCCCTCTGTCTCCCTGTCTCCCTCCTGCTCCCTCCGTCTCCCTGTATCCCTCCTCCTCCCTCCTCCTCCCTCTGTCTCCCTGTGTCCCTCCTGCTTCCTCCTCCTCCCTCTGTCTCCCTGTGTCCCTCCTGCTCCCTCCTCCTCCCTCTGTCTCCCTGTCTCCCTCCACCTCCCTCTGTCTCCCTGTGTCCCTCCTGCTCCCTCCCTCTCCCTGTCTCCCTCCTGCTCCCTCCACCTCCCTCTGTCTCTCTGTGTCCCTCCTGCTCCCTCCCTCTCCCTGTCTCCCTCTGCCTATATCCATCCCCCTGTTTCCTTCCACCTCTCTCCCTCCATCACTCTGTTCCTCTCCATCTCCCTCTGTCTACCTTCACATCCTGCCACATTGAACAGCTCACCAGTCTGACACACATGAATAATACAGCATAGTGTTCTTAAGGACACTATCCAGGGTGGGCGGCACATCAGGACATCCTTTGATCTGGCAGGCTCTCCTGGACAGTCCAGCTTTACCCCTCTAGTGAATTTCTCCCACACTTTGCCCCGGCTGCCCCCCAGGCAGACATGCTGACGCCTCGTCTGTCCTTCACCTGTCTCAGCTCCTGTCTCCCAGTTCAGGTGCAGTGAGGCCTGACACTTTCTCGCATGATGGGCTCCCTGGCCAACGCCCCTCAGCCTGCTGTCAGCCTGTGATTTGTTCATTGATCTGCATAAAGCTGTTTTTCTTGGTCTTATAATGTACAACTAGCCAGCGCCCCCACAGGGCTCCTCAGGAACAGCTTCCTATCCTGAGCGGGACCCCCCCACCGTTTCCAACGCGTGACAAGCGTGGTGTCATATGGAAATGAGCCCGGGGCCTCTCTGGGACCCCAAGGTGGGAGGTGCTTCAGGTTTCGGGTCATTGGGCCAACGGCGGGCAGCTGTCTGGGCCGCCAAGGACCAGGACGTCAGCAAGCGAGATTTCATGCCTGCGCCATGTGGCTGTGTCATTCCAGCCCCCTAGTCACCACTGGCGAAGTCAAAGCGCCGTATAAAAAAGTGAAATTCTGATATGGCCCTGGGGATTCTATTTGTTTTACCTGAGATGGCCAGTGCAGGCAGCTCCGGTGCATTCTGGGTAAATAGATTGTGCAGAAGGAGAGGATGGCCCGTGAAAGTGGCAGGTGTGCTTGTCTCCTTCTGCCGGCTCTGGGGAATAGGAAGGGGCAGCTTTCTCCACCATCCAGAGGTTCCCCCCCTCCCTGGAACAGGGTTGGTGAGCAGGGCAGTCCGAATGCGATGCCTCAGACATTCACTGCATAACTGCCCCCATCTGCCCCCCCCATGGGTTGCTGTTCCGGCCCAGTCTGGATGCTGTGCTTCGGCACGACCCGCCTGCCACAGGCTCAGTGAGTGTAATCTGTCTATGACTGACACTTTGTCCCTGACATTTACAGAATATTCTGGAGTGCCTGCAGCATGCCCTCCTGGACTTCATTAAACAGTTCACTGCACCCCACACATGAAACAGATAATCCCAACTTCCCAAAGTGAGATTACCTAAAGGTGACTACTAGTTATCCCCTTTCTAATGGAAGCTTTTTTGCCCTGGCAAAGGATAATATTTACCGTGGATATGAGATTAAGGTTTTAATGTCATGGTTTCAAAGCCGATTTGGGGACGACATCTTTACATCATAGCTGTAGAATGTCGTCAGAATTGGATTATTGAAACTGCCGCAGATGCTGAAAACTACTTAACCGTTTATCTAATGTATCTTATCACGTATCGTCCACCCGTCTTGCTTATCCTGGTCAGGCAGGTGGGGGAGGGGGGGCAGTGGCCTCTTTACCACGCGTGTCACATTGTGTCACATTAACATCACACTCATATTCAATTATCATCATGTTCCTGACAATTCCCAAGGAGTAGGAATGTGAAATGACTATGAAGGGGCCTTAATGAATATCTGATCAAGAACAATTTCTTTTGATGAATAGGAACCACTTAAAAAGTGTAATTAATCCAAGACGTGTGAGAGCATGGAGCCATATGCCCAGTCGTCCCACACGCTGGTGCAGGTTGGTAGTAACGCATAGGCTGGCTCATGCTCCTTGGCTGATTAGGTGAACATTGTTCGTACAAATAAGACCCTTAATTATATGCTTAATGCAAAACAAATCCTCTTTTATCTTAAGCGTTGTTCTATCTTTCCCACATGGGGCACACATAAACCGCTAATTATGCAAATGAGACAGCCTCGAGATTCTGGTGTGCTCCTAAAAATGGCGCACGTGTAGTCTAAGCTGTCTGCTTCTTTCCTGTTGTGTGTAACGTGTCACACGTGTGTCGGCTGCTGCCATGTGCGTGTTCAGGCAGACTTTGCGCTTGTTACTCTGCTGAGGGAACCTTCTGGATTCCGTGACGGCCAAACCGTCGCCCAGCTTGGAGTGGAATCGCATTCCCTGTAACATTCCGAGGTCTGGTCTCTCATAATCCAGAGCCCCAGAGGTCCGGTGCCTTAATAAATTACTTTTCCAAGTTGCTGGACACATGAAAGGAGGTATCCGGGTGACATTAAGGAGCCTTATTACTCTCCAGGCAGAGCTGGCTGCCTTTCCCCTCCTCACGCTGCTCTTTGGAGGGAGAGACTCATTTGTTCGGAAACCTCCATCAATAGGGTCAGAGACTTGGTGTGGCACTGGGAATGAGTGTGACCTCCATTCCAGGTTGGGCCGAGGCCCACAGAGAGCCCTCCAAGGCAGGGATTTATCAGACGAGCCTTACCAGCTGGAGCGCACCAGCCAGGTCCTCGTTTTCTGATGATCATGGTGTTTGACGGTCCCGCTGTCCACCCTTAATGGAAAACATTGTCCACAGAGGAAACTAAGAATTCACGAGCAGAGCAAACACCTTAAGGGAAGTAGATATAGATCTGTAAACAGTAATCTCCATTATATGAACCTGTCAGGAGAGTTTAGGAAGCATACGATGTCGGCAGATACGCGGCCAGTGGGGCTCTAAGTTCTCTTGGCGCCTTCATTTTGCCACCTGCATTTGTTTGACCTGGCTTGTCTTTTTGGAACCTCTGGATGTATCTCCGCTTGCCGATGGACTTCAGCTTCTCCATTTTCCCGCACTGCCACTTACCTGTCTCCAGTCAACCAAATGTTTATCATGAACTCTCCTGTCCCACAGGGAGTGGGCATGAACAGATAGGATCTTACTGCAGTTTTGGCAGCCTGTATCATCAACAGCTTGGTGGTCCTGCAAAACGGTTTGCTGTACTTGTGTGTGGGTGTGTGGGCACGCGCATCACTGTTTGTGTTTTCTCCGTGTGGGTGGAGCCTGAGCTCTTGTTGTGTCCCTGAGGCCCCTTGTGTTAGGGGCTGGGTGTGTGTAAAGAGTGTGACCCAGGTCTCCACTGACAACAATCGCATTGAGCACGAGAACTGTTGTTGGGTTTTATCGTCACCATGGCCACAGTGCCGTGAGCATGCGATGATTAATATGCAGCATGTCCTTCATTCCAATGGCCTTCTTATCGACAGCCTCCAACAAAACGTGCATTTGCTGGTGTAAGTTTCCTGGCTGCTCTGTTCAATTCTGGCACTGTCTCCGGGGTTAACAAGCATATTTATTTTGTAGAAATTGATCCTGTCATAATTTAGCCAGAAAAAATTGCAGGAGCTGTTTGTGAGGATATTTTTGAATTATGAGTAATTGCATCGACACAGTGCTGAAATCTGGGGATAGCTCGTGTGGCCCGGCGTGTTAATTGCGCTGGTTATGCGCAGCATTGAAGGTGGGAGGCGTTACCTGTGAGCCAGTCCCGTTTTAACGGAGCCCGTTAGGGCCAGTCTTGCAAAAAGAAGCTCGTGTTTTGTGTTTATCCATGTACACTGAGCTCTGAAGGGAAAAAGCATCTTTAATGCACCATGATCTGTAGTCAGCCTGGCACTTTAGTTTAGTTTTTGTGGATATTAAATCAGAAACGGAATCCTGCTTAAGTTTTTCCTGAATTTGAAACCAGATTGCTTGAAGACATGGAATAGCTATGTCCCTCATGAAGGATTTTAATCTATTATGAGTTCAGCCCTTCCTTCGACTGAACTGTAAGCACCAGTGTGTTTCATCACATGCTCATTGCATGCTTGTTATAGACCAAGTGTTTTACTAGTAGTGTTTATCATGGGATAGTCTGATTGTTGGGGAAGAGCATGGCTGTAGCACCTCTTCACTGTGACTCGTATGAGGCACAGTGCCTGTTTACATTCCCCGATTCCCATCGAGTAATCAATTACGGAGGCAGGAAGCCTGCGAGTCCAGATGGCGAATGCTTGGCCCGAGCTCTCACTGCTGTTCCCTGGCCACAGAACACATGTTGAAGAATTCCTTCCGGCTGCCAAGCCTCTCGCCGTCCACCAGTCCACCCCCAGCACAGAACTCCCTTCCCAGCATGCTCGGCGTGACATCACTTCCTGGCGAGCGGCCCCATGCGCTGGGCTGAGCCCCGGTGGTCATTTGAAACAATATCCCCTTCCTAAACGAAGCATAGGCGCAGAGATCTGCTGCTAAAGGGAGCTCATTTCTGACGTCCTCTCCTGGCCGTCACTAGCTGTTAGCCCGGAAATCATGGTCCATGCTCCATCCCCCTGCGTGTGCCTGTAATGAGGACACTCGAGGCAAATTCATCAGCTTTCAGGTCTGAAGGGAGCTGCACCTCTCTACTATCGATCTGTCTAATAGCCTTAGTGGACGCAGCCCCCCCCACAACAAGGACTCCTGGCTAAGCCCTGTGCACCTGCAATGCATTTGCAGTGTTCAGTTCCCTGTGCACCTGTGATGCATTTGCAGCGTTCAGATCCCTGTGCACCTGTGATGCATTTGCAGTGTTCAGTTCCCTGTGCACCTGTGATGCATTTGCAGTGTTCAGATCCCTGTGCACCTGTGATGCATCTCCAGTATTCTGAAACCAACCTTTCTTGCATTTTTTTTTTTTTGTGGAATGTGTATTTTTAATTTTCTTTATATTTTCTGTCCTGAAAGTTGAGCATTAAAAACGGTAAATCAATTTGTGACAAATCACAGTGAATTTGGAGGGAAATAAAGCTAGAATGATTTGATTATGGAAGAATCATCTCGTCTTTAATGGCCTACTGTGTCCGCCTTGTCGCTATCCTGGTGCTGTAATGGGAGCAGATGGACACCACACGGCGCTTCAACTTATACGGCTTGCTGTTGGGTCTGCACTGTCACATGAGATTCAGTATGGTAGAGGTCCACACTTGTCCCGAGGGGCCACCCCCGCCCTGAGCGGCAGCCTTGCTCCAGGGCGTAAGGATGTCTGTTCTCCATCACTGCGGCACTCCTCTAATTAAGTAAACAGCAGGCAGTCTGCTGACCTGGGCGGCCGGCCGGGTGCCGCTTGCTGGCGTTAAACACGAGCTCTGCGAGGATGCGGGAAATGCCAAAGGAGGACATCTGCGAGTCACATGGGTGCCGGGGGCACGTCCAGGCCTTTGCTCAAGGGAGCTCACAGGTGGGTGGGCGCTCAGAATGCCCCCCCCCGCCCCAGAGACACACACACAAACAAACAACCAAAATTAGAATGCGGTTCTTTCGCCGCGGTCCCTTTTGTTGGGGTCGCCATGGCTTGCCAGAACAAGAGCAGGGACATGGCTGTGTCTTCTCTGTCTGAGGATTAATGCCTGCCTGTTGTACTGCTGATTTCGGATGCAGCTTCCTTTGCTGCCTTGCATCAGCGGCCGGGCCTCTGCGAGCCGGGGGAGGGGCACCGGCCGCATCAGACTACTTGTCTCCAGTTAGCCTCCAGCCTCTGCCTCCCCCTTCCCGGGCCCAGAGCCGCGTCACTCACATTTGTATATGCTTTCAGGCTGTTTTATGCCGATTGTCTCTGTGGACCACCATATCACCGGGGTCATTTTTGATTTTGCTGGATTTTTCTAACTGAAAATGGAACCCTGCTGTTACAGGGATGTATGGTTCCTGATGGACAGAGGCCTCGTTAGCAGGGATTATACTCGGTATATTCCCCCTGGCCATCGCATATCCGGCACCATCGGACCAGCAGCCTGACAGCCTGCGTTCTTACTGCGATAAGGACCCATGGGGGCCAGGGGCCGGGGGGGTCGGGGGATGTTCAGGAACAAGATTCCACACGTAACTCTGATTCATTGTCAGTCAGGGGGAGCCGCAGGTGATCAGCACTCCGTCAGCGATGGACATGTTAACTCTGGGGGGAAGAAACAGAGGGATGAAGATGATAGGCGTCTCTATGCAATCTGCCATGCTATCAGGAGATTATATATAGGTATATATACCGGCGACTGCCTTATGAGACAGTGCCTGTCAAGGTCAGGGGTATATTAGATGGTAAGCCAGAGTTTCAGTACTCGTAGGTGACGTGTTAAAAGCATAAGAAATGGGCAGGGATGCAGATCTGAGTGGCCAAATTGTTATGGTGCGAGCATCTCCGGAACGGCGCCGCCTGTGGGGAGCGCAGGGTCAGCCGCAGTGACAGTGGTCGGTTATGGTGCGAGCATCTCCGGAACGGCGCCGCTTGTGGGGAGCGCAGGGTCAGCCGCAGTGACAGTGGTCGGAGAGCAGTCAGAGGTGGGAGGAACCATGCGAGACGTGATGGTACAAACTAACAGGGCTACTGTGGCACCAGTGGCAGGTGGCGTCGGTGATGGTGGTGGGAGTACTATGTCACTACACACAGCGCCTCGGGGGCTGCTCCCTGTGGGCTGTGTAGCCCAGGCCAGTCACTGCATCGCTGCTGATCCCTGGGCTTTCCTATGGGTACGTGAGTGTTAGAACTGGACCTTGGAAGAAGGGTGCCATTTTTTGGGTCACGTGGTTTTGGCTCATCTGTGTTTGTATGTTGGTGTATATTATAAACGTACTGTTTATAATATGTGGTATGTAAGCTGGTGTACATTGTTAGAATCTTGATATGTATATCTGGTGTAAAATCCGGTGTATGTGGCTAGGTTCACGAAATATGCTAATAAAATAATTATATAATCTGGTATATGCTCCAGTGTACTTGGTTAGATTCTTGATACGTATACTGTTTTGTAATTAATCTGGTGTACATGGTCAGCTTCTTAATACATATGCCATCTGGTATATAGTCTGGTATAGACGGTCATATTCTTAATACGTATAATATCAGTTATATAATCTGGCATACAACTGAAAGGAATCTGTTGTGTGTTCCTGTTGGAGACGGGGTGATAATTCCGGATCAGGAGCCCTAACAAGCCGTCCGTTGTTTCCCGGTCTTCCAAAATGTGCCAGATCTGTTCCCTCGCCCACCTGAAGGGTTACTTCAGCGTTCAATTAATTTCGGAGTTCTGCTCTGGCAGGATGGCCGTCTCGCCCAGCTCGATGAATTTAACTTTCATTTTAATTAGATTGGCCGGAATGCCTTCTTGCTGGGCCTGTTCCCCTAATCCCCACAGTTATTGTTCCATGCCGCTGGACCAGGCCGCGGTTTGCAGGCTGCTTGCTTCTTACATTAATGAAATTCCCCCATCTTCTAATCCCCGTCGCTTTGTTGCATAAATCTATTTAATGCCCTGCATTTCGCTTTAAGGCGGCTTTCCGTTCGGCCGGAGAGGTTCAGAACCTTGACACGTTATAAATCTCCCAGTCTAACACTCCAGTTTCGCACGGTGAGGGGGGTGGGGGGGGGTTCTCCATTCTGGGTGACCTTCCTCGCCTGCATTATTTGGACACCCTCCGTCACTTCAGATCTTCTCAGCCCCCCCCCCCACCTGACCCACAAACTCTGGACTGCAGTCCTATATAACTACCAACTGGTTAGTGATAAGCCATGCGACCCCCCCACACTCACACACAAATAAGCACACACCCTCTTCCCCAAGCCGTGTCGGACGATCAAATGTAACTGTGCTGATGTAAGCTCCATCAAAAAGTCCTGTAAACTGTTTACGGTTTCATTTATTGAAAAATAAAAGGAAAGTAATTTTTATTTAAAAAATTAATAAATACGCACACAACATGGAGTAGACAGAAACACAAACAGCAGACACACTGACCCACACACGCACACACGCACACACGCACACAGAGCCACATTCATGTTTCATGAAGCATATTTCCATGCGGTGGGACTGAGCCCTCGGTTTCACAGTGCCCCCCCATGAATACGGCCGGCCTGTGAAAGCGATAGACTTTCACACATCGGGCGCTGAGGGAGCGAGGGACCGGTCACGTTCCAAACTGCGGTGCCATTGTAATCCCTTTATAATCCTTATCCATAAAATCCTATCTTGCCAGAGCGCGGGGCTGCGTCGCATCATGTAACCGCCTGGAAGAAAGTGCGGTATTGTACTCTTAATCCGCTCCCGCCTCCCTCGTCTTCCCAAATGTGGGGCTTCTCCCTCCTCTGTGCTTGTTTTTGGGGGAAAAAAACTGTTCAAATTCTTAAAATGTTTTCATTAGTATGGGCACCCAGGTAACATGGCAGGCTTTGATGCTTATTGAATTATGATCGTAAAAATAACTGGAATAATAACCAGCATGGTACTGAATGCCCAGTTTGAAATCTTGATAGCTTTAAATCTTACACATATTTTTAAGGATCAGGAACACTGATTTAACCTTGTAGCTGTAAATCTGGTTTGCTAATTGTGGCCAAGGTCACAACCCCCACATTCCAAATGAGATCTTCCCAGATCAGACTTAGTTTGAAATTTAATCACCGGCTTGATTCACTTGTCACTCTTTTACAACCCCAGAGCTGATTGTGATTCTGAAGTCTCCTCCAGCATGGAGACTATAATTTGTGCCTGACATGGATTATTTCTAATGGCCCCCGCATTGCTGGTCCTTCATTTTGTTGGCCTAACGTAGCTCACTATAGCTTCCCTCGCTGCGCGTTTGGATTTTCCAGCTTACCCCCAATGGCAGGTGAATCCCTGCAGGTAATGTCGTCGTATAATGAGGACAAATGAGCAAGGGTCTCGAAAGATCTCGGAGCAGCTACTCCTAAATGGTCCTCCGAGGAGCAGGATGGTCCAGGCTCGGCCAGTACAGATGGTTCCTGCGAGCCGTCGACAGTGTTTGTACACTGAGTGAGTGATTCCCCTATTTGTGCTCCGGCTCTGATATTGTTCCTTTGTGACGCTCCGTGTGCACTCAAGTGAGCCTTGTTGGCTGTAAACATTTTTAACAAGGCTCATAATCCAGCTAGGATGTTTACACAAGCGGCGCTTCGTCAAGACTCCATGACGTCAGTTGGGTTAACTTGAGTCAGCCATGGACGGTCATCTGTTAGAATCTCGCATTTCCGCAATGCTCCATGTGACCCCGATTGTGCTGGAGGGGGGATGGTGGAGAGGGCAAAGATATGCCCTCGAAATGCAGTTTCTACTGTTCTGCGCATAAGCGATTATTTTCTCTCCGTTTTACAATGAATCGCACGGCGGCCTGCCGGCCCCTAGTGCCCACCGCCTTGGGTAGAACTCAATGCGCTGATGTAACTGGAGCCTTGGGCTGCAGTGAATCTGAAGGGCATCGCTGAATGCTTCAGCACCACCCCCACGTAATTCCCCCTGTCCTCACCCGCTCTCTCTCGTCGATTTCCACCTCAGCCCTCTGGGAGCTCTGATTGGCCAGCTGTCTGAAGCACAGTAAGTAAGATTCTGGATCTGCAGCCCTGTGTTCATTTAAAACTGGCCTTTCCAGGCTCTGATGCTGTCAGGTCTGTTGGACATGGCCTTAATTAAGGTTTCGGCGATAGATACAAGGTGTGTAACAGTAAATCGTACTGTGTGGGGTTTCTTCACGGGTTAAGTGAGGAAAATGGGTTATTGACTGAGCTGGACGCCATCAGCTATGTTTGCGTGTGGAGTTTTTTATGGTGACCTTGGAGTTGGCTGCTGGTTTCTGCTGTCAGCATCAGAGTCAAAGGAAGTTCATTTCTTGCTGCACAGGTGCAGATATGGCAGGGAGACTTAAAGCTTCGGGGTCATGCAGGTAGAGGCAGCCCACCCTACGAGGTTTGGTCCTGACTACCAGGCGAGGCCGTGGCTTCTCCGCACCCTACGAGGTTTGGTCCTGACTACCAGGCGAGGCCGTGGCTTCTCCGCATCGCTGTGACCACCTCTGTAGAACACATCGGACTAGGATCCCATGGTTCAGCAGCTCGTCACGGCCCGTTACCGCTGGAATGAGGCCACCTGTGCAAGGTGCCTCATGTAACAATTTGCACCCTATGCTGCTTGTATAATGCGAGCCTCCACTCTGAAGCGTGCACTGCATGGTAAAGCAAGCCAAATTCTCACTAGCCCGTCGTCTCTGAGCTCTGGGCCACTGGAGTCTGAAGTTTTGATTGGCTCCCAACAGCTGTCAGTCAGCTAGGGTCTGGATACTGCCACGCCCAACGGTCCTGATAGGCTGGCCAAGTGTTGAGTGGGGTTACCATGCATCAGTCTCTCGGATAAACCATATGGGAATAATTGAGTAACCAATAGGAAGTATGTTAAAGGGGCTGGTGGCTGTAGCCCCACCCACCGTGGATTTTGCAGACTGTATTTCCCAAGTACCTACCAGGACTTGGAGCTGTCCTACATGACAGTAGGGCTGAGAGTCAGATGCGGGGATCTCTCATTTTGGCTGTTTGTCTCGGGTTTTTATCGGCTTAGAGACGGCCCATCTGCTATCTCGTACTAATTACGGCAGACGCCGATGGGAGGTGGGGAGCCGGCAGGATTCGTAAATGGATCTTTTCTTGCGGCCTTCCTGACCTTCCCTCTCTCTCGGGCCGGCTCGAACGACCCTACTTTTAAATGGGATCCCGGTTACTGCAAGTTGAGCAGGATAGGATCGATGTGGTTTCATCTGCCGGGCCAGTTAATGTGGAGCGTGGTGATATTCCTCAGCCTGACAACGTCAGACAGAAGAACTCTGGGTGTCCATCCGACAAATAGTGTTGGGAAGGAGCATTTTCATACCCACGCACAGATTTCTCCCTCCCTATTGCGAGGGCCTGCCAGTGACTGCAACTTTAATGCCACTATTGATTCCTTACTCCACCCCTTAAAATAGAAAAAAAGGCTGTTCTTTCTAAAAGATGCTTCTTGTGTGAGAATATGCTTTCAGTGACTTCAAAATATGTACCAGCACACACAGAAACATTTATATAACACATAACAGTAAAGCAGTAACAGAGAACTCAGTGTCAGACGTCCCAAGTTAACCCTCGAACCCACAATCCTCCAGGCCCACCTTAGGACACTGCCCTGCACAGGACCATGTAGCCTGGTGGCTGGGCACTGGGCAGATCTCTGGGTCATCTCTAACCTCTTTGGCCCCAGACGGAGCTCCTTCAAGCGCCATCAGGTGGAAAGAACACATGTCCTTGGTCTGTGAGGCTTTCTTTAAGTCCAACTTCTGTGGGTTTTTTTTAGACAGGGCGATCGATGGCTCGCCGGAGCTCCGGCCGTATGGACTTACAGGGCACGGGCTGTCTCCCTGACAAGGGGTAAGGAATCGCAGTCGCTGACGTTTCACATACCGCGGAGTCGATTGATGCGGCGAGCAAGAAGAGCTGGAAATAAAGCCCCTAACAGCCCCCATTAGCTCCCATTAGCAGCCGGGGGGCTTCTGCCGATCCGTAGGCGGGGATCACCAACAGGGGACCCGCGCTCCACTCACCCGTCACAGTTTGTTTTGCTGAGGGAAACAAAAATAACCTGGCGAGGTAGAATAACTTGTTACGGAGCCCTTTCAACTAAACGATTATTTAATATCAGACAGCCCCCGGCATCTGTTTCAGGCTCAGTTTGGCAGCAATGGTTAAAAATACATCCGTTAGAAACGTCGGCGCACTGTTACTGCCTTTGCTAGCAGCAAATCCCTCTGAAAGAGCCGCTGTCTGACGTTTATCGGGATTTATCGGTGGCTGTGGGAGTCAGCTGAACGTTTTATGCAACTGCAAGTGGATTCCACATTGTTTGCGGTTTTTAATTAGGGTTGTTTGTGTGTATGTGATAAGTACCTTCATTGTAATTATATTATTTCCTAATAGAGGTCCCGGGCTGTACTTATTATGGAATATTTGGAGCGATATAAATCAGAGATATTTAAAAATGTGAAATAGTTGGCGTTGTTCATAAGCATGTCTATTTTTCACTACAAATGAAGTTGGTTTTGTTTAATCTGCCTCCATGTGATTTATGTTTTTATAATGACCTGAGAGAATGACTTAACATACTCCACAGCCTTATGTTTTGTGTTAGATCGGAAAAAAATACGATCAGGTTATGATATCCCGCAGACGGTGAGCGGATCCATTAAGATCAGCAGTGAAAGCAGATGCTCGCATGATCTGATTTTCCACAGCAGGGAAAATGAGGGCACAAAAACACACATTACAGGTTTATCGGGTCACTGGGAGCATTCAGCTGGGAGGCATGTGTGTGTGTTGTGAATAGGGGGCTAGTGTTAGGAGAGGAGAGCTGCAAACATGCACAGTGGAGGAAAGGCTCCCGTAACACTGGTGTGCCCTGCTGGCCAGGATGACTGCTGGATGTCTGCACGTAAGTCCTGTGCTGGCACTGCTAGCACAGCTAGCCAGTTACACTCTCAGAGAAGGTGTCATTTGTCCCAGTGAAAGCCCCATTTCATTTCTTTGTTTTCATGGAATTCCATATTTATAACAGTATAGGTGAATAAAACATCAACACTTGTAAACAAAAATACAGCCCCCCTTTTTACCCACATTCCATATGTTTATTTAATAATATTTCCCCTTTGACTAAGCAAACAGTCCGAATCCTTAAATAAGGCCCTGGCAGGTAGATGCCAGTATGACATTATTTAATCAAAGTACTTTTGCATTAATTTAGAAAGACAAGATGCACCAAATGTATTCCCAGTGGGCCAATTGTAATGATGCTGGAAAGTAAAAAAAACAACATATTCAGTATAACGGTGGACGCTGTCTGCTCTCAGGAGCATCAGCAGGGCTACAGAGAACATTAGGAAGAGCAGTTCATCACCACCGGCAAGGGTTTGGGTTCAGACCAAAAGTACCCCAGAAACATTGCAAATATGAATAGTTCTTATACAAAGAGAATGGTGGAGGGCTGGCTGTGTGTATGGCCCTGAAAAGAACATCGGTGCAGTGAACTTGATCTGGCTTCTGCACTGATTTTCTGAACTGACATTTTGGCGGCAGGACTTACGTGTGCACGTGTATTTGTACGTCTGGTCTGTCCATCAGTTAGGCTGGGTATATAGTCCACGCAAACCCACTGAAAGGCCCCTAACTTTCAGCTCTCGTGTGGATCACGGGGCCGGATTCCTGGTCCTCACAGCTGACCAAGAGCCCATAACATGGTGGGGTTGAGAGCAGCAGACGATGTGTTAGCGCTTCAGTGAAGGTGGCTGGGCCAGGGGGGCCTGGCCAGGAAGGGGCCAAAGGACACTTTCACATGCAGGAACTAATCATATCAAGTCATTATGTAGTCTTAAGGACCACTGGAAATGCTCAGCTTGTAATAAGAAAAACATTTCAATGCCATCCCCCAGCATAATGTGCATAGTGACCTTAAAACTCATTAACTGTGAGCATTAACTGTGAGCATTAACTGTGAGCATTAACTGTGCCTTAATTGAGAAGCATCAGAGGGAGAAGAGAAAGCATGGTGCCTATGAAGATTAATGTGAAAACTGTGTAAGAAATAATGTCAGGAGCTGGCTGACATCTCACTTATGTGTACTGTAGTAGTATGGCTAATGAAGTAAATTATCTAGTAATGCCTATATAGCAAAAAGTATTTACCCAAATGACATGCCAGGTGCTGTAAGTAGCGTGTGTATAGTGTATGTATAAGGGCACAGGCATGTCGCGGTACATGTGATAGTGACATGCACCTACACCTGAGTGCCAGTCGCTAACGAGCTTTGTGGGCTACAGGGATCACTCTTCACAATTAGCCAGCATCTATAGTACACATGGGTATTCAGTGACTAACAATTAAGCTGTGGCGGATGGCAGGTTAGCATCAAAGACAGCCAGGAGCCCGTGGAGACATGTTAGCACCTGGCTGTTCCAGCAAATCAGGGCTTCAAAGGTCTTTCGACACCATGTTCACTGCAGCCAGTGCTGGAATGTCACTGGAGGTGGGGGGTTTACTGCGCACACTTACAGTTGGGAGCCCCAGGCAGCCGCCATGCTGGGGGGAAAAATCATTATCAAGATTATCCTCAGTTCCTTTTGCTCCTAGCCACACATATTAAGGGAGTGTAAGGACTGCCGTTATAGCTCCGGGATAATTAGACCTTCTCTGCCTCTTAATGCCGGCCTGATTATTTGTGCGGGAGGTGATTTATTCTATTCATTGTCTGCACACGGCTCTGCATGAAGTCATACTTCTTAATTATGTCGATTACCTCGTTGTACTACCAGGCAATTAGAAGAACAGGATGGACACCTAGGAAATCATACAACTGCTTTATCAAAAAAAAAAGAACAGCACATTTTAGGTGCAGTTTTAGGTACCCCTCATCATGCCTGATGGGTGGATGTTTTTACAGAGTAGCTGCTCCTTGGTTTACTCTTTTATTATTTGCCATCTCCATTAAAGCAGCAAACACATCAGATAAGCCTTCTTCAGCGATGATGGGCCCCACCCCGACATGAGCACTTTAAGCTCATCACCTCCCCGTGGTACTCACACGCGTCAGGTGAGCATCAAAATACAGAAGGCTGAAAACAGGCTCGGCGTGGCTTTGATAGTGGCGAGCAGAGACAGATCGATAATCCAGTTTGGGGGGGGGAGGGGGAATGCGAGCTTTGCGATGATGGTAAATAATGACTGTGCTATTTGAACACTAAACGGGGGGCATTCAGGGAAGACCGCCCAGTCTGCAGCTTGTCAGTCCTGAGGTTGGGGCATTGTCTGCCAGGTAAGAAAATGTGGGTGTGGCTGTAATTCTGAGGTGCCGCCTCCTGGGCCCATGTGGGCGTGGCTCAGTGGTGATCTTAAGGAGGCTGTGGTTGCTGTCTGAAACGTCACTGGTTCAATCTCCCGGGAGATCCTGCTGCTGGACTTTTGAGCATTTAACTTATGATGATCCAGCTATGGAGGCTATGCAGCAGGAAATGGATGTGAATGGAGGTTAAAAAAAACACACCGGTGAGAGATATTACTCAATGTTGAATAAGAGCATCGATTGAAAGAATAATCTATAAAATGCAGCTAGTTTCAATCTGCAGTAGCACCTCTGCAGGAGGACACCTGACCGACGCTTGAGAGATACCACCGACACGGGGAGGGCAGCACCACTTTAGTTATTTCCACCTTTGACCTCTCTGGTTTGAGGCCTGGAGAATCAGAACTACAGGGTCAAACCCTGACTATTATCCGAAATACATTGCTGCAAAAATGATCCAAAATTCATTGCTCCCTGCAATGTGCGGTTCACAAAATGGAAGGGATTTAGCAGAATACCCCAGAGCTGATGACTATCGGGAAGATGGTGTGTTTTGGTCTGCTGTCCGGCAGGTGTCGGGGTCTACACCACGTTGACGTTTCACATCCCCGTGACGGCAGGTCTCATTTGAGCACGCTTGTGTCTCATGATGATGATGATGGCAGCAGCACCTGTCGTCACGTACTCTGTTTCTCTAATTAGTAATCAAACTCGTGGCTTTGCGGGCTGGCCGGGCTGGCCCATCTTCTCAGAGGAGGCAGAATCAAAGAGGACTCTGACCGCTTTGCTACCTGATTATTTTTTTGGCTCACGCTGCTGATAGAAACACATCATGATCTGAATTATCAAACGGCCTCATATGCGAGTCTCAAAGAAGACACAGACATGCGGAGCACACGGGCTCTGGCATGACGTCACCAGGGGGAGGGCCCTTTCCGTAAGCGCCCCGGCGTATCGGCGAGACCTTTCCTGTCAGTCCTGTCTCCCTCCCTCATTATCTCTCTTCCTTTATCAAACGGTTTCCTTCCACCTTGTTTGACGCTGCTGCTGAATTAGATTGAGTCCAACTGGCTGTGCGCTTGATGGAATATTTCCCCCCCGCGGACGACACGGCCCCCCTGTGCCGGGAGCCGGCCGGCTCTGCCTGCCGTAATGGATTGCCTGGCTAATAAGTGCCGAAAAGGCCAGGAACTTGGGAATAGAATTCTAATGACTGTGTCAGGCACGTGATGAGAGACTGGGGTGGTGGGGGGTGGGGGGAGGGAGGTCATAGAAAGGAGGGAGCAGGGTGTCGCGCAGGGTTGCTTATGTTGGGTTTATGGCAGCTGGTCATGCCCCCCCCCCCTTCTGGACTGTGATGCTGTCTGTCACGGCCGAGGCCCACTGGCCACTCCCACCCTATAGTAGCATCCGTTGGTCCACTCTCTTCTCGGGGTGTGGAGGGGGTTAATCCCACAACTGGCCCATGGCTGCTCATGCCCCATCCCCTTTCTTCCCATGAGGCCATGGGCAATGCCGCTGGCTCTGTGTGACAGCTGTCCGCCCAGGGCCGTGCAGGAAAATATGATTACATTACTGGTCATAGATCACATCAGGAGTTAACGTCAGCAGACAGAGCCAAGCTGTCTGCAGAAAAGCTCTGTGTGTCTTGTCCATATGCGCATGTGCGATATGTGTGTGTATGTTTGGGTCTGTGCGATATGTATGTGTATGTTTGGGTCTGTGCAATATGAGTGTATG
>JAODKM010000108.1:21378995-21395552 GCA_026780845.1 Petrocephalus sullivani
TGTGCGGCCTTGCTGCAGCCTGGCAGGGCTGGCAATGGACTGGCGCTTTGTGCGGCCTTGCTGCAGCCTGGCAGGGCCGAGGCAGACCGCTGCGGAATCACAGATTACAGGCCGTGCGCCTCTTTCTCTCCGCTTTCTGCCATCATTTCTGCTCTCTGAGCGTTTCCCACCTGACGGCCTGGGTAGGGGGGCCCACGGCGGTGAAGGAATGACGCTGCGGCCAGCTGGCTATAGGTCGTGACCTGCCGGGGGGGATGAGTCATTGTACCTGTGATCGTCACGGAGACGGAGACATCAGGCAGCCCGAGGCAGTGATGTGTAGCACTCACTTAGCCGGGATAAATGTTTCAGTGCTAAATAATGCCGATACTGTCTCTATTTCCATAAACGTCCCTCATCTCTGCTTTGTCGCTAGACACTCGGTCTGACGCCGAAGGAGAGTGATGAAGCCGCTTTATGTTTTATTTAGCTATTTTCAATATTTTATGGCTGCTTTTTACATTCCACGTCGCTGTTCCGAGGTTTGCTAACAGGATTTTAGAGAGGATCCAGGTGCACGAAACGCAGGGGAGGGAGGGTGACACAGAGGTCCTTTTCAGAGGCACTTTGAGGGCTCAAAGCTGCATACCAAACACCAACTATAAAAGCCAGATTCAGCCTTCCCCCCCGCCGAAGCCCCGGCTGGATGAATGGGTGCAGACCTTGCCGTGGTGTGGCGCCCCGTGCCCCTGATTTATGCTGTGTGGCTGCGCGTCCCTCACCATGCCAGGCCGGTGCATTACAGCATCTCTCTCACAAACAAACCTCCATCCGTAACCGCGGTATATTACCCTAGTGACCTCGCACACAGCAAATGTGCATCTGTCTGCGAGCGATGCCCCCCCCCCCCCCACCATTCACCGCCATCTCGCCGTAGTCATTTAGTGTGATGGATTTACCGAAGTGCCACATTAGGGCTCAGCCACCGAGGCGTGCCGCTGCATGCTGACCGTGCCTTGGGTACTGCGATGCTCTGTAGCGACTGGGCATGTAGGCTGGGGGGGGCGCAGAGTCGCAGAGCAAGCTGCCGGGCGAGTCACGGCCACGCATGGCGCTGGCAGCCCTGTCTTTACACGCTTTTACATGCTTCTCCTTACTGCACCTGCTATCCTTTAAAATAAATAGTTTTCCGTTCAGTGACAGATGAAGGGGAACGTGCAGTGAGGGAAGGCCATCAATTTCACCACAATCATACCAATCAGCCCCTAATTGGACCCGCTGGTGTCGGTTCTGGCTCTGCCGGAGGAGGTTGGCCTGAGAAGGAGCCTGCAGGTGGGCTGCAGATGAGGCTGTGCGATCCCTGTGGCAGAGCTCAGCTAGCCTTCGTCCTGCTGTGTCACACACCACACCTTATCTTCCAGGAGGGTCATTTTTCCCCGTGCTAAGCAGCTACAGGGTTCGGTGCTCTGCGGTACCACAGGCAGGTCTGAGCGTGGCGCTCCGAGAGCCTGTCCCGGGCCGTTAGCTTCAGCAACTTCACCGAGACCACTGCTGTGGCCATAACACTCTAACAGCAGTAGCCAGGAAGTCGGTGGTACCGCCCGCACACGTGCAGGGTAGCGGAGGACCCGCCGGGTCGGGGGTGGCGTCTCGGACTGAGCTGGCCGGAACGCGGGTCACCACCGAGGGCCCCACTGAGGGCCCCACATACCATGTTTCTCCCCAGCTGTCCGAAGCCACTAGATCAGTTCACTTCAGTGAGGAGCCGCCCGATAATGAGTATTCTGCCCCCACTCGCCCGGCACAGACGAGCCTCCTGAATTAGCTCCCATCTTCACCCGCTGCCTGTGGTCTTCCTGTGATACTCAATGAAGCATCAAGGCTCAGTGCTGGAGAGTCACCAGAGGGGGCAGGAGATGAGGAACTCCTTCCTTTTGAAAACCATTTGATTCTCACTGTGTTTACCCTGGAAGGGCCCCGTCTTCCTGTGCAAAGCCCACGCACCATTTACCGGCTCACCGGTGTGATTAAATAACCCCCATAAATGTGAAATGACTGCTCTTTCCAGACATCTCTGCTATCGTTTCCCCGTCTTGTCCTGGAGTTTTGGAAATGGCCCCTTTTTTGTAGTATAACGTGACGATTCTGGAAGGCAGTGTGACAATGATACGAGGTTCCCCTCAAGAGCCGGGGACAAGAAGAGCCGGAAGGTGTGTGCATGTAGGATGAGCGGAGTATCCCGGCAGCCCACTTCCATCTGCTCTGTCAGCACTCCAGACGGAGGGGTGTCTGAACTTTGAACAAGTTACAAGGGGCGAGCCATGTCACACTTCGCTGACAGTACCAAGGAGCGGCTTGCTGATGGCTATTATTCGGCCGAATGGGCGGCAAGGTGGCCTTCAATCTGAGGGCCCGGTCGCCCTTTTCACAGGTACCTCCGTGAGCTTGGTGCCTTATGTAACCAGGAAGACCTGCACGTAATACGGCAGCACAGTATTATACAGCATAAAAGCTATAAGCCGCCTAGGTGCCCTGCTATGTCAGCCGCACAGAGCTTCAGTTGTTAGGTGTGTTGGCGGACACCTTCCTGCCCAAAACAGGCTGAGACAGGCCACCCTAATCTACATTTGACCAATCCCCGACTTCCCTCAGTCTGACGTCCCATGCAGAACCACCCCCTCCCCCCCCAGGCTCCCAGGGTCGTTGTGTTACTCCTTAAGCCCATTTGCATTGGGTGCCCAAAGGAGGTCCTGCAGACAAGCAGGAATTAATTAGTACCTTGTGGGCCTTGAGGAGATGAGATCTTATTGGAGGCGTCGCTGGAATATTTAACATTTGTTATACATCTTTCCTTTGATCCAGGATTTCATTCCACTAAAATGAATTTTATTTATTGCATTTCTGAGTGCCTTGTGAATTCTAAGCTCCAGAGAAGGTCGCCACGACAGTAAACCAAGATGCTGTGATTTGGGGTTTCAGAGGGCTTTTTAAACTTAATCCCCACATCTAGGATAATCTGGTAGGGAATTTCTTCATCTTTGTGGGGTAACGACCTTTCCGTGCTCATTCCTATAATTACATGATGGTCTTTTCCTCTCGTGACGCTGTGCCAATGAGTCCTGGTTTTTGTCCACAGGTTTTCCATCCGGGCTTTTAGCAGGAAGCTTTTGCAGTAATTCGGCATCATGTGACAAAGGACAGAGGCTCTGAAAAGGCGCCCGCCAGTCAGACTGACGTGGCCGTAGCTTCTGGCCAGATCCACATCCAGCCTCGGAGTACAGTACCAGAAACGCAGACCAAGCCATTCACGGTCAATTGAGCTCCAGTTACCACTTGAGGCAGAACCCAGGCATTTCAGAACTAACGATTATCGTGAAGATTATTTATGTGTGGTGGGGGGGGGGATCTCAGGAAGGAATCCAGGCACCATGGGGGATTCTGTCTTCTGCCATGCAGCCTTATCAGAATGACACTAAACTACCAAACCGAATGCTGAATGTATGACATCTGATGGACGCGTGATACGCGAGCAGCCGCAGGTGTGCCAGTGCCTCACAGCTGGGCAGGGTCTCAGCGCTGCGTTCCAGAGGCATGTTCCGGAGCCCGTTCCCTTCCGGCCGTCTTCGGCAGCGTGATCTGAGCGTGACCGAATCCGGCCTGCAAATTGGTTTAAAGCGCGGCCGGATTGAATTGCCTGGCTTGAGAGGGGATAGATGGATATTACTGCCTGGGGAACAGACAACAGCTCAATTGAGCTGGGAAAGACACCTGACTGGTCATGGCAAGGGGATTAGGAAGGGATGGTGTGTGCCAGTGCCGGCTCTGGGGGACGACGGCAGCATGTGCGTGCGAAATGTCAGCTGAGCGCAGGCCAGTCTCCTGAGTATAACGTGATGCAGAACAGCATGTTCTTTGTTAAACGCGCATAAGAAATGGACGATTATTTTTGTATCGCCGGCTCGCCCCGAGGGGCAGTGATGCACTGTGCGCTAGACATTGCACTTCAGAGAATTGCCGGGACGGTAAATAAATTACCCAGGATTCCATGCTGTGTTTTGCCATGGACGCCTGTGCCGCTGCCCCAGATTGGCCCTGGTGAGCTGATGACATGCGGCTTGTCACTTGACCCCCGGTGCCCGCGGCTGCGAGCTGCACTGCGCTTGGGTTGCCAGATTGTACGGGGTCTGATTTAGATGAGGGATGCCAGTTAACCCCAGAAAGGCTTCTCGTTAGAGGTGGACGCTTATTACTCGTCGCTTTCCTGGCACACGTGAGCTGTTCCCAAATACTCCCCTCTCTGGAGTTCCCACCCCTAGCCTGGTGTGCTCTGGCTGACCCCCGCTGTGCAAAGCACTGTGTTACCCTGGATTTTCTGCATGTGGGAAATGCAAGCGGCTTCCTGGGCTGCATAGGACGTTCACCCCGACTCCCGTGCTGTCGTTTCATACGCAGGCCTTGGCTGCTTTTCCAGATCCATTAGCCGTAGCATCACTCGAGGCCATGGGGGCCGCCCACACTGCTGATTTAGCACTGCCACATGCCACATCAGCCTATTGGAGGGGGCACAGGGGAGGGGGAGGCGGTGGTTAGGGGAGGGGGAAGCAGTGACCAGGGGAGGGAGGCGGTGGATGGGGCAGGGGGACGAGGTGGCCGGGGCAGGGGGAAGTGACCTCCATGCAGTGCAGGGCTCTTCAGTGCTTATGTAGAATGCTCACCCCTCCATTACTGCTTGGTTTTTCTGGATAGAGTATCAGTTCTTGCGTCGTCATGTGATAAGGGGGAGGGGGCTTCATACCTCCCTGGGGCCAGGGGTGCAAAGGCCGCCTGTCGCCAGTCTGACTCACTTTGTCCCTCATAACACTCTGTGTGACCTTGAGGCCGCTCTGCTGTCTTTGACATGGGGTAATTAATACATTTTGCATGAGTGTCTGTACCTCCCATGGGGGGGGGAGATGTCGGGGATAAGGCCAGTCCTGCGTGTGTCCCAGTGCCCACGTCTCCAGCACCTGCCCCTATCTGCTGCCGCGGCTGTGCCCTTCTCATGTACACGTGTTCTCCTCGTGTCAGTGGGGCGGTGCCCCTGTGCACGCCCGGAGCCCCTGTGCATGCCCGGTGCCCCTGTGCACGCCCGGAGCCCATGTGCATGCCCGGTGCCCCTGTGCACGCCCGGAGCTCTCGCGTCCACATGCAGATACCTCAGTTCAATGATGTCCCAGCCCTGCACTGAAACTGACCCTGTACAGGTGCTTATTGGGTTTGGATTGGTTTTGCTCAGTATGAATCTTTCCATGATTTGGTTCATAAAGTGAGTGTCTGATGGAGGTAAAGTGAGAACCTGACACGGGTGGGTATCTGTGTGTATGTATATAGCTGTCCTCGTACCACGTTTTCGTAAGAACCTGTCTCGCCGTATCGCCTTCGGATTTATGCTGCACTTTGCTGTGCTGATGGTGGCTCATGGTGCGAGGTGCGGCGTGGGCCTGGTGACTGGTTTTATTCAGCGATATCCACGGAGAGTTTGGGCTCAGGTGCTCCGCAGCAAAGTGCTGGCTGCCACTCATACGTCGCCATTGTGTCTGTCTTTGCTTCGAAGTGTGCATCAAGATAAGCATATGGCACCTTTGTGTGGCTGGCGTCTCAGCCCCTGTGATGGCCCCCACGCCTTAGCGCGCTGTGTGACAGGCAGCGGCCGGGACAGCCGCATTCCCCGCTCCCTGCGGGTAGAGGCCATGGATTTGGCGGAGGGAGGTCCTTGGGCGTACTGGATCACTGTTTACACGTTCCGCTAGCTTGCCGCTCAATTGCGCGGCCGACGGTCTGACAATGGCGCAGAAGCGGAGGAATGGCGGCCAGGATCTGGGCTGTGGGGAATGCCGGAAAGGAGATTCATCACGGCCGCTGGGCGTCACGCTGCTGTACGCTCTGTGGTATTCATGAAAAGCCCCAATGGCTAGCCTCTGTGATGGATGTCAGGGGTTCAGTCCCATTTTACCAAAGAATTCATCAGTGTTGAGTGACGTTCCGGGGGCCGTGATGTTTTGGAGCTGAATCACACGTGTTAAGTATGTCTCAAAGGGTAACGTGGTGTCACTTTCACAATACCATCCATTAATCGCCCTTCTTTTTACCTACATGCTTAAACGCCGCAAATAGCCCTTTGGACCAGCGAGTCATCTGTTAGGGGCATTAGCCCAATCATGTCTTTTTCTTTTTGAACACCAAGCAGTTCTGGTTTTGGCACTAACATCTATCAACACATTAGACCCTTCCCTAAGAGACAGGATTACAGAGCAGCTCCTAATATTGGGTGTGTAAACCAAGAATTAATCATTCTGAGCAGCTCATACATGGCTGTGAGCAGAGAATGTGCCGTAAAATAGGTTTTAAAATTAACCCTAAATCCTCTGACTCTTCAAATCATCGTTCGAGCTGGAAGCACAGACGGAGGAATGGAGGTCCCATTTTTGTGGAATTACTGAGATGAGGACAGAATTTCATAAAATTCTTATAGCAGAGAAGGTGGCTGTGGGCACCTGCAGAAGGCGTGACTGATCAGTGTGAGGGCTTAGGACAGGGCTTTTTGCAGCACCAGGTCCCAAATTTCAACAGAACATGCAAATAGCCAACCCTACTAAAAATCATTGGATCGGTTACAGAAGACGAGGCATGACCCAGAGAGCTCCTGACAGGTCAACCTAAGGAAAAGATACATCTATACATGAAGGAAGGTGGGTTTCTCTGGTTTGCCATTAATATGGTCTCTGTAGCATTTGCTGCTGTAATACTGACTTAGCTTAAGGAATTTATTGAACAGTCAGGCTCTCATTAGGGCTTGGTGAGGAATGGCGACAGACTTCTCTGAAAGGTTAATTAATTCAAGTTGGTTTAGTGTAATCTCCAGAATAGGTCATGAATCAGTTGACCTTCTGAATACGAAGCGAATACAAAACTGAAAAGCAACCGAGATAAAAACTGCAGAAGAACGTGAGGCTGCCCACTCAAAATGAAGGTTTTTTACTAAAGCGTGATATTAAATGCTTAACAGCATTAACAAGGCTGTGTTCAACAACTTCCTCTGTAGGCTAAATATAGGTCTAAGAAAAGGTCAGCCAGCTTTCTGTTCGAAATTCCCCATTCAAGATGTTTCATTGGCCTTGTGCAACACGTGCACTGGGATGCTTAGTCGTTCAGCCGGGCCCGGGAGGAGTAACGGCTAACGGGGCACAAACAGTGCCAAGAAAAGGCGCTGCAATTCATGCAAAGTGCAGGTGCAGCAGACGCAGGCCTCCAGGTTTCACCCGTCACGTCCCTCCGTGTAGCTCTTCATGTTTTTAATTGCAGCCGGCTTTCTGTGGCTCTGCTCCCCCCACACCTGGCCTCCCCTGAGCTTCCTTGCAGACCCTCGTTTCTGTCGTTCAGCTGAACCATGAAGCGCTGCAGCGAGAGAGTGCTAGACCACCGGAACTCATTACTCCGGCTCAGCGTCTGGTAAATCAACAATGTATGTTTACATACTTATCTCGTGCTCCAAAAACAATGTGCGGACTCTGAGCTTTGAGCCTCGCCCCCGTGCCAGGTTTGTTCAAACTGGACCACCCCCCACCCCACATTTGCGAAGCCACATGCCAGAGAACCCCGGTTCCCAGTTGTGGACGAGCCCTTCTAATAGTGCGAGTGAGACAGGAAGTGGAATGACCTCACTCCCCAGTACGGAGCCTGGAATGACCTCACTCCCCAGTACGGAGCCTGGAATGACCTCACTCCTCAGTACGGAGCCTGGAATGAACTCACTCCCCAGTACGGAGCCTGGAATGACCTCACTCCCCAGTACGGAGCCTGGAATGACCTCACTCCCCAGTACGGAGCCTGACTTCGGCCTCCAGTCGTGACAGAATGTGTTGTCAGACTGCGCTTAGCCTGTGTCTTTTAGGGGCCATGGCTTTGGCTCCCTGCAAAGGGGCAGTGCTTGTACTCCGGTTGCTCTGGTGAACATCCATCTGTTATAATGGGTAGTGTCATGCATTTGCAAGGTGAAGCTTCTTCAGACCAAGGTGTATGACAAGGGAGCAGATGCCATGAAATGGCATCCTGAGCGGATCCTGTTCTGGTCGTCACTGAGCAGATCACGGTCCACATTTCATCAGGCCCTTTGGAGGTTAGGCCAGTGTGGCTAATATTAGCCTTTGATTGTAGAACCCCATTTCCTGTATGCGATATAACGAGGAAGAAGGTCTGTAGGAGACCTCTGCCTGTTTGGAGGCAGCAGATGGTACACAGTGACTGGAGGACTTGTCTTCGGCTCTATTAATGGCTCCACGGTGAAGCCCTAATCTCTGCATGTAGCTTCATATGAAAGCATCTGCTAACTCATTATGAGATGCACAGCACTGCGGCCCACGGGAAGACCCCCGGGGGCGGGGCGCCGGAGAGGAGTGTGATGCGGGCCGCAGGAGCCAGACTTACACTGGGCTCTGACTGACGCCCTGGTGGGGGCCCTGTCCGCTTTCTCTGCGGGTGCTTGTGATTGGCCAGTCCCCGTGCGCCTCACCACGTGCCAAGGCATCAGAACTGGGTCTGAAAGGAAGCTGTGGCGGCACCATCCAGACCAGCCTCGTGTCAGCAACCTCCCGACCGGAGATGGCTCCTGAATTTCGCAAGTGAAATGCCTGCATGACCCAGCCTGCAAAAAAACTTACTTACTTAGCATTTAGAATGTTTCATAATGTTTAGTATACTGTTTATACTGGGGGATTGGGGCCGGCATTTCCAAACGTAGCACATTATGGATGCAAAGATCACCGAGTAGTGCTGTCGCTGAGCTGTGGGGGCCTTACGGTTATGCAGCTCATTTCCCTGTTTTAAGAGTGTATTTTACAATGCAAGCAAGGACTGACAAAGTCTGGGTATATATATATGTTATATATCTGCACCGCAATATCAGGCTCTTACCCTCCTAAGGCGTATCATTTCTTCCTAGAGCAGGAGGAATGTATTATTCAAACTTCAAGCTCATGCCTGCAGATATATAGAGGTAAAAAGAGCAGGATAAGCAGAAAGGGATCATTTCGGTGGCCCCCGCGCCCATGAAGTGACAGATCGGGTGCCTTGGGTGGCAGCCGCAATTGCGATGGTGTGCAGCTGCCGGGTGCCTAAGTGTGGGGGCTGCAGCGGGAGCCCGACACATCAGGCTCTGGACGACGTTCTGCAGGGGAATCCGAGGTCACTGCTGGTCTGCTTCATGCTTTTTATGAGATCAGCAGGTGGGGTGCGTAATTAAACATCTCTCCTTAAAAGTGACAGAGCTGGGTCACCTAATGAATATGCTGAATTTCATACCGGTGCACAGACTGGATAATGATGGTGTTGTCCTTTAAGGGCTTGCCTGAACTCATAATCACAGGCTGAGAACTATGCAGAACTAAAGTTCCCCCGGCAGATGATTGAAAACTTGACCTTGAGTGGGTCTCCTGTGAGTCGCACTGGACAGATTTGCTCATCCGCAAGTAGGTCAGGTCAGGTCGGGTCAGGTTTGGTCCAGACCTCAAACGTCTTACTGGTCCTGATGGGAGGGACATATTCCCAGCTTCAGGAGTGCTTATTGCCCTTCGAAAACCGAAGCCAATAACCCATCCAGCCTGACCCACTTTGGCAACATCAATCGTTTAAACCCCAGAGCTCAGTGCGAAGGACAAATGTTTCTGCTACATTAGTCATAAGCTTCTAATCCCATTGACATTTATGATACAGTTCCTGCGCGTGACCCAGAGATTGCAGTGAAGATGCAGTCATGTGACTGTGCGGCACCATAACGACGGGGCTCTGTGTGTAACAGGTCTGCCAGAACCCAGTCTCACTCTTTCTCATCATAATGTGCTGGTAGATAGCTGCGACACCGCTGGTTTCTGCAACGACATCACGCCATAAGAATGCGGTTTGTCTACAAAATGCCAACATTTCAGCGTGTTTTCTCGCTGGTTCTTTGCAGTTATGTTGGCGTCTGTACGGCTGGCTGTGGTTCTGAGCTTTCCTTGCAAATGGCACATTTTACTGAACAGGAAGCCATAGAAAATGAGGGGATCAGTTCTACTTATAAGTATTTTATTTTTCCACAAAAATATGAATGTGGAAGCCTGCAGTCTGTGTCAGACTGCAGCTACACACAGAGATCGGGGCGGAGGAAGGGGCTGGCGTCTCGCAGCGGGGTGAGACTCAAACCCACGCACCTCTTCCACCCAGAAGCCTGTGGGTGGCTGTTTGGCACTCCCTCACGTCTACCACTGCAGTCCATATTGCGTTTGTCGCTCCCGACATCCAAAATGCAGGGAACCAGCAGATCTGCCTTAATCTCCTGTCCAAGTCGGTCCACACCTCCAGCCTTCAGTGGCCCCGGAGGTCCGTTTGAACCAAATGTCCAGAGATAACGTGCCATGCTTCTGTGGCGGGGGTAGTTATTCTCATTTCCTGCCAGTTTGGACACGTGCCCGCACCCCTGTCTCGGGATCCTACCAAAGGCATGCTTGCTGACCTGTGCTGCCGGACTTGCCTGCCTGCGGGAGCCACATGTGGCTTATTTCTAACTTGCCATTGTTGACAGCACCTGGGGCATGCTGGGGATTCAGTGTGCCCTCCCCGCGATAAGGGCACACCAGACAGGAAATGGATTTATTCAAGGGGCGCTAAAGCACTCAGAGAAGTGTGCGCTCCTCACGGGGGGAGTCGGGGAGATTCACCAAAGGGAGCAAAATGAGGAAGATACGTCGTCTTAGGGTGTTTACCGAAAGTGCAAAATTACATGTTGCGTGCTCTTCTGATCTCCAGCAGGGCGGAGAGGATGTTCCCCTTAAATCAGACGATTTAAAACAGGCTTCGGGACGGCGGTGGCGGAGACGTTTAACTTCTAATCCCCATGCTGATAATCCCATTTTGGGCTGCCTGCGTGTCTGCAGGCCCTGCGATCTGGGGGGGGGGGCAAGCACCAGCACCAGCACCAGGGAAACTTCACCCAGTTTTAATTAAAGAGCACAAACATGATAAAAACATCCAGCTGGCTTTGATTGTGACATTTCGCTCATACTAAGGAGGGACGGTCGGGTCTTCCTGCCACTAGACACAAATGTCAGTATGTGAGACATGACTTACGCTGCCTTCTGCATGCACTTCATTTTTTGCCCCTTTGGACAGCAGAAGGTCTTACTGGAGCGCTTTGTTCAGACTGTGTTACACCGGGGCCGTGCTGTAACGCCTTTGATGAAGAGGATTCTGGAAGCCAGCCTATAAATAGATGCTGACTTGCGTCCCATCCGCTCCTGCTCACGGGTGTGCCGCAGCTCTGGCACAGAGCGGATCGGGGGAGATGGAGACAGAGCATGAGTGTCTGGACTCACCCCAAACGACTGCTGGGGTTTTAAACACCCCTGTTTTTAAACCCTGCGGTGGTCTGTGTGTTTGCAAGATACGAAACTTGTCTTCCATTTTACAGCACTTCTTAATTTAATAATGGCACACAGTTTAATTTAATTTGTAAGCATTGGCAGCAAGTAGCTATTTTTAAATCTTTCTTTTTCCGAATGTCTAAGCACTATTGATTTGACTTCGAGTTGAGCAAATGTTTCATGTGACTAAATGTAAAAGTAGACTACAGGGCAGAAAATTGATCTTAAATGCAAATATTAGTGTGGAAGCTGAAAGAACAGTCACCATGGACACTGCCCATAAAGGTTTGTCACCGCTGGTGCGCACGGCCTGGGCTTTGCTGTCTCAGCCCTCGTTTGAGACTCATCTGGTGGATGCAGACAGGTCTGTGCTCGCTGCCTGGGTTTCTGCAGGTCTGTGCTCACTGCCTGGGTTTCTGCAGGTCTGTGCTCACTGCCTGGGTTTCTGCAGGTCTCTGCTCGCTGCCTGGGTTTCTGCAGGTCTGTGCTCGCTGCCTGGGTTTCTGCAGGTCTGTGCTCGCTGCCTGGGTTTCTGCAGGTCTGTGCTCACTGCCTGGGTTTCTGCAGGTCTGTGCTCACTGCCTGGGTTTCTGCAGGTTCCAAATGCAGTAACAAATGTTTTTATTTTAAACTTTTTTGTTGTTTCTTTAGTTTAGAACCGCTTGCATAATAACATGATTTTCTGTAACCAGCAGCAGAAATATGAATTTTGTCATGTTAATATCAAAGCAACAGGGTAGTTATGTTGGAGGAATCGGGACATTGTTTGTTTGACTGTTTCTTTGTCTGTCTGTTTATCACTTTGTCTCTCAGTGTCTGTCCATCTGTTTACTTTTTCGTTTGTATGTATCTGTCCATCTGCTTGTTTGTCAGTTTGTCTTTCTGTTTACTTGATTGTCTTGATTGATTGTATTTTGTCTGCCTGTTTGCCTGCTTGTCTGTCCGTCTGTCTGTCGGTCTGTTTGCCCCGACTTCAAAGCCTGAGCTGTTTCTTCCAGCTCTTTGTTTCGCTCTGACAGCAAACGGCTTTCGGTCTGCTTGCTTTTCCAGGATGGGTCCCTGCACATCAACAAGCATTTTAATTATGCGTGTTTGAAATTCCTCTGTTTGTACAATTTCTGTTTGGAAGGAAAAAAGTCATAATAGTTTTCTGTTGAAATGCCTCAGTGGGAAGTATTTATTTTAATTGTTTTCAGTATTTTCAAAATACCCAAAGTATTAGCCGCCTCTGTTCTGGTGCATCTCTAAGCTGGCCGAGAGGCGTCCTGCCCGGTGTTGGCCTCCATGTTGGGGACATGCTCTGATATGGACATCGGATCATTCAGCTGTTTGTTCTGTATCACAAGCCAAACTGAGATTTGGTCCCAGTGCTCACTTCTGAAAATCTGCAAAATGAATTTCAGTCTGGCACAGTTTGTTTAAATGTATCTGATTTTGGCTTTTTGATACACATACTGTATACAGTGTACTGTGAAAGTGTCTTAGGCAGCCAAATATTTAAAGCTATTTATCTGGGTAGTATGTGTATATTTGCTCAAAATACAGTTTAACATCAGAACATATTCAGGTTAAGAGTCACAATAAAAATCAACAAGAATTTCTTCTGTTCTCCAAAAAGTAACCGATAAGTTGCTGGACGGGTGGATGAACACCTCTTCTGCTCCCAAACCTCTCCTCAGGGGCACCTCAACCACTCCATGTATTCAGAAAATTTCACTACCGGCTCATTTAATTAATAAAATTTGTTAAAAAATTCTCAAAAGTACTTGCCCAAATTATCCATCCATCTTGTGTCCTCGCTTGTCCTATTCCGGGGCACGAGGAGGTCCAGAGTCTGTCCCAGAGGCTATGGGCACAAGGCAGGGAAAAGGCCAGGATTGGATGCCCCATGCCCAAACCAGTATGCCACATAATTAATAATAATAATAATAATAATAATAGGATGAGGATGATGATGATGATGATTTAATGTAGTCCTGCATAGACGTTAGATAGGTCATCCACCTGTTTTTAACGTGAATATCTGTATTGGACGGTTGCTGCGAATCCCCTGGGGTGACTTGGAATGGTTCCGCTGACATACTTTTATAGACATGATCTCATCATTCTGCACTAACTAGAAGATAATTAAAACATTCTCTTTGACCCCCTGTTTGCCCCCCCCACAGGTGCACGAGTGCAGTATGAGCGCATGGGCAGCGACGTGACCATGCAATGCGGCACGCTGGACGCTGACGCCTCGGTTACCTGGAAGGTGAACGGCACAGACGTCAAGGCCCAGCGGGTGGAGCAGGGCTCGCAGCTCGTCCTCAAGGAGGTGGACCTAAGCACCAACGGCCTCTACAGCTGCTTCCAGGACCCTGGCGGCGAGCGGCGGGACCAGATCAACCTGCGGGTGGGCAGTGAGTAAACCCCCGTCTCCCCCATGTCTGGTCATGTGGGGGTGTCCTGTGTACACAAGCGCACAAGGGCATCACCGCTCCATCAGGGGCCGTCACACACCCCTGCCCAGTCAGGTTTAGGATTTGGGGGGGGGGGGTCATGGTCATCTGGGCTGGGTGTCCTCTAACAGTCTGTGCCGGGGGTGATATAACTAGCACCCCCTCCTCCAAACCACTGCATCATGGGTGGTGACTTCATCAGGGCTTTGGTAACAGCACCACAGTTATTTATTATTAAAAACGGAGGCGCTTTTTATGTGCATGTACAGCAATGACAGCTGATGAATTATGAATTGTATGACTTTGCTTTTTATAAACTGCCAGGACTGACTGTTATTTCTCGAGCTCCTGGACCATGATGGTGGTAATGTGAGAGGAGAGTGTTGTGATATTGTCTGATAAATCATGAGGAGATGATGGTTAGAGTGGGTGCAGTGGGGGGGGGGCTGTTGTCTTTCGTGGTGGTAATAGCATTGTTAACAGGTGCGCTCTGTAAGCTTGACGAGATTCAGGTTAACTAGGGCTTTCTGTCTGAGGGAGACGGTCACAAGAGTCACGTGGGACAGCACACGGCCCCGTAAGCAAGTCGCTTTCAGGCAGTCAGGGGCTGCAATTATCTCATCAGGTCTGAAAAGGATTTGCCGGCCAATTAGTGTGCGGAACAGGTGTGTCCCGGCAGCTGCGGGTAGGCTGGGGGGGAGGGGGGGATATCCTGGGTCTGTCTTTCCACCTTAAAATAAAGCCTGCTAACAAAGTGGGTGAAGTGATGCAGCGTCGGTGAATGCCGCTGAGCCAGGCGCACTCCGTGCCGTACCTGAGGGAATCCACGCCAGGCCAAAGGCTAACCCTTACAGGTCACACACACACACACACACACACAGCTGGGGGGGTTAGGGCCCAGCTGTGAGGTGACATCACCGTTTACCGAGCCGTGGTGCCCTGAATGTCCACATGAGTGTGATCACCGGGAAATGTGTGACGTATATGGTGTACGGTGAAGGTGCACAGTCACACCGGCAGAGAGAGAAGTATGTCTTACACCCGGAGGCAGGCTGCCACACCCAAACAAAGAGCAGTAGGGGTGGGTGGCTCTCTGTCCAGCTCTTTCCTTAATTCTCTCTGTGTTCATATCAAAGCCATTCATCCAATCTCTCTCTCTCTCTCGCTCTCTCGCTCCTGTTTTCGCTCTCTCTCTGAGGGAGAGGTAACATGATAAGTACCTCCCTAAGTGCTGCAGTTATTGTGGGAGAGTCCTGGGGCTTAAATGTCTGGTGACACGAGACGCACCCGCCCCAGACCGGCTTGTCGCCCTCGTCCTGCCTACCCCGGAATGAGATTTGCCAGTGAGAATACTTCACCTTGAACTGCATCATTTTGTGAGGTCTCCAGGCCGTGCTATGCAGTACGGTCCTGTAACATTTGATGGGCGTCTGCTCTCTGACTTTGAGTAGGCTGTTAGAGGTGTACTGTTGACATCCTCTTTTGTTTATAGCCTAGGGATAAGACCTCTCTGCTGTTTCTGATGTGCGACCAGCTCCAAGCCGGGTTTGTTTAAGGCTATGAGAGCAACTAACTGGGAACCTCCCTGTGGTTCTCTAATCCACTAACCAGCACTGTCAAATCCCACCCTAAACCCACTTTGCAAGTTGGAAAATTCCCACTGCCCTCAGCTAAATCTACAGTGTGGGAATTCCTCTGGTCCCTGTTTCGCCTCAGACCCGCGCTCTGCGCTTTCTGATGGAAGGAGATTACTGTCACTCTGTTTTATTTTCACTTGAAACTGCAGGCATCCTGTTGGGCGCCTGTGCCTAGGGGCCTCTAACAGAATTGTGGGCGGAGCCTGGTGGCGGGTCCTGATGGCATGGCATGTGATGGTTCGGTGGGCTTAAGAACTAGAGGCAATAACAATAATAAAAAAAGTCTCACTGAACTGTTTTACTGACACAAATAATAAAAAATCCCCCCCTATGGCCACCACCTTTTTTGAATAATTTCATTTGTAAAGGACAAACAAAATTGTGCTCTTTTGTCAGGGTCCTCAGGCTAGCTGCTGTATGTATTTAACATGTATCATTTAAAGTCAGCACAGTGATACATCCTGGCTAAATTATCCAACTCGTACTGTATTATCAGACACTGTGAAATTGAATTCCTTCATTCCTTAAATGGGTTTTCTTTATAAAATGCAGTTTATTTGTATATGACGTCAGCCTGAGAGTGAGTAAACACTGTCAGGAAGTGTTTGGTGACGTCACTGTGTTTGTGCAGGGGCTTTGCATCGAGCCCCGGGTTGTTTACGTGTGTGTGCCGGGGGGTTGTTCGCCTGGGAAACGGTCACGCTGTGCATATGCACGTGCCCCCACCCCCCTCGTGTGAACGCCGGGCCTCAGGAGGTCTTGAACGGAGGAGCATCCGCTCAGAATCTCCCGGAGCGTGGGAAGTGAGGCCTCGTGGATCGGCTTGGATCAGCTGTTCCACTGGCAGACAAATTAGCTTTACAATATAAATTAGATTTCAATGTATAAAATATTAAAAACCTAATATTCGGTATCATTCACTAAATGGGGCACGCTGCTTTTTTAATATCTGTTGTTATTATTCCTGTTGTTATTCTATTAAAAATGCAAGCTGGCTTGTTCCCAGTGTTTGCTAACTCAATAACTCACAAACACAGTGCTGGGCGGGGCCGTGAATGACAGACATAT
>JAODKM010000108.1:21454850-21479410 GCA_026780845.1 Petrocephalus sullivani
TGATTACCACACAGCACTTAAGCACAATCATTTGTGATGGAACAGGGAAAGAATTAAGCTACACAGGACTCCGGCCCTCCACGACTGGAGTTGGAGACCCCTGCTCTAGCTTTTGTCTCATTTTAAAGGCTCAGGTCGTATCTGATTCTGACTGTGGTGATGCACTGGGCAGATCTGCCTTTCTCTTGCTGGCTGAGGTTGGAGTGTCGCGTGTAGGGCTGGGGGGGTGATTGCAGCTGATGAGGGTCATTAGGGACATGAAGGAGAAGTCGATCAGGGGAATGAAATGAGCCGTGGCTGGCGGATGCTTTAGAGAGCAGGCATCCATGTTAAAATGGTCTGAAGAAAACCGAGGCTCAAAGGAGACGTATAGTGTTTCAAAACTTATTTATTAATCAGACTCTTAAAAAAGTCTGACTGCTTTGGTAGCTTCTCTCCCGTTTGGCCTTTTGTGCGAGTCTGATGCAGGCTGCAGCCCGCCCGCACGCCCCAAAGCACGCCGTGCTGCGTTCAGCACGCCATCCAGCCTGTGGTGGGAGAGGAATGCTGTGCGGTGGTGCAGCTGCGGTGGTGCAGCTGCGGTGCCCGAGCGTCGGCTTGGCCACATTGCCAGACCCATCTTTGGTCAGGCCTGGGTTCTTCCCAACCACCGCAAGACTTCCAGGGTCCACAGGCAGACCCTGACCAGAAAGCTGCCTAATTAGTAGGCAGAAAAGGCTGTTTGGAGCCACAGCTTGCAAACGACAGGAAGATGGTTTAAAAATCAGACTAGGTGACCAAAACAAGTCTGACTACCAGCAGTTGGCGTAGCAGTTAAGCTAAGAGATCCCTGGTGCTTTCAGTGCTTGGTCTGAACTGGGTTCTGTAAACCGTTTGCAACGTAGGACGGTGGGCTGATCTGGTGTGGGATTCGAAGATGGTTATAACATTTGGGGTACCATGTATAGGACAGTTAGGCCAAGGAACCCAGCACAGGAAGAGGTTAATTTTTAACTGATACTTTATTGATTCCCATAGGGCAACCTTGCCGTCCATGAGAGTCCAGAGAGCTGTGGATTAAGGTCTACTGAGCCACAATCCACTAACCCACTGAGCCACAATCTGCCCCCTTAGTGGTCCCATACACAGATGGTGATCACAGTCTGGGTGTTGAGGACTAAGCGGTCCCATCCTGCTCATATTTTCGATCTAGGTCCATGACGCAGAGCTGAGATGCAGGTAGCAGTTGGTTAGTTCTTATGGGCCTGCTTGTTCCTGCCTTGGGAAAAGTCACTCTGAAGTGCATTTACCCCAGCAGTCATGCTAAATACTCCCAGGTCATGTGACGACCCTGGTTGACCCCCCCCTTCTGCGGGGGTGGTGTGTCTCGGGCCCACCATGAATCGTAAAGACGTCCCAGTGACGAGAAACCTGGGCCCGCGTCCGACCTTTGCTGTGACTCATTCCCCGAGTTGACTGGGAGATAATCAGGAGCACAGGCTTGCCGGAGGGGGGGTTGTAGCTTCAGGCGCACCCAATCAGGGCTAGACACCTTATTGGCCGGCCAGGAGCCCACTCACTGTGCAGCGGTGAGTGCTTTACCCACCCCCCCACGGTGTAATTAGACACCGCTGTACAGGGTGAGTTTTGGCCCCAAACAGTGGCCTTTGGAGGGGGGTCCGTGTGGGGCTGCCTCCCTGCTAGCAGAGATCCCGAGGCTCTGGGGTGTGCGCAGTGTGCCCCGTCCTATGCGGTGCTTCCCGAATGGGCTGCATCACCCTCACCAGCACTAACGCGGGCTGCCATGCGCCGCGCAGATGTTTATGTCGCTCTTCTCTCATTGACATTTATGACATGCTTTCATCACCCCCCCCCCCCAGGGTTGATTGCCAGAGGGGAGAATTTGGCCAGCAGGGGTGAAACCGATTGAGGAGTTTGGCCCGACACTGGCTGTTTGTTGGACCCCAGCCCCTGTTTCAGAGGCCGATGGCACTGGGGCAGGATAGGGCAGTCTGGGGTGGGGGGGTATGTGGGGGGGTGCGTGATCCTCACACAGGACTTCTGGGCCTAGCTTGGGTTGTGATGGGCCACCTCACGTCGCTGTGTGGTCTCCCTAATGGTGCGGCCGGTGTTTCCGGGCGCTCCGTTTTGTCGGTCAGGGTTTAACCTGTTCCCGTGTGGCGGAGCCCTCCCCAAATTGCAGTGAGCTCCTAAATATAGCTGTAGCACCTTTAGGGAAATGGAGCATGACACTGACGCCAAGCGGCGTGTCCCCGGCCGGGCGGGCCAGCGCTGGCTGTCACCTCTGTCACTTTATCCCGACGCTCATCTCCGGCACTCTGCCGCCCCATTTGTTCGGAGGCCCCTCCCACATCGGCGCTGCCGGCCCAGGTGTGGCTGTGGGCCACCTACTCTTGGTGAGGAGGAGCTTAAATCTCATACATGTCTGGCTGTATATCTGTATGTGATTCTGAAGTGTGTTTTGTTTTGCTGCGGATGGGTGTCATATTTACCCTGCATGGGCAAATATGCCCTCGGAGTGCAGCTCAAGTTCCTTCCTATAAATTTCATACCAGCCACTGTGTTTTATGTTTAATTGATTCCCGGTTTGCTCAATGCCCGAACTTCCATGTTTACTCTGGTCTGCAAGCGTCCGAGAGCCGCTGGGTTGCAAAAGTCCCGTTTCATGGTAATGTGGGTGCGGGAGCGTGGCATAGCGCGGTCCGTCGGGCCGCAGGAAGCCGCGTGGCTACAGGCCCTGACTGCTGGTGCTCTGCAGGGCTCCAGAGCCGCCTGGCCCCCTCTGCTTTCCATCCCCCAGGAGGCTTTTTTGTGCACGACGTCTCTTGCCTACATATAAATTCCTCCGGCTTTTGGCTGGGCTCGGAGTCGGCTGATAAATCAGCCGGGCACTCTTGCCCGTGTTCAGCCGCCTGCCTTTCATCCCCCGAGCAGAGCACCGGCTCAGCGCCGCTCCCTTGGCACCTGACAGGCGGGCTCCTCCGAGGGCCAGAGGACGGCCCTTCTCACCCTCTCCCGAGTCGCTGAGCCGAGCTCCCCGGAGCGTGACTGCCAGCCTTGACTTTGCTTTGAAGCAGCCGTTATCTGTTTAGCAGTACGTACAGACGGCTCAGTCGGGGGAGCAGGGATTGCCCGACTTTAAGCACAGAGGGATGCGGGGACCCTCCCCCCTCCCAACTTGTCAATGTTATCATGTCGTTTTGATTCATTACAAACTGCGAGTGCCGTTCCAGATGTCACCATGGCTGAGAGGTACTGCGTATGAGCGGGGGGCTCTGTGAGCTCAGGGGCTGTGAAGGCTGTAAACAAGTGGGGTCAGGGGAGGGGGGGGGTTGCTGGGGAAAACATGGCCCCTCCCTCCCTCACTGGCACGGAGATTGAGAGCAGGCTCTCCGCGGTAATGTGTACCAGATGACTGGGGTACAGATCTTCCCATGAGCAGACTCTGATCACACGTAGTCTCGGTTAAGCCCATATGAGTGTCTGGCCTCAGATGTGGTCTAGCGAAGTGCCCCCTACCCCATCTCACCCCACCCCAATGTGCACCTGTAGAGAAATGCCATTCCCAACACCCCCCCTCCCCCGATTAGCAGCCACTCTCTGCCCAGCGGGCATAGATTTGGTTTCAGCACCGTTATGGGTAAAATCAGCCCCAAACCCCCACCCTCTCTAAACATACGGTAATCCCATTGAGATGTTCAGGTAAGCATTTGGTCTCCGTGGCCCCCAACGCCAAAGGGGGCATTTGTCTTTATGATAGTTTACGACGTGTTGGAGCGCGTTGAGCTGAAGGCAGGAACATCAGCAGGATGCGTTCTGGTTTCTGGTTTGGCCCGGAATGATCGTGGTGAACAAGGCACCTTGAGGGCGTCGCTGATAACGGCCCTTTATCGGGAGGCCAGATGCTCATTGTTCATCTTCAAACGCGTCCAGGGCCCGTGCAGGAAGGAGGGGGAGGGCCGAGGGCGGCCTGTCTCACGGCCTCTCAGTGGAGTCCCTGGGAAACTCCTCAACCAGACAAAAGTACTGCCGCCGACCTGTAAGAAAGGGGACAGGCATCCTGCGGGCCAGAGGTACTGTCCGCGGGGAGGAGGAAAGGTCGTGTTTCTGTGCTCTGACTGTCCATTGGGCCTCACACTGGCTTCTTTTGCAATGAAAGGTAGGAAATGTTTGATATTTCTGCGGCTCGTGTGTCAGGGACAGCCAGCTTATCAAGGCTGAAAATGGATCCTTGTCGTCGTCTTCAGCCTTTCGCCTTTTTAGCAGTTTAATTAGACGTGGGGAGCCTCTGCCCTTCTCATGTTCCCTCGCCGTTCACCCCTAGCTGCGCCTCGCGTTGACGCAGAGGCGACGCAGGATTGTCCGGGACGCCGCGGACCTGCACGCTTTGTTCCCCGAGAACCGCGGACAGCCTGCCACACCGTACATGGCCAGGCTGCAGTTGCCAGTTGCATCTTTTACCCATTTTCTAGTTTTCTGGTGAAAATATGTGGAATAAACTGGAGGGAATATGATGAATCTAGCAAGGCAGGGCCAACTGCGGCTGCAGAGGGTGTGGAGCCGTGCGTATTCGCATTGGGCCTGACCGGGGGGCAGTAGGGTCCTGCGTGTGAGCTGCGCCCCTCCAACCTGGAACAGTGCTCCCTGTGTTACCTAGGTACACTGCAGCACAGGATGTGCTTATCGCAGCTCCCTCTGCAAACTCACTGTGGCGGGGGGCGGGGGGGGGCTTTGGCCAAGTATTAATCCACATGCTAGGCAGATTAATGCAGGCTTTCCCAGAACCGGGACTTGCTCGAGTTTTGGCTCTCCAGAGTTGTGCTTTATACGTGTATTTGATTATCTTAATGTGAAGCGGATTCTCGATTTGAATGAGTAGCTTAAACGCGGCAGACGGCAGGAATGTAAGGCCCCGTTTGCAGTGATGCCGCACATAATACTTCGTGCTCTCTCGACGAATCGCTTGTTGAAAAACAAGACTCAGGTTGTGGTTTCCTGTTGTTCCTTCATCAGATGTCAGCACATTAACAAGACTAATAGCAATCACATCTTTTGTGATGACATTTTAGCGTTGCGAGTGAGCGCACACGGGCCCTGGGCGCGTGGGTGTGTGTGTCTGCACAACGTTCCCCTGCTCACTGGGCTCTGGGTCGCTTTGAGGGTCAACGGCTGCGAAGAGCCCCCCCCCCCCGCCAAGTCAGATTCTCTGCTGGACGAACATGGAAACGCTAAGTGGTAGTTGCCTGCTGTATTGCCTGGGAGTGAAAGTGGGTAATCAGATCAGGCCCCGCTGGTCTGCAGACACTAACAGGTACATCGTGTGACCCTAGCTGCGGTAGCTTCTGTATGGCCCGCCTGGCTCCCCGTGAGAGACACAGACGTGTCAGTACAGGGGACAGTAGGTTTTGGGGTCTGACTGCAGAGTCAGCTAGCATCCCCAGAGCAGCTGCGTTAAGGATGCTGCCCAAGGGCGCGATGGTGATATTCTATACCAATTATGGGATTCACACCCACCACTGTCCAGACTCGGCTACACACCTCCTCGTGAAAAGTGGGCTGTATCAGGTTGCAGAATTTCCCGACTTTGGCTATGGACCCGCGGGCACCCAGTGGTTCATGCTCTACTTTGGGACCATCAGGGCAGATCATCCCACATGGACGAATCAGCCGTAAGCCATAGGCAGCACCCCCCCGGAGCATCTCTGGCATGCCACTCCTAAATTCTCCTTCCTCACCCCCCCCCCCCATAAAAAAGAGCCATTCAGTATTTTGCTTATAAGACAGTGACTCATTGGGTGAGCGATGTTCAGACTTGTATCAAAGGAGGATGTTCACCAGAGGATCAGAGGGTGAATGGGGCTCCTGCTGCAAAGCATAATGGGAATGGGGGGCCCGGGGCTGGGGGGTGCAGCTCACAGTAGACGGAGAAGGTGAGATCCTGGCGCCCCCACCTGGCAGCCACATCCCCCTCCTTGCCAAATAGCTGTGCCAGAAAATGGCGTTCCCTCCCCAGCAGGGCGATCCCAGCGGGGTGACCCCAGCAGGGCGATCCCAGCGGGGCGATCCCAGCGGGGTGACCCCAGCGGGGCGATCCCAGCGGGGCGATCCCAGCGGGGTGATCCCAGCGGGGCGACCCCAGCGGGGCGATCCCAGCGGGGTGACCCCAGCAGGGCGCAGAGGGGTAGTGGAGGCGCGCAAGGCTGTTTCCTTACCGCGTGACACGTTCCCCACAGTGACAGCGATTGTAAAAACCGCAAACTTAAGCAGCCATTAGTCAGCGCCCCCCCAGGGGTAAACCCAGCTAGCGGCTGGTGTCTATTGCACCTGCCAGATTGGGGGGGGGGGTTCCACTCATTTTCTCCTGAAGGGAATGAGGTCCGTGCTAAAGAAGTCCGTGTTAAATTAGGGTTCCCCCAGTGTCCGGCATGTCCCCTTCTTATGGGGTCGCCATTAGAGATGTTATTTTAGGAGACTGGGTCAGTGGGGTGAGTAGTGTCAGTGCTTACTCACCTTGGGAGCTGTGACCCTGCCACGAGGCCCAGGTGCTCATGGGAGCCATAGCCAGGGGGTGACTCTCTGCTCACTTCCCTCGTGTCACTGGCTGAGAAGGTCACTGTCCGACAGTGTAAGGCGGCCCTTCTGCAGGTCACCTAGGTGTGCGGCTTTGGAAAGCCAGCGTCATAGATGGGGGGTGGGGGGGCGGGTGTGAAATTGAAACACGCCGGGCCCCGGGCAGCCGCTTCCCACACCGGCCTCCCGTGAATGGGGTCCGTATGTGGAGCTGCCAGCCCCCACCCTTCAGTGTAATAGTAACATGCAGGCTTCTGAGAGGCCTTTATCCCGGGCGCTGAAACAATGGGCCTTTGTCTGGGAACATGGCGGCTGAGGAATTGGGGCCCCAGGATTGCGGGGCAGCGGTGCGGGGCGTGCCGTTGAAAATGGACGATATTCACATCTCCGTAATTCGAGCCGTGCTCCTCCACTCTTATTTGGCAGAGTCACCGGCGCGTCGTGCCAGATTAATTTCTCTTTGAAGCAGCGCAGGAGCCGTGCAATGCAGAGCCCCCCCACCCCCAGGCCTGCATGCCGTAAACATGTGGGACTAATCTCATTCGCTGGCGTGTGCTTCCTCAGAACTGAACGGCCGGTCATTTCGTAGAAAGGTCCCGGCCAGAGAGAGTGCGGCCAAAAATAACGCATTTTCCTCCCTGGCCACTAATGAGTCTGACTTGGTCGCAGAGATGTCTTTCAGTGTGTGACTGCCACGCGGGTTGCTCACTCACAGGCTGCAGTTCTGTAGCGCTCTCCGCCCAGTGCCGGCCAACCCATTAGGGCCGCCTAAGCGGCCGTGAGCCCATTTCAGTGTGCCTCAGACAGAGGGCGCCGGTGAGACGCCTGCCTAGGGGCCCACACGGGCTCTGGCTGCGCCCATGTGAATCGCTCCAGCCACGCTCTCTGCTCATTTACAGCGGTGCGTTTTTTGGCCCCCCTAAGATGTCGATGTCCGCAGGAGCACTATTACGGGGTCGCTCTCATTTAATCTTCTTTCTGTACAGGATGGCCACCCCCCCACCCCGCCAGACGAGGCCAGGCCCCCTGGGTCACTGAACCCCTGTGCAGTGCCCCTCTTGCCTCCGTTTCTGGAGGGTCAGCAGAGGCTGGCTCGTCCCTTGGCTGTCCCCGCCATTGCGTTTTGGCTTTTTTTCACCACAGGTATTTGCTACACCAGCCTGATTGTGCCAGTTTAGTGTCAAACCCCGCCCCCCCCGAAAGCAGAATGAGTGCAAAGCTGACCTTCTCGTTGGAGGTGGTATCTCCCCGGATCAGGTACGCTGTAGGTCCAGGACTGAGTGAGACCATGGGGAAGCTGAAATACAAGCAGATAAGCCTGTTGCAGGGGGGCCATTTTACATGGTGCTGGGGGAGCTCCCAACTGGGAGGCACAGTGAGGGGTGGCAGACGGCCACCAGGTTGAGTTTGCAAAGGAGCACCATGTCAAAGGTCCAGGGCAGAGCCTGTGATGTCATCAAACTCGTTCTCCTTCAGAAACCCAAACCTGATGTTGTCATGGCAGATTCGGAGAATCCCCCTGTAGGGATTGAAATTAGCAGCCACACTTTGCTGGGGGAGGAGGGGAGATGAATAAACAGAGAGAGAGCAGGCCAGCTGGCATGTGTCCGGTGTTGCCGTGTGCCCTGCCGGCACGTGACCTGTTTGCTGATCCCAGAGCACGGACACGGTGTCCTGCTCCCCACTTTGCCTGTGTGAACATGCCTCCGCAGCCAGCCGCAGTCCCATGTGCTGCCTGGTGGGGGCCCCCCTGTGCTCGCACCATGCCCTGACCCGCCTGCCATGTGTTCCTGTCAGATGTCTGCCACCTCGACCCGCACATGTGTTCCGATAGCCCTCGCCATCCTCACCGTCTTCTGCGTTCACGTCGGCTCGGAGACGTGGAACCCTGAAGGTGAGTTACCTGCCCTGGTGGGTGCTGGGAGTGGCTGGGATGGAGATGAGTGTATATCTGAGGTCAGGCAAAGCCAGAGATGACCCTTCAGTGGGTGCTGACATCAGAATGCCATTAGCGAGACAGGCAGGCGTTCCTGTGAGGAGTAGAGCTCTCTCTTTGATGGAGGGATCTGTGCACGGCGTGTCTGACACCAGTGTGAGATGAGTGCATGGGGCTGTGAAAGGCACAGGGGATGCATCCAGAGTTTTGTAGCTAGAATCGTACAGGACCAGAAAGGGAAAGGTCACAGAAGGGCCGAGCACTCGGTGTGCCACTAGCGAACAGCCAGCCATGGCACAACGGAGAGGTAACGTCCCCTGCGGCGTGTTTGTGTCCCGACTGGTGCAGGAGCGGCGGGCCGCCGTAGTGTACTGCACACGTATGGGCCCACTGAATCACCCGCTGTTTTTATTTACTCACTGTTAATGATTAACAGCAGCCTGTGGCCACATCTATAATTCCAAGGTAAATGTCAGCAGGGTCCATGGTAGATGTTTAGGTGGCCGGTTCTGTGAGGTGAGTGAGAAGCAGGTGCTGGAGACAGTAAGTGCACGGGCATTAGCCACGGGGGGTCAGCCAGGTGGGCTGTGATTTCATCAAGTCAACATTTGCATGGTGGTCTTCCTGAGCAGATGCACTGTGGAATGTTTCCAGGGTGGTGGGCGTGGCTCTGGGACCGCAGTGGCTTCTCCTTATTATTTGGGTTTAGGGGTCGTGTGACATTTTAACATGTGTGAGGAAACAATCCCTGTCTGTGTTTATATCTCTGGACACCTTCCCCTGCCATAGGATCTGTCCTGCACTCTAAACAAAACAGGCTTAACAGACAGTTACTGCAGCGCTTCAAACAAGCCCTAGATGTACAGAGTAAGATGCAGAACCCCCCCCCAGGTGTGCTCTCAATATGGCTGTTCTGACCTGCTCTCTCCCCCGACAAGCTGCAGACGTCCAATACGGCTCCATAGATTGCAATGTGACGCTGGCCTGCAGCTCCTCGTGGCCCAGGTAAGCCTGAATCGCCCCCTGGACTTATCGCCATGGTAATGCCACCGCATGCTGGGGAGAGTGTGACTCTTTGCCATCGCCTTCCTGGGTGCTGCAGGTCCCCGGCAGAGTGGCGGCTGAACAGGAGTGTGCCGGTCCCGGGACAGACAGTTCTGGAGCCGGATGGCAGCCTGACACTTGTTAACGCTGACCGGGAGATGGAGGGAATCTACAGCTGCCACGATGAGAAGGGGGACGTGATCCATGCAGTGAAACTGTACCTGGGCCGTACGTGAGCTGTCCCATACCTAAGAGGCGTGGGCTGCCATTGTGGGGGGGTCCGAGTGGCTAGGGGACGGGGACGCCTTATTGCTCATTGGTGGGCTTCCATAAAGTCTCGGCTGCGATCTTCAGTGACTCAAGTGTGAAATGAAAAGTGAGAACGTGGTATAATGTCAGTCAGGTGTGCAAGACGTGCCAATCGCGACACGGATGTGAGCGGGGGTGACTCACGGGCACTGACAGCAGCTCCAGGCTGGCTGAATGAGCCATTAACCAGGTCATGGGATGTCATTGGCACAGTCCCGACTGCCTCTGGGACCACCCCGTAAATTGGAGTGGAAGCCCAATTCTCCGGAAAGTTCAGAGCGAGGGAAGTCATGTAGAGCCGGATGGAGTGGGACACGCCTCAGCGAAATTCTGGGCTTACTCGGAGCAGGAAGCGTCGTCCCCGGTGACCTTGGCAGCTTCCTGACAGGAAAGGTGGAGGTCACTGATGCAGCGATATGCCGCCTATACGCGCGCGTGCTGAGAGCCGCAGTTCAGTGTCTATTCTTATTTGCCTCCTTGTGAGCCGGAGGTCAGTGTGACTGAGGCAAGGTAAATTTGTTAGTCAGGGTGACCCTGTCATGAAGAGCGGAGCTGGATAACGGCAGCCAGTGAATGGCTGTGGTTACCAGGGAGCCGTCTCGGGGAGCTCTCCTGGCCTGTCCTGGCTACCTGGATCCCCTCCCTGCTCTCCCCAGGTGCCCCAGAGCCATTGAATGTGTCGTGCAGTATGGCGTGCCGTCTGTGACCGGATCCCCTCCGTGCTCTCCCCAGGTCCCCCAGAGCCATTGAATGTGTCGTGCAGTATGGTCAATCACCACGTTGTGTGCTGCTGCTGGAAGCCGCTGGTGAACACATACCTGCCCAGCAAGTACATCAGCACCTACAGGTAGGTGGGCGTGTCCACATTTGTTGATATCCAGGGAAATCAGGATATCGCCGCTGTCCATCAGAGAGCGTGTACGCCCACAATTGTGACTTTTTACTATAGTATACTATACTATATTTTGGTGTTTGGATGAACCGCGCCACAGCTGTAAGTCCAGATGTGGCCTGCTGACCCTCTGTGCAGGTATCACGACCGTGTGGAGCCATGCCATCAGGAGCCATCCAAGCCCAGCGAATGCACCATCAAGAACGCTCCCACATGGCTGCACGCCGTCACCATGAACATCACCGAGGTCAATCCCCTAGGCTCCAGCTCCACCCGGATACAGCTGCAGTTCCATAAGCTGTGTAGGTGCCCCGTCCTAATCGCCATCGCCCCCCGCCCCGTCTCACTCCTGTGCTGACGTCACTGCCCCCCGGTGTGCAGTGAGACCTGACCCCCCCGAGGCCGTGACCCCGGAGCCGGTGACGGGTCAGCCCCGGAAGCTGCGCGTGAGTTGGCGGTACCCCAGCTCATGGCCGCAGGAGAGGGCCTTCCCGCTGCTCTTCCAGCTGCGCTACCGGCCCAAGGGCTCCAACATCTGGTCCGAGGTGAGACGCTGTTTTGGGCCAGTGGAGGATGCTGGGATAGCATGATATTGGAGTCTACATCAGTATCATGAGAAAAGACGACTCTGCCTTCTGCCTTGGGCTGGTGGCAAGCGTGTCTGTGTCCTCGGAAGCCTCGGAGAACATCCCCCCAGGAAGGTTTATGTGATGGTCATCGCGCCACGATGGCGTCACTGAGGGCCACGTGCACATGTTGTGACTTTGATGCGTTTCTTCCCTAACGCCGGCCCGTTCTTCCCCCTGCCCAGAGGAGCACGACAGGCACCGCCGTGACTATCACGGACGTGGTCTCTGGACACCCCCACTTCATCCAGGTGCAGGCTGGGGATGCGTTAAACTTTGGCAGCTGGAGCGAGTGGAGTCCTGAGCTGCTGGCTCTGCCCTGGATTGGTGAGGATTCCCACCCGGCCACTAGCGGCGTTAGCCTGTGTTAGAGGGAGGGGGTGACGCGTATGTGTAGGCCGTAATGACGGACCACGGCTCTCAGGTGGTGTGGTGAGGGATGAGGTGTTTGTGCCTGGGAGTACACACAAGCTCCTTAAGCGTTTAGAAGGAAGAGACCAGCAGGAGGTGCTGTGTGCACGGATGAGGCATGACAGGAGGACAGGCGGCCTCGCACAGGTCTCTGAGACCCCGTGTGTTGCTCTGTTTCTCATGCCTGCCGGTCTGCATTGACTGAAGTAGAAGCGAGTCCGACCACGAAGGAGGATCCGGTCTACAACGTCTTCACAGAGCCAATAACAACGGCGCCGCCGGGTACGTGGAGCCTTGGTGTGTGTGTGTGTGTGTGTGTGTGTGCGGGAGTGCTGGGTGCTGCTTTAGAGGGTAGAGCTTGGAGTGCCAAGAGCGTACATTCAATCTGTTTGTGGACTTCAGAAGCAGTCATCTGGGTTATATTCTGTGAGGCCCAATGGGATACATTTGCCTGGGAGCAGTGCCCTACTTGGCTTCATCACGGGGGAGAAGAGACAACTGTAGCTTCAGTGTGGAGTCTTCTCTTGGTGCCTAGCCTATGGCATCTCGCTACCCTTGTGAAGCTCCTGGGAGCGATGCATCATGGGAGATGCCCAAGCTGCCCACCATAGCAAGTCCCGCTGCCTGTATTAATCAGATGGAGCAGTGGGCTACAGATGAGGCAGCGTATCTCGTGTCTCATGGAGAAGTGCAGTATTACCAGTGTAGGCACTGTATGGTGTATTTGTTTTTAGTGACCAAATAAACACTTCTGCTGTGGGTTGTGTAGCTTCCCTGGTACACTGTGTGGACGGTGCCAGTCGCTTGTGGCTATTTTTAGGGCCATCGGTGCTCTGCCAACGCCTTGCTGCCTCGGATCCATGCACCACGTTCCCAGGGGTGGTCAGAGGAGCAGCCTGGAGTAGACTCCCCTGCCGGGAGCGCGTCTGATTGGCTGTGCCATTTCACACTCGGCTAGCTGGCTGACTGATGGAGCTAGCTCTCCAGAGAAAATACATGTATTTTTTCTGTGTAAAAAGCTGGCTAGAGAGAGCTTGCGGCATAAATCTCTCTAAGAACCGGTCCCAGGAAAACAAGGCAGCAATGTGCTGTAGGGATCCGCCATGTTGGGCGTCAGAAATGTGAAACTGCTGCCGACTTTTTTCCCCACTTGGAAATTTTGAGTGGGACTGACTCAGCCTGTTTCCATGCAGAGACACACATGTTGTGTGCTGGTTGCCGATGAAGCGGAAGGCTAGTGACATGAGTGTGCATGCCTCGTTTCTGAATAGTCGTGGGGGTGCATGCGAAGGGAGATTGGGCCCTAGGAGCCAGGCTGTAGTGAACAAGGCCAAATGCTACGGCCAAAGGAAACAGCGCCTCGGTGCGCTGTGTGTGGTGGGTCTGCCCTGGGGCCAAGGGGAGAGAAGCACATTGTCTGAAATCCAGCAAAGCTATATGGGAATGTGTGAGTCTTTCGGTAAAGTACCTGAGATGGGATGGGATGGCATGAAGGGAAGATCGGTGTGGAGAGTATATCCTGGTTTCCCAAGCTAGTCCTCGGGGAACCCTGGACCGTCCACGTTTGCTTCCTCTAAGCTCCCAGCATCTGTACCCAGTATTCGGGGTTCCTGACTGGCTGGGAGCTGGGAAGGAGCAAAAACGTGGACTGGCTTGGAAAACACTGCTGTTTTGTCTGAAACTGATGGTCTGAGGAGTGTACCATCTTTGGTAAGCGAGTCATGGCCGTGTGCCCTTCATACAGAGACACCGGAGGAGGAGTACAGGAGCGTGGGCGTGCTGGTGTGCCTGGGCGTGCTGGCAGGAATCCTCCTGCTGATGCTGTGCACACTGGTCATCCTCCTCTGGTGAGAGCAGGGCTTTGACTGTAACAGAACATGACCGGACTGTGTGTTGTCAGGGCTGATATGCATGCAGAAACTGTTAACGTTAGTCTAAGGGAATGAAGGAGGCAGTTGTTGGCATGGTTGGGGGAGGAAGGTGGGGATGCTGTCTGCCTGCCAAGCACATTTGCCAAATGAGTCTGTCATGTACTTCAGCGTGAGACAGAAGCGGAGGGACTGCTTGATGAAGAGGGAGTTGGCGTCGATGATGTCCATGCAGCGAGTGAAGATATGAGGTGGGTGTGAGTCTCATAGATGGTATGGACAGAAGATCTATGATGCTTTTCAACTGGCAGGCAGGAACTGAGCTGTACCCAAGCCGTACCGCAAAGAGCCTAGTTACAGTGCGGTTCCAGCTTGGGCTTGGTAACGACAGTGCCGGCTTTGGAGCACTAGGGTAGGAAGACATGCTTATTTACTGTTCACACAGTGTACATCATGATTTGCTCTCTGCTAATTTCCACTAGCAAGTCATGTGAGAATCACTGTCATGCTGGCATCAGACGCTACCGGAATTTGCATTTGCTTGTGTACATTTCTATTACGAATCCATTTTGTTCAGCCATTTTATAGTACTTTAAGTAAGAGGAATTATCAGGGAGTTGTCAAGAATGCATCAATACATTGTCATGTGTGATACTACTAATAATTTCAGCTCATTGTCTTGACAGTGTGACGCAGCCAGCTTGGTCAGGGCAAACTCTCGGTCTGGCTATTATACAGGCCTCTGTCAGTGTGGTAAGGGTCGGGTACGGCTTGCATAAATTACATTAGAAAACAGTCTCTTGGCGGTTCAGCTCGGTTCCTGGCAGCAATGGAAAAGTGGCATAGAAAGTGATATTTATTGCAGAGGTTTAATGACCGTGGGCCAAATGGGTGGCAGAGAAATTTGAGCAGGGCACAAGACAGGGCGATAACTTAGGCAGTGTGCTTTGTTGACAGGTATTTGCAATACCTGGCAGCCCACAGGAGCTGTCTTCAAAGAAGAAGCAGTGATGCCACTAAGGGGTTCAGCAGGACCACACAAAGGACTACAAATCCCATAATCCACAAGGCCATGGGAAGTCAGCTGATGTGTCAGGACTAAGCAGACTGGCATGGCACAGAAGGCATGGTGTTTTGGATGGAAGGCCTGGAACCAAAGCAGTGACAGCATTGGCTGTCAATCATGTACGGACTTTTGTTTCCCCTGGAGATACCAGAGTGCTGCTTCTGAGATGTGAATGAACTGTTTGCATGGGCATTTAAAGACTGGGAAAGAGGGCTGCGTTCTGATGGGGTCTGATGGGGTCTGATGGAGTCAGCTTCTCTGCTGACAAAAGGCCACCCTACAAAGTTGTGAAAGAGAGCAAAAGAAAGCATTACAGTGAATTAACCCGTACTCACCTATGTCTGCTCCCAGCTGGCCGCAGCTCTCCCCTGTCCTCCTGCCTCCCATCTGCCTCCATTAGTACCCAGACACTCCCCTGTCAGACCTTTCCCATAAACCCAGCAGACTCCTCCATCTGCCCCCCCCCTTCCGTTAACCCTTATACTTTCCACCTTCCCCTCCCAGCCTCAGCACATGCACACGGAACAAGTCAGCCCGCATAAGTCAACTGTTTTATTGTTCTGCTCCATCAGTACATGCCATATCTCTCATCCAGCACCAAGTTGTTCCAGACTTCAAGCTGACAGCAGCCCAGGGGAAGATGCCTGCAACTGCTCCAGAAACAGCCTATGTGTCCATTCACCACACCACCATGCATGGCAAACACACCGAGTCTTAAAATGCACTTTATTCTAAACGGTCAGAAGAAGCTCCAGAATCAGGTTACACTCACAACACGTTTTCCACTGCGAGCAGGTCAGCGTGTTCACATTGCAATAAAATAAGCTATCTCGCTCATCTGGGAAAATGCAGAGAGAGACTGCACACTTCTCAGCTCGGCCGACATGGTCAGATAATCAAATAAAATGATACTGGGGGAATGACAAACACTGCGCAATCAAAATACCCTTTTTAGAAACTGCAGCCGGCTAGCAGGGGTAAAAAACAAATCCATTGTTAAAAAGTGACAGGCAGTAAAACTACACAAGACAACATAAACCTATAATCTGACAGACACTTGCTTGCAAAGCCTGGCAGCCAGCAGGTACGGGCGCTGCACAGACTGGCAGAGTCCCCACCCAAATGCATATTCCACATCAGACCGACCCAATGAACCCATCCTCCGAGATGACTTGGCAGAGCTCCAGAAAAACCACTACAGTACATAAGCTTCACAAGCACATCCATCACTACAAACAGAGGTGTATCCCCCCCCCCCCCCCATATTTAATCTGGCTTCATTCACCCCCCCTAATAAATAGACCTTTGCATTTAAAATATGATGCTGTGTCTTCCCCCCATGTCAAAGACTCCTACACCCTTGACTACAAACTGCCTCCCAATATGCAGGATGGTGCTTCCCCATCCACACTCAAACAGGGATCCGTCCGGGAGTGGCAATACAGACTACAGAAACATGGCAGACACCAAGCCCGGCCAACAGGTCAGGTTCCTCTGCTCTGTGCTCCTGCTGCGTAAAAGCAGCTCCTATTCACCATCACACCTTCCGCTACTGATTTGTATGATCAGCCAAACCAGTTGAGCAACTTCCCACATTGTGGGGGAGCAAGTTATAAGCGAACCCAGCAGCTGTTTGGGCCCCAGCGGCCACCAGAGGGCCCCCTTCTCCATATTTCAGATTGGGAAAGAAGATAACAGTTAGCAATTAGGTTAATCAAATTTGGCTTAGGGCATCAGAAAGGGCCGCCCCTGCTTCCACCCCTCAAGTTACTGAGCATCAGTCCACCTTTGACTTGCACCGATTCTACCACTCATGGTTATGACACACCCCGTTTTACCTTTAAACAAATTCGCAGAAGCTCCCATGGACTCCATAGACTTTCTCCATGGAGACATGCGAGCATACATACGGCTTGGCCAAAGTACTATACCGCCATCTGCTGGCTAACCTGTGACACCACGCGCCACCAAACGCCACCCTCACTCTCAGCTGCCCAAGACCGAGCGAGTCCTACGTGCATCTATTACTTTTAACGGAGGGAAATGGCGTACAAGCGACACCCCCCGGCCACAGAAACGATGCTCCTGGCTTCCGAGACGCTGGTGGCCGCCGTGTACAGAGCACTCTCCTCCACACCAGCCAGTGTTCTGCCGAGTTGTGCTACCTGGGTGCAACATGCTACAGTAGCGCATAGTCTATCGGTCAGTGCTACCATACGCTGCAAAGAATGCTACCGTAATGCTGCGCTCGCTCTGTCAGTGATACATTATCGAACAATGCTACCATAACGCTGCGCGCTCTGAACGAGGGTAGCGCAAAACCACGAAAATATACGGGGAGCACTGCATATAATAATAATTGATTGATTGATTTATTAATTAATTAAATGTTTCTTAACCTTACTTTAACATGACATTAGGTGAAGCGCAGCAGTTTACCTTAGAAGAGATCTGATATTTGTGCATGTGCTGGGAGCATGTTTTGATAAGGCACAACTGTCAATCGAATTATACTTCCTCACAAGTTAATAATAAATTGTAAATAACCGAATAAGAACATCGCCAGAGGCGAGCCCCTTACGAAAATGAATCATGGTTTTACTATGGTTTTTTGGGTAACCATGAGTTTATGACTATGGTTTTATCATGGTTTCACTGCAGTTACCATGCAGTGCTATAAGTAAACCATAGTAATACCACAGTTACAATGAAGTAAACCATGGTAATACTATGGGTAGGAGCTTAGTAATCATAGTTACCATGAGGTACCATAGTAAAACCATGGTTACCCATACCCCATACCCAAAACCCCAAAAACCAGAGGAAACCATAATGAATTTCTGTAAGGGGCATATTGACATCTCAGCACTTCGTTCAGCTGCATTTCTCAGCAACGCTGCTCGTGAACAAGAACACAATGAATTTACCTTTGATAATGGGCAATATCAATAATATAACGTCAGTAATATAATGTGTACAGTCTCCGTTACATGAGTAAAGTGGTTTGCGCGAGTCTTGGGACTATTTCTTGCTTCAGGTTCGAGAATTTTTTCCCATAAAATGGGAAAGTAGGCTCCTTTGTCATTAAAATAAACATTTAAAACAGTTTGTTGACTATATAGAAAATTGCCTACGACAACAGGTTTTTTTTTTCAACCTGTAATGCTACTTTAAGAGAGAATTCGCACCTGAAAACTGCTACACTTCTACGAATGTTCTGTTCACTTACGGTTAAAAAGTATTATTATTATTATCATTATTATTATTATAATTATATGCAGCACTCCCTGTATAATTCTGTGGTTTTTCTCTATCCTCCATCAGAGGATTATTCTATGAGAAAAAAGCGTCTCGCCCTGCTGTCACACAGTACTGCGAATCTCTGCTGTTTTTGATTACTTTAGACCGCAGTATTCAATCCAGCTCTCTCATTCTACGGAGAAGAGAACGCGCTCTTGGGTAACTCCACCCCTAATGTCCGCATGCATTCCACATGCAGGGAGCTGTCACCCGCATTTAATCGGGATGGTGTTAGGATTCTGCCGGCCCTTGATTGTCCTTTGCAGGCCTTGCGCCTTGCAGCTGTGCGCCAGGCTAGCTTGCCGCGTGTGCTGGTGTCTCTCCTTGGCCTTTGGTGGAGTTTGGTAAGGTGTTCGAGCACACTGACCATATCGTGCCAGGTCAGACGGCATGCCTTCCCTTCATAGGCCTGCTGGAGTACACGGGAGATCTATATACCACAACGCTACTTTTTTGACACTGGTTTGCGTGGTTACAGGTAACATGTGTGGTTCATGTCGTCTTCCACTCTGCATTTCCCCCAGCGCCATTTATTATTATTATTATTATTATTATTATTATCATTGGCATTGACACTATTCATTATAAAAATATTGTTGTTATAGCAATAACAACAACAACAATAATAATAATTATTATTATCGCCATTGGCACTATTCATTATAATAATTATTATTGTTGTTATAGCAATAACGACAAGTCTTCAGCGTTGTCTTATAACCTTTTTATTACATTTTCCTATGTCACTTATGTCTGAATCTGTGTTTGGTCTGTATGCTCCTTCTCTTCTGATAGACCTAATTGCGGTATCCTTGGAACGTTACTTGTAATAAATGTCATTCGACACGTCTTGAAGTCTAATGTGCTTTAATGTGCTGGCAAGAATGTTCCATCCTTCCAATAAACTGCAGCATTTTATGTCAGGGTACGCACACATGACGCTCCCGTCGAGCCAATAATTACATTGCAGTAATGTTTTCCGAGCGATGGAGTCCTCGTCGGGTGAAAATGTTACACTAGCCAAATAATAACAAATCCAGAGGCCAAGAGTGCACACAGGCACACAGCTCCATGAATAAAAACGGACTGGGGCATTACTTTACCATCTACATTTTTCAACACTCCCAAACCCAAAGCTATCTCTTCCCATACATTTTAGCTGGTACGACTGTATTGTCCTTCCTAGTTACAAACTGCAACACATTTTTTTTCTATTTTGCTGCATAAAGACAGAAGTTACCTCCTGTTTCGGGCATCTGGTACAGTGGTTTTTCTGTATAGCCAGTATGTAGCACACGCTTCTTACCAATAGATGGCGGTATGCACCTCTACACACTGGTATGGATAGGATTACTTGTGGAATGGTGACAGACTGGTAGAGTGTTCATTACATGGCTCAGGACAGTTTATTTCACGGGCCTGAGCCTCATCTTTCACAACTCTAAGCCACGCCGACACTAGTTGGGCCTGTTTTCACTAAAGCACCATTTCCACTAAGGACAGCCCCATGAGGGAGTGTCCCATTCAGAGTGGTCACTGCATGTACACTGTGGCCCGCAGTCTTCCTGGGCCCACTAACCTCTCTTATTTTGGGGCTGGGGGCACTGTTAATATCTACCTGATATTCTGTTGGCTTTGGTTCCCAGAGTACTGCTCGCCTACCTGCCATTGACATACACACCACGGCAGAGCACTGATGTAGCTTATTCCAGCACTGGGCTGGGCTAAATGCCTTGACTCATCTGGACAGTTGACTCACTTGCCTGCAGACTGGCTTGAGAGGGCTGTCCCACCCAATGCCCTCGGGCCACACCCCTTTGAGGGGGCGGATCCTGAGACTCCCCGTATGCTCGAATGCTTGGGACTCATTCATTCCAGATGAGCTGTTTCCTGAGACACTCCGCAATGGCTCTCCTCGCTCTTCTGGTCCTCTCACTGCTGATGGCCCAACACCTCCAGGCGATTGAGGAAGAAGTCATCGTAACAAGTGAGTAGTGGCACACCCTGCCTTCCTGGGCTTTCAACTGCTAGCCTTCCCTCTGCTCTCTATGCCATTTTCCAGAGTTAAGTCTCTCGGCTCTGTGTATCCTGGTCATCGGTTAATAGGTTTCCAGGGCTATTTTTAGGGTTGACTCGGGTGCTTAGAGAAGTAAGCAAAAGTCGCTTTCTCTGTGGCTGCTGTCTTTTTGCTTGCTGTTAAATCTCATTTGCTGAGTGCTGGTGTCTGTTTACCTCTGTCCATGCTATTCTGTGGCTCCTGCATACTTCATTATTGAGATTGGCAACAGGGAAAACAGTCAGATACCCAGGAAAAGCACACTACCATAACGGGTTGGTATGAAAAACACCAGGGGCGTCTCTCAATTCCAGGCCACGCCCACCATATTGGAGCACGACTCCCCATACACCCCCAGGCCTCTGAGGTCCAGCTGGCAGCCCAGTTAGCCATGGAGAAGTTCAACTCCAGGTCAAAGTCCAAGCGGCTCTTCCGGGTGCTGGATGTGACATCAGCAGAGTTACAGGTAAGGCTACTGGGAAACTAGCTTGGTCTTTCTGCATATAGAATGTTCCAAGGTACACATAGCTTCACTCTGACTTCCTGCCTGTTATCCTTCGCTGTTTCCTAACGCTTCGAAATCACTGTGCCCATTCCCTAGGTGACCAACATCATTACATACTGGGTGTCGGCCACCGTTGGAGTAACCAAATGCCCTAAATCCACAGACGCCAACCTGGAAACTTGCGTGATGGGAAAAAGGGTAATTTCAAAAATCACCCCATAATTGTCTGGCCTGGGATATAGGCCCTAATTACGACTGACCACGAAATGTGGCTGCTCATGGAAATATGCACACGCCCCAGCCAGATACGCACATACCCGCTCCAAGGCCAGCTGTGCACATGCCCCAGCCAGATACACACACACCCCAGCCAGATACGCAGACACCCTCAGCCGGATACGCACACTCCCCCAGCCAGATACGCACATGCCCCCAGCCAGATATGAAGACGCCCCCAGCCAGATATGCACACTCCACCAGCCAGATACGCACTTGCCCCAGCCAGATATGCACAAGCCCCCAGCCAGATATGCACACGCCCCTAGCCAGATAGGCACACGCCCCCAGCCAGATATGCACACTCACCCAGCCAGATTTGCACATGCCCCACCCAGATAGGCACACGCCCCCAGCCAGATATGCACACTCACCCAGCCAGATACGCACATGCCCCAGCCAGATACACACATGCCCCCAGCCAGATAAAACACATGCCCCAGCCAGATACGCACACGCCCCCGCCAGATACGCACATGCCCCAGCCAGATACGCACACGCCTGCTTCATTCGTCTGCAGCTTCCTTAATCTGCCTCTCTTTTCCAGCGCTTCTCTTGCACATTTGAGGTGACCCACGATCCTCGTACCGACCGACGTGAGGTCTCTAATTCTAACTGCAGAAAGATGCCCGCAGCGACCCACTGAGTCCCACCGTGCTTCCTGCTGGATGTCTTGGAGCATCGTGAAAGCAAACAATAAATACTTATTTCTTCACGAAGTCTAGACATGTTTCAGTGAGGTGGAGACTTCTTAAATGCTTGTCTATTCTGACGGCCATGGTCAACAGCATTTGGACGTGGGCGGGACTTTCAGTGACCGATGCATGTCCACCAAACAAGAGTAAGTAGAAAAATCCTTGGAATGAACCTGTCATTAATCTTAAAACAGTAAACCATTTGAACATTTAGTGTAAGCATTTTATAACAACAACATTATTATTATTATTAATAATAATAGTAATAACAATAATAATTATACATTTTAAGGGTTCCCAGAACCACAAAGTCTTCAGCTGATGACCAGCACTGTCTTATATTGTCTTATATTGGATTTTATAATTATTTTTGATTGGCCTTAAACCTGTTGCTGTCTCAATTTTTATTTAGTCTGTATGCTATTTCTGTTTTGATAACCTTAGTTGTGGTATCTTTAAAACATTTCTTGTAATAAAAGTCATTCATTGTGTCTTAAAGTCTAAAGTGCTTTAATATGCTGGTCTAAGAACAAGAATGCCGCAGTGTCCCAATAAATTAGAGACGGACCAGCGTATTACTTTATGATTGTGCATGAAGGCAGACATTAATCTCCTGTTTGGGGCATCTGGTGCACACTGTCTGCAGACCGCACTGCATTGCCAGCATGTACTGAATGCCTGTGATGAATGTGGCTGTATGCATCTCTGCACCCTCTTTGTCTCCTAACACTCTAGTTGGGCCTGTTTTCACTTCAGCATAATTTCCACTAAAGACAGCCCCAAGTGGGAGTTTCTCAGTCAGTCTACAGCAGGGGTGTCAGACTCCAGTCCTGGGGGGCCGGTGCCCAAAGACAGCCCCAAGTGGGAGTTTCTCAGTCAGTCTACAGCAGGGGTGTCAGACTCCAGTCCTGGAGGGCCGGTGCCCAAAGACAGCCCCAAGTGGGAGTTTCTCAGTCAGTCTACAGCAGGGGTGTCAGACTCCAGTCCTGGAGGGCAGGTGCCCTGTGTAGTTTAGCTCTTTCCCTGTTCCACCACAAGCGATTGAACTGAAGAGCTGTGTGGTAATTAGCACAAGGAAATGTGAGGAGTTGAATCAGGTGTGTTAAACAAGGGTAATCCCAAAAATGTGCAGGGCTCTGGCCCTCCAGGACTGGCGTTTGACACCCTTGGTCGACAGTGTCACATGTATCTGACATGTCCTGCTATCCCCAAGACCTGGAATATGGCCAGAGGGATGACAAGACTAGCAAGATCTGCTGGTGGCTTGAGGGTGGGGGCTTTCCTCTCCCGGTCCGACCGTGTGCGGTTCTGTGTGGTTCATACAGTTCTGTGTGGTTCATGTTCAAGTGTCCAAACAGTGACATTGGCACTCCCCTTAAGAGCGATCACCTCGAATACATCGTGCCCTCGTGTCCAAAGTATTCCTGCCACCGTGACAGCCTGTTGGCTTCAGCCTCCGAGCTACTGCCCGCCTAGCTGCCACTGACACACAGCTAGCATCACAGTCCGGCAGGACTGCAGCAGAGCTAAACACTGTGACTCATCAAGACTGCTGAGTCATGTGCTCCAGAAGCTGCTGGCCTAAGGAGGCACATCCCTCCCCCCACCCTCAAGCCACACACCTTGGAGAAAGGCAGCTCCCCCGAGGCTCCAAAGCTTAAACATGGCTCTCCGTGGTGTTCTGGTCCTCTTGCTCCTGTTGGCCACATGTCTCGAGGTGATTGAAGCAGACATCACTTCCCCGAGTGAGTAGCGGCATGCCCAGCCTCCTTGGGCCGCCGGATGCCAGTCCTTCCTTTCCCTTCTCTGTGCCTTTTCCTAGAGTAGCGCTCTTATTATCCTCGCTATCGGTGAACAGATTTCCAGGACGTTTATGAATGACTTGACAGCTTAGAAAGGGCCAGATCATGGTCCTGTGAGGCCCCTGGGCACCTGCATTTTGCCCCACCATCCCTCCGTCACAGCGGGGGAGGGGGGGTTTAGGGGCACATACCAAGTAATGGGTCTGGATACTGCTCCTCAGCCAAGGACTTATGTTTTAGCTACCTTGTCAGGTAAGGAATGTGCCAGCTTTGTCTGAGCTGTCATTATTGGCCATTTCTGACACACAAGGTAATTCTACTAAAAGCATGTTTTAGATCAACAAACTACAGCAACAAAACGTGAAAATCTCTTTTGTTTAGCACTAATAACTGTCTATATGGGATGGTGACCACATTCACATAGGCAACTAGCTGGATAACGGTACATCGACATGTATGCTAACATAGGTACCGTCCCCAAGCACTGCTCCCCGGGCGCTCACGTAGCTGCCCCCTGCTGTGTCATGTTGTCACATGGGTTAATGCACAGGACACATTTCGTTGTTGCGTGCTGTGGGGCGTCAACAATGATGATTAATCACCTTCATACTGCAACTTCTTACCAATAAACAATGTGAGTATGGAAGAACCTAACGTTACGTTTCACAGTTACGTTATCCGGAAAGTAGGCTTAGGCTACACACAGAACAAGACAAAAGAAGGATACTTTCTATGAAGCCCATGCTCATAAAGCCTAATACCCTTGATGATTCGCTATCAAGAAAACATGACTACTGACACTTGGTAGCTCAGCTACGAATTCTGTCTTCACTTACGCTAATAAAAGGCTATAGCAAAAACGGGAGATGAAAAAGAATACGGAGCATTAACAATTTTTAAATGAACTAGGTTATGACTATGCTTTAAATTCTCATCCGTTGTGGTGTGCAGACTGCCTATTTTATTTATTCTGATATTAGGGTGAGCATAATTTTTTCAGTCTCTTGCCTGATGTCTCAGCTGGATTGAATTTGCGTTGCTTCATTGCAGGGTTGGTCAGTACAGCGAAAATTTACTGACACATACACTCACCTAAAGGATTATTAGGAACACCTGTTCAATTTCTGATTAATGCAATTATCTAATCAACCAATCACATGGCAGTTGCTTCAATGCATTTAGGGGTGTGGTCCTGGTCAAGACA
>JAODKM010000108.1:21504908-21519496 GCA_026780845.1 Petrocephalus sullivani
AAATATATCAAGTATGTCATGTTTCGATAAACACTATTTCCGAATATAAATTTTAAAATGAGAGATGAACAGAACCTCCTGGAACAGCAAATTGATCCTAAACGTCTGGATGTTCCGAGCTCATTTCAGAGCCCACTAACTGATAACAGGCTTCCCGCTGCAGCTGCAAAATTCTATGGAGCCCCTAAAGGGACATTGGAGGATACATATAATACCTGTTTATTAATAATTGTTTGTTCAGAATACAGAGGGCAAAATAAAAGAACTAAAAACTAATCTCATTTTTCAGATCATGTATTTTTATACATATATATTTTTTTTAATGATTACACTGTGTTCTTTCACCCGCAGTAACTGAAAATGAGTGACGGCTTTTGAAGGTGAAATACGCACGTGATAGTGATTAAAAATACTTCCTAAAGAAATCTGCGAAAGCAAAGGGTGCTGCTTGCTTTTGCTTAAAGAGATTAAACCCCGGAAAAGGGAATTTTGAATTTAAAGGTAACTTTACTGCGGTGTCTGAGCTTAAACCAGGGCCCACTTTCTGGAATAGCTCCCTGGTATTTGTGGTTGAAGAAGTAGACCTATAAGGATCACACTTACGCTTAAGGCGTCATCTCGCGAAGCATTCACTGCTGGTAAATGAACACAGTACAATTACTAATAAATGCATATAAAAATACACAGTCTGATAACATCGCCCATGACCTAAGGCACAGTTTGCTGTACTTATCTGTTCCCTGCTTTTATATAACAGTTTGACATTTATTTTGCTACCTTTTGTAGTTTGAATGGGCACAGTGATATTATTAATAAATATGGATTGTGATCTTAGAAATAGACTCATAATGTTTTTTTCTGTTAATTTTCTTATCCTCTAATCTCCATACGATTCTGGGTAAAATATGAACAATATTTTTGAAAAAAAATTTAAAAAAAATTTCTCCCACTCAGAAATGAGATCGGGATTGTCGCTCACAATTCTTGAGCAATATATTTCTCACTTTATTATTATAATAATTATTATTATTATTGCCTTTACGGATGGATCATGGATATGACCTTTACCAAAATGGGACTGTTTCATCAAGCAAAAAGGCAAACTTACGGGACCTCATTCATCAAAGGAGCGTTTGCATAAAAGTCACATTTGCAGCTATGTCCAGTTTTTGAAACATAATCATGGGTAATGAATTACATTGACACCGTGATAAAGGTGCCTCAAATCCAATCGAAGTTCATTCATCAGTTGCACCACAGTACAGTGTACAGTACTGCAGCTGAAACAGACAAGGGAGCGTCTGCTAATTAATCTATTTTTGTTAATCGAAAGCCGTTTGGTCATATTAACGCTCAAGTGATCTTTGTCAATGACATGGACAAATGGAGCAGCTTGAAGGTCTGGATCAACCAATGCCAGGGCTGGTCAGTCCTAGAGAAGACGCCGTCCTAGGCCATGCCAACTTGCCAGCAGCTTCGCATTGTGGGATCCCAGCGGTGATGCTCGCCTGGGGTCCCTCATCAGCTAGGGCTCACCTGTGATTTGCTTATGTTCACATATCACATCAGTACCTCTAGAATGCTCTGGCACCACCCAGAGCATCCGCTATTATAGATGCCATAGATGTGGGAGGTGTGAGTTTGCCTCCCACAGTTACTGTCACATGGGCCCTGAGTGCAGCAAGTCGCTTCTTTTTCGTTTCTTATATGCATGTGATAAATAAATAGTTAGAAAGTGTGTGCCTATGCACATGCCTGTGATAAAATGCAGAGGCCCCCAGATACTTTGTCATGCCTCTACCCAAAAATGTCTCTTTTGGTTTTTTATTTACAGTCACCACTATCAGGCTTGATTTCCACGCGGATTATTTACATTGATCATTTATGGTTATTTGTGGGCAGGATCTGAGGCTCGTAATATTTTTTATATATATTTTTTTCTGTGTTCGTATTTTTTCCATTTTGTGCATGAATTTTTTCAGGATGAAATGTACGCAAACATAAACTTAAACCTCATCTGGTCTTAATTATAACACACAAATGTTTTTACTACTAATTTGTCACGTCAGTCTGTCTTGTGCCTTGTGGTATAACCCAGTACTGTCATTTGGTGATATGGCTTATTGAAGCGAAGAGAGCTCATGGTTTACTGCAACTGACCCCCCGCAAATGTGAACCCAGCAGAATCATGACAGAATGAGCTGGCATAGGGGAATGAATCGAGATGCTGATTTAATTATTAATTATGCAGCCTTAGAATGAGATCATATAGTGGTATAAATCTAGATCATGATTCCAAGATGGTTAATCGTGCATCACTACTTGCTGCCCTGCTGTTGATCAGAGCCCCCGGCCTGCTGCCGATGGAGACGTTCACCATGGTGGCCGTGAAGATGCTGAAGGAGGAGGCCTCGGCAGACATGCAGAATGACTTCCAGAGGGAAGCTGCTCTGATGGCTGAGTTTGACCACCCCAACATCGTCAAGCTGCTTGGTATGACCCTGCACTGCTGGGGCACTCACCATGGCCTCCATCCCTCACTGTCATGTGACCTATGCTTCCAAACTCCAGCGTAACCCACAATCAGCTTAGCCTTCACACCATTATGGTGTGTTTTTCACAGAACTTGCTTTGTGAAGGTAGTTTTTTTCCCCATTAAAAATGTGTCCCCAAAAAGCAAAAAATGCTGAAAGACCCAAACAGCAGCTCAAAGATCTTAGTCTGGATGCAGCAGCCAGACACAAAAAAGAGAGCTAAAGGAAAACGCATTGCCTCCCTGACCCACCTACGTCTGCAATGAAGATGCTAATGATGCTAATCCGTAGGATAAATGCACAAAAAAATGAACACTCAAATGATAATGTACTCAAAATTCATTTAAAACCAAACAATGTGATGTGCTAATGCTGTGGTAGTGGTGTTTTAACAGAATAATATAAGTTTATGGTAATTTGGCCTTATTAGCCAAAGCTGGCCATGCTTTGACTACCATCTCCTCCCCCCCCCCCCCCCCCCAGGAGTGTGTGCTGTGGGCAAACCCATGTGCCTCCTGTTCGAGTACATGGCTCATGGCGACCTGAACGAGTACCTGCGCAGGAACTGCCCCAACCAGAGGCACAGCCTGAGCCAGGCCAGCCTGTCGGGCCGCAGTACCACCTCCGAGCCAGAGGGCAGCGCCCTCACCGGCGTCGACCAGCTCTTCATCGCCAAGCAGGTGGCTGCCGGGATGGCCTACCTGTCGGAGCGAAAGTTTGTGCACCGCGATCTGGCCACACGCAACTGCCTAGTGGGTGGAGAGCTGGTGGTGAAGATCGCCGATTTCGGCCTCTCCCGGAACATCTACTCGGCTGACTACTACAAGGCCAATGAGAACGACGCCATTCCCATCCGCTGGATGCCGCCCGAGTCCATCTTCTACAACCGATACACCACCGAATCGGACGTCTGGGCCTATGGCGTGGTGCTCTGGGAGATCTTCTCTCATGGTATGCAGCCCTACTACGGCATGGCACATGAGGAGGTCATCTACTACGTGAGGGACGGAAACGTGCTGGGCTGTCCCGACAGCTGCCCGCTGGAGCTCTACAGCCTCATGCGCCTCTGCTGGAGCAGCCACCCCTCAGACAGGCCCGGCTTCCCCAGCATCCACTGCATCCTGGAGCGGATGCACAGTCAGATGCTACACGTCTCCCTGCCCTGAGCCCTGACATCCCCTGGGACACAGCGGAGAGCAGGTCAGCGTGGGTTACGGGGTGCGGCGTGAGGGGTGTGTCTTGGGTCATTTCACCATGGGATCCTTTGGTCCTCCTTGATGACAGTAGATCCTACAGCTGAGATGAATGGTCAGCTGGATGCATCAAGAGAAGATTCCAAATGCATTTGCCTGAATAAACCTCTGCAGACTCCCTTTAGGGGTGGTCCACCCCCCAAAAACAGCTAATTTCCACCTGATTAACTGCAGTCCTTGTGAAGATGACTGATCCAGTTAGGGACACAAAAATTACAGAGGCGGGTCAGCCTCACCTTCTCCTCCACCACCACTTCCCAGCCAAGGAGATGTTGTCCGAACCCAAAGCAGACAAGGGATAAGCATTTAAGACCCAATCTAGTATCGACTGGACTGCACTTTCTGTTCAAAATAGGTTATGGCTTTTCCTGTCTAGTGGGAATGGGTAAAGATTTAAAGGGTCTTTGCCGTTTTAGAAACGTACCAAACGTATGAGCTGATCAACGGTTGAAGTTTTCCCCATTTCTGTCGGCAGACTAGCTTAATAAGTGCCGCTACACTGCAGAGGCAGCTCCCCGAGTGTCTTTCAGGCAGCTCCAGCTGCCCGCTGGCCTCTTTGAAGCAGGGCACCTGGAAGTAATGAAGATCAACCCCGAGGAACCTGGATGGGGCGGGCAGCCAGGCACTCTGTGTGTTTAGGGTTAAATTTCATTACAAACACCCCGTCGTCTATCCAGGATACAGCCTATTCCACAGTGATACATTATCACGTTTAATATTCTTATATGTTGTGTTTTGACTTTGGTTTTTTTTTTTTTAATCGCTATTCCAGCTACTCATGTATTGCTTTAATTGTTGTTATTGCGCATTTTTTGGCTGCAACACGCAAATGCATCCGACGATCCAGATTCACCAGAAGTCGTCTAACTAGGGGCCCGGTGCACAGAACCCGGTGCCGAGTCCTTCCCGGCATGGAAACGGCAGGCTTCTCTGCTTAACGTTTGGGCGCGTTCGGCGTGTTGCACATACATGAGGGGGTGTAAACCCCTTAGATGAAACACACCAAGTCAGACAGTGAAATATCCCCATGCAGGATACCATTCCACCAGCTTCGTTTCGCAGGTAGTCAGCGTGTGATTTTTGAATATGTTTTTTAAAAGTTATGGTTAAATATAAGGACTGAAAGGCCTGTTTCTGTGGTACCTGAAAATTGCCAGCTGTTTTTTTCGGTGTGTGCTGTGTAAACAGCTCTGAGCACCAACGGCCGTGCTGGGCCCCCCCCGGCTTCCACTGTCTTTGTGCAAGCCTGCATCTTCTCTGGGGAGCTTCACCCCCGACCGTCAGCGAAGCTGTGATGAAGTACGAGGAGAAAATGTCACATCTAGGTTGAAAACGTCAGAAAATACGAGCTGGCCGAACCTTTGATTCCTTTTTTAATTTCAATTCTTTAAGTTTTTGACAAATTGTCTGGATTTTGTGTGCAGTCTAAGCTTTTGAGCGTTAAAGGTAGTTTATTATGTGGATTGGATGGCTGTGTGATCACTAGCTTTGTCATATTTGTATGCATTATGCCATGATTATTTACACTCCATAAACTTGTATTACAGCTGCCATGTAGATAATTCAGATTAAGTTGCAATACAATTTTGTGAGGTAGGTGGCAGTGTTTCATCAGTTTTAATAAAATTCTGGGGAAAAAAACACACTTCTGCTGGTGTTTCCTGACGATCTTGCTGCAAGTTTTGGGACCGTCTATTGGTGTGATAAAAAGTCTTTGACGTCTTGATGTTTACTCGAGTTTCTCGGCTTAGCCCTCTGTGCCGTGCGAGCCGTGCTGGGACATCAGGAAGCCAGGCGATGTCCACCAGCTGGGGGAACTGGGAGGAGAATCTTCCTCTTTCTGTGTCTTTGTCAGTTGGCATTTATCAGTCACCTCCTTGGTTGCATTGGGAAACAGCTTTGTAAACAACCCCCCCCCCATGCACCCCGCCCAGCTGTTTCGCTTTGCCTCCATCAGGGGCCAGATGCGTCTCCTCGCCAAGGCGCATGATGCAATCGGCCCGTGCCTTTCTGCGAGAGCCCAAATGCAGCGAGGACAAAGGCGCACATTCAGCGCGCTCTCCTCCCCTCCCCAGGCCCACAGCTGCAGGTGATGAGCCGGCACGGGGGCCACGTGGCGACGCAGAGGCCCGGGCGCGTCCGAGCCTGACACCGGCTCACAGGGGGGTTAAACGAGGACTGCGTGATCTCAGTGCAAACCTTCAACTCGGTGTGACCCCGCAGAGTCTCCGCAGTTTCTACCAAGCCGATCCCCTCTGCTCCCCCCACCTTCTGCCGGCACATTCTGCGTGAAAGGTTCCCCGCTGGGTGTGTGCCATGCACAGAGGACTGGCGTGTCCCGGCGGGGAGAGGGCGCTCCGGCAGGAGACGGGTGAGAGTGCACTTCGAGGTGAAAGCGTGCCTGTGAGCTGATGTCATGTGAGAGGTATCGAAGCCGCCATCACTGGCAGGGAGCCCTGCTGTGTTTTCGAAATCCCCTCAGCCCCAAAACGCCAGGCTGGGCAGTCTCGCCCGTCCAAGATTATCACCCTGCAGCCCCAAAACGCCAGGCTGGGCAGTCTCGCCCGTCCACTGTCCCTCAGATTAACACCCCGCAGCCCCAAAACGCCAGGCCGGGCAGTCTCGCCCGTCCACTGTCCCTCAGATTATCACCCCGCAGCCCCAGGCCGGGCAGTCTCGCCCGTCCACTGTCCCTCAGATTATCACCCCGCAGCCCCAGGCCGGGCAGTCTCGCCCGTCCACTGTCCCTCAGATTATCACCCCGCAGCCCTAGGCCGGGCAGTCTCGCCAGGGTTCATGGTCAGACACCTTGATGCGGGTTAGACTGAAGAGAGGCTGGAATTAAGGGAAAGAAATCAAAACAGACAGTCCCCCCCCCCAGCCCCCACCCACAATTGCAGGCATCTGACTGGCTCCACTGTGAAGATAAACAGATCACACAAACTGTCTTTTCAACAGCAAATGGAAATCACATGACCACTGCCATGGTGATGTCATCATGAGCCCATTGGGCCTAATGCCAGCCCCAGTGTCACTGGCCCGCTCACCGCCTGGCGCTCACTCCAAAACGATGGTCCCTGTGGCTGAAATTTAAGAACCGGGCCTGGGGTTCAGACAGGAATCACATCCAGTGTCCCACATACATCCAGTGTCCCACATACATCCAGTGTCCCACACACATCCAGTGTCCCACACACATCTAGTTTCCCACATACATCCAGTGTCCCACACACATCCAGTGTCCCACATACATCCAGTGTCCCACACACATCTAGTTTCCCACATACATCCAGTGTCCCACATACATCCAGTGTCCCACACACATCCAGTGTCCCACACACATCTAGTTTCCCACATACATCCAGTGTCCCACACACATCCAGTGTCCCACACACATCAGCCATTTCCTCGAAAATAAGCGCTGTTTTATATGAGCCCCCCTGCACCCCAAAGCAGCCATCTCCACAGTCCACCCTGTCAGCGATGCCCCCCCCAGCGGCCCAGTCCTCCAGCAGTGTGGCATCCCTTTCGCTCAGCATGCAGACGAAGCCCTGAACTGGGCGTTTCCTGTGTGGCTGGAGAGGTGGGGAGGAAGGCCGGCCCATCAATCTGTCAGTGGGGGGGGGGCGTGGCGCGGGTCATGGGTGGGCACGGCCCTGGCTTTTTCCAAATAACAATTTCACTGGGACACATGGACACAAAGGCTGGCTGATGGCATTGCCCGACACTGCGAACGCAGACCCAAACCCGCTAAAATAATATATCTTTGGTAGGTGCTACTGGAAGCAGTGCAGCTAGAAGTCTAACAGGCCGCCAGAGATGATGTGAGAGGCCCCAGTGAGAAGGGCCGCCATCTCGTATCTGCCGTGCCACTCTGATGCTGGAACTGATATTGGGCTTTCTGCGGCCTCGGAATTACCGCGACTGCTTAATCACAGCGGTCCAGCAGCAGATAGCTAGAAGAGGTCAGGCCAATGATATCAGAAGAAAAGACATTTTAAAAACATCTAGTTTATTTCATTTTGGTCAGTTCAGAATAGAAGATTCCTGCAGACAACCATTTCAGAGGACTTTATTAAAATGTCCTGGCTGAAGACCCCAGAGAGCAGCCCACTTTACTATCTCTGCTGAATTTATTTTGAGAGTATGGAGAAAACAATGCTCGTGGTGGAGGAAACACCCTGCCTGAGGTGATGAAGGCTGTGACATTTCGGAGAAAATAAGGCTTACAGAAGATCCTCAGCGATTTCCCACGTGGCGCTGGGCAGAGCACACATCTGCTTACACTGGTCAGCCGATAACAGCGGTTTGCATGATCTTACCCAAAAAAGGATTGCTTTGTTGCTATGGAGTTGGGGACGCTCCTTTTAAAAAGCAAACCTTAAAGATTTCCCTTCATGATTAAGTGACAGCTTTGCAGATATATATTTTATATACATACATACATACATAAGTGGATATAGGAAGTACAACACTTATTTGTTGATATTTTTTGGTCTCAAGCCTAATCTCAAATTACATCATTACATTTTTACTGAAGTTGAAAAAAATATACATACTTTAATGGCAGTTATGGAGGTGTATGTAAGAAAGAAGCTATGGGCTCTCTTTTAGGAGAGAGATCCACCCACACATGCTGATGGGACAGACCCTAACGCCGCAGGCTGGCCCGCTCGCTCGCAGGGTCTCTGTTCTTAGTGGGATGAATAATTATTAACACTATTTCATTAACAAAGCTTTAAAACGAGTACAACGTAATGTTACATAAGTTTCTACACTTGGTCCCGTCACCCGACAAAAACCGCAGTGCGATTTCAGGGAGAGTTCGGTGTAGTTCGGCGGGTATAAAGCCGGCCCCCGGGGCAGGCTGCTCATGGGCCTCGTGCGTTCCACGCGGGGGTGGGGGGGGGCTTACGACGGCGGGAAGGCGGCCCTGCATCCAGGCGACCGCGGAGCGTGGCGGGATGTCGACGGAATGTGGGCCATCCTTCCCAGGGTCTCCTTCATGTTGTACGCTAGTCCTTCGTTGGGAACGCCACGGCACTGTTAAAGACGGACAGAAGCGGAACAAACAGCACAGACGAGAAACACGCAGCTAACAGCTCATCGGTGCCGTCCCAGCAGGCCCCGTTTACGCCCCGCGGGAGAGCGGGATGCGTCTCCTTCACAGCACCCTGGCACTGAGATCCTCTCCCGCTCCCCTCCCATGGTGTGCCCGGGTGGCCGCCCGCACACCGCCTGGCCGCTCACACCACGGAGTGCTCGTTGTTGTGCGGCCCGCTCAGCACCGTGTGGTTGATGGAAGAAGCCGAGCGGTCCGAGCCCTCCGCCGTGCCGTTGACGTTCTCCTGTCGCTGACAGCAGAGGATCTGCCTGAAGGTGGCGCTCATCTCCTTGTCCCGATATGAGTAGATGATGGGGTTCATAGCTGAGTTGAACTCGGCCAGTAGCAGGAAGAACTTCTCGAAGTCTAGGACGTTGCACTTGCTGCAGAAGACGTCCAGCAGGAGCAGAACCAGCCCAGGGGTCCAACAAATAATGAACGCGCCTGTGAGCAGAGGAGAGGAGAGGAGAGGAGAGGAGAGGGGAGGGGAGGAGAGGAAAGGAAAGGGGAGTTCAACATGGAGTCAGTCACTTAAGCTTGAGGCCTCCTCTGCCAGCCTGATGGTGTAGCTACAGTGCACAGCGTCAGAGGCGAAAACCACTAAGAGTAATGAATCCTGACATTTACAGAAGGCAGGGGGCGTCTTTGGGCAGCACATGCCTACCCCGACGCCTGCTTTAATATTATGTGCTCTGCAAAGCTAATTAGAGACCTAGCAAAGGCCACCCAAAGACCCCAGCAGCCTCGTGCTCATGGCGTTTATCAGCCTGGTACACGTGTCTCCATGTCAGGAAACAGGGGAAAAAGTCATTTTGGCTACAGATGTCCTTCTGTGAAAGAAGAGGCAGACGTTAGAGGGCCCTGCGCTCCAGCTCCAGCAGACGTTAGAGGGCCCTGCGCTCGAGCTGTTCCAGGCCAGGCCCTGTTTACCTCACCGGACAGCTATGGAAAGACTCTCTGGAGTTAGATAAATCCCACTCCGTCCCTTCCCAGCATAGCGCTCAACACAGTTTATTTTTTTCATTTTTGCAAAGTTTTGCAAAGACACCAGGCGGAAGGCTTGTTTGTGACAGAGTTTCAGGCATCCCCCGCCGCAGTCTTATAAAAGCCAGTTTAATTTCCTCAGTCAATCTTCCAGCTCAGGGAAGCCATTTGCTTCGCTAAGGATCGTGATTTTTAGGTTTCCTCGAGCCGGCTATCTGCAAATACGCGTGTAGTCAAAAGGGGGGTCGCGTTTGCCAACAGTGACTGACGAGGGCTCGAAAGAGGGCCAAGAGGAGGGGGGCAATGTCACGGCATCGCACACACACCCTCCGGGATCTCAGCGCCCCAGCGACTAAGAACAGAGCGCCTCTGTCGTGTGAAGCACGGCCCTGTAGAGACACACTCACACTTTGACAGGACGCAGGCCAAGACCGCATATATAGGCCACTGACAGAAACACGGTGGGGTCCAGCCGGTCCTTAGTCGCCATGACTACATGGAAAAATCACATCAGGCAGTACACAACCACACGCAAAGACCTCATTACCTAAAGGAGACTGATGGCATTATGGGGGTCCACGCCGTTAGCTAATGTCCGGTGACGTCACCTACGCAGAGGGCCGGCGCCCTTAAATGCTGGCTGAAGGAGGCCCCGGTCCCTGGGGGAGGAGAGTTTATGTGCTGCATATCGCAGCCCCTTTTCCAAGCTGTCTCGCCATTACCCAACCAGAGGGGCCCTGTGCTTTTTCACCCACTGAGGAAACCACATCCTTCTGGGTGTGACCATAGGACTGTGTCCCACACACAAGCCAAAGGGCCGTCGTAAGGCACACTGTAACCCCACCATTCAGCAATCCCAGCCATGAACTTCCCCTGTGGTTGCTCACTACATAGTAAGATCATGTCACACCACATGCTATCTTCACTGAATCATCTCTCTTACCTTGACTACACTACAGTACACTGGACTAGTGTTTCCAAATCTGATTGTCAGGGACACAGACAGTCCATGAACCAGGAGCTGGGAGTGAGCAAAAATGTGGACTGTCTTCCAGGGAGCTCGGATGGAACAAAAACATGGACCGGCTGCTGGTCCCCGAGGACTGGGTTGGGAAACACTGTTCAAGACAACAGACTACATTACTCATGGTTTATATGACAGACAAGACACTAATGTCTCCATTACTTGATAGGTTGCCATAAATGTATATGGTATATTTTTCTTAAGTGGACACTGTCAAAGAACAAGATCCCACTCTTTCACCTTCCAGTAAGTTTCAGAGCTTCTCATTGGCTTCGGAGAGTTAATGCTAAAAGCCTTCCGGGGCATTTATTTAATTTATAATCACACCATTCTGGCCTTCAGAGAGAGGAGAAAATGAGTACATTCAGACCTTGGAGTTTAATCTGATTTCATGGACAGACCAAGGTTTCTGTAGGAAATTACAAAGCCAGGGGCCGATATGGCGATTTGCGGTGAAACCCTACATCCGTGCGAAGAGTCGTGATGCCACGGCGACCAGCAGATGTGTAATTTACAATTATACTGTGGGTTAAAGTTTACACTGGGCCCTGTCCCGTGTTATTGTACTGAGTCAGAGTTTGCCTCGTGCTGATGGTGCCACACACAGCTTCCTGTTCAGGAGGAGCCACTCTGGCAGTGGGAATCCGCACCAAAGATCAGTCTCCCAGCCTGTTCGAAATCTAACATCAGTTTTTAGTTTAAAACCAGCCAAACCACTGACTTAATTTCTGATACGCTTGCAAACATGTACACTTCCATGTGACCGTGACGTTTTTGGGATTTGCAGCTAGAGGAGGCACATTTTCAGACTCACTCCTAAAACATTTTTAATCTCCGACAGGAATGGGAGGAAGGTCACGGTGATTCTGACTCAGCGGGACGCCGTGTGATTCTGGGAAATTTGGGAGCGTGCTAACTTTGACAGCGAATGACTACTCAATCGATTTACACAGAAATGCTAATGGATCATACGATTTGTCAAACTGATCTTTTTAAGAAACGATCACCCATTTAGGGATTAGGAGGCAAGGCAATTAAGAAAGGCAATTTGCAGCGCAAAAATCTGAGATTTCTGTCCGGTCTTTTCAACCAGAAAGTGCTTCAAAACAAGGAGGAAACAGACAAGGAGGATAAGCAGAGAGGGCAATGAGGGCGCTGAAGGGTGAGCATTTGGAGCTCCAGGTCATTGAAAAGGGTCCCGAAAGCAGGGGGGTGCCCCTGAAGCATTTCGACAAACCAGAACGGGTTTGAATATTTGAGTGTTCGAGCTAAGCTAAGCGATGGCCATGGTGCTGTTCGAAGGGCAGAGCTAAGTGAAGGGTGGAGCTAAGCGATGGGCGGAGCTAAGCGATGGCCATGGGCTGCACGGCCGGCATGCTGTTCGAAGGGCAGAGCTATGTGAAGGGTGGAGCTAAGCGATGGGCGGAGCTAAGCGATGGCCATGGGCTGCATGGCCGGTTTGCTTTTGAAAGGCGGAGCTAAGTGATGGGCGGACCTAAGCGATGGCCATGGGCTGCACGGCCCGATGGCCATGGGCTGCATGGCCGGTTTGCTTTTGAAGGGCGGAGCTAAGTGATGGGCGGACCTAAGCCATGGCCATGGGCTGCATGGCCGGTTTGCTTTTGAAGGGTGGAGCTAAGCGATGGGCGGAGCTAAGCAATGACCATGGGCTGCACGGCCGGCGTGCTATTCGTAGGGCAGAGCTAAGCGAAGGGTGGAGCTAAGCGATGGCCATGGGCTGCACGGCCGGCGTGCTGTTCGAAGGGCAGAGCTAAGCGAAGGGTGGAGCTAAGCGATGGGCGGAGCTAAGCGATGGCCATGGGCTGCATGGCTGGTTTGCTTTTGAAGGGCGGAGCTAAGTGATGGGTGGACCTAAGCGATGGCCACGGGCTGCATGGCTGGCATGCTTTCGAAGGGCGGAGCTATGCGATGGCCACGGGCTGCACGGCCGGGGTGCTGTTCGAAGGGCAGAGCTAAGCGAAGGGCGGAGCTATGTGATGGCCACAGGCTGCATGGCCGGCGGGCTGTTATAAGGGCGGAGCTAACCGAATGGCGGAGCTATGCGATAGCCAAAGGCTGCACGGGGACATGAACAACAACAGCTGAGCTTTCAAGAGCTTACCGCCAGGGGCAGGGGGGCTGCTAGAGTTCACTGTGTGTGTGTGTGTGTGTGTGTAGGGGGGGGGATCTTGTTTTTTATCCATACAGGCAGACCTTTGCTAGTCCTCAAACTGGCAGCTGTCCAGGCTGCTGTATTTAAGGAATCCAGTCCTACGCTGAGCAGACTCTCAATTTACGACTTCCTTGCAGCTTTCCATACACAATTAAGCGCTGTGACTGAGACAAATTAAAGCAGAGCCCAAACTCCAGCACCCGCCCCCGAGGTCTGAGCTCTGAAATATGCTAAATGTGCCACACAACCCGAGGATATCTCCCCCAGGGGCCATGTGGGTGCTCACAGCACGGAGAGGCAATGCTAAGCCTTATTGGTGATACTTCAGTCTTTCTAAAGGATTTACAGGGTAATCTCTATCATTAAGTGAATCGGGAGGTACAATCTCACCCATTTTTTTTGCTGAATGCACGTGTGAATATTCAAACCAAGAGCGCTATCCAAGAGCATTACACGCTTTTTATGAAAACAGAGAGCGTATTGAGTTGGACATTCCTAATCCGTCTCGTCAGCATCATGGGAACCATCTAGCCGCGTAATTCCATGCATCAGTGGCGGATCTCCTTGGACCGGCGACGGAGCTTCCGGAGGGAACGTGCCGATTCGTGCCGGATCCATCTGACCTGCAAGAGGGCCATGTGGGAAAGGGGCATGACAAATGTGGCCTGCAGAAGGAGGCCACCTGCAGAAGGGCTTAGCACGGGCCTGGCGTGTTTCAGCGCTGATGCCGTCTTGGCCAAAAGGACCCGCTCAACGCCCACCCCCCAACCCATGTGCTTTGCTCCTGCTTCCAATAGAGCTCAGGAACGGAAGCCGACATGCAGTGCGTTTAAAATCATTTGGAATTTTAATTTGTTCATTTTAATCGTTTAATTGTTGGCTACACAACCTGGAAGTTTATAAAGATTCAAACAGTTTTTTTTTTGATTTTGCAGTTTTTATGCCTGATCGCAGGAGACACCTTGTTTTTGTACTGTTATTATTCCTGACATTGGTCATTCGCACACTGTTATATTATTATTATACTTTTATATTTAGGGAACCTGACACATGGGTTCCCTGTTTCAGCATGTATGGCAGCCACATGACACAGGGAACAGACAGGTATAAATGCTTTACTTATATAGGGAACCTGACACATGGTCTCCCTGTGTCAGCATTTATGGCAGCCACATGACACAAGGAACAGACATGTATAAATGCTTTAGTTATATAGGGAACCTGGCATATGGGCTCCCTGTGTCAGCATTTATGGTAGCCACATGAGACAAGGAACAGATATGTATAAATGCTTTAGTTATGTGGGCTGCTGTGATGGGCTTATGTTGGTGCTATGTAGCTGTCATAGAGCACCCTTATGTTGGGGCCATGTAGCTGTCATAGGGCACCCTTATGTTGGTGCCATGTAGCTGTCATAGGGCACCCTTATGTTGGTGCCGTGTAGCTGTCATAGGGCACCCTTATGTTGGTGCCATGTAGCTGTCATAGGGCACCCTTATGTTGGTGCCGTGTAGCT
>JAODKM010000108.1:21519731-21533082 GCA_026780845.1 Petrocephalus sullivani
CCCTACCCCCCCCTCCCTGTGGCGTTCCATCGTCCCAGCTGCAGCTGCTGGTTCGCCCCCAGGGGATAATGGGAAGGCACTCATGCGGCCCCCTTGTTCTAAAGGTAATGGCAACCCTGACCCCAGCCTCATGTATCTCCTCTGGGGGACACAGGCATTGTGCCTGAAGTGCTTCGTGCAGCTCGAATGTATCACGGCTTTGAAGTGGCCTGTTGGGCCCGGACTGAGCCACGAGCACTTGTCTGGAATCCATGGAAATGCCTGGTGTGGCACTGGCATTTTCAGGTTTTGTTCACCTGCATGAAGGACTAGCTCTTATCATGCTACTAGTATAAATCCCCAAAGGGAAAAGTCGCTTGAAAGATTTTGGTGTGGCGCTTGATGCAGGTTTTCTTGCAAACGGGGGGGGCCTTCCCACCCACCATTGCTAGTCAATTTCTTACTAGGTAGCACATCGTCCTCATGTGCTGCAAGGTAGTACTCAGGCATGGATTACTTTGGTCTGCTGTATCATACAGTTGGTGTATGTCAGACAAAAGTAATTGATCCTTTGAAAGTGAGTAATAGTGCTTCAGTACTTGGGTCAGTTTTCCTGTTCTGCTGGGAAATCGCACAAGCGGACTGTCGGGGCCTGGTCCTGACACACGTTGGGGCACAGGAACGTCAAGTGCAAGGTACATTATTTTGCTCATGCAAGGATAGGGGTGACTTGGTATGATTTTGCTGGTCTTGTCAGTAAACCTGTTACCTTTCTGGTTTGTCTTCAGTCTGGCTCAAGTAAGCATCTCTAATCATGTCTTGGCACAAAATCTACTTTTACCTCAGTTGTACTGAAGTTATACTGATTTTGAATGGGATGACATCTTTGCCTTGTCTGACTTGTTGGAAAGGAAATGTGATCATGATGGCAAATGGGTAAGTTGGCTTCCTAACACTAACCAGTCTTGTTTGTCTTGAAGAGGGGAATATAAGCACCTCCATCCATGAGGTGAACTCCTCAGCCAAAGGATCTGCTGCAGCCTGGGCTATCCTTCCTGTTTGTAAGTAGCTTGGGGCCTCATTGTGGGCTCTGGCCTGGAATTTACAACAGTTTTAGGGCATATTCTTTCAGAACAGATTTTCATTGGGGAAAACTTGCAACTTCCATCAGGTTTAATGGTGTATTTTAGATTACTCCTAGGATGAGAGTGATGGCTTAAGCTGAATGTGGTGATGAGTCTGATCTGTAAACAATCGGGGGGGTGTGTATGGTCTTAAAGCTTCTGGAATTGGCGTTCAAGGAATCATGGATGCTTGGCACTCAAGCATAGGGGTGCCTGGCCTGATGGGGTGTGCTCCCCTGGCTGCAGTGCTGCTTGCGATGACCGCTGCGGGGGGCTACCTGATGTGGCGCAACTGGCAACTGAAGAACAAGAAGAGCATGAACTTTGACAACCCCGTGTACCTGAAGACCACTGAGGAGGACCTCAACATTGACATCAGTCGGCACGGCGCGTCAGTCGGCCACACGTACCCCGCTGTGAGTTCCCAATTAGTGGCTGTTGGAATAGGAGTGTGATGGGGGACGGGTCGGCCTGCAAAATGTATGGCCGCATCCCAGACGTTGGCACTGAGCTATGAGATTGTTTCTTGAACGTCCCATTTCAGAACCCCACTTTTTAAACAATCCTGTGGGGAAATGCTTGTGGTTCTGACACCTGCAGAATAGTTTCATGCGTGTGGTCATCTAATTTTGTATTTTTTTTTTTTTTTTTGCAGATATCGGTTGTGAATACAGATGACGACTTATAGCCTAGTCTGATGCCACTTCATCTGTTTACGATCCATTTGGTGTCCATGCCAACAGCTGCTATTTAGCAGAGCTACAACCAGATGCCTTCTGACGTGCATTGTCTTTTTTCTTTTTTTTTTTTTTCTTTTGAGGTGTGGCAGGGTGAGGGTGTGGGATGCTTGTTACTGTTTATAGTGTACATGATAAATCCACTGAATCCCTAAATCCACCGAATCCCTAAGACCTGTACGGAGCATGCCCAGAGCAGCCTGGCCTTTGGGTGTGGTCTGTTACATTCTCTCAATCTGCCCGCAGATTTCCCACAATCCATTGCCTGCTCGGGCAGGCTACTTAAGTGTCATTGGTACAGAATGCTTGGACTGCATAGTTAACAGCCTGTGAATATTTATTGAGATGCATATTTTAGGCAGTCAGGTCTTAAACATGTGACTTTTTATCAATTGTATTACCTCCTGAAGCACATTCTTATGAAGCTTCTGTATGCTGGTGAGGCAAGCTCTATAAGGAAAGTGCTGTTATGACATTTGTAAAACTAGGAAATTTGTACATACTGTCCCGAAAAATTGCAATCAGGACATTGAAGCACTTTGATCAAGCTTACTCTGTAAATAAGATTGTATACATGAACTGAATAAATTTTTTGCAAAGGTTGGGCATAGTACCAGGGTAGAGAAATGTATTTAAAAAAAAAAAAATGAATTTGTTAAAATATTTTGTATGTTTGTGCTGTTCCTGTGACCTTTTATAGCATTGTACAGGGGTACTTAACTCTGTGAAAGCATAAAACATTTGCAATTACTTCAAATAAAATAAGATGTGAAAATTGGGCCTCTTCCCTCCTGAGTCTCAGGACCAGTCAAGAGTAGATTGGGGAGATGCTGGCTAGCTTTTCTGTGAAAGGTTGTGTTTAGGCATGTGCTGCAGCTCCCCTCATCGGAGGTCCATTCTGGATGGGTTGCTGTTTGTGTGATTCCCGGTGTTTGGGTTGGTATCCATATGAATGAGATGGGGGTGGGGGCAGTTAAAAGCCACTTGGCCGCTTTGCGTCTCATTAAATTGGTGGCACAGGGAGTTAGACCTTGAGTATAAAGAGGGCTGTAATTCAAAGGGGGGGGGGGGGGGTCTCTAAGAGTTGGTTAAGCCCATGAGAGTAATGAAGTTGAGTCCTGTCACCTTAATGCCTGTATTTCTGAGTTTGGTAGTGCTGAGATCCTGTAAGCTACCTTGGCAACATGGTGGCAAAGAGTAGATGGGTTTTCCAGTGCTAGCTGCAGTGCTACTAAAGAGCATGGCACTCTTTTTTTGGGTGAGTGCTGTCATGGTCCTGCTAGGTTGCTCTCTAGGTTTAGGCCATCATAAAATTCATTTGGAATCACTTCTGTAATTGGTTGCATTTTAACTTCCATTACTAAGGTCGTTTAGAAGCTGCTAAATGTGAAGAACCATTCTGCAGAGGCTCAGGCACATTCACACCTTGTACTAAGGTGGCCTGGAAGGGGTTGGATGGTCCTTATTCACCAAATTCAGGGTACTGCCAGGGTGTGGGTTCCCCCCGTACTTCAATGATGCCTAAAAACCAGAGCACCCCCCCCCCCCCCCACCCTACGGGCTACTCCTGGGCCCGCTGCACTCTCCCAGGGAGCTGGTTTTCGCTTGATGAATTTTCCTCTACCTGTCCCAATTTTGTCAGTGAAGCTCATTTTCAAGGTATAATTTGCATCAATGTTGTGTGACTTAAATTGGTGTGAAACTGAATTTAGTTTAGGACTGCTTGCAAATTTATGCATAGCCAATAAGCAGCGTTTTAGTGACGATTACATTATTGTAGCAGTTTTAAGGCACATATGTAAATAAATGCCACATAGGTTCAGTTCATTCGGAGCCATGAATATTGATAACAGTTGGCCTAATTACAGTAGCAGAATGGAATGAATACAGCCCGTTTGAACTAATGGAACAAACTAGATCTATTGCAATACATAATTTTGTTTTTAATGATTATAAATGGGGAGAAAATCTGACAAGTAAAACCTTAGTGAAGGATTAACATCAGGGAAATGAAAGACGAGAGTAGAACAAGCACGTCAAGAGGATCATAACAGTTAAAACTTTAAGCTGATAGAGCCCTTGGTCAGCAGCCCTGGAGTCACTGGCCCGAGACGGTTACCTGCCCGGGCTCCTACTGCTGAGAATCGGGTATTGATTGCGATTTTTGGATTGCAGAACAAGGGAGCGGCAGGCATGTCGAAAATTGGAGGAAGGAGACGCAGCCTCTTCCCCAACTATAAGGTCTGTGTGCCGGGGCACAGGGTCAGTGACCCAGACCCCTCCTTCACCAAAAATAGCTGCACGAAGCAATGGAATTCCATGGAGGAGCTGAGCCGGGACCCCTACAATCTCTATGATGATGAGGATGAGGATGACGACCCTAGACTAGCAGGTTCTCTCTTGGCCTTGCCCTCAAAGAACTACATGCTGAATATCAATGTGGGCGGGAAGGTCTACCAGATCTCCAACAGGGTGGCGGCTAAGTATCCAAAAACCAGGATAGGACGACTCGCTACCTACACAGACCAACACCAGAAACTCAGCCTCTGTGACGATTACATTGTTCAAAACAACGAGTACTTCTTTGACAGGGATCCGGATGTTTTCCACAGTATATTCAACTTCTATCGAACTGGAGTGCTGTGGATAAGAGATGAGCTTTGCCCCAGGAACTTCTTGGAGGAGATCAACTACTGGGGGGTCCGGATCAAAAATACTCACCGCTGCTGCCGCATCTCCTTTGAGGAGAGGCAGGATGAAATTAATGACCAGCTGAAGGTCCAGCGTGAGCTGCAAGCAGAGGTAGAGATTGAGGAGAACGAGGAGCTCTTCCGGGGGATGTCCTGTGGCCACGCTCGGAGGATCATCTGGAACCTGATGGAAAAGCCCTTCTCCTCAGTAACGGCTAAGCTGATGGCACTAGCCTCCAGCTTCTTCGTTCTGGTCTCTCTGGTGGCCATGACACTGAATACTGTGGAAGAGATGCAATATAAGACAGCAGCAGGCCAACCAAGCGGGCGAACCTACGGCGAGTACGTGGAGACCTTCTGCATCGGCTTCTTCACCATCGAGTTCCTGCTGCGACTGGCGTCCACGCCCAATCTCAGCCACTTTGCCAGGAGTGTGCTGAACGCCGTGGACCTGATCGCCATCCTGCCACTCTATCTGCAGGTGGCCTTGGAGTGCTTCGAGAATGAGGATTACGGGAGGCACGAGAGCGACATCGAGAGGGTGGGCCGGGTGGGCAAGGTGGGCCAGGTGCTGCGAATCATGCGGCTGATGCGCATCTTCCGCATCCTGAAGCTGGCGCGCCACTCCACGGGCCTGCGGGCCTTCGGCTTCACCCTGCGCCAGTGCTACCAGCAGGTGGGCTGCCTCTTCCTCTTCATTGCCATGGGCATCCTTACCTTCTCTGCCATGGTCTACACAGTGGAGCATGACGTCCACCACACCAACTTCACCAGCATCCCCCATGCCTGGTGGTGGGCAGCGGTAAGCACATGCTCTTTGTTTTCTGTTGCAGAATCCATTACAGAAAAGAACCTTGGGGGGGGGGGGTCTTCAGACTCCTGCAACACTGTTCCATCATGTCCTTCCAGTTAGATTTACTAGCAATGAATTTGGGATACTCTATATGCCTGTTCATCAGGTCAGTAGAATCAGTTTGCTAAACCAGTATATCACCTTAAACCAATTTGTTTGATGTATGGATGTAAAATTTAATTCCCATCTTCTAAACAGACTTGTGTGCTACAGATATTTGAGTGATCACTTAAATCATGCAGCGAACTCTAGGTATTGTGCTGCAATGTTGCAACACACTTTGAAATTGCACAAGGTTTCAAAGATGCTTCTTAGGTTTTCTAGTTGACTTATTAGATTTAGCTAGACCAACTTTACTAGGTTAATTTTAATAATGAAGCACAGAATTGCTTCTTTATGGCAAAATCTTTGCAAAATGATTGTATTGAGCTGGTGTTAAAGGATGGTAATTTTCATGTCATTCTCTCCTTTGGTAACTGTTTGTAGAGGCGGAATAAATCAGGGAACCTTACACAACACTCCCTGCAGGACACCTGCATCTGTGCCGACTAGTGAATGAAGGTGTCTGATTAACGGACAACAGTGGCAATAGGGTGATTAGTTACGTTTCCCTGAATCGGCCCCCGTTGGCATAATCCCCAACGCTAGAATGTATCCTGGATGTTCTGATTCGGGGCAACATGGTGTCACGTCACTTTCTTGGCAGAAAGAGGCAAGGAAGCGACACACAGCCAGAAGTGGCTCCTGCCACTGGTGACGTGGGCTGAGGGTATCTGCTGCAGCCTGAAGCCTGGCATTGCTTCTGCACCATTCTCAGAGGCAGCAGTGATTCACACGGGTCATTACCTACATAACCCTGCTCCTCTACTTACATCCTAGGCATGAAAAATAAGGTCATTTGACAATCAGGCAGTATATCATAGATTTTACCTTCTCGGACTCAAAGGTTATTTGGCAATAATACAAAATTTAAAAGAAAAAAATATGCTGTCATCTTGCACACTCCTAGCAGACACCAAGACGCAAGTATGTGTTATTCCACTACTGATTAGCACTGTAGATTTAGGAGCAGAATCTGACCTTCAAAACCACACATAAAAATGCTCTCCTGCTATTACAGCTTTTGAAATTTAGAAAAAATATCTGGAGAGATACAGTCTAGGTTGTTGGATGTCCTTGTTAGTGCCAGAAGGCTTTGCAGGGGAAGTGTTTTCTCCCAATGCACAAGCCAGACAGGCATCTCAGCCAGGATGTCTGTAAATCAGCAGGCTATCCCTCTTTACACTAACTCACACTAATGGCAGCTTAAAAGTGAACAATCCATCTTTTGGACTTGGATGGAAACTGGTGTTGCCGGAGAACCAATGGACATGCAAAGAGTGTGGTCAGACTCCTGTCTAAGCCTTGCCAGCCTGATACTCTTTTTTTTCCCAAATCAACTACCACAAATATTGAGAGTCCAGCACTCACTGTGAATAAGGTGCAGGATTGCCAACTCTCACACATCTGGCCTGACTCTCACACATCTGGCATGACTCTCACACATCTGGCCTGACTCTCACACATCTGGCATGACTCTCACACATCTGGCATGACTCTCACACTTTCAGACTCTCACGCTCACAGAATAAATGTTATGGCAAGTCTATATCATTCCATTATATAGCTAAAATCAGCTACATCAAAAGGGTTGGGGTAGTTTGCGAACCCAGCAGACTATTTACAAGGTAATAAAACTGTCACATATATGTAAACACGTGTGCATGAGTGTGCAGAATTAAAAATCTCACGCCAGCCAGCCAAAACTTTGCAATCTTGAAGGTGGTCTTATAATAAAAGCTTGTATTTTACATACAGTAACATTTATTCATTCCGTTTGTAAATATTCAGAAGATTTTATTTGGGGGAAAAAAGTGTAAAAGTTAAAAATAATACCCTTGGTGTGATCCGTAGGTCAGCATCTCCACGGTGGGCTACGGAGACATGTTTCCCGAGACCCACCTGGGCCGCCTGTTCGCCTTCGCCTGCATCTCCTTTGGGATCATCCTGAACGGCATGCCCATTTCCATACTTTACAACAAGTTCTCCGACTACTATAGCAAGCTGAAGTCCCACGAGTGCACCTCGGTCTTAAAGAACCGCGGGAAACTGCGGTTCACCAAGAGGGTGGCGAGGAAGATGGCCGAGTATTACGCAGATGGCGGGCACTAGCACGTCACGAGTGCCGCCCTCCTTCGCGGCTCGGCTGGGAAATCTGCCGCTAAGTGGGTCACAGGCATAGCGCCTGAATGATGCGGAGCGGAAGCGCGGCACCACACTGTAACGTGCCACTTTCCAATGACGCATGTGGATTTGCTCTTCCTTTAAAGTTCATTGGTCAAGGTACCTGATCTGTACTGCTTTGCTGCAATCTGTACTGCGAAAAAATGGCGAACCTAATTTAGGGTAGAAAGTGCAACAGACGCAGTATGACGGGCTATTGGTTACATTTAAAAAAAATGACAAAATGCCGATCTGAAACTGTCCATCTGCTTTGTGGCAAGAGACATTTAACAGCTTCAATGTTTTCAACAGTGAGTTTATAGTAGGGAGGTACCAGGCTTGATATTAGCTTGGCAGACAACTAATTTTCAAATAGTTTATTTTTGTTCATATTTGTTCAAGTGTTTTAAAACCAAGATAATACTGATCGCTAGATTTTTTTTTTTCAAAGGCAGAGATTAACTGGAAGTGGACACCCATCCCAGAATCACATATGCAATATACATGCTTTAAATAAATGTTTAATATGTGCCCCAAACATGTAGGACACTTGTGCAGCCTAAGCCAATGTTTCTCAGACCAGTCCTCGGAGTATGTACCGGTTACTTTCCTAATCATGCTAAAACTTCTTCAACTAAATACGGTGAGGCAATGGTTCGATGAGAGATCCCAGCAGAAAATCTCTTTCACACCATTGCTGGTTCTTTCAGCAGTTTAGAAGCCTGTTGTAACACCGCGTTAGCAAGCACTTTGTCTAACAGTGCGTTTGCTTATCCCCATGCTTCATTGCCATTACTGGATGACAAGTTGTAAGACACCTTGATGTGTGCAGTTTTATGAATGAAAATCAATAAATCCTTGCAACTGCAAATGGCATCTTTGAAGTGGGTATATTTAGAGTTATGGGAAGTAATTTACACAAACTAGAATGTTTGGTCCTGACCTCTGCAAATACAGGAGGACAAAGGGGTCCTTCCCTCCCTTGTAGATATCAGGTCAGACTCCATGCGTCACACTGGAGTTCATCGAAGCCGATTAATACGCAAATAGCTTGCCCAGGGCAACACGATGCCACACTAGTACTGTGAGCATAAAGGTCACAAAGATGCAAGTTTATGGAGAAACGCAGTTATTAGAACAGACCAACGCAGCTTTCACATAGCAGCAATATGCGGGTTTCGTCTGACGCGTGGCACCCTTTCCTGGATACTTTTCTAGGTGTAGTTTTTCAGGTTTTGGTGCAAATCGGTTATTTATAGAGCAGAATGAGGAAGGTTTCTCGTTTCAAGGGAGGCAGGTCGGGGCAGCCTAACTGGTGCACTCCGTGCAAATTTATCTCCATTTTCTGTCACGAAGGAGATCTAACCTTGCAAATGAAACGGCACGAGGCCCAAAGCGCATACAGCTTTGTGTGGTAGGCAAAGAATTCATTTTTAGAGCAGTTTATTAAAATTCTATTCCAGGCTTTTTAAATTAACAAAACTGCTACATGTTTTTCTTACACATGGGTTATTAAAAAAAAAAATGCTTTGAGGCCAGATCCTCTAGCTGACACAGAACTGCCCAGGCTGGTGCTGTAAGATAGTTATTGATCCCTTTTTAAGATACTGTCCCCAAGCATCATAAGGAAAATGGTAAAAGCCAAATGCGTTTTCACGGCTGGTGCATTTTAGCACCATTTCTTGAGGCCGTGCTACAGTCCTGTCATGTGAAGGCGGCTGGGGGGTATGGAGGCACAGGGGCACCAGCACAGCGCTCACGGCCCGCCTATAAGCAGTGGGCTGGCATAACAAGGTCCCTCATGTGGCAGTGGCACAGCTCCTACAGGAAGCTCGGCCTAACGAGTGACGGACGGAAAAGCAGAGTCCATTTTACTGGGACAGCTTCTCCAGCAGGACTTCCACCCCCTTTGAGGAAGTCTTCATTTTCCGCAGCTCTGGGACCAGGGGCTTCAAGGCATCCTGTATGGCCTTTGCAACACTCTTCTGGGTGCTCTGGAGGAGGCTGGAGAGGACAAAGACCCATGAGGTGATACCAGATAAAATGCCTACTAATAATCTGAGAGCGGGCGGAGGGAGGGGGGTGTAAAGCAATCCAAAGCTTGCTGCTAATTCAGATGCTCTCACAGCGCCCCAGGGACACTGCCGAGGCCCGGGGTGGGAACGCTGATCCAAACGGCCCCGTTTCACTCTTTCCCGGCTGTACGGAATTCATGAGCCGTCAAAATGCCATCAAAATGGCTCTGATGACATTAAGCGTGTTAATCAGGTCGATGCTTTTCCTGCAGGCTGCTTTTATAGAGCCTGTGACGAAGCTAAACTTCAGGAAACATCTGGTCAACGAAGCCGGCACATTTAGATTTGATCTCAAAACGAGTTAGATTTGATTTTGAGCGGCTACACGGTTAGAGGCTCCGAATGCAGGATGCTGGCGGCTTCAGCAGCCAAAGGACACGAGCGTGACTCACCAGCAGAGGACGATGGTGCCTCTGTTGACAGAGACCCAGGTTTTCAGCGTGTCCAGGCCCACCCGTTCCAGCAGGATACTGGAGAAACGCTCTGCAGAGACAGAGATGGAGCGAGCCTCTAAGAACGGCAAGGGCAGCCAAAACCAACCATGGCACTGGGGGCAGGCGTCCTACCGCTTCTGCCGGCCTCTTCCAGCTTGGCATCCTGCTCGATCAGCCACTTCAGCACCAGGTGACCCGCAGGATGCTCCACCACATGGAGCTACACAACAGGAAGTGAGGTACAATGTGACAGGAAGTCACTGGACACAGCTTTAAGAACCTGGATTAACCCGACTGAAACGGAACGGCCTGCTTGTGTTCTCAGCCATGTCCCAAAAGCACTCAGGATAAAAGCTTATTCCCTGACATACCTGGCCCTCCACCCCTCCTGGCACAAGGTCCTCCTTGGCGAGATCGGCCACAGCCTGCATTGCCGGCTGGAGGTCCCCGACAGCGCTTCCCAGGATGTCGCTGACAGCCACACAGCAGGCCTTATCCATCACCATGGAGCGCGTGTGCTCACACAGGTACTGCAGGAGAGGGGGGGACACCGCGTCCAGGAGCTCCCTGCGGCGGACGGCCGTGTCCTTTTTGCTATCGCGGGGGGGGGGGGCACATTATGGCTGTGAAGCACAGGATACACATGGGCAAACCCAAAATGAGGGCCTGGGCCGTAGTGGAAGCTGACCTGTGTGCGTTACCGTCCCCTTGCTCGAGCACCTGGACGATCTCCGGGAGGAAGTGGGCCGGGTCCCGGGGGCTCAGCAGGTAGAGCAGCACCTTCTTCCCGTGTTTGTTGCTTATGACGTCCGACAGTGAGGTAATGATCTCCTGCAGGGGCGGGGCGGGGCGGGGGTCAAATCCCAGAACACAAAGTGAAGCCACAAAGCCGAAGCCTGGGCCAAGACTCACCCCCATGATGGCCTGCTTCACCAGCTTGGTGTCGTCGATGCAGTCGAAGGCGGCCAGAAGCACTAGGTGCGCATACTCTCCCTTCAGGGGAACAGCAGTCACTCAAAACCAACACCAGGAACATCTCTGGCCATCTACGGCATGCTCTGGATGGAGCCGAGGTGACCTACCGTTGCAAACTTCTCAATGTACGTCTTCATAGTCTTCACAATGACTTTTCTGTCCTACAACAAGAAACACACGTGTTTAGAAAGATACAAGTAGTTAGTCAGGTGTTTTTAACTTATGCGTGTGGCTGACAGGTTTTAAGAGGAGGGATGAGGAGAGCACCTTCGGGGTTCCGTGCCACAGGCAATGCATGGCCACTCTGGCTCCGTCGTGTGTGTGCGCCATGTACACCACCGCTTCCCGTATGGACTCGATCATTTCCTGTGGGCAGCACAGTCACACGCCACACGCATCACACCGGCCCGACCGCCTGCCCTCTGGCAAACGTCGGCGCACTTACACCCCTAACCAGCACAGAAGCTCAAACTTACAGATCTCAGTTTGGCTGGTGCATGGAGGAAGAAATCCAGGAATACCTTGTGGACCAGCGAATGTTTAATGACAGCCTCTCTGTTAGAATGAGGGCAAAATAAAATTAAAACGTGAAAAACAGATATTTGGCAAAACTGAAGTCTTCGCTCTGCCTGTAGGCTGGTAAACAGGCAGGTCTCTGCCAAGAGTGCCCCACACTGATCTTATATCGCAAAGCAGCACAGCACACACAAACCACTTGGTCATAATGCTGCTAGAAGGGGGCGTACAGGGGGCTGGAATGCTGTAGATGACAGTCTGAAGGCTAGGCAGACCCATTCCACACTCACTTTTGGGCCATAGGAGTCAAGATCTGCTTCATCTCATCCAAGATGCTTTCCAGTTTCGCTGGATTAGCCTCCAGAACCTTCTCAAGTGTGGGGCACACTGTGGACTGATGGATCACAAAACACAGGGAAACCGTTGCCAAAGTAAAGCGACAGACGCCAGTCAGGAAACCCTTCACCAATTCCTGTGTAAAATATTAAATCAGCATTTTCTTACATTGTAGACTCAGTGTTATAGATCAGGAGTTACCCAAATCCAGGCCTGGAGGGCCAGAATCCAACACAGTTTGCAGAGTTCCCTGCTCAAACATACCTAATAAACCTGGTAATTAGCTGATTAAGATGTGTCTGAGCAGGGGAATCAGCAAACTGCGTTGGACTCTGGCCCTTCAGGACTGGAGTTGGGCAGCCCTGTTATGGATTATCCAAAGGGCAGAACACCTAACCAATAGCCAGGGTCTGCATTATGGATTGACTGGGAAAAGGCTGCCCCCTAGTGGCAGCCACTCACCTTGCCGACTTGGAAAGTGTTGCCATAGAGCTCCTCGCTCAGCATGAGTCTCTGGGACAGGATGGCCTTGTCATTGTAGGCGTACTCCACCACAGACGAAGCCTCTGCGTGCCGCAGCAGCTGCCTCACCTGGCCCTTGAAGGCTCGCATCACTTCTGCAACCTGCTGCTTGTTCCTGTGCAGACGGCAACAGCATGAGACCATCCAATGTATAGCGCTTAGCAACGGAAGCCGACACGCAGTGCATTATGGGACGGGGCCACCATATTGTGTGGCACCGAATCAAAACAAACCGGCAGACTCAGACTACATTCGTTGTGCTGCGCACAGTTTGGAATCATGCTTACAGTTCATCAAAAAGAGAAGGGACTGTACAGAGAGAAGCTGCAACCCGAGCTAAAGAAACGGCATTTGGAGAAACTCAAAATCATCGGAAACGTGGATCCATACGAACTCCCTAAAGAGGAATGCATTCGTGGCCCTAAGCCTTACCTCTCCTCATGTTTCCCGATGGGTTTGGTTACCTTGTAACGTGTGACGTGAGTGTCTATACCACTGCACATCGTCAAAATTTAAATCATTTCGAATTTATTCGTTTGGTACATGACCTGGAAGTTTATAAAGATTCTAACTTTTTTTTTTATTTTGCAGTTCTTATGCCTGATCGCATGAGACACCTTGTCTTTGTACTGTTATCATTCCTGACATTGGTCATTTGCACACTTATGTTATTATACTGTTATATATAGGGAACTTGATACAGGAGTTCCCTATGTCAGCATTTATGGCAGCCACAAGACCCTTATGTTGGTGCCATGTAGCTGTCATAGGGCACCCTTATGTTGGTGCCATGTAGCTGTCATAGGGCACCCTTATGTTGGTGCCATGTAGCTGTCATAGAGCACCCT
>JAODKM010000108.1:21533182-21543298 GCA_026780845.1 Petrocephalus sullivani
TGGTGCCATGTAGCTGTCATAGGGCACCCTTATGTTGGTGCCATGTAGCTGTCATAGAGCACCCTTATGTTGGTGCCGTGTAGCTGTTATAGAGCACCCTTATGTTGGTGCCGTGTAGCTGTCATAGAGCACCCTTATGTTGGTGCCGTGTAGCTGTTATAGAGCACCCTTATGTTGGTGCCATGTAGCTGTCAAGGTGCACCCTTACGTAAAGTGTCACCATATTCGAGGGACTTCGAAAACTTTCCGTACTTTTATATTTTCATTGGAAATGGTGAAGGCGGGAGGAGCAGTAACTGGTCGTGTCTGATCGGGTCAGGCAAGCCAGCTGCCCTTGCAGGTTAGCATAAGAATTGTCACCCTATGGTTAAGATGGCTGAAAATTGCACCAAAGAGGAACAGCTTTCTGCCATATGCATTTTGTGGGAAGAAGGCACAGATTAATCTCCGCATGTGTATGTAAACTTATACCAGCTGCACAAAGGTGGCCACACAATATGGCGATTCCTACCCATCCGCCCCATAATGCACTGCGGCATGACGTCACATTCCCGAGCTCTATTCACTGGGCTTGTTTGGTGAACATTCCATTTACATTCCATTTATTTCCATTTTTTACTTCAATTAAAATTTTTTGTCTTTGTATAGATAGGTTATTATACTTCTTATATATATTTTTTTGGAAATCTTTTTTTTATATTTTATTCTATTTTCCTATGTTTCACCTAAACTTGCTCTTATTTTATTTCACTGTTTCTTGTTAATTTTTTTACATTTTTAAGGTCACGGGCGGTCGTACAAGCATTTCACTACATATTGTACTGTGTATGACTATGTTTTTAAATAAAAATTTTAATTTGAAATTGAAGGAAAGTGGTACGGCAGATAGCGATTCGTGGGAAAAGGACGGCTTGACATTGCATATGATAACACTCTGAACCCGCCCTGCAGCCTAATTCATGGCCTAATTTTGACTTGGGAATCCAAAAATAAATAAAAATTAGGAAGTAACTTAAGTGTGCGATTAACTGAATAAAAAGAAACTATTTAAAACATATATATATATGTAGGAAACATTAAATGGCACATCTGTTTTTTTAAATAACTCTAAAATGGAATGAAGACCATGGCTTGATCCCAAATAATGTAGATTACTCATTTTCATTCTTCCCTCGAAAAGCCTGATAATGTAACGGAGGATCCTAGAGACGCCCCCCGGCCCCAAAACTGTGGCTGACTGCATAAGAGCCCTGTTATTTTTCAGCCGTTTTCCGTGATAGAAGCCCCCAGGAGAAATTAGGAATGACTTATTTTACAGCATCCTGAGAACCTGAAGCCATTTGTTCATCTGCTACACACATGTGTGCCTCTGAACACCCACTTCCCGTGGACTTTTTAACCTCTGCACGCTCCGGGATGGCCGGCGAGCTTCCCGCTGTATTTCACAGAGTGTGCAGCCGTTTCATAGGTAATGGAAACAAACGGAGGCATTTCAGGCCCTACATGACAAGCAAAATGGACGTCCTGGAATTTGGGGATAAGTTAATGTTGACTCTGCTCACCCTCCTGGTTGACACTAATGCATATCACAGATCCCTGAACCAGCAAATCTGCCCTCCTTTTTGGATGTTAACATGAATTAATGAAGGGATATTAATTTTAAACACATTCTGCATACTGAATGTTATGCATAGCTAGCCACTGGTTTATGAGCGACTGAAGAAAACTGTTTACTCGACCTCAGAGTCAAACTCAAGCGATGTACCCATCTCGTCCTTCGGGCCCGTTAATCTTGAAATCCTTTTAACAATGGAACAAAAACGCTAAAAGAAAAACAGACGGACAGAAACGACTTCCAGCTGTGATTCGGAGGGTGGAGGTTGTGTAAAGTCACGGCAGGGATTTTTTTTTAAAGCAGCAGACTCGCAGCCACAACTCAAAAACACAAATATAAGAAGAAGAGGCAGCAATCGTGCGGAGGTCTCTGTTGCGGACTAGGCCGGAAGGCGCTCGTTTCGCTCCAGTGCGACGTTGTCACCATAATGCGCAGCTGGACTTGCGGCTCTGACCCGGCCACGGCATATGCAGGCCATTCCCCGACAGTCAGACATGGTGCCGGCGTGCGCCTTAGTCTCAGAGCACGTGGCGTCCTGCTGCAAGGGGGCGGCCGGCGTCTGTCGTCACGTGATCTGTTCCCAATTAAGTCTCGAACGGCCGCTGCACTCGCAGACCACTTCTAAGGGACATTCCGTACTGGCGTCCGCTGCGAGTTTAAAAAAAATAAACAATCCCAGCATCCTGACAGGGCCGGGGAGGGGTCAGGGAGGGGCCGGGGAGGGGTCGGTGCTGCGAGGCTGGGCCTCCTTGGCTTTGCTCTGACAGAAAAGACTTTTGCTTTCCTGCCCAATATTTTTAGGGGTAGGCTTATCTGAAAATAAACCCCTTGAACCAATAAGGCTATTTACCTGGCAAATTGGCAAAGGAAACCAAGATGTTTACCTGACATCCTTCAGGTTAAGCACATTCAGTGGTGTAATGGCTCTGCTCTAACTGGGTATCAGGTTCAAATAAATATTTGGAATATCTAGCAGTGGCACGACATGAGTACAGAGCCTGCGGTGACCAACCTCCATCTGCGGGTCCTCCATCAGCTGCAGCTGGACTGCATGCTGAGCCGATTAGGCCTAATTGAAACCAAAAGCACTCCCTCTTGCCATGTTCTCCGGGCCATGCCTGCACATTCACCTCAACGCGTCACTCTCCACATCCTCCTGTGCCATAATTGTTGGCTCCAAACTCGATCGCATGCATCATTTTCTACTGAACACATATAATTGGGGTGCATTAAAAAAACCCTAACCCTAACCCTCTAACCCCTAACCCTAACCCTAATCAGGTCAGTGTAGCCCTCATTGAATATCTCTTAGAGTTCTGGTATCCCTGATGACCTCATATCATCCACACCTGCCCCCCACCCCCCAAGCAGCTGGCATCCGGAGTCGGCTGAGCCGGCGTCGCCGCCGTCGGGACGCGTGGACATGGCCGTGGTGTCGTGCTAGGCGACTAGCGGGACTGACAACAAAGACTCTCTGTGAAGTCAGACTCTGCGTTGAGTCAACGGCTGCATTGTCCTCGTCGTTTTCCAAAGCTGAACCCGGACTTCTGGCTGGGGTGACTCCCGAAGCAAGTTCCAGCAAAGCAGCTCGGTGCCAAACAGTTGGCTGTGCTCAAATTTCCGTTTGGAGTCCCCCTCGACCGTTCCATGTCAAATCCACCATCATTCCCTTTGATTCAGCTTAATTCTGTTCCAGCAGCATCTATATCTGCCACTATGTGTGCATTCCACATGACCAACCAACGGAAACCTGCCGTCTCTGCACGCACATCACAAATGTTCCGGAAGCTTGTGCTGAGTTTGCAACCACAGCTGCACATGCCAGAGATAAGATCCTTCAAGACCCCCCAAGATGGCTTTGATGAGGTTTCTACCACAAATGTGATCCACACCAACAAAGAGATGAGAAAGGCTTAAACGAGACATGCTCTCAATATCGTGCCAACAACATGAGATTATTTAGCTAGTGTTAAAGACTAATTGTCTAAGAATAACGATGGCTAACCAAACAGGATGGATACACAATTAGGGACTGGAGGAGCTGCCAGAAACAACGTGGCCCCCTGAAACCCTACGCCCGTCCCAGAGGCACTCACCTAGGACGATGACGACGGTCTTTAGCAAGCTCATCATGGTGTCTCGGTTCCGCCGGGGACCCGAGCTGTGCCGGGACATCCTCATCGTTCTCTGGCGCACGTAAACGAATATGTGGGCGTAGAGGACCACCATAACCACGAAGGTGACCAGGTTGAAGATGGCCCAGAAGACCAGGTAGGAGTTGCTGTAGAGTGGCGCCATGTTGGAGCAGGTGCTGATGTCGCAGATGCAGTTCCAGCCCACACTGGGGATGGCGCCCATGACAATAGACATGGTCCAGATGATGACGATGACCACCACCACCCGACGGTTGCTCATGCGCGTGTGCAGCTGCATGCGGAAGACAGTGATGTGCCGCTCGATGGCGATAGCCAGGAGGTTGGCCACCGAGGCCGTCAAGCTGGTATCGATGAGTCCCTGGCGGAGCAGCCAGGTGCTGACGGTCAGCCGCCGCGTGTTGGGTCCCGTGTTGAACATGAGGTAAAAGTACGCCAAACCGGCGAAGAAGTCGGCCGCCGCCAAGTTGGCCATAAGATAGTAGATGGGGAAGTGGAAGCGGCGGTTGACGTAGATGGCCACCATGACCAGCAGGTTGGCCAGCATGATAAAGATGCCCACCGTGATGCCCAGCCCCATCACCAGCTTGCTGACTGTGTTCCACTCGGTGGCCAGATACTTCTGGCTGTGGTTGTAAAAGAAGGCGATGGTCTCGTTGTAGTAGCACTGTCCTTTGTCCATGGTGCCAGTCTGCTGCCTGAGGATGACAGAAGATCGTGAGTTGGGGGGGTCACCTTGTGGAGAGCACAATTCTGACCAGGATAAGCGGTTACCAGAGGAATGGAAACAGTATTCATGCCTACCCTGCGATTCTGACCAGGATAAGCGGTTACCAGAGGGATGGAAGCAGTATTCATGCCTACCCCGCGATTCTGACCAGGATAAGCGGTTACCAGAGGGATGGAAGCAGTATTCATGCCTTAGCCCTTTTCTCCAGTCAAATGCACCTGTTTTATTTGTCTCACTATTTATTGAATGAGATTGAAGAAGTGAAAACCAAAATGAGGTCCTACCCTAGAGATAAATGTCAAAATGTTTACTTTTGCATAGTAACTAGGTATTAAAGTACCGTGGTTTCCCTGAACATCCCTGATGCAGAGGCGGGTCGTGTGTGGTGACAGGCTCGCTGACTGAGCAAACGCTGGGCAGATACACAAACACCACAATGAACTGCCTTGCTGACTACGTACATGGAGACTCCAACATGACCAGCAGGGGTCACTACTCCCACTTACGGTATCTGTTACTGGAGTAACTCATGCTTAGAATTTTGCTAAGGGCGGTTTCATTACAGACTCGAGGTAGCCACCTTTCCGCTGTGAGCTCACATCCATGCCCGCTATGCTGCCTTTCAGGAGGAAAGTCCAGTCTCTCCAGCTGAATAAATGGTTAATGTGTCCAGCTGCAAGCCATGCAGTTTTGGATAACATTTTTCTGTCCAGTAAGTAAACAAAATAGCTGTAAGCCTCCAAAACAACTCGAACCTTATTTATGCAATTCAAACGTGTTCCTCCATCGTCCTAGAACATACATATACCACTTTCTCCATTCGAATCTTCTTATTACTGGTGTGGGGTAGAGCGGGAGAGAGAATTACAGACCATGTGTGGACAGACAAACAAGGACACCAAAGCACCCCCCCTCAGGGCACCAGGCTCGTCCAGCACGATCTCGTAAGCTTCATTTAGACTGGCCAGTCGCTCTCCCACCAGGACAGGAAGTGGGCCCCCACATTTTGCCTGAGGTCAGTGCTTCTGTGGTTCTCCACTTGTCTTTACCTTACAGTTTCAGTCCTTGATTTGGTGCTTGTGACTTCTGATTAAACACGGAAATTTTAAGGGGCAAATTGCATTTCTTTAGACTGTTAGATAGTATGGATGTGTGAGGTCGCCGGTCCAAGCCCAGCCTCAGCACGTCTGTGGGCCCTTATGCAAGGCCCTTACCCCCCAGCTCCCTGGGTGCTGCACAAGGTGGCTGCCCTTCATGGCCAAGCCTGCTCTCATGGTTGGGGGAGGTGCGAAGACAATTACCCCTAAGGGATCAATAAAGTATCTATAAAAGACACCCACTGACAGCTTTTGTGTTATTGAATATATAATTACAAGGATTAGGGATGCGCTAATTGCATTTGGCCAATCCTGAGATTTTTTTTAAGCTTGACCAGCTAATACCAAACTTGATCTATTACAGTTTTCTTAGTTTAATAATAATTAAAAGACTAAACAATTTCACGTGTCCTTAATGAATTTAGCTTTCTGCTAAATAAAAAATATTTTAAATAACCTTTTCAAATAAAAACGACTCCATGGGTGTCTAATTAATTTGGTTGTTTTTAGTGGGGACGTGCACAGACTTTTTGAGGGGCAGGTGCTCTGCGTGGAGGGCACGGCCGACCAAGACTTTCAAGTGCTCTGTGTGGAAGGCACGGCCGACCGATACTTTCAGGTGCTCTGCGTGGAGGGCACGGCCGACTGATACTTTCAGGTGCCCTGCGTGGAAGGCACGGCCGACCGATACTTTCAGGTGCTCTGCGTGGAGGGCACGGCCAACCGATACTTTCAGGTGCTCTGTGTGGAGGGCACGGCCGACCGATACTTTCAGGTGCCCTGCGTGGATGGCACGGCCGACCGATACTTTCAGGTGCCCTGTGTGGATGACGGTCACATGCAGCCATGGTCAGCATCCGAACATGCAGCCATCGGTCAGCATCTGAACATGCAGTTCACTCACATAAAAGTATCAATTATCTGTTTTTTTCAGGTGTAACATTTAAAATTAGTTTGGAAGTGAATCCTAAGACAGCTTATCTTGTGGCAGAAGTGGAAACAGCATTGAGGAGGATCACCAACCATAGCACAGATGTGGTGAAAACCAGCATAAACAAAAGACGTCAGACACCGTAATGGATGAGGCAATGCCAGATACGAAGCTCGATGTGCCTGGATGAACCTGGCAGAGGGGCTCAGGCCAAAGGGAAAGCACGCGTGAGGAGATGCCATCTCCTTGGGCACGCGAACCTTCCGAGCTCATTCCGTTTGGCGGCTCTGAGACCACGCTGCCAAACCAGCCACAGTGTCACGTGCACACATGGGTTATTAGAGCATGAAGTAATAAAATGAAAACATAACATGCAATGAAGTCCAAAGATGCAGAACCTGACCCAAGTGCCCCCCAAGTGCCATCATCCAATTTCAATCCCACGTCATTTGCAGAACTGCAAGGCACAAGGAAATGGGAACGAAAACTAATACCGCAGTCAGACGCGGTAACATCTGTAGCTGATAATGACAGCTTTCTGTACTGGTGGCAAATTTTTAATGACCGTATAAAATAGAGAGCAAGATTTCAGAGACAGATCGCACCATTGTGTTGGTGGACTTTGGTGGATTTTTCTACGCACCGGGCCACACAAAAGGAGGTCTGTGCTTAAAATGTCCGTGGGCAAGTGGCTTCTTTATTGAAACGTGGGTCGCAAAAAAAGCAATTTCGGCGTCATGTTGACAAGACCACCCTCTAGAAACCGCAGATCTTCTACTACGGCGAGCATTCATTCAGGAGAGCCATGAGACGCTCCTTCTTCCCAGGTCCAAAGTAAACCGGCCAGCTGGAGAGCGCACTGCCCGGTGCGGCTCAAAAACACCCCCACGCTGAGAATCGCACGCCCAGCGGCCGGGTAACGCTGTGGCCGGTTGCCATTGGCGACGGGGAATCTCACATGCTTTCAGACAGAAACAGTGCTAAAACACTGAACATATTTTTAAAACTTCTAAAATCTTTTATAATTAGAGCTAGATTTAAAAGTAAAAATATGATTTGCATATTATAACAGGTAAATATCAGCAATGCATATGTGACTGTAATATTTGAAATTACAGCATTAATTGAGCTAAATATTACTCTACTGGACAAACGGACGGGTGCAGATTTATCTTGAGTGTTACTCAGTGCTAAAGTTAATGGTGTTAATAATAAATTATCTTTATTAATTCTTCATTTAGAATAAAAAATGACTACACCAGACAAGGGGCAATAAAAACGGTAATGCCAGCTGTCAGACAGATTATGCTGATCACAGATGCCCTAAAAATGTTTTCCACACAAGCCAAACCAGACTGCTGACTGAGGCCCTGTGCTCTGATAAAGTCTGCAAGTCAGACTTTGTTACCCTGCAACAGTTTCACAATGGCCAAAAATTTAAATCGCCACTCAAAAGAGGTGAGAATTTTGTGCAAGTCACTGGCATGAGCGATATAATTATTTGTATTGCAAAACCTAAATTAATTGCGCGTCAAACGACGTTCGCAGGATAGTTGAGGTTCCAGAGATTTTAGATTTGACAAAAAGCCAGAACAAAATGCAAAGACTGTAGAGTATCTCATCTCCCATCTCCCATGACAGGCCACTTTGCTAAGGTCCTTTGAAAATTAGAAAAACAGGTGCACATTCGCTCGGCTGTAACAGTCATCAACGGTAGAGCGCACTTTTGCAATGTAAGAGAAAGAACACAGCACACATCCAGACTTCCCGAAAGCTTCCCTAAAAATAACTTCCTTCTTTCTTTTGAGGGAAAGGCATTCTGCTCAAAGGACATGAACCAGTGAAAGTCTGCAGGATGGTTCCCGTTACGCTGAGACGCCAATCTGGCCAGACCCTGCAGCAAAGATAGCGGAGCCAAGAGGAAGAGCAGAGATCATGGGGGCCGCCAAGAGCACCAGCAGCGTCTGCTCTCTGCAGAAGACGTACTTTAACAGATGGTTGTACATTTAATCTTTGTTTCTGCTCAGCTCCTGTGCACTGCGGCTGGGGCTGCACTCCCCTCTAAGGAGCCAGCACTGAGCACCCTCCTTCATTAAATCTTACTTCACACACAAAAGCAGCTCTTTGGACCATATTTCATCGTTTCTTAATACAGTCATAAACCCTGCAGCGGAGGAAACAATCAGTCAGGCCTTCAGATCAGTTCCCCTGACCTCTAGCTCCAGGAAAAGCAGACACCCCCACAAGTCTGCTAGGGACCTTCTGCTCTCCTTTCAGGCCCTTTGCTATCAGTCTCTCTCATGACCGTTTGCGATTTTCCACTTGTTGTGCAATAAATACATCCTATGTGACGCGCACGAGGAACGCCTGGTATCGACCTTGCTAGCACACTCAGTCTGTTATTCTGAAAAAGTCTGATTATTCTGAAAATGTCTGTCCTGGTTTTTTTTTTACCAGCGATCAAGCCAAAGTTGAAAATAAAAGGACTGGAACAGACTCCATTTTGCCTGATGTCCCGCCGCATACTTCATAACCGTAGGGAGGTTTGAGAGGAGGGCCTCTGCTACCCCAGCACTCAATCATGAGCCTCTGCCAGCATTCTGGGGCTGTCAGCATGACACATTCCACTTTAGCAAGACCTGTCCTGAATTCCTGGGAAGTTTAGGAGACAACTTCACTTTGCATAGCTATCTTTTCCCGTCTGCCAGGGCTGCCAGAAAATAAGACCGTTGTTCAAAAGGTAGTGGGCCTGCTTTCGTGTTAGAGGGAAAGAAAATGTTTACGTTTGATAGCACCCTCGCTGAGGCATTGTGCATACTCTATGGCTCTGATTGGCTAACAGCACTGATTTTCAAGTAGATGATTGGCTGGATACATCATGGTGAATTCATCTGCCTTGCAGGGTACAGATGTTTTCCCTAACTTAGTAATAAACCAGGGAAAAGCCAAAATGTCTATTAAAGAACAGTTATTCTTGAGCACAGAACCCTGAATATTAAAAATGTTACACCGATGAAATAGAGTAGAAAAATTCACAAATTACAATGCAATCTGAATACAAAACACTGATTTGCTTTCCCGGGGAAGGTCTTCGTCTTTTACAAAACTTGCAGTGATTCATGTCAGCCATTTTGCCGCAATGCTCCTCTTGTTATGCTCTGTTACATTCCTGCTGTTATGGTCTGTTACAGTCTGAGCACAGTTACTGCACAATCAGTAACATACTGATAGTGGATAAGTGGAATATGAACTTGGGATAAGCATCAGGATCGCCGTTCTCAGTTGGCCTAGCAACAAGAGCCCACATGAGTACTAACTGAGAAATGTAGACAGCACAGGGCTGGCAGAACGTTTCCACACCTTCCGTTTCTAATATTCCCCATATGACGGCACAGAGAGGATAAACGGCACAGAGAATGCCTGTGCCAAGTCATGGTGCCCGCCGTCTTTCACACATTGCTTTCTCCAGAGCTGCGTGACTTTACTAGTAGGCAGAGAGCTCTGCTGCACAGCCGAAGGTGCTACCTTCTCCGGGAGATCCAGGAAGCCACGGAGCCTTGGAAAATACAACTTGGAGAAGAGGAGTGACC
>JAODKM010000108.1:21543398-21556124 GCA_026780845.1 Petrocephalus sullivani
AGTGCAGCTGTGAGGAGTGACCAGTGCAGCTGTGAGGAGTGACCAGTGCAGCTGTGAGGAGTGACCAGTGCAGCTGTGAGGAGTGACCAGTGCAGCTGTAACGCTTGTGTTTGTCATTCGGCTCACGCTATCCTGCGTGCTACTAAGCCATTAATGTGAATGACTGAATAATGGGGCAACAAGCTGATGGCTACCTGGATATAGCATGACTCACCCAATAACTACATCACATGGCATTCGCCTGAGGATCACGTTTACATTCCCTGTGGCTAGTCAAGAGGTACGTGTGAGCAGTTTTGACAAATTCCTGCACCTTCAAGCAAGTCCACTGGCACACATGCTCTGAATAAACAGCCCCAAAAGGAGAGCGGTAAAGATTTCTTTAACACATGGCAAACCTGCAGTTACCTGGGGCTCTAGTGTCAACACACCAGGGGGGAGGGGGGAGGTGGCACTTAAAATAAACAAAGGGGAATCTTTGAAGCAGCCCCTGTGATGTGCTGAGGACTCACGGTAAGACACATTGCCGGATAAATATAGCACTCGACAGATGCTGGGCCCAGCCTGAACTGAAGAAGTAGAACCAGTATGCAGATGGGATGGACGGAAGACATAAACACAGCCTGGCTCGCTCATAATAATGCTAGTGATAATGACCATGATGGCGACCTACACTGATGTCAGTGACCACCACTAAAGCTGCTAATATCCCTCACAGCTTTTTCCTTATTTCATTAACACAGTCATGAAACAATAAAAAATAATACAATCCCCATACCAGGGCAGAGCAGAAACGTGGGCTGTCTGGGGGTCTCCAAGAAGCAGTGTGAGAAACACTGTAATACAAGTACAGAGCTAAATCAGACGGCTCTCGGCGCGTTGTTTGGCCAAGGAGAAGTACAGCGAACTCCCGGCATCCACCAGTGAAAAACCTAGAAACATCTGTGAGTTTCACAGCTCTCAAAACATCACATGCTGAACCCATTTTTTTCTAAAAAATACCACACACAGACACACACACAAAATCAGAATCCTTTGGGTGTCAAGTTGAAATATTTAGAGCCACTGTATCTGGGCAGGGCACAAATGCATGACCAAATGCATTTCAGAGGAGGGAATGTGTGGATGATTCCAGGTATTACAAGAGTGATGCCATGTGTAACATATTCATACAGCAGAGATGTTTGTCTGCTAATGCTAAGGTTGTTAGATCAGTTAGCTGTTGGACTTGTCACCCAAATTTCTTATGGGGTTGTTGCAAATTAATGAAAAAAAAAATTAAAGCAATATAGCCGACACCATTGCAATAATAGTATACTAAAAGAAACCAAAGTCAATGTAGGTGCTCAGTTTTTGTCTCATACATCTAGATGAAGTCTCGAAAAAAAATTAAATGATAGAGAAAATGCAGTTAACATGCGGCAGGGTCTGGCACAGCCCTCTGAGCAGCACTGCATGCAGATGTGAAAACCTTCTCTATCTACAAGGCCAAAATAATCTGTTACAGTGTTTTCAGCAAGTTATTTAAAGATGATTTCCTGTGCACAACCTGCAGCAGCCCTGCCTGTATCACACCGCTCTCTGCTCCTTAGGTCCACACATATAGCTTGAATGACTTTACCGAAACTTCAGTTTCTGTAAGCCTAACCTGGCTGCCATGTCGAGTAAAGGTGGGCGCCTCCCTGTGTTTCTTTTGGATATATACTATTAGTGTCTACAGTAAATCTGGGTTTTGTTTTTTTACTCGTCAGTTAGTTTGCTGAAAGAATTAGGATAAGAGGGAAGCCGCCTGCTGGCCTGCCGCTTATATTGTAGATATTATGTAAATAGACGCCGTACTGCATGTGTCAGATTCACCTCGCCTTCCATTCATGACAGAAATGGGGGCCCGTCCAGAGTCACAGTAGAACCTTCTGCTTGTTAACCTCTGAGGTTCTGATGCACAAACGGTTGTCTCTACATGAAGCTGGCTGTGGACTTCGTGATGGAATCATCTGGCAATCTGACATCGTTGACGCGTGATCTCCATAACGATTACCGTTTCAGTGCACTACCTGTGCAGGGTCCCCGAGACAAAAGTCGTTTGTCCTGATCCCACCCCCGGCCCACGATTGGCTGACATAAAAGTGAGGCTGAGGTTGGTCAGTAGCTGTAATTATGCAGTTACCAGCATGCTTTGCGCCGCAACACACTTTAAATTATGTAAATTAATACGTATATTTGTGTATTTCTGTTAATAGTTATTGTCGTAACTGTGTAACGTGTGACATTGAATGTGTGTGTTTCATTAGCACATGACAGTGAGTGTCATGTATACTGTTGGCTTCCCTGAATGTGCAGCGCATGTATTAAACCAATAGTGGTTGCTGATAAAGAGAGCAACTTCCATTTCGAAAGAGCTGCCATTTCCATTATTAAAAGGACTCACCACCTCACCACAATACGTGTATCTGCCCTCTATGTGTGGGTCTGCTGCATGCAAAAACACTCTGTGCCCTCTGGGGATCTGCTGTGACATAAAACAAACAAGACGACATCATCACTTTAAGTACACGACAGATTGTTCGTGTTCGATTACGTTTTGTACAGATGCCGTTTGAAGTATACGGCCACCTTTGAGGAAGTATGGCCAAGTTCTTGCTTTAGGAATTTCTGGGTAATCCTACCTTAGAGCTATTTGAGGCTTGCCGTAAAGAGGATTTCGGCTGTACAGCATTTCAATGTCCGTGCCTCTGCACAGATGCCAAAGAAACTAATGAAGGCTTTGGTTTTTGATGATTAGTATAGATTAGTGCATTGAGTCCTCTGACCCGCTACTCCTGTGACTTCTCCTGTGGGTATGGCAGACTAGATGGGGGGGGTGAGTCCTGTGTTGGCCAGCGGGGCACTGTCTGCCAGAGGGGAAGTCTGAGAGGACGGCTACGGTGTCCCCATTCGACCTGCATAGACCCATAGGCCTGTGTTTCCCAACCCAGTCCTTGTGGAACCCCGGACAGTTCCATGTTTTTGCTTTCTCTCAGCTCCCAATACACCTGTACCAGGTATTCTGTGTTCCTGATTGACTGGGAGCTGGGAGGGAGCAAAAATGTGGACTGTCCGGTGTTCCCCGAGGACTGGGTTGGGACTGACACTGCTATATTGCAATGTGTCCCATTTGAAAGTTGGCCAAGCCCATATTCAGCTGGAGGGGCTGAGGGTGCAGCAGCATGAACTCGAGTAGCAGATATAAGTCTGAGATTCAGGCTGCCGAGGAGTTTGCCTTGAGGAAGACAGAGCTGGAAGCAGCAGACCTATCGGGGCTGCCCAGCTCAGCTGGTGCCTCTTCCGCTGACGGAGGTGCGTCTGTAACTTCATCTGGTGGCTCCAGAGGTTGTTGGTCTCCAGCACCTTTGAATGCATTAGCCTAAGGACGTGTGATTATTAATCCTGTGATGTCAATTGGCAGGTGTGCTGCACTGCCCATTGGAGAGGGTTTGGATTATGACGCTATTAAATCCTCTATTCTTTGTGCGCATGAGTTCCCGAGGCATATGTAGGCAGGGCTTCCGGAACCATAACATGCTTTTCCTGATGTCATAAGGAGGTGCCACTGCCCAGGAAGACAGCACCAGCTTCAGGCTGTCACGGCCAGTTTGGTACATCTGCTAGCATTTTATTGTCATCAGCCGGCTTTATTACTGCAGAGTCCTTAGCTGGGAAAGCTAGCATATGGAGCACATGAACCTAAGAGTGTTGGTTTAGCTGGCACTCCAGCCTCAACTCTTACCTCTCGCTCCCATAAAACACTTAACAGTGATGGTGAGATCCCAGTTGTCACCCATTAATTTAAGTGAAAGGGTTTGGCTACCTCCTGCACAAAATGAGTGCTGTCCAGGGTCAGCATCACGGGGGGCATTCATGGGCCATGCCCCCCCTCCCCAAAATGAGCCGTTGTGCCCCCCGAGCACCGGCCACTAAGGAGGTGTCTTTCATTTTATTTCCATTTTATTTTTTAATATAGATCCAAATTTTAATATAATCCTAAACCAAAGAAGCTGATTTGATGACCTCCACTTATCCACCCCCCCATAATAAACAACTTCTACTCTTACCTAGGGCTGGGCGGTATATCAGAATTTAATGCTATATCAATATATTTCAAAATGACATAGAATAATATAATACAATTTATATCGCTATATTTTAATTTTGCTCAAAGGTTAGGTTCCAATTAAGCATCTGTTAAATGTTTTCAATAGAGACCAGCAGTATTCATTTCTGCGTGTAAATAACTCAAGACCTTCGGTCATTGCGTTGCACAGACTCCCAGAATTCACAGCTGCAATCAAACCAAACAATCAAACCACTTCTCACAGTGAATGATAAAGAATCATTGTTATTCGTTTAATTTCGTTTTGAAACATTGACAAACAGCACAGGTTAAAAATATCATAATCTGTAATATTTGTTTTATTTTGTTGAAGTGTAATAGCTTAAAATGAGGCTATTTGTGGTTATTATAATATAAGTTTTATGCTGAGGCAGCTTTATTGGACCCATGCAGCACAGATAACGACATCATTTATTTCTGTCCTTATTAATGATATTTTCAGACTTCTGTAATTGAAGTGATCGACAATGTCTATACTGAATAGTTATCGTTGTATATTTAAAACAGGGAGGGAAACCCAGTATTTGCATTCTATTTTGAATACTAAAAGTGGTTTGTCAGCCAAGCAGCCATTTGCAGTTAAAAGTTCAGGCTTTTATTTTTTTTTATCTTTTAAGGGGGTCTTTATGAGAAGAAGATCTCCTCCTATTGCAAAGAGCCTAGAGTGGAACATTATTTGGTAGATTGTGGAGCTGTGGTGGACACTAAGTGTCAAAGCCACGTACCATCACGTCTCGTCAATCTTGTTTGAGATGTCAGACAATGGGGGAACCCAATCAGGTTATATCCCCTGCTCCCTTACATCCTAAGTAGTGTTTTTTTTTTTGTTTTTCGACAATTCAGTTCTGGTTTTATTGTGTAACCATAACATAACCCCCCCCACCGGCCCACAAATGCCCTGGTGACCTGCTCACAATGCAGCCAAGCGGAAAACGAAATGAGATGTTACTCTTATACACTGGCCAGAGACGCCTGTCCCAAGCAAGCCCCCGAAAGCACCACAATACCTGGCTCACACAGGCGTGCTGCTGCCATAGCGCTGGTCAGCGAGGTGAAACCATGCAGCGTGTTTCCGGCGTGTTTCCGGCGCGTTTACGGCAGTCTCGGCCACTGCCTTTCCTTTCAGGTCATTGTCTTAAAATCCTGTTCTTAAATTTATAGACGGTAAAAAAAACATATTATACCCCAAAAGTGGCTTAAATTAAATATGCCTTCTTTTGATAGTGCCTGGAAATATTTTAACGTCAAAGCTGAGTGTTAAATGTGTTTATTTAGATAATGAAAAAACTCTAAACAAAGTATAAATGTGGCATGGAGCATGGGGGTGGTCCCAACTGGCCCCGATAATGGGGTCACGCTTTGTGACGGTGGAGTGGACACCCGGGCGAAAATGTAGCTCTGAAGCCACGTGGCCGTGTCGCTTTTGGCATCCTGTTGCACGCACGTGGCATTGCAGACCAACGCTGTTCACGCTGGACCACTAAATCAATTAGGGGATATTAACGATATTATCGTGTAACTGCTACTTTAAATAGCACATTTAAGCCAGAAGATGCTTCTGTAAACAAAACAGTCAAAACAGCTTAAAGCAATGAACAGTGCGATAGTGCTCTGCAGGAGCAAACATAAGTCACTGTGCCTTATCAGAGGGTAGTTAGGGTCACATTTCTTAGTTCCTGAAGCCAAAGGGGGCGCACACACTAAAGATAAAACACTTTATTAATTAAACGTCCTTAAAATCAACAAGGCTATGAGAACTGCTATCTGCTGCTGTTACGGACCCTGGAATGAATCATAAAAAAACACAAGCAGAGTCAAAACTGATCCCTGCTCTGACCCAGGACCATGAGATCCCCGTGGGTAGGGGAAGCACGCACTGGATGTGAGATCCACCACTCTGGCCAGGACTCAGACCACTACCTCTGCCAGCGGTGGCTGCCCATAGACTGTGCTTTCACTATTATTGTCTGAAATCCTTGTTTTACAGATCTAGGGGATTTTTAGCAAACATGTTTGGACAGTACGGGGTTAGAGTTCTGATGCAGTGTTTAGTGGCTGTGGGAAGTCTGATTTCACTGACTCTGTATACGATGTGCACATTCACTGTGGCACAGCCCGTCTTTTACCTTTAGTGTGTGCCCCCCCTTTGGCTTCAAGGACGGTTCTGTCACGCAGATTCAATAAATTAGTGAGTGAATTTTAAAGACGATAAACACCTCTGTCATCAGGTCTTCAGCCTGAAGTTTCGGGACAAGTGATACCATTCAGAATTTAACACATTTGATTTGCGGTACAAAGCAAGACCCCCCCCCTACATTTCTGCTTAGTCCCCGTGCATTGTAGTAGGGTACTGGGGGGGTTCAGATCTCCTTGCCATATAAGAACAGCCATAATTTGCCTTTGAGCACATTTTGTAAGGCTGGGGGGACATTACTGACAGCACTGTGCAGAAGTCTACCCCACCTCCACCCTACTGTGTAGACGATAGCTGCAGACAGCCCCCCTCCCCTTCCCAGACGCTTGCCTGGAGGCGGTGCTTGTCTCACACACTCGAAGGCTAACAAGGCACACACTGCATACTTCTCAAAGCCCATATTTCCGGACCTCGGCTTGGAATCGTGTTTATCGGCCATGGGACACTGACCCTGCTGAGCTGAGCACTCACAGCTCCCAGTGGGCAAGCCACTACACGCCCAGTAACTCGCCCAGTACATCAGGGGCCGTTACCTTAGCCCCCACGACTGACTGGCTCGTGTTTTAAACCTGTACGTACCCAGGGCGGCCACACGTACCCAACGGTATAATTTTCCAGGTTAATGAGATACCATCTGCAAAATTAGAATGTGGATTAAAACGAACAAAGATGGCAGTCTCTGCTTCTACATTTACTGCCTGCAATTTTAAAGTCTCAGTCTCCACCCAGTAGGAACAGGTCTTGAAAAAAAGAAATAGACCCAAGAGTGCCAGAATTTAAATAAGCACACCCCATTGGGGAGGCAAGTTGGTCTTTCCATGGTCACTGTGCCAACAGTGCTCCCATCTGTATGACCGGTGCGGCCGCTAGGATAACAACTCAGGATAAATGCTTCGGAAAAACCATTGAGAAAATACAGGAGGTTGAGGCATGCAGTCATTTGTTGACGTGGCTATGGCCTCTCTGCTCACACGCGCACACACGGCCTGGTCTGCTGCTGGGGAATGATCTGCTCTGCCATAGGGCTCCAGGAATTAATTAATGAGATGCACATTTATAGGTGTGCAGCTCAAACCGCCTGTCCGGCATCTCCCTCAAAGCCACGTCTCGCGTGGTTCAGGCCTGAGAGGTGTCACTCTCCGTCACTGCTCGTGTGTCCAGAAACAAGCTGAGAATTCAAGTGTTTGATGCAAAATTATCAAAATACTAAAGCTACTTTTATTATAGTCTAAAACATGATGGGAAGGTTGAATCGCTGTATACAATACTGGCAGTCCCAGGGCTGCAAACGAGATACGTTCCTTAGGTCTTGGTTAAGATGAATTTGCAAGTAAGTCGGAATAATAATAATACAGTATGCAATAATAACAACACAGTAATAATAAAAGTATATTGTATGGTACTGCACTGTACCTTGAGCCGATGAACTGCGGTGCAATGCATCAGCATCACAAAGTAGTGTGTGCGTTTGGTGTTACGCAGCATTGTGTTTTTCTGATATATTTTATGTAATAGGCTTTATGGCAGTCCATTTATAAGTATGTGCTGTCAGTAAGTAAGACACTCATCACTATGGGGGCTCCCTATAAACAAATGACCTTTGGTGACATGTTGCTTTCCACACTCGGGCACCAGGTGGGGTAGTGGTTAAGGACACAGACTCACAACCTTAAGACTGATGGTTTCATTTCCTGAGCAGCTCCAGTACAATATCTGTCTGTGTAACATATTCCCAGATGGCAGGAGGGTCTGCTAGACACACGTGGTCTCTAAAGGTTTACTCCCGGGCACCTCCTGGCTGTACCACAGGGAGGGGCTTGGGCTGGCGCTGCAAGGCCACCCACTGCACAAACAGGAGGCAGCTCCAGAAATAATTTTAAATGTGGCATGATAGGTGTAGCAAAGAGCTACACCCTCGACTATTCCTGACTGCCTCTGCAGTGCCTTGCAGGCTCTAGCCCTAACCTCACACCCTGATCAAGCTACGCATTGCTTCCATCTTCCACGCTGGGCTGAGTAAAAGACAGCTCACATAACCTGGGGGGGGACTCAACCCGTCAGGCAACAAAACAGCAAACGAAGTGCAGAACACATGCACAGATCAAAAGCCTACATTTAGGAACAGAAACAAAGCGCTGACAGCGATATGATAATACTCCGCGGTACCATATTTGTTCCATCGTTTTAGATACCTCCTTAAGATCATAATAAGCGCTCTTGTTCTTTAAAAATACAAAGTCATATTATTCCGCGGCTCGAAAACACACCCTTAGCTAAAATTAAAGGCGTACTCTAAACCACAACACGAATATAAAGACGTTCTAATTCACGGGTCCGAAATAAAGTCTGCACCCCTCCTACAGTTTCACACCCACTTGTAAAACTAAATTGTAGTAAGAATTTAATGAAAGTTGTTATTTTGTTTCTAAAGCCTATTAAAGGGCTTGTTCCGGGGCTAATGTTAAGGTAGACATCTGAAAAGCTTTATTAAAATCTGTGTGCAGTCTATATACCGGAGAGCGACCATAAAATGGAGCCCCAACTACAGGCATCTTGCTGATCTGCTGACGATTAAAATCGTAATACGACTCGGTCCCGATTGCACGAAGTGATCATACAGTCAGAGACGGGCAGTGGGGCTCCGGCTGCCCCATGAGGAGCGCTAATGGGTTCCCGAAGCGTGCCAAGCCCGTACTGGGAAGGCTAACTGGGAGCCGGAGCTCCGCAAACTCCCAAGCACGTACTGGGAAGGGTAACTGGGAGCCGGAGCTCCGCAAACTCCCAAGCCCGTACTGGGAAGGCTAACTGGGAGCCGGAGCTCCGCAAACTCCCAAGCCCGTACTGGGAAGGGTAACTGGGAGCCGGAGCTCCGCAAACTCCCAAGCCCGTACTGGGAAGGGTAACTGGGCGATCGGGAATGGGGCCAGGCCAGCGGGAACGTCTGGCATCCAACAGGAAAGAACGCATTAAAACTGCCCAATGCACGGTTTTAATGAGATTAGATCGGTACTAAGCCAATTAAAGCAATAAGTGCATTTACGCGTTACCGAAAGAGACAACCACATCTGTCCGTGGCAAACGCAAAGGAGACGTGGGGGCGCCGGTAAGTGTGCGTTTGTGGCTGGGACCATTCGTCCGAGGGACGCGAATAATTCCTGGCAAATGCTGGACCCTCCATTCCCCAGTGCCTGCTTCCATGCCGCACTCTTCAGGAGTGAGATACAGGTCCTTAGAAGTCGGACACCCCCGCGGAGGTAGTACGCTTTTGCGTTACGCTGACCCCCCCAAACGTGGGCGCGTATATTCGCGTTTATTAGCGGGCTGCCTGTGAGCGCACAGCCCCGGCAGAGACCCAGCGCGCTCCGGCACGCACGGCCGCCTGCCTGGGGGACGCGCTGGCAGGGATCGCCCACCCCCAGCCCCCAGCCTCAGCCACTTCTCAGAGTACAGGGTAAATCAGTGCTGCTTTTGAGAAATGCATAGGCTCAGTAAATAAATCGGGGGGGAAATCATTATCATAAACAGCATTAAAATGCTTAAATATGTTACAAGTGTCAATAATAATGAAATCGCTCCATACTTACATTTCCTCTTTTCGCCTTAAAAACGTATTTCCACAAACCGTTATTCCAAAATAAGAAATGGAAAAGTGGTTAAAAAAACAGGCAGAACTCCACGAAAAGTTGGGATGTGTCACTGTGAGGAATGCGGAGCCTTTTTCCAGGCTGTGATCATCCTACTTCCATAAAGGACGGATCGCGGGATGCAGGGCGCTCGGGACGTCCGGAATACGCATATTCCCGATGCCTCCTTTCCACTGGGGCAGTATGGAGCGCCTGGAGGTGGCAGCGGCATCCACTGGCGCTGCTGACGTCAGGCAGGCGCGGGAGCGCGCGCGCGTGCACGCACACGCACACACACACACACACACACACATGCTCACACGCAGACATACGCACCCAGACACACGCCTATATAATCCGTCTTCTCCGGAGTAGCTAATTGACAACACATTGTGCCAAGACTCACGTTTACGAGAAACAGAAATAAGCGGAAAGGGGGGGGGGGTCATTTTATTCTCTTTACTAATCAGCGAGCGGCCGCAAATCCCAGGTGCAAGCAGGACATTCATAAGGAGTGGAAAAGGCGTGATTGCAAAATAGCATGTGGAGGTGGTGCGCGACGTCTCCGGATAACGGCAGTCCGTAAGGGCCTGAACCTCCTGGGGGCGTCCCCCGAGAAGCCCCCGAGCCCCCGGAGCTCTCGCTGGGGGCTACACTGTGGCATGGAGACTGATCAGATTAGACAGTGTATTCTGTAATAAGCATGTCTGATTCGTCTCCAAAGCGCGATCAATCATCGGGAGAGTGAAGATCATTAATGTCACGGGGTTATCTAAACTAACCCCCCTTGGCCGCATAACAGCACCTCTGATCGGCGTCCCTGCGCACATAACAATGGCACTTAGCGCAAAGCGTTCGCTCGGCTCTCATCGCCGTGCCCTGTAACTCAGGGCAATTAACACATCAAAAGCCGCAGTTACAGCCCGTAATACCCCGGGTCTGCAGGGAGGGGGCAGGAGGCGGACGGAGCCTTTATACTATAGCTTCATACACGAAAAAGACCAAAAAGTTTAAGTTTAAGCTGCAGTGACACGCATGGAGCTGTCGCGATTTCCGATGCTGATAACAAACCTACCGCATCACTTAGGTCATGCGCTTACAGACAGGATTGGTGTTATCCTTGCAGTGACAGCTTCTCTACGTCTTACTGCATTCTGTAGCACTGAAATGGTCAACAGTGATGTTAGTGTCTGTAAGCAGTTACTCAAGGTACTGTATGACTAATTCAAAACCATATTTAATCCCAAGTATTACCTGCAGGCGCGTGTCCCCTATTGTTTATACTGTATACATGAACAATACTAATAGAGAAATATATTTTTTGACTGTTTCGGCGTTATGATTGTTCTCCGGACAATAGTTTTTGATATGCATACCAAAGGCTTGCTAACGGGTCAGACCGTGAGCGACTGCGGGTACATCTGCGGGATCCATCGCCCTTTGATCCAGCTCTTCCTTCAGATACACACTCCTTACACTCTGTAGTTTCACCGCTGGCGCCTTCGGTTTAATCAAACGTGGAATCGCGTAGCGGGCTTTAGAACAGGGATCGGCAGCAATGCCGGCAGATTATCGTTAGCGGCAGGCTGGACCCGCGGCGGCGCTCCTGTCTAATCGCTGCCTTATCCGAGCTGATAGGACAGCGGCAGCCAGTACTGCCAGCTGATGGGTATTTCAGATCGAAACTGGTCATTAGGGGAACATGGTTGAATATTTCCTTAATAACAACAACATACTACTAATAATAATACTACTACTAGTAGTAGTAATAATAATAATACTAACAATAATAAGTATTATATTATGAATACATTTTAATTAAAAATTAAATAAAAAAAATAATTAATTCATAATACTATTATTGTTGTTCTTCTTATAATTATAACTACTACTACTAATAATAATAATAATAATAGGTTGCCCCAAAGTTTTCCCTGCACCTCAGCATCTCAGACAATGCCCGCAAAGGTCACAGTTATAGGGGGGAGGGATTCTGGTTTGACACTGGTAGACAAGGCAGACTTATTGCTATCATACTTAAAGGGCCAGGGTGTTAATGCAGCCAGCATGGGTGCCTGCATAAGTCAGTGCAGACAGAGCCTGTGCGTGCGAAGTGTGCTTTCCAGCCACCACATGCAAGCGAGATTGGAGTCCATCTGCGGGCTGCTTTTCCACCACTGCAGGTCCTAATTAATTTGTCCACGGGGCCCCGGCTCCTTTGCCAGAAAATGCTAATTGCCTCATCTATTCCTCGCAGCGTGCCGCTGGTTCCGGGGTGCGACGTTAAGCAGGAAACAGAAAGATGCGTTTGGGAGGGTGCTGATAAACGGCCTAAGTGGTGATGCTGACTATGCTTTTAATTACGCCCATGAAGATGGATTAAATGAAGGACTCTGTGGGACGTGGGGCGCGTGTGGCTGACTGCCGACATTCGTGTCGCAGAAGGAGAGGCAGCGAGGATGAGAGCCCGGGTCCTTTCTGTGCTGAGTGAGGATGACTGCCCCCCCCCCCCTGGTGCCATGCTCTCAGTCAGCCATGATGAGAGGACAGGGCTTATTCAAATACCTTTTCTCACTGGTGGTGGTGGTGGTGGTGGGGGGGGGGTGTCAGAGTGTGCAGCATGACGCAGGACTGAAAGGTGGTTAAGATAAGAGCGTCACGGTGTGTATGTTTGGTTCGTCAGACAGTGTGAGGCGCCAGTGAGTGATGGGGGGGGGGGAGGGGGGGGGAGCGGGAAGAGAGGAGGGGACAGGGCGGGC
>JAODKM010000108.1:21570641-21581082 GCA_026780845.1 Petrocephalus sullivani
GGGCAGAGCTCTGGGAGCATGCCTCTAAAGACTTGTGGGAAACAGTCACTTTTGAAACCAGTTTAGCCGTTTTCCCTTAAAGCTTCCCTCCCATATTTTTATCACTTATGTTGTTTCTGATCCCCACCCCCACAACAAATCCCTGCTTTTAACACTTCAGACTCCAGTGGAGGTCCTCCGGCAGATTGCACCGTTCCCAGGAAGGTGGCCTCACCCCTATGGTCTGAGGCTTGCTCTTTCCTGGAAGTCCTCCATTTCAAAGTAGAGGGAGTGCAGTCACGCCACCGAAAATTTACGCCTTCGTCAGGAACACGTGTGCCAAGTTTTTTTTTCTGTGTGTGGGGGGTGGTTTTGTTATTTGTCAACCGGGAATCTACTGCTCAGGAAAATGTATTTTGAGGATTCATACAGAGATGGGTCTTTTACAACAGGACAGTCACTAGGCTAAGAAGGCTACAGAAAAGCTAGCAGCACAGAAACGAGACTGACACCTGATCTGTTTATAGGAGGTTGCATCGCTTCAAATTAAGACAACATTTAGGTGAGATTAATACAGCAAACCGGACTGGAGCCTATGGTTTCCAGAACCTTCCTGACATATAACCAACTGGAAGACTACAACATTAATGCAACCGGACATAGCAGTTTAAAAGGTGGATGGATGGATAGACTGATTGATGGATACAGCTCACTGGCAAAGAATGCAGAGGAATTATACAAATAAATGAAGGAGCCGGTTACTAATGGGATATTTTACTGGTTTGGCTGAGGGTTAGTGCTTCACAACAGCACCGCCTTTACACTGAACAGGAAGCTGATGTCCACGTCCTCAGGCGTGAGGGGAAGCCGCTCTACCCAGCAGCAGGAGAAAGTCTTCAGGGGACAGAAAAGGCAACTTAAGGCATAACTGTTAAATAACCCTAACCCCTAACCCTAACCCTAACCCCTAACCCAAGAACAATGGGCAACCAGCAACATCACACCTTGTTGGGCCGAAATGGACTGGTTATTGTTCCCACATGCACTTTTGAGGTGGTAACAAGCAGCACCTTGGGTTCACACCACATTTGGCACTGGAGGTGGATGGTAGCGGCCGGTGCAGCAGACTAGGAGAAGGCAGACGTACTGCCACAAACAAAAACAAGCAGCATAATCTAACGGACAAACTGTTATGAACAGGTTTAAAGATATATGTTCAGGCTTGCACGATGGTAATGAGGCATACTGTCTGATTCTGAATACTTTTGCCTGTCTGCTGGTCCCTTCGATGCCCGGTCGAAGGAGGAGGGGATTGCAGGACCAGGCCCATCGCCGAGAGAGGAGGCAGAGCCAGACCAGGCCACACTGGCCGTAACAAACACACTCATTTCCTGGGAAGGTAAGCGGTGTCACACTGCTTAAGCACCATCCCAAATGAGGCGTGTCACATCCCATGGTGCTTATGCCCACAGCCAAACGTCTTAGTAATAAATTCCTGTGCAGTGAAGTCAGAATTACGAAAGCAGAATGAGAATTTTCACAGACAGTCCCACTAGTGACCTCATTTCTCCACACCCCCCGGGGGCTTTTATCTCTCCGTCCATCAGCTTTCTGTCCTGCCGATCCAACCGGAGCCATTGAAAGGACTCGTTTCCAGTAGTGGGGGGTATCCTCAGAAAAGTCCCTTTGGTGCCCATAGCCGTGTCTCCCTCATGCCGGCAGAATCGAAGCAGCAAAGGGCTCCCGCGTTACCTGCGGTGCGTGGTACCTGCGGCGCGTGGTACCTGCGGCGCGTGGTACCTGCGGCGCGTGGTACCTGAAATGATCATCAGCTTGTTAAGACGGGGCCCTGATCCTGTGGTCAAACTGGAGCCTGACTTGCTCTATATGTGTCTTCCAAATCTCCTTACCTGTAAACGTTCCAGAAATATAATCTCATAATTTAACAGTCAGTTTTGACTGTATAAGGTTACTTTGTTCTGTCCTAAATCTCCCTTTAATTGCTTGTCTCACTCAACCTGAAAGCAATGGGAACATTACTGTGGCCTCAGAGGGCATAAAATGCCATTTTAAAACCATCATATCATAATACTTCCGTGCAGGACGACTCAGCCAGAGAAAATGAGAACTATGCAGGCTCCCGACAGGAACTATGGCTGGAAGGAATCGTATTTAAGTAAGACTTCAAGTCGACAACATCCATCCATCTATCTTTTTGTCCTTTTCGGGGACCCAGGACTGGGCACCAGCCCATTGCAGGGCACACGTTGACAACACACTCTCGGCTTTTTATAAAAGGATTAAATAGGATTAAAATAACTCCTCTGTATGAACTTTCCATTTTCCAAACGAATTTTGCTCCCAACAAGTCGAAATGCGCCGTGTTCACGTTACGCTGGTCGCACGCAGCCGTGGCTGGAGATAAGGCTGGTTGCAAGAAGCCAGAGAAGTTCACTTTCACGCGAATTTCCTGAAGGAAAGGCACTTTTCCACTGGCCGGCGACGCCGGGATCGCGAGGCTTCGTGTCGGTAGGCACAGAGTGCAATTGTTTGAGCCTTGGGTGTCAGCCCAGTGCGCAGGAAGTGTGAGCCGGGGTCACAGGGGAAAGCTGGCCACATCTGCAGCCATAAGAAAGCGCTTTGAGTTTGAGAGGAAGCAGAGGGCGAGTGGGCACACAGAGAGGCCTGTGTGAGGCCGTTTGATCCCGCCCGGTCTGCGGGAGCGAGACAGGCGGGCCCAGTCCTCCGGCCGTCTCGCTCAGTTTGGCCCCACAGTGTTTTTTTAACGAGAATCGCATTTTAATCTTTAAAATTACAACAGATTATGATAAAGGGAGTTATTGTTTTTTATTCAGATCCATTTCCTTTTGAAGCTTTCAAAACAGGCTGTGGGGGATTCAGCAGGACGCTGGGTGCTATTTGAAAACGTAACCAGAGATCTGTAAAATCCATGTGGCAACAAATTAAACAGAAAAGCAGAAAAGCATTAAGCATTAAGCAAAGCCCGGTTCACAGGTGCCTGCTGGACCGTGCGACCAATCGCCCTGCGGCCCGCCAGCTCGTCCCTCGTCTTTCTCACTCAGCATTATTATGACCGCAAGCCTGCCTCCACGCAGCATGTAAAAACATGAATTTTCTGCATGCACGTGTCTGTCTTTTTTCAGCGCTAACCCTAACCCTGTCCCTCAAAACCAGCACCAGCCTCGCCCAGCAAGGTTTGCTGGCATGGCTTCATGAGAAGGTGCAGACTATAATCGGCAAAATTCCATTTAAATTCCAATAAATTTTGTAACAGTTCATTACAGAATTTTCCTGGCAGGTTGTGCTGGATCACCATAAAATGTCATCATGACCACAGCACCTGCGAACGACGGCAGCCCGGCCCGGCTGCTTGGTGCCGTAACCCCTGGGAAGCTTCTTCTTCCTGTAGGCTGTGGCACTGTTAGCCAAGACTCCAACCCACACCTGCACACCCCCCCCCCCCCACTCGTATGTCTGCAGCCGTGTCAGCAGGGAACCTGTTCTCTGAAAACCAGGGAGGGGCTAGACTGAGATTTCTGGGAGCGATTAAGCGGCGGGTTGGTGTTTAGGGTCAGGGGGCACGTGGTAAGGGGCAGGGGGCATGGCCCGGGGGGCACGGCCCAGGGCGCAGAGTATGGGGTGATATTTGTGCCACTAGAAACTCATCCCTATGCCAATACATGTCTATGCCAATACATGTCTACTGTTAAAAAAGAGACGGACAGACGTGTCTTTCTGGCTGTCTGACGTACCTTTGGATTCTTGCGACTGTCAGCAGGAGCCACCCCATCATTTTCCAGATTAGTCATGGAAAAGCCCAGGACACGATCCGCGTGACACTTCCTGGCGGAACCGTTCCATGGTTCTGGCTTTGCCTCGTTCCCTTAAAGGGCCGCTGGGGTAAATACAAACTAGTTATAACAAAGAAGCAGCTTTTAAATTGAAATAAAGAAGAGATAGGTTTAGGGTTCTGCGGAGAAGTCCCTGACAGCTGCTGTGTTTACCTTCTGGTGAGGGGAGGGGGCACCTGGGTGTGACTATCCCAGTGGGTCTCTGTGCTGGATTATGGCCCGATTCATACCAAGCTTTTCTGTGTGTACTTTCAATTGCAGACAAGGGACGTGAAGTAAAGTTTGTCATCAGGGGTTGCCTGCAGAGGGCTGCGGTCGATGTGCATATAGGCCAGATTTTATGGCTAGCGGAAGTCATGGTTAGGAGTATCCAGTAGGTGGCAGCACTGGTTTTCACAGATCAGTGGTCAATAACGGAAGAGTAGAGGAAGAATAGCTGGTGTAGTCGTCATGGTGAGCAGCTGTATTAGGGGAGCTGGAGGTTCCCACATATCTAATTATTCATACTGTCTAGACACTACACTGAGGAATACGGTATTTTAAAAAGTGGCACTATTCCGGCATTTTGAAATTTTAGCGATAAAGTTCGCCGACCCGATGGGGGAGGGGGGGTGGGTTGGGGTCCCAGCTAATTTTGTCATAAGGATTTCAAAATACCTTGGTATGCCTTATTACTGCAATACAGCATAAGCCTTGACTAAGAACTTTAAGACTGTTCATAAAAGGTTTTTCCGTTTCACTACACGGCTTGTATTTACGCTTGTACATCTGCCCTCTGCTGGTCTGGTGGATTGCTAATGAAATTGAAACAAGCCGTATACTCTCCCTCCCCCCTGTTGGGAGAAGTCAGGGTCCCTGCGTTACAGACTGTAGACAAACCCAAAGGGGGAAGGGGGGTGTCCACATTCCATGCTCCCCGGCCGATTTTTGCATAGTTTATTTGATTTGATGACATTCCCTTGCTTCACCCCCCCTTTAACTTGGCGGTATTGTGTGTATCTAGGGAAGTGCAACAGAGGCCCTAGTCTGAGGTTTCTGGACACGACACAGATTCTCCAAATAAGCATCTCTCATCTTTATGACTATTGTTCTCAGGATGAATGATTGTGGTCCATAATGTTCATCTGTGGCTGATGCAGCTCAGACTGAGATGCTTGTTTATATGCAGGCCGAGGACACAACTGTGTGTGTGTTACGGAGACATCGAGGCTCACGTCCAGGTGACAATAAACATCTCTTAAATACAGTCATTACGCTACAGATTCAAATTCTCCACTACTTCTGTCACGCAAAGTTTTTTTTATTTGCTTTGTTATGAATTTGGCCAGTTTTACAATACTTGCTATTTTCCAAAGCAGCAGAAACAGGGTTACCAGAAAACAAGGGCTATGTCCATAATCTGGGTAGCAGATATTAAAAACGGCTGGCAATGTCTGCCATCTAGTGGATATCTGAAGCATTGCAACATCTATATGCAATAACGTCACAGTATTTTTTTGCAGGGCCTGTACTGGTGTTAAATACCCCTCATGCTTTTACAGGCCAGCAGTGACACCACTGATACATGCTCCATTTTCACGAACGACTTTGTTAGTGTGTTAGAGCAGGCAGCCACCACAAGAGGGAGCTGGGGATACAATGGAATAATTTTGTGATAGAGGTCTGAAAGAGGAGTAATCGCTACCATGGACACACAAATTACACATTAAGTTAAGCTCTGACCAGAGACGGCAATTTGCATCCTTATTACAGACTACAAAGTTCACTACATGCCACAATTTTGCTCACTTTTAAGACCAGAGAGCTGGATAAACTCAATGTTTCTATCTTCCATAGTGCTGGTTTTCCCAGCGGACTTGGTGACCAAACTGCGTGCACGTCCCACGGTCTAGGTGGTGACGCTAAGCCACCCTTGTCCGTCTGTGTCCTGGGAGGGCAGACTGGCTGTCAGCCTAGGGTGTACCACGTTTACACCCTTTTCTCCAACTGGGTGAGCTTTTTGTTTTTACAATGGGGGCGGGTTTTGAATCAAATCCCGAGCGGGGGAATCTGCACACTGTATTGCAGACTAGCCCTCCAGGACCGGGGAAGACCACGTGGGAATACACCATATAATACCAGGAATGTATGTGTGGTACTCATGAGCCCTGATGAGACAAAACGTCCAGTTCATAAGCTTGGGCTGGATCCCAGGATCCAGAAGGACGGTGGGGGGCAGAATGAGCGAAAACGTGGGACGGGACTCGGGCACTGGGTGGGAAAAAGCTGAATACTGTCAGAAAGGATGGCTGGAGTGGTGGAGAGGGTTACCAAACAGCCACAGCTGAGCAACACTTACACTTTAGGCGAAAGCCTTGCAGACAGGTACAGGCGGTGAGTGCGGCTCCATAACAACCAGAAAACTGTCAACACAGCCATTAATGTGCAGAGAAAGCCGGCGGAAATCGGCGCACCGGCCTGTCTCTGCGGGACAGCCAGCTCAGCGCCAAAGAGTTGCGTCACATTTAAACAGAAACTTTTTGTGCGATGAGGTGCTTTAGAGGAAGAGAAACCCAAATAGAGCGCCTGAATTACACCGCAGAGTTTTAAATACAGCTGAATGCTGTAGCGATTATCATTCCCGCGATATATCAGCCTGCTCATTTAATACAGCACCCACGTGTTCCGCTCATCTGAGGTCACAAGTCACACTGAGTGCGACCCCACTGTGCCCAGTAGTGAAAGTGCACACGGTGCACAAGAGCGAAGCGTATCCTCCATGTGTAACCCGTATGTGACACTGATATAGCAGTGGGTGGCTGTATCAGTGCCAGAGGAGCAGGGTGTGGGGGCCCCATCTTACTGGCCGGGGATTCGATCACAAGCACGCCTGTCATTAGGCCATCACTGCCCGTGCCTCACAAATACAGACATTTACCAACAAAGAAGGAAAAGGGCTCCATTCTGCGGGGGGGGGGGGTGCTTAACGTCACGCCGCATCAGCTCTCCGGGAATCTGCAACCCGCGGAAAAGGGGAGACGGTTCGACGCGCCTGATCCGGGCCGCTCACCCCGCGCTGAACCCCCCCGGCGGCTGCCCGCCGCTTCCCAGGCAGAGAGGCGGCCGTCTCATGTGGCGGCGCGGGGGGGGGGAGGTGTCAGGATTTTTGTAAGAGCGGCTCTGACAGGAGCTGGCTTATCATTAGGCAGTTATTCCCTTTAGCGCCCCCTCCCCCGGCCGCTAATTGGCGCCCCGACACGGTGCCGCAGCCCAGTATTCGGCTCACGTAGCGCAAACCGACTCGATTAAGACGTTTCCTCTTCCCCGCCGCAACGAGACGCCAGCATCTCCGGCACGGCGGAGGGAAGAGGGGGAGAGAGAGGGGGAGAGAAGGCAGAGAAAATAATAAAATAAATGAATACGATAAACTCAGAGGAGAGCGGGAGAGCGCTGATTTGAAGGTTATGCCGTGCAGCCCTCAGCTTAAGCGTCTAATTAAGTCTGCAGGGAGTGTGAGGCTGGACCCACGCTGGGTGTTTCTGGGTCAAACAGAATGGCTGAAGATGAGCTCTTTATTCATGCACTCAAACATGGTCTGACATCAAACCGGCCGCTTTGAGCGGCCCCTTCCATCCGCGCAGCCTCTCATCCACTTTTAAAGCATGTACTCGGCACGGGCGGCAGGGAGCCGAAGCTGGCATCGGTGCGGAGGGACAGGCGGACGTCTGGGCTCCGTCTGCGAGGGGCAGCGCCACAGTGGGCATGACATCACTGACAATAGTGAATTTAGGCGCACAGGGATCGCGGGGCACCAGCATAAAGCCCCATGGTGCACGCATGGGGGAAGACGGACCAGAATCAGCCTGGGGGGGGGGGGGCATCAGGAGAGGGCTGCAGCTCCAGTACGGCCTACAACTTGACCTCGCTCACTAGTCGGCTCCCCGGACAAAAAAATACGGTTAAACAGCCGTGCCTGGAGCCAAAGGGTTCAACAGCCAGAGCGGCATGATGTAATGGTGAAGAAAAAACCTCTTGTAAAGAGTGCAAAGCACGAGTGAGTCGGAGCGTGCCGCAGAAAGCCGGAGAGCTGTCTAATTAAGTCAGCGCTGAGAGGAGCAGTAATCTGAGCCGCTGTGTCTCGCCGTGTCTCTCTGTCTGCTGCCTGCACAGCTCCACGGCGGACGCATCGCGGTGGCACATCCATCAGCCAGCATGTGATGAAAGGGGACAGCTGCCATCGAGTGCGGCAGCACTACCCACAGGGCACGGTCACCTGGCTGGGCTACAGGGCCATCCGGCAAGGTGAAAGCATGGCAGAAAGAATACTCTGTCTAAAATATCAACCGGGATTCCCCCACCTCCCTACAAGAAACTTCCAGAACATATCAGGGAATATTTATAAAGCATCTAGGAGCACAAGGCAGACAGTTAGTCTGGCACACCAGGGCCCCTTGGTTATTATGAATACAATCATGATACAATCTGAATATAACTATAAAAATATTTTACTACCGCTGTAACACTGTTATACACTTATGGACAACAAATGTATTGAGTTCCACTGCTCAAATATCAAAAATAAAAGTGGGAATATGTTAATGTCAGGCAAGGTTCGAATGGCGTTTTACGTACCGTCCACTAGGGGGAGGCATTTCTTAGAGCTGAAAATGATTTATGTAATATACTTGACACACGTTAAATGGCCTCGGTTTCTGGATGACGGTCAATCTAATGGGGAGCCAGAAGCTCATCTGATGGCACTCTGCTCTTTGTTTATTAGACGGAATGAATCAGTAATTAGACAAGCCAGGGCACACACTCTGTCAGAATCAATCTTGCGACACAGCCGTAGAGCTAGCAGAGATACCCGCCCACTTACTCTCACCTTCTCCATACCAAAGGCTAGGCAAGCCTTGCTGCATCTCCTGGGAATGTCCTCAAGGGGGCAGTCTCACTCAACGGGATGGCATCTCGTGTGAATGTCCTCAAGGGGGCAGTCTCACTCAACGGGATGGCATCTCGTGTGAATGACTTCAAGGGGGCAGTCTCACTCAACGGGATGGCATCTCGTGTGAATGTCCTCAAGGGGGAAGTCTCACTCAACGGGATGGCATCTCCTGGGAATGTCCTCAAGGGGGCAGTCTCACTCAATGGGATGGCAGCGTGATACTGCTCAGAGGACAGGAAATGAGGGCTAGCATGCTGTGGGGGGTGGGGCGGAGTTTGAATTTCCGGAGTTGGCCAAAACATTGCGCTCGTAATTTGAAGCCATTGAGATGGACCATGTGAGAACTTGTGAGGGTGTTGTGGAACGTGCAGATGGCAGCCATCCTGTCACTGAACAGTCCCCATGTGTTAAATTAACACTACTGGCTTTAAGCATCTGCAATTCAGAGCCTAATCAGGCAGGAATATGCTTTAATGCAATCAAACATGTATGTTAAAAAGCGGTAAAAGTTTCATGGTTAGAGGTATTTTAAACAGATGGGTCTGTATAAATCAAACACCTCCTGGGTACATAAACATGGAAGGATGGTAGTGATTGCACTGTAACTGAAACACTCCCGACTCACTCTGAGTGCCACTGATGTGAGCTGTATTTCATGCAGATCAGTTATATGAGGTCAGCACCCCCCTTTGCCTCTCCTTATACCATTTATTGAAGCACAAAGGAAGTTCCTAAGTAATGCAAAGGGTTATTTCTGGATAAGTTCCATAAACGGCCTGCTTCCTTACCCAAAAACATTGTAATTACTGTGTGCCGTCTTTGTTTGATTGGATTTCATGCTTTAGCCGTGAGACGTGAACCAGACACAGATGGATGGTGGAGCCTCGAGAAGGGGCCCATGTTACCAATGTCCTGCTCCCCCACAAGCATCTTCTGTGATCATGTCACACATTTAAAGGCGTTTTGCTTTATTGTTGTAGAGGAACCAAAGCGAATCTCAGGAGATTAGGCAGTGCTTTGGATTCAAGTCAATTTGGATGAAACTCTGTATTGAGTATGCTACATAATACCACAGATCTTAATCTTCAGCCTTCCTGTGACCTTCCTCAGGTGTCAGACACCATACACTCTGCAAGAACCATGCAATCTCCTCACCACAGCCAATAATGATCACGCTTACCGTCTGCCATCGCAAAGCTGCTCCTAATCTGAGAAAAGCCTTTGGAATTTTATTCAGATCCAATTTCGACAAGCTAAACTAGAAAGAAAAAACACATACACAAAAGCAACAGATAAAATTCACTACTATCCATAACACCTAGTTATGCCAATTTATTTATTGGTGTTTGAGACCAAGCCAATAATGTAACCTAGACAGTTGTGGATATACTATACACACTTCATATCCGGCAGAATACTTAAATATTTACAGAACGATTTCCAAACCAATTTCTAAGAGAGGGGACAACATGCTCTGTGTGATGCGTAAGGCGGGACCCATTAAAGCTAATGGCCTTCGTTATCTGGATTGCCACAGAATATCGGGGCTGTAATGCACGGGATCTCCTGCGGGGTGATCTCCCCTAATCGCAGCGCTCTTCATTTAAGCCTTAATTGTATCGGGTGACGGCTGGAGCTGGGGCTGGGGCGGGGGCGGCAGGGG
>JAODKM010000108.1:21589568-21605356 GCA_026780845.1 Petrocephalus sullivani
GCCCGGCGCACAGGCGGGTCTTTCCCTCTCTTGCGGGCGCGGGGGGGACCGGCGGGGCACAGGGGAAGCGGGGGGGGTGGGGGGGGGCGGGTGGATAATTGAAAGAGGAGCCGAGGGTTACTGGCTGCCAGTGTTTCCATCAGCACTGGAGGGGGGGGGGGGCGCAGCAGTCACAGAATGCTGTCACGCCGCGCCTGCTCCCCCCAGGTTCTCAGACGTGACATTTATGTAAGAAAAAGGCTGCAGAGACGAAGCTCAAAGCCCAAGTTCTCATATTTGCATGCCTGCCCCCCCCTCCGCACCGGTGGCTGGCGGCTGGTGGTGTCACACTCTAAATGTGCGCCTGCTGGAGGATTGTGTCGGGGCAGAGTGCGGCTTGGGGGGGGGCGGTAAGGGCCACGGGACGGGACACCAGAACACGGGGGATTCCAAAGCCGTCACCCATAAAGGCAGTGAGCTTCTGACCCATTATATACGGTCACTGAGCCACATGTCATTATTTACCACTTAGAACAATGGCAGTGGGACACGTCTGAGACAGGCATGCCTATGGGCCTGACGCTTTCCAGGCAAGCAGGACCATTTAGGTGTGACCAGCTGCAGTGGGCTGGCTGTGAGTGTTGCGTAATCCAGCCAATTTTTAAAAGAAACTATTTGTTGTTTTTGAAGCCTCACTTTCTCTGGACGTGGCTGTGGTGCAGCAGTCAGTCATGTGACTCTTGCAGGTTTCGGTGTCTCGTGAGAGAGCGGTCAGGCGGGTGGCGATCAGGCAGCCGGTCTCAGCGGACAGCTTTACAATTCAATGCTCTTGGAGGGAGCTAGACCTTTATTTAGAGGGTTAAAGGGATTGTCATTATTGTTAAATTAAATGGTAAAGACTTCCCTGCCAATAGGGGCATTTATATGCAAGGTTATTGATCTGCTCTGGGATCTATATCCATTTCAGAGACGTAGAACTTGCCGAGGGGGCTCATCAGGACAGGAAATGATTTGGGCAGAACTGCTCATAAAATGCTGCTAAAATACATTCCTAATATATTCCTACAGTTAGTTGTTCATGGAGGAAATCCATTACGCTAGGGTACAAGAGCATCCTCCCCTAACGGGACTCGGAGCCACACCCTCCCTAGAGCGGTCCTTGGCAGACAGCCGTGGCTCTGGGCGGCGCCTGGGAAAGGCGTCTGTGCCCCAGCCGTGGCTCTGGGCGGCGCCTGGGAAAGGCGTCTGTGCCCCAGCCGTGGCTCTGGGCGGCGCCTGGGAAAGGCGTCTGTGCCCCAGCCGTGGCTCTGGGCGGCGCCTGGGAAAAGCGTCTGTGCCCCAGCCGTGGCTCTGGGCGGCGCCTGGGAAAGGCGTCTGTGCCAAATCCTGCCAGAGCTGCAGCTTCGCAGCCATCCTACAGAAAGACAGCTGTAAAGAAAATCTGCATTTTTCTTAAATATTTCTCCCAGCCGCACAAGAGCTCATCACCCCACTTCTTAGTATAACACAGATATAATGAGCCGGATGTGAGCCACTTTAGACGGGTGCCGCACTTTAAATGAGATGGGACTCAGACCCCAGTCATTTCCATGTTACCCGCTGTGTCCTTTTCAGGTTAGATAGTGAATGGGGAGCATTTGCCAGATAAAAAAAACTTAACATATATTTATATGATTTAATGCACTACCTGGCTAGTCCTGGGAGGTCTCGTCCCCATATTCTCGTATCTGTGGCGATGCTTCCCACCTGTCTGCAATCCCTTTTGCAAGCCTGTAGGGAAATAGGCAGAGTTTTGACCTTTGCCCTTTGACCCCATGACACCGGCACACCTGTACCTGTGCCTTGCTGACCTCCGGTTGGCCGGAACATGCGGATACCACATCAGGGCTGCACTTCTGGGCTTTGATGGATGAGAGTCTGCTTCCTCACCTGGCAGCAGAGTCCTGCCATGCTTTGACTCCCTCTCTCTTTTTTTCCTTCATTAAACCTGCTCCTGAAATAACCCTGACCCCCCCCTACCCAAGAGGGACAGAGCGGAAGCTGGGGAGAAACGCAGAGAGGCATTCGGGATCGTGTCTGCTTCCAGCCTGCTGCCTCTTTTGACAAAATGATGACCGCTTCAGGAATGCAACCCCACCACGTCATTAGCGTGTGCTGTAATTACATAGTGCCACGTTCTACGTTTCCCGCTGAAATTAACGAACGATGATCCGGGAGGCGGCTCCCACGTTCTTGCATTGTTTCATGGCCTGAAAATTGCCTGGCTATTTTTAAAATTGCCAGAGGCAATTTGCTTCGGCAGGAAACAAAAAAGGACTTGTTTCTGTTTGGGGGGGTAATAAGACAAAGATAATCTACAGTCAAAAAAGCCTTTTTAGGGGAAAATAAACTTTGCTCATAAACTAAATAATGCATATAATAAGCTAAAAGAAATAGCCGTTTTATAACCGTTATATTCATTTTTTCCTGTGAATAATTTTAATAAAAAATATATGTGACTATTGCTGACTTTTTGACATTATTTTCATGTATATTTTAATATAAATATTAATTACATGCAGGGTGCCTTTCCTATGCAGAAAGCTGCTTTATTCTTCTTTCCAGGCAGCTGCTGCTGGAAGGGTCGTCCAGCTGATTTGCTCCTCCATCACGGATCAAAAGCCACTGGTCCTGCTGATGGGGACTCCCCAATGATACATGCGGACCCCCCCGGTGGGCGCTGCTCCCTGCGTGCCCGTCCAGAATATCCTTACCTGCCTACCTTCTGGTTTAAAGGTAAAAAAAATATCAAATGTTAAAGAGAATACATAATATACAACATTTACCCGAAAACACACCGTCGGATTAAAACAACACATTATTCGGGGGCTATTCAGTGGAGATGTGTTCTGAACTTTGTGAGTAAGTCTCCAGTGACACCAGTTCTCAGCTCAAGAGGTGGATTATCAAGAAAGAACAGCAAGACAAACAAACGGGGAGGAGATGGCCTCAGAGTGCAGGCGTGGGTAAGCAGCACTCAGGGCTTTGAATATGAACTTCACAGCACTGCAGTCCCAAAGCAGCCAGCCTTCAGTTTGCAAAAACATACTAATAACAAGGAGGGAGAAGTGGCCCCAGAGCTAGTCTCCCAAAACGGGATGAAGAAAAGGCGGGGCTCTCTACGAAGCTCTGCTTCCGGCCGCTCCCAGCCGCGGGGGGGCTGTGGTCAACACGCCTGCTTGGCGGTTGGGCTTTGATGGACGCTTCTCTCTTCACATAACGGGGTAGAGGCTGACCCCTTTGACTCTGCGGTCCGCTGCATAGGGGCACAGCAACAGAGCAGTCGACCAGACGACAGGCCCCCTCTCTCACTGTCTGTCTGAAAGCCAATTTTAGAGACAGAGATTAAAAAGCACAGATTAGCCCACAGCACAAATTACCCCACAATTTAATGGCATGAAAGCTACAATAATTATTGCAATATTTTCTTAAACCCCATGGTCTCCTGCTATCTTCTTACAAGTCTTTCTTGCCCTAGTGTAAGTATAAAAAAGAGGAAATGATGTGATATGTTGTAGTACAGCTATAATCGGGGAGTGGGTAGAGGGCCAGGGTTTCACGGGGTCTCCCGGGGGGGGTCTCATGCAGGGTGGGGGTGGCTGGGCTGTGACTGAGCTCTCTGTTGGCGACGGGCTGGGTGGCCTTCAATTTCATGCAGTTTACACCGTGAGGAGTGTGTCGTCGTCCCCCCCCATTGCAAGGAACCCAGCCTGAAAATAAATGTAGGCCAGTTTTTTTTAGATCCCTTTACCCCCCCATCAAAAGCCAGTTTGAGTTCTTAATCCCGGATTCCGCCACATAAGCCGCCGGCGCGCAGGAGTCCGGCGGATCCGGCAGAGGGGCCTCCGTCATCCTGGTGACCCCGCCGCGTTACTGCGACGGCTCTCGCAGCTGCTGGCTCATAGCGCTACGTCACTAATTACACGGTAAAGACACAGCTCGCCCATCCACCGCAGTACATCTCACTTATGTCCGTGGTCCACCTCGCTCTGCCTCTGCGGTCTTTCCAGGGGCACTAGGAGGCCGGGCCAGACCTGCTACGCAGCCCATTTTCCCCTTCCTACAGGATAGAGACATAATTAATACATATATTTCTTTGCGCAGAGTAAAAGTGTCCCCCTTCACTCTGCTGATGGATGGCGGTCATTACTGGATTCTCGGTGGAACACAGCGCACACAAGGAGGCGATAAAGCCTCAGCCTCGCCGAGCCGGGCCACGGCCAGCCACTGCCGTATTCTTCACTGTCAGGCTACTCAAGGTGAATTAAGTGGATGGTCGCAGGTAAAGGATGCGCCCCTGGCTGCCCCCCCCCCCCCCACCACCGCTGCCGTGTCCACATCGTCAGTCTTCACAGAAGGTCAGAGGTCACGGAAAGTCTGCCTGTGAGCGAGTAGAGGAACGAAAGCCGAAATGTAGGCGTGGGAATAAAAATAACACAGATTGACCTGGTTTTACATCATTAAGTCGCATTTGCAGAAAACAAAAGCTTTCATCAGATAAAAAATAATATTCTCACAAAAAAAACACCAGCAGCATTAGAATAATTCTTAGTGGGTGAAGTAAGAAGACATTCACCCCCGGCCAGGGTGGTCTGTGGGCCAGCCATGGCTCTAATCTGTTAACTCCGCCTGTATCAAAGGCAGTGCGATAAAGTCCCGGGTCTTCCTCATCTGTCTGGGACCACACAGGCCCCGGGTCTTCCTCATCTGCCAGAGACCACAAGGGCCCCGGGTCTTCCTCATCTGCCTGGGACCACAAGGGCCCCGGTCTTCCTCATCTGCCAGGGACCACACGGGCCCCAGGTCTTCCACAGCTATCTAGTGCTGATCACCCACTGTTCATATTTTAGTGAGCCCCCGCAAGAAAAGTGAAGGCAGGAAGGTTTGCCTCTTTATTCTTTGATAATTACCTCTCCAAACACCCTGCTGAATTTCTGACAGTAATTATGGGCACTAATGAGTCCTAATACTGCAACCATCTATGTATTAGGCTGACTGGTGACGAGCTCCTTCATCTCAGCATGGTGGTGTGGGGAGCCTGCTCGCCAGCCTCTCCCTGGGGGCTCCTGTTCCCTAGGCCCGGGGCAGGAATAATGCTAAAACAGCAGTTTGGCGGGAGACACTCACCAGAGGTGGCCACGGGGGCGGGATCGAGCTGCAGGGACACTCAGGTCCGTTCACAAAGGCAGGTAGAGCCCGCTTCTGCCTAGCTGGCCCATTTTACCCTCGAAACAGAGGGAGCCAGCTGAGCGTCGTTTAATTTGAATGTTTGCATTGGCTCAGTTCTGTGCAGTAGTACCCCTCTGATCTCGCATGCCTGCTTGAAGAACCTAGTCAGCTTTGGGAACCATCTCTGTCTGGTGAATCTATAAAATACATAAGCAATGAGGCTTATTGGGACATTATTACAAGTTTTGGAACAGGGCCTGAATAATAAATATGGTATTCCATTTTACTGAAGCGCACTGATTAAAAAAAGCACACTTTCATTGCTAAAATATTCAGTATCTTGTTGACTCCACAGTGGTATAAAGGGCTTGGTTATTGGGGTGCAGAGGAGGGGGGGTTTCTCTGCTTTAAGTCAAGGTGTGTCTAACACCCCCCGCATCCCCACGGGGATGGAAATCCCACCACAAGGTGACTCCGCCTTCAGCACGCCCGGTGGAATGACAAACAGCCACCGCATGTCCCCGAGGAGCACGGCCGGCGTGGCGACGCTTCCCTGGTCTTAAAAAAGCACACCTACGGCCTTCCCAGAATGCCCTGGGTTTCCTGCGGAGAAGCTGCACCCAAGATAAACGGGTGGGCCTAATTGTTCGAGCCTCTTGCGCTCAGGGGGTCGCTAACAGCAGGCTGGGCCTCACAAAGCCCCCACTCTCTCCTCATCCACTCTGGGATGTTTATGCGGGTTTCATTTTTTCAGTCACTTTGCTATCGCGCCTCATATTGCGCATTTTGGGATTGGCAGCCTGATACTCCATGGTAACAGCAAGCAGCTAGCCAGTGAGTTTGCCATGATTAAGTTCAAAGCTCCTTATGGTCCAGCGAAAACACATCTATACATTGGTTTGTTTATGAGGCCCTTAAGCAAATGAAATACCGAGATGCAGCCTGACGGCCTGCAGAAAGGTGGGGGGGCCCTCTGGCTGGCCGTCCGCACCACCCCGCTCTGTAGGCGCATATTTATAATGGGAAGCAGCAGCCATTATGGAAAATTTCTCGGTTACAGAGTGACAGTCTGCTGACAGTCCTTTTAGGAAGGTGTAATAGGGCCGAGGAGTGGGGGTTACACATTGCACATACGTACGGCGGTGCTTGGGGGACGGGGGGGGACAGGGGTTAGCTGCCATTCCATTTCACCTTGTGCGACCCTGGGAGGGGAGACCTAGTAGCCTTGGGGAGGGGGGGCAATTTGCTGACCAAAGCCATTTTGCCTAACACAAGGAGGTCAGACTCTAGTGACCTAGGAAGCCCCCCCCGGGCCTGCAGGCTGGGCAGTCTGGGGCTGTCTCGGGGTCTGCAGGGCAGCTTAATTTAACTGAGACCCCCCCCCCCCCCCCCCAGCTCAAGGAGTCCTGGATTTGTGTCCTTTTCCATTCCCAGCTAAGACAAACGCGTTCCCCTGCAATGTAGAGCATTGACCTCTGCTGTATCAGTATAGCTGCCCAGCTTAACTTGCAAGCATTTAGTCTCTGTTAAGTGCTTCAGTGCAGGAAGGGACCCTGTATAAAGAATGAGCAGAGGTGCGTTTCCTGATAATGAACAACCTTAGCGAATAAAAAACAAGATAAGAAACGACGCAAGTGAAGAATGAGTGAGATTTGCGAGTGTTTCCCAAAACCCCTTGTTGTTCTAATATTTAATGGAAAAACTAAAAGTTGTCCTTTGTTGGCTCCTCCCCAGCGTGAGAAAAGCATCGATAACAGGAACAAAAAAGATATTATAAAAAAATATATATATATTATAAAAATATTATAAAAACACATGAAAGCACGCAAATTTAAGACCAAAATGAATGAACATATTAGTAGAAAATATATAAATAGGCACAAAGTGTGATGCTGCTTCTTTGTAAAATAAGAACAATGCTTTTCAAAAGAAACGTTAAAAAATTATGGAGGGGGCGGCCAAAAATACACGTTAATAAAATAATTACTGCCCTGTTCTGCAGCCTAGCGTGCACCACAATAACAACACAGCAGCACTCAGGGGACAATCTCACACCCCTGAGGACTTGTGCAGGTGCCGGAATCATGTCTTGCACATGGCCAGAGTACATTACCGCAGTGTGTGTTCTTTGGTGTGTTAAGCTACAGTTTGGGGATTCAACACTGGAGTCAGCAGCTATTTGTGAAGAGGGAAGCTGATGTCTCTCCAGTAACTAGCCACCAGCAATCACACCATCCTTTGTCATCTGACACACTCCCATGCTGGCTCTGAAATAAGCATCCTGTGTGCTCTCAGGCCACTTGGCCACAAGGTTTAAAATGTCCGTGATGTTTGCATATCATCTGAATATTTAGGCATAGTGCCAAGAATCATTTCCAACAGGTGCAGATGGGGTCCAAGTGGCTGCGAGTATGAATGAGATTGAGCTTCCCGTCCCCTGCACCTACAATGTCAGGTGTGCCTGCAATGGCATGAAAACCAATTTTAGTGTCATACAAAGCATCCCCTCCTACTGGAAATTGCATGCAGTTGTGCACACAGTGCAATAGAAATGTGATCAATGCATGCACAGATGCAGGACACTGTAGCTTTGCTGAGGCCATGAGAATCTGCTGCTCTGCAGGAACCCCACAGGTGGCATGGAAGCAGAGAGCCGTCAGAAGCTGCATGGGGCACTCAGGGCAAAAGTCCAGTGTGTTCCTCTTTCCAATTTATCCTGCACCAGACCTAGGAGGCTCATTATTTAGCCCCAGGCCAGTATGTATTTCTTTATTAATTGTTTATTACTGAGTTGCCCAAGGGAAATGTATTGTTTTTGCATATTTAACTGTTTATGTGTGTTAGCATTTTTAAGGAGTCTACAGTACCTTTTCTTGTCCGTCTCCGTGGGCTGTCAGATGGGTTGTACCCGGGTTATGTCTGTGACTGTATGAAGTGCTGTTACGATACACTAGGTAACAGATGACAGACACTTTAAATATTCAGAATGAATGAAGGCACCAACATGACATCTTTATAACAATAACACAGTAAATTCTGTGCATGTTAATATGCTCATGTGTAACTCACATCCAAATATTAAGCTGTATTGTTAAAAGCTCCACCTACCCTATGTATAAGAATTTATGTGTATTCAATTAAATTTTAATTCTACTTCTCTAAAGTTTAATTTTGCATCCTGTTTTGAACTGCAATTCAAATTCAGTTTCAAATTCAAAGCCATACTCAGTTCAATTCTGAATGGTGCACCCCCCTGTCATGTACTCAGCTGTATACAGTGTTAAAGTTACACAAAGCCCCTTTTGTGCTAATTTATAACTGACATGTGACAGTTCTGAAATGGCGATTACTGTGAGGCCCCCTCCCCCAAATTGTAACTGTATAATTTTATATTGCAACATTAACCAAATATTATTGGTTAATCGAGTGGGCCAGATCACTCCTTCAAAGTAATTTAGTTACAATATTGAGAAACACTCAAGTTAACAAATGATCTTACATACGAGACAATATACTAAGTATTATGAAGCTTTCAGGAAATTCATCCCTGGTCAATTCATCTGTTTTCCCTTAAGGGAATGATATTCCCAAAATTATTATACACAATGTTTTTCCAGATTAGTAATATTTGCAAGATGACCTTTGGAAAAACCCACGCAGAGCCATATAATATGAACACTTTCATACAAACCAATTTTTGCTACACTGATTTATAAGGCCCTTCATTTTTTATACTTCAGCACATCACATCTAAAAATAAGATTCTCTTTCAGCGCTTGTGTAAAAAAAAAAAAAAGTGATGGTGCTAAATAAATTTACAGAAAATGTTAATTTTGTAGTGAGAACACGAACAGCGTGACTCATAACAGATTTCCTGTCGTTCATCTTTCGTGACTTTTTGGAGTTGTCTAAAAAGGCTCCTCAGAACGGCTCGGATGCGTCCCAGATCAAGAGCTGCCTGTGGAGCCCGAGTCACATGGCGGGGATCGGGGAGCACAGCAGGCAGACTGACACCCAAAGCAGCCAGCAAGGCAAGGCGACAGATTGCAACGGCACCGGCCTTTCAATGGCTGTGTCTGCAAGGATGAGAGACACTCACTGGACCTGAAGTCCCAGGTGGCCCAGCGCTACCGGCTATGCGGGCCGAGGGAGAAGGCTCTGATGAAGGTCAGCCACGATGATTAAAATCAGCCCGCCGCGCTTTCGTTATGACTCGGGGGAACGCCGATCCAATCCATGCCGAGCGAGAAAGGAAATTGTATTACCTGCCGACACCAGCGCGGTGCTGGCCCGGAGCAAGGAACCTCCACCAGAACAATCCAGAGGAGGCCTCCAGGGGGTGGGGCCAGTGCTGACTACTGGTCAATCTCCAGCATCATTATTAATGCCACCGAGATGAACAGAAATTAACTCCCCCCGGGGTGAGAAAAGGACTCGGGTTGATCCTAATTATCACCCAAAGCAGTGCTCAGAAGGGGCCCCCGCGCAGATAATGAGCAGCTAGATTATACGTCACACCTAACCAAAGACGCTTGTGCACATGGGACCCCCCCCGTTCAAGACATCAGGGCTTACTCTGCCCTGTAATGAATTCATTCCTTTTTTTTGTTTGCAAATGCTGCCCCTTACTTTAAAATGATCACCTAAAATCCAGTGGAGTGGTGAGGGGATGGGAACCAAGGCTGTCAAGCAAATGCATGGAGATATATAAGCTATACAAATGAAAACATCAACAAACAGACGAATGAGGGGTCATTTTTTGTTCAAGTGTTTCCCCTGCGTCTCACCTGGGCCATTTCTCCTTTGCTTCCCCACGCTTCACCCGGGCCGCTTCTCGTTTGTCTGTTTTCCCCACGCTTCACCCAGGCCGCTTCTCGTTTGTCTGTTTTCCCCACGCTTTACCCGGGCCGCTTCTCGTTCGTCTGTTTTCCCCACGCTTCACCCGGGCCGCTTCTCGTTTGTCTGTTTTCCCCACGCTTTACCCGGGCCACTTCTCATTCATCTGTTTTCCCCATGCTTCACCCGGGCCGCTTCTCGTTCGTCTGTTTTCCCCACGCTTCACCCGGGCCGCTTCTCGTTCGTCTGTTTTCCCCACGCTTTACCCGGGCCGCTTCTCGTTCGTCTGTTTTCCCCACGCTTTACCCGGGCCACTTCTCGTTCGTCTGTTTTCCCCACACTTCACCCGGGCCGCTTCTCGTTCGTCTGTTTTCCCCACGCTTCACCCGGGCCGCTCCTCGTTCGTCTGTTTTCCCCACACTTCACCCGGGCCGCTTCTCGTTCGTCTGTTTTCCCCACGCTTCACCCGGGCTGCTTCTCGTTCGTCTGTTTTCCCCACGCTTCACCCGGGCCGCTTCTCGTTTGTCTGTTTTCCCCACGCTTCACCCGGGCTGCTTCTCGTTTGTCTGTTTTCCCCACACTTCACCCAGGCTATGGGGTCTGTGGATTGTCCCTGTGCTCATTTGATTAATTAAAATCCATGTCTGTATAGAAAATAACATCAGCTGGCCTTTCGCAGGTGTGGATAATTTGTCGATTGGGCCACTTTACAGTCTGAGGCTCATTTTTATCAGCAGAAGCCAGGCAATGCTGCTTTTCTGTACAGACGCTGACTTTCATTAATTTACTGGGTTCTGGAACACAGGAAAAGCCACTTTGGGTGTGACCGTCCATCCTCAGACTGACCTGGTTCCACTTATGTTCATCAGAACAAAAATATCATTTATGCATTGTAAAAAATCAATAAAACATATATTGGAAATGACATCTGGAGACTAGTCAAACTCGGTTTTGGCTGAAAAGGCGAAGTGTTTCTCTCTTCTTGGGGGTCACTGACAACATTTTCTTCATTTGCTAAAGGCTTTCAGCTTAAGCTACTAAAATTCAAAAGCTAAATTTAGATGCTGATCCAGAGGAAAAAATAAGTTCGATGACTGGTCTTTCTGCTTTTCTTTTAGGTAAAGCCAAGGACACCACAATCCTAATTTATGCTTTTTTGTGAGAAATCAGCGTATCACTTGAAGACTCGCAAGAAGCCTGGCAGATCTCGGCAGAGTCCTCGTGAAGCTCACTTTCAGGTGCACTCCAGCTGTCTCAGGACACTTTGAAATGAGATTACTAGCAGATATCAGTTCCTTCTCCTGACCTCCATGCACCTTCGGCTAAAATTTCATCTTATTTCTCATGTGACCTGCAGTGCCAAATTTTGTATTTATTTATTTTTTTTAATAAAATGAATTTCTCCAGCAGCAATTTAAAAAATTCTGGAAGCAAAGAACCTTCACGGTGGTACCCAATGTTTGTACAAAGAAGAAAACAGCAGCGATATGTAAAAAAATCTGAAGGCAATAACAATTTGATGTAATTAATCCATAAATTTTGAACAAAAAGAAAAGACAGAGGCGGTGAGTCATTCAGAGTGATCTCCCTGCTAATTTGACAACAAACTGATTTAAACATCATGCCTTCCCCGGCGCTTAGCGGTGATATTTTAAAGACAATAGTGCATTTAGATTACAGTGAAAGGTGTGTGTGACCTTTCTGCTCGGCTCACAGAGCGCATCCTTACTGCATTCCCAGCAGCCCAGCTGACCCTGAATAATACTCCGCCGCGAGCCGTGGTGACCTAATGAGGCCTGTAAACGGCTGGGGGGCGCCCGGCTCTGGGGGGCTTCAGGCATTTCACTTCTCCGGCCACTCTCTCCAATTCCAAGGAGGAATCAGAGAAAATGCCGGTGGCTTGCAGTCAAAAAAAAAAAAAGCCAAGATCCACGGACTGTTATTAGGAAGATATCTTACTGCCGCTGTCGTACTGGATACAGTCATTTGGCCTCTCGTAGCTTCTGGCAACAGTTATGTAGATTGTTCTGTGCAAAACTATTTAATTCCTCAGAGAATTAGGACTAATTGTGCTTAATGCCATTAAACGGAAGCACGTACATCTGTTAGAAGTGGTTATTCATTGTGTGTGGTCAGCAGTGTAAACACATAAGTGCACAGGTTCGGGACATTTTGAAATCATTCACCAGCCGTTTATCCCACTGAGGTTCAATTTAATAAATATGGATATTAGCATTAGCTCAGCACATACATTTTAAACCATGCCGGTCATTTCCATAAAGATTAGTGAGGTGACCCAGGCGGAGAGGGGGGTCCCATCAGGCACTGGGTGGAAAAGCCCCCGAAGGCGTGGCGACAGGGTGATTTAATCTGCCCGCTCCCTGAGCCCCAGGACCCGGCACCACAGCTCCGGCACCTGCAATCATGTCGAGCTGCAGTCCCGCATGCTAATTAGCTCTCGCCCGTCGGCTCTGCCCGTCGGCTGATTATTACTGCGGTCGGGGGACAGTGTTACCAGCTACTATGAGTTTCTCGCCCATAAGCTGGCGACATAACGGCCTCCCGAAATAGCGCATGGCCCGCCATTCGGCTACTTCTGACAGGCTGCCGGCTGACCGCAAGATTCCTGTCTAGAGCGCTTAAAGATGCTGTGGATCCTTATTTTCTAAGGAAGCACTGAGTGCTTCTCCAGGATTGAGAAGTACATCCTACCTGTGTGCTGGAGGCAGGGCCACATTCCTTCCTAATCTCCAGGCCCTGGGCATTCAGTCTGCTAAAAAATGAATATGAATCCGAAACAGACTAAACGAATTCAGCCTTTAATAGATGAACATTTGCATTTGCTAAAAAAGCACTGGGCATGAGAGATTCTTACAAGTGCATCCCGTACATTAATGTGTTTATTAACCCACAACAATCATATAAAGGGACACTCTTAACCATCTTGAACACATTTAGCAGGTGTTCTTTCTTAATTGCTGGTCTTACCTTCCGGCCTGGAAGTTTGGTGGCACCTAGTCGCAGACAGAATGGCACAGCTCATCCGAGGCCATTTGGGTGACATGGGTTGGTTTGGTGCCCTATTATGACATTGCTGCAGCTGTCTGCAAACTAAATGGAACCAAGAAAAAAAACCACCAGACACAGAAACGGTGTCATTTGCTTTTATTTTATTTTTTTATGAAAAAATATAAAATTTCATATCTTACACTACAAAAACATGAACACAACCCAAATACACACACAGTTCCAGGAGGCCGACCAACGAACACCATCAGTATGACTTCTCAAAGCTCTTCTATAACTGCATGAAGATCAGAAGGGTCCAGACTGCACGTAGCAGGAGACTACGTTTGCGTGAGCGGCGCTTTGGGGGAGGTCTGTACGGGGGTGTTCTCGGTCCATCATCGACCACAGCTGGATTAAAGATTCATGTGTTTGAATGGTGCCAGTATGCGCTCTGAATCCCAGCACTGCACATGAACCACAGAAACACAAAGGCATGTGCACTCGCGGTAACCTTTGTTACCCATGTCTAGTGATCGGTGTCTAGCTGTTTCAGAATGACCGGTGTACAATTAGCAAAAACTGTTTTACAAGTACATATGTGACAAAATTACACCAGCAAAATAAATATATTTTTATCAAAGCTATGTTAACTCACAGCCCCAGCAAAGCAAATCTTCACCAAACCAAAGCCTCAGTTCATGGTTGCTGCTGTGTTGAGGAACATCCACAAGCCACTTGCCAAACAAAAAATAATAAAAGTGCAAAAAAACATGAGGTGGGTCTAGTCTGTCCATCCAATCAGTGGCATTCATGTGCTGGTCTTCAGGATCATTGTATTAGTGCATGATCTACTGGAATTGTGAACATATGCATGTCAGAATGAGCCATGTAGCTTAACAATGTAATTAAGAACACTGATGGAAAGCTTCAGCAAAGCCTAAAAGCCAGGCATGTGGGAAATTTTTCATGTAGTTACCTCAAAAAGCACATTGTGACAAACGACTTAATTTATTGGCATTCAATTGTGCATGTTCAATATAGTGTCTGCAAAAGCGTTATTTAGCGAATGACGGAAAGACTAGATTAAAAAATGCATTAACCAGGTTCAGCCAACCAATTCATAGCATAGTCTATATGGGAAGGAAATGTCTCAGTTTATCATTTAGCGCTGATAAGACCGAGGAGGACTGTATAAAGTGCGACTTAAATATGTTACGTAATCAGCAAACTGGCAGTGCTTTTTACAAGCCCGGTGAGCCCGGGCGTCGCGTTAGATGGCACTGGGGAATGAACAAAGAACCAAGCTGTCTCACATCGGAAGAGCAGATGAAGAAGAGAGGCAGAGAAACCTGGACGGTCATGGAGACACACCTGACCCAGGCCAAAGAGGAGGAGGCACTTGTGGGCTTACAGCAAAGAGAGGGAAACCGGCGTGAGACGTCAGCAGGGTGAGATGGAGAACGCGGACGGGAGCGAGCAGGATGTGCTTATCAGCTGTGACCACCGATTTGTCACGGACATTACAAGGGCTGTTTGGAAACTCTACAACTGCCAAATTGTGCAAGACAGTAATCACACTGTCACTATAATGATGTTTATCCTATACTACCATCAAAACATCTCAACTTCTGTCTGAGAGACCCTAGGGGCCATTCTAACTAATCAATTGTGGAAATCTGTCTGTTCCCAGCTTTTACTAACATTTTTACATGGGATCCATCACTTTTACTACAAAAGATTTTTTTTATTCATATCAATTCATATCCATATCAAAGCACCGCGATTACCTTATGCTTAAATACCACTCCTGGCAGACCAAAAAGACTGACTTTGCCTCCATTAACTTTAAGCTATGTAAGAAATTGCTGCAATCGTGATAGGAAATGATCTGGGTGGTATTAGGAATGAAAACCCCGTCTATGAATGGTGCTTCATCAGCCAATCTTTGTAACCACAACCCGCTGAATTATGCCTAAGTGGCCACTTAACCTTATCAACTGAAAACAACATAGTTAAGCCACATTTACACAACCCGAGATGCCAGAGTACCGTTTCTCATGCAGAATGGTGTTACCTAGTACTCTTAACCAAGTATATGTGCAAACACACTCATTAAAAGCAATAAATTAATTCCTGATATACAAAACAATCACTGTCCATATAGAGGGAGAGTTTAACGTGTCCCACAGACACACACGGCCCCAATAAACCCTTTAAGAAATGGGACGAACCACTCCCGTGGCTTTGCGGGGGGGGTTGGGGGGGTCCTTTTCTCTCGCCAGCCCCAGCCTCTTCCAGCTTCCTTACACATTCACAACGTAGAGCTAGTCAGTTTTTGGGCAGAAGGAGGATATGCCCATTTGCCTGCCCGTTTGTTAAAAGCAAATTAAAATAAAAAAAACTTCAAATATACAATATATAATCGACAATTACAGTACTTTTATAAATAATCAGTAAAGCTTTAATAATAAATACTGAACCTATTTAGAAGCAGAGTACCCATTCCGATTTACACGCCGTTCTAATGAAATGAAAAAGATGAAAGCAGGCTTTCCTGGTGCCGGTGACCTGGTGCGCTGGGTTTCCCTGGTGCCGGTGACCTGGTGCGCTGGGTGTCCCTGGTGCCGGTGACCTGGTGCGCTGGGTGTCCCTGGTGCCGGTGACCTGGTGCGCTGGGTTTCCCTGGTGCCGGTGACCTGGTGCGCTGGGTTTCCCTGGTGCCGGTGACCTGGTGCGCTGGGTTTCCCTGGTGCCGG
>JAODKM010000108.1:21635390-21645555 GCA_026780845.1 Petrocephalus sullivani
CTGGTCAGCCAGGCTGAGGAAGGTGAGTATGAGCAGGATGAGTGAGTTAATGGGTTATTCAGCTGGTCAGCCAGGCTGAGGAAAGTGATTATGAGCAGGATGGGTGAGTTAATGGGTTATTCAGCTGGTCAGCCAGGTTGAGGAAGGTGATTATGAGCAGGATGGGTGATCTGACAGAAAGGGTAATTAAAGCAATCAGATGCTTTAATGGACATGACAGATGAGTTAACTGGTCTCTGTTTGAACTGGTTAACAGAGATGACATTCAGCACAACGGATGGATTAACAGAGGACTCTATCAGCAGTCCTGTGGACATCATGTCCCTCAGCTACAAACTTGTCAAGCCCCTTTCCTCTGAATGTAAGAAAAAAAGAATTATTTGTTGCATCGGGTTCTAAGAATCCTCCTCCCTTCTCTCCATCTTCTGCTGGTGAGTAGGGGGGGGGGTTTCAATCAGCCTCTATCAGACACACTGAGGAAATGAAAGATTATTGTCACACCCCCCCCTCGAGAGGCCCTTACGCCTCCTCTGCTGGAGAGCGTCTATAACCCAGCAGACAGGCGCTCCTGCCGTTCTCCGGAAGACATGAAAGGTGGGCTGGGGGCTGGGGAGGCTTTTATCACTCACTGCCTCCTCAGCATCCTGAAGGTTCCACCCTAGCTTTTCATACGAGGAAAACTCAGGGAAAAACAGATATTTTTGGGAGAATGCGTCTCCTATCAAATCAGCTGGTGGAGGTAGGGTTCTGCCCTGGCCAAAATGGGCTGAAGTGCGTTTATCCAAGGGCTGTTCAAACAAGCTGCTTACCTAAGGGCAATCCCGTCCAAACCAGCCAGCAACACACAGTTTTCCTGGAGGTGTGAACACCCTGAGAAACGACACCCCCCAAAAGACCCCTGTTCATGTTCCCAGTTTCGCTGGGAGGACAGAAGGTCTTTTTAACCGCCACACAAAGTGAGTAACTGCACCGGAGACAAGATGGCCTGCTGAATCTGACATGGATGCGATGATCCTACGTGGGCTGCTTAATAAGCACACAGATTACGGCATGATGAGGTGAGGAAGGACCCTGAAGGGGTAGGAGACCTTTCACACGACACGCCAGAGCGTCGTTACCACTGATCCGACAGGATGCTATTTTGCGCACTCCGTATTTCAGGGGCCTGCATCCGGACCAGCAGAGCCACAGCACGGGATCCAGGCACATTCATACCCCCAAATGAGTATGTGCTCAGGGGCCGTCTCATTGCCCCACCACTGCTACCGGGGCCTGGTTAGTATGTTTTGGGGCCACAGCCTGAGAGGCGCAGAGGCGTCCCAGAATGAGGTGTCCCACAAAGGAAAGTGATCTTGTTAACTCCGAATCTGATGATCTGTCAGGCTTAACAGCCGGGAAGCGATCCCTTATGTCAAGGTAGGGATGGGGCCCCCCGGGCAAGGAGAACTTTACTTTCCGCATCATAGATCCTTACCCCCCCCCATCCCCCACCCCCAGTCTGAGAAGACCTTCCATTCTCCATCTGGGGTCAACCCCTCCCCCACTCTACCACCCCAGGCCAGAGATGAAAACATTGCCAGGAGCTTAACTGGGCTAACTGCCAACCTGAGCACTGCCAAAAAATTCTATGTACCACGTCACCCAATCAGATCATAAATTTTCCTCTTCAATCTGAATCCGGATTTGATAGGCAGAGGAAAAGAGGCCCTGCCCCTCCTGAAAGTGTCCCTCTGATGACACGGCAGTAACTGACATCCCAAATGCGGCCCCCAAAGGTTAATGAGTAATTAATCCGCCCCGCAGACTGGAAGGCCATGCAATCAGAGATCCAGCTGAGGGCAAGTTTTCAGATTTAATCTGCTGATGAGACGGCATTTCGGGACCCCGAAAGCTTCTTCATTTCCTCACGTGTCTCGACAGTGACATGAGGTTCAACTATGGCATCTTTCCAAATGGAGAGGGGCTCAGGCAATAAAACCTTGGAAATATACTGGAACGTAATTTTTAAGCCTTGAAACACTGATGTAAAAGATTATGAACGAGCCATTTCAAATATGGCAAGACGTCCTGTATATACGCCAATAACAGGAGTCTGACACAGCAGAGATTCACAGTCATTCTAGGGTTACCTTACCAAACTCACTCACTTCAGATTTCCCAAAAATTTTCATTTGCAAATAAACTTCCAGCAGACCGTATATAATTACAATGCCCGAAACAGACCTCATGAACACCCAGATCGTGATGCACACTTCCTGTGACTAAACACCCCTTAGCACGCACTTCAGGGAGTGGGTGAGTCAGTGTGGTCAAGCTATGGGGGAGGATGGAGGCAAGGCAGATTCAGGAGGGCCAACCATCTTCCAGTCGGTCATCACCGGCTTCTACAGTCTCACATCAGCACCCCCTGCTGTCCATCCCGTACTGCACCCTTATTCAGTGTAACGGCGTAACCTAATACTTCATAATAGTTATTTTTTTTATTTCGCATTTGTTTAGCTCGCGTTCTCAACCAAAAAACATCAATTTTACGTTTAGTTTTATTCAGTGGGGTATTTCATAAAGCGCAATTATTTTCCTTGATTCATTTTAACTTGAGTCAACAACTATTTGGTTGTAAATTACTTTGTTTTTAAAAGAAAATAAATGATTTAATTATCCCATTAGACTGTAGTGAAGATAATGAGGATCCTGCGAGGATGTGCCCGATCCGTGCTGGATGGGCGGCCGGGAATTAAGCGAACTCGGCACGTCGGCGTTAAACGGGCGACCCGGCGAGAGCGATCAGAGCCGCTCAGCTGTCGCCGGCGTCTGCCAGGAGTCGTTGTGGAGAAACAAACCGTTGGCTGATCCCTCCGTGTTAAACAAACAGATTTAAACCCAGAGCTGTTAGCCGCTCCCAGCAGGAATAAATCAGAGCGGCTTTGCCTTGGGGGCCCCGCGGAGCCAGCAGCGCCATAGTAACGGGCATCCCATATCCGCGATCGGAGGGGCGAGTCGGGATAAAACGGCGGCATTTAGTGCACACGGACCCTCATCATCAGCGCAGATCAAGGAGCCCACAGAGGTCATTAATATTAATATATCTGCCCTTTGAGTGGGGCAGAGGTTCTCCTGTTCAAATACGCCCGAATTTTAATCTGAGTCATTAACATCGCGGGTCATCCATTCACTTAAACCGGAAAAGTTTGGTATGAATCCGGATTAACGGCAGACTGTTTGCACCCATGAACAAGCCTACACTCCATGAACACGGAGCCAGTACTTACAACTAATGTAAGGACAACCCGGCGTGCATAACTGTAAGGGACATGTATCGGTTTTTTAGTGTATAGTGTAGGTCACTATATAGGAAAAATATCAATGTTCAGTTATCATCGGATAAATTTAGATGCACATTACTATAATAATAAAAAAATTCTCCATTGTATTATATGTACAGGTGTTTCCTTTATTAGAAGAGATCTGCATGCATTAAAAAATACTAATACTCTAATAATTAGCTATAATGTCAAAAGTCAAGTTGTGTGGGCAGATTTCACCCATCCAACTTTCAACAACTTTCCCCATGTAGGGTAGGGCCTACACGGCTATGGTACACCCTGGGCGGGATGCCCGTTTGTCGCTGGGCAAGCAGGAAAAGATGCAGTTGTGCAATGATATTCTTATCATTGTGGGGACTCTCCATTCATTTCTAAGGGTCTATGGGTTTATTTCTATGACCATAATCCTGACTGTTATAGCCCTAACCCTTAGCCAGCCATAACTATAACCATAAGTAATCAAACAAAATACAAGACGTTTGGCTATTTTACTTTTTGATTGCAGTCACTGATTTTAGCGGGTTTTACCACATTTACCGCATTGTCTAAGACATTTGGCCCCCACAAAGCAGTAAATACAAACCGTCTGAGAAACACATGCGCACACAGACGCGCAGACACATACAAATACACATAAATGTCAGGCAGGCTTTACGCGGGATGTTGTGACTGTGGAGCTCGCCTCTCTCGTTTCTGAGGCAGCATCACAGCGACTGCAGGCCGAAGGAAGCCTCGGCACTTTAATAAAAGCTAAATATTAAATATTTTATCAACAGCAGCTCTGGATAAAAAGGGAAAGCACTTTATCCGAGCTGCGGTTTAACTGTCACCGGCCTGTTAGGCCTTCAGGAGGCACTTAAACCTTTGTGACAGAATAGGCCATTTAGAAAGGCTTGCTGTAGGATGAGGCAGAATGAGGCAGGATGGGTGGGAGGGGCAGAGCCATGCAGGACGGGCGGCCACACCCATACGTCCCTGGTGCCCCATGTGACCCCGCTGGAGGAGCAGAGCAATGCAGGACGGGCGGCCACACCCATACGCCCCTGGTGCCCCGCGTGACCCCGCTGGAGGGGCAGAGCCATGCAGGACGGGCGGCCACACCTATACGCCCCTGGTGCCCCATGTGACCCTGCTGGAGGGGCAGAGCCATGCAGGACGGGTGGCCACACCGATACTCCCCTGGTGCCCCATGTGACCCCGCTGGAGGGGCAGAGCCATGCAGGACAGGCAGCCACCCCAATATGCCCCTGGTGCCCCATGTGACCCCACTGGAGGGGCAGAGCCATGCAGGACGGGCGGCCACACTGATACGCCCCTGGTGCCCCATGTGACCCCGCTGGAGGGGCAGAGCCATGCAGGACGGGCAGCCACACCGATATGCCCCTGGTGCCCCGTGTGACCCCGCTGGAGGGGCAGAGCCATGCAGGACGGGGAGCCACACCGATATGCCCCTGGTGCCCCTAGTGACCCCACTAGAGGGGCAGAGCCATGCAGGACGGGTGGCCACACCAATACGCCCCTGGTGCCCCATGTGACTCCGCTGGAGGGGCAGAGTGGTCCTGGACCTTCAGGTGACAGAGGCACTCTGCAGTCATGCTAGCTAAGCCGCTCACAATTTGACCCAGCCCCTGGTCATCTGACGTGATGAGGAAGGCGGTGGTAGCATTCAAAGGTAAAACAGCACAGAGCCACCGGGTAGTGCGAAACCAGCCCCCCCGCACGTCGATATCTGCACTCTGCCTGGGTCTCCTCTGCTTCCAACGGTCACGACATAAATACAGACCGACCCGATCGCTATCCGCACCACCCCCCCGCAGGGCATCGGTCGAGTGCACGGCTTCTGGAAGCTGCCACTATAGAGTAAATAAATAAATACGTTTGAGGGGGAAAAAATGAATAATTAATGAAAAAAAGCGACAAGCCAACACTGACGGCACTCTGCAATGCCGGCGTCCCCGCGGAGCGCGGAACTTTTAATGGTTCATGAATCAGACTCCAAATCATCCCCCCGCCCCTTAAATGTAGAGAACAGCTTTTCTGGTGATAAATCCGTTTCCTTTGCAAGCTGTGCTGTGGCTTCCGGTCCCCGGTTTGCTGTCAGAGGGTTACTTTCTACTCCTCATTTCCACGGCACATCAGAAATATTGCAGTAAAAATACCAGCCCAGTAAAGCCTGAAATGTTTCCATTCATTAAAATATGATGATTTTACCATCTGTTGTTTTTTTTTTTAAGATATTCATAATTTTTTTTCAATCTCAGGTGATACTTACACATTTATCTATTCAGGTGGTAAAATCAGTACTTGACTCAACTTACCGAAATGAACAATTAAAAGAGTAAACATCCTGCAGGTGCTGTTTAAATGGAACCTACACTAAAATTTACAATTTAAAATGTACACCAAAATTCCAGAGAATCTAGACATATTAGGGCCTGAGAATCCTCAGGAATTTCTAGAGTATTACATTTTGAAAACATTTAATTGTTCAAAAATGCCAAGGAATGTCAGATATTCTAGAATGTCTTGATTTTGAATGTTTAGACAACAGGGGCACAGGGCCCAGATATGACAGCATCTCTGCAGCATGGCGCCCCAGGGACATGGCGGGATGTTTTGGTTTCAGAAACCGGGTTGGTAGCCTTCTCACATCTCCATTCGCCTACCCAATCCTCCGACCACATCGAGTCTGACGTCTCCCTCAGCAGCAGACAACAGGAACGACAGCAGAGGGGAGATCACAGGATCTTTGGAGGCCTCTGGACTTCAGTTGCCCTATTCTAGAGTGAAAGTTACTCGCTCGCCCTCTTAGGCTAAGAGCTGTGAAAGGCAGTTTGCATGTCACGTTATTAAAACCCCAATCGTTCCCAGTGTGCAGTATCTGTGGTCTGAACCAAGTATTTCTGACCATGTTTCACTGGCAGCCGTGCAAGAGAGTATCTTGAAGAAGCAGGGTGTGATGAGGGAGCAGGAGAGGCACTGCTTCTGATCCTAATTAACACTTAATCCGCGCTGATTTCAATAAGCTGCCAGCGAGAAGGGGACGTACATTTTGCATGCTAATAGCGGTAAATGAGGCGCAACTTCTGATAAAGAGTCAAGTGACTGATGCAAAGTAAGTGCATTTAGTGACTGATGCAGCTGAGATGTAAATATAGCATTAGCCTTTGCACAAGTATTCACTTTGTCCTGTTGCACTACTGCTAGCATTTACAATCAGTCTGGGTCTGGGAGGTCTGGGAGGTCTGGGGTTAGCAGCTCCAGAAGAATGTCCATGAACAGGACCGACGCCACATTTGGCCGAGTCCAAGCCTGTCCAGTGTCCCTCCCCCACACAGAGGCCAGCGGGGCTCTGACCTATATTTCTGTGGCATGTTCCAGACACAATGTGAAATGCAGCACAAATTAAAAATCGAAAAACACATCCTGATTTCGACACTACAGTAACAACACACCTCCCCCGTGCATCACAAAGCATTTTTCTAAAACCCATTGAAAACCTTTTGAAAATGATAAGCTCAGCCTTGTGAATTGATATCAGTTTGTTCCAATTCCCTGTTCAAACAGCGCAGATGGAAAGCGGTTTCTGTGCTGCACCCTCCCTCTTTCACTTTAATACACATTTATGTATTTTTTTGTTTTAGCATCGCTGTCGAAGGCCTACCTTTATTTATTTCTGGTTCAATAAAACAAAAAACCAGAACGCCGTTCAGGAGCTGAATTCGCGTGTGGAGGGCTTGCCGATGCGGCTCGGGATGAGCGGGACGGTTTGCCATTAAGGCAAAATGCCCCTTTTATAGGCATACTAGGGTCCGGACGCAAAACTGGGTCACAAAACTTTGTAATTCATCACACTCTTTGCTATAGAGGAATTATTCATGGAGTGCATTCCAGAAATAATAATTTAGAAAAGTACATAATCAACTAAATCGTCTGCCTTTTAAGCCTCACGTGAGCTTTTCACAACCCCTTTCGCAAATGATGCATTTACTAGAATTAAGGTTTTTCTCTCAAGCGAATTGAAAGCTAAACAGAATCGTGTCAATTATTTTATTACCAAAACAGTTTGGCCTGTTTTTGATTAGTCATGATTAATTAATGTTAGACTCATCACAGTAGGTACCTGGGATGTATAAAGCAGCTCACCTTTTGGGTTAATCTGTATGTTTGCACTGCATGGGTGCGGGGAAAACTGGTTTATAGTAGCATAGCTCGGTCATGCTGGGTGGTTAAAGGATTAAATTATCAGGGTAAAAAGCACACATCTGTGGTCCAAGCGAGCACTTCCGTCCCGGTGACGCAGGCCTCCCTACCGAGCGACATGGACACACAGCCAAGGAGGCACGTAGCCAGAGAGGAGCATGGCTGCAGAGGCCGGACAAAGCCGGGCAGAGGTAATAAAGGCCCCCTCAGACACCCACATCGATCCCAAGCTTTAGCATTTTTTAATGGATCACGCATAAATGAAAGGTCAAACTCGGGATTGATTGTCGAGATCCGGGATCGCTCTGCACTGGAGAAAATGCGGCATGCAGCCCATAATTTATTCCTGCTATACCTGTGCTTGTCTCTCAGAATGGGGGGGGTGGGGTGGGGGCTCGTTGCTGGTCAGAAAAACGCAGAGCGCAGATACAAGCACTCAGCTGGAGAGCGGGTGCTGCTCCCAGGGGGGAAGGCCGGAGCTCCAGGCACACATATCCCAAACAAGTAACACGCCGCAGCGAACACCTCAGCAAAACGGGACGACGTCCTGCAACTGAAGGCAGCAAGAACTGCACGATATGAACATAATGTAATGGGACGAGCTCATTAGCAGCCTAGCAATCATTAAAGTCGCATGGAGGGCTTTCTGGGGGCCGCTGTCTGGCTGCTGGGGGCTGCGGTCTGGCTGCTGGGGGGCGCTGTCTGGCTGCTGGGGGCCACGTCTGGCTGCCTTCTCCGGCTGCATGGGTGACAGAACCTCGTTTTCACTTTGACCTCTCTTTTACCCTGTTATTATGGCAGCCAGAATCTTCCCCAGATAATCTGGTTCGATAGCTCTTTGCTCGCAGGATTTTCTCCTCCCTGGTGACTGACAGCCAGTAGGATCTGCACTGGGATTTTTACGGCCATTGACACCAGTCACGTCTGGCCAGAAGCATCCCCGGGACTGGGAGGACGGGTCGGGGGGAGGGGACACTGCGGTTCCAAGCGGCGAGCCGAACGTACCGATCGTCCGTGAACAGAAAAGTACAGGTGGGTGCCCGCAGCCTCTGAAGACGGGCCACGCGGAAATCAGAGCAAGGGCGGGACAAAGAGCCGCGTACAGGAATGCAGGGCGTTGCGTGCCGGTGGAAAACCAAACCAAACGGGCCTGGATGGAACGGCCCCTGTGGAGCGGTGCCAGACAGAGCCCAGACACCATAATCCGGCGACACGCCAAGACGCACATTTATGGCAGACTTACACGCATGTACAAACAAACACACCAGGCTCGCTCTCAGAGCTGCTGAGCCGGAGGGCCGCGGCGCACTGGACGGTAAATGCGCGAGTGCCAGAGGGGATTTCCTCGGCGGGCCGTGTCACAACCGTGGTAAATTGCCGGGGCCGACTGTCTCACAGCGCATTGGCTGCTCGATGACACAAATCTGTGCTGAGGGGATCTGGACGTTACCGGGACACGACTGACAAAAGGGTCTGATTTTACACACGTGTGTGTGAGAATGCGTGTATAAACTAACAAGGAAATTATATACTTTCATAAATGTGTATATACAAACCCACAGACTTTTATTTTGACAGTAAAATTGCCTGCATTACGAATCTCCTCTTTTCCCAGAACAGTTAGAACTGAGATAATACAACATATATTAAAAATACATGGCATGTGTATATTTGTGGAATGACATATAAATAAATTATATAAAACGAGGATACGCTGGCAGGTTCTACAAGGTCAGATCTTAATATTTGATGTTGTTTTGTAAATGCACTTACGCTAAATTTTAATTTAAAGAAAAAAAGAAAAATGCGCGGCATTAAGAAGATCAGCTCGGTCTGAATCCCTGTGCACCCTGACTAGCTAACCGGAGAAAAATTCTGAATTTAATACGTCTGAATGTCAGAGATTGAAGCGAGGTCTCGGGTTACCATGGAAACTGGCATAAGGATCTGTTTACTGGAGGCTAGGGGCACAGACGTGGGAAAACAGAAACTTTGGCTGGGTGTTCACACACACTCTGGGAGCGGCCCGGCACGCACACATGCACGGCTCGCACAAGGGGCCCCGCTGGCTCGCTTCAGAGCTACTAAGCAACGGAAAGCTACGGTAAGATCCACAGAGCACTGGGGGATGTAAATAGCAAAATAGCGTCGCATAACAACGCTGAAGCTGAGCCCCGTGGTCATGCGAAATAGCATCGCATAACGACGCTAAAGCTGGGCCCCGTGGTTATGCGAAATTGCGTTGCATAACGATGCTGAAGCTGAACCCCGTGGTTACACTCTAGTGTCACCGACGACTAGAATGGCACGGCCCATCGATAAATCAACGTTGCCGAAAGGTCAGACTGCACCCGCGTATCGCACTCCATATGGGGCCTGAATTTAAATATCCGGGCCCTCGGTCCAGCCCACAAAAAAATCAATTAGCGTCTGTCTGCGGTTCAGGCGCGGCAGTCGGAGTGAGACCCAGAAGCGGAAGCCCAACGGGTCCCGGAACCAAGCTGTTCCAGTGACAGCTCCTTCAGCCCGCCTTCTTTTTTGTTCCCCCGTCTAATTAATCAATGCACCCCCCCCCCCCCCCCCCCCCCCCCCCCCCCCCCCCCCCCCCCCCCCCCCCCCCCCCCCCCCCCCCCCCCCCC
>JAODKM010000108.1:21650453-21670580 GCA_026780845.1 Petrocephalus sullivani
GCAGTGCAGTGATAGCTACAGCTGTGCGCCCTAAGCATGCATTTCGGCAGTGCAGTGATAGCTACAGCTGTGCACCCTAAGCATGCGTCTCGGCAATGCAACAGTGAAAATGGTCCGATATCAAACAGTGTTCTGCTGCGCCACGTTACAAAAATTGTTTAAGCTATTCACCGGTTTTCCAGTATTAGAAAAATTCATAACATAACAAAAATAAACTGGTTTTCGGTATGAACCGGTATACCGCCCAGCTCTAATTGGCACCCCATCCTGGGTCGTTCCCTGCCTTATGCCCATAGCCTCGGTGATGGGCTCTGGACCCCCCGCGACCCTGAACAGGACAAGTGAATTAAGAATATGGATGAGAGGTAAGGAGTATATTACAGCATCTCAGAGATGACAACCCGAGTGCAGGTGATACCTCAGCACCACACTGGCTCAAAAGGAGTGGAACAGTGTTAAGTTTTTTCTGGGGGCTGGAGTGCCAATCATGCCCCCAACAAAAACAGATGAATATAAAATTGGAATTTGTGTTTGACCTAGATAAAAAATTATTATATAATTTGTATCAAAATATTACAATATTCGGTATTTTTATATTTTGGAAATATTATTAATACCTTCCCAATAATGCATGCTTGTGAATACACAAGGGGAAAGTTTTGTTTTTCCCCAGACATTTTAATGAAGGGCCATTCAAGCCATTAGCTGATTCAATTCAATTCAATTCAGGTTATTTTTATATAGCGCCCTTCACAACAGAGTTGTCCCAGGGCGCTTTACATGGGTGTGTTGGCTGATCACTTGTGCTGAACCGAAAGACTTACAAGCCCCATTCAGGCCTGCTCCTGCTTCAAGTTCTGTGAGATATTGCTGAGTGAAGTGCATAAATTGTCATTTTTCATTTTGTTGTTTTATTTGCATCTGTGGTGTAAAATAAGAAGAAGAAAATAAGAAGTTTTGTCAATTAAATTAGAAAAAAGCGAATCTTTCCCAGTTGGCTGTCCGTTTGTTCGGTGGGCTTACCATTATCCCAGTGCTCACATGAGGAGTAGGGATGCATTTTAGACACTTAAAGATATTTGATCTTTCATTTGGTTTCATATCTGTATTGTATTTAAGGTTTAGGGAGGTTGTATAAGGCTGGTCTTATACCTGGCCATTTAAGTCAGTGTGCTTGTGAAGCAACAGGCCACTATGGAATACAAGTATGTGGAATGCATTTATGTATTGTATTTTTAAAATATAAAATATTTTATTTTGATATTTCGTTTGGTGGCTGTATTTTGTAATCTATTTTGATACACTAACTAATAGGGAATTGAAAATACATTTTTATCTATCTCAGAATACAGATAAAGCCCCCACCACCACCACCACCACCACCAAAAAAGCGGTTTCAAATGTCGCACATGGCACAATGGCCCTTAGTCTTGTCCAAACGTCCCATTAATCTTAGCTCAGTGCTTTGTGCTTATGATACTGCAGACAAAGACGTTGTTGACGGTAAACGAATGTATATTTGAGAAAGAATGAACACTAGATATACCAGCAGATTGACGGGGGGGACAAGCGTTCCCCAGGGCGAAATCTTCTTCCGTATTGTGACTCTTTGCACAGATCGGGGACTAACGGCTACGCCGGGCTCGATCGCCCCCCTGGGAGCGGGACACCTCGCAAAGGCTGGCCGCCGAGCGCTAGGTGTCGGCTTTCGGCGGAGAAGAAAGCCGGGGCGCCGTGCCACCACCCCCCCTATCCCCCCCCGCCCGTCGCGGATCCTCGTCTGCGCTTCGAAAACCTGGCCGTGGCTCGTCCTATTTCCGCCCACTGGATTTTCACATTATACAGCCTGGCGCGCAGATAAGATTCGATTTAAAGACCTCTTAAAATAATAGTGCAAATTATTTTAAAACCTCCTGCAGCTTTTTTCCCCCCATCTCGCCAAACCTGCTAGGAGAGACCCGATTAAACAGATCAGTCATTTACACCACTTTCTCGATACATGTTTCTCAAGCCAACTAAAAGTCCGTCAAATTAACTATGCGAAAATGCATATTAGTAATTATGCTGGGTGTATTTTAGTCTGCGCAGACTCTCCAAAGCCATTTTCACACCTTTCGAGCTGTGTGAATTCAAGGTGTATGAATTTATACATCTTATTAATCTGCTCATTGGGCTTGATAAGTTGATAATAAAAGCTATAAGAAATACATTAAAATAACTCCAGGGCACTCCGATGGGTGCCGAAATAATGAGTACGACCTCGCGCCAGCCGCGCGCTTTGAGAGAATTCCTCGACCGGGGCTCCTCGCATTTCTGCAGCCTGGTTTCATAACTGACTTGAAAAAGAAAAGCGAGAACGACCAGAAATATATACATATGAGCAAATAGAAGAAAACTGCAGTATTGTAAACGTATTAAACAATTCTATTCGGGACACAATTTTATTTTCTGGTTTTACTCATTTTTGCTGACACTCCGGTCCATTTAAAATGTTATTTTTTTCCTAAGCCAATATTTTTAAAATGACACTGGCGAGCAAATTTGCATTTTATTCCAGCCAAGTTGTCACGTTAGGTAAAAAAAATAAATATATTTTCGGGTTTAAATAATTAATGCACAATTAAATAATTAATTCCCGGCCTAATAAAGCTTTCTGTGCACCGTTTACAGAGCATACCGTTAAAAAAGACAGAAGGTTACCTATCAATGAATACATATCGCCGGCTTGGTGCCCCTGGAGGAGCCGCCTGCGATCTGCGCAAATGCCGCCGATTGCGCTCCTTAGTGCGCCACAATGTTACCCGGCGTCACAGCCGCCCTGCGACCGATTTCCGATTAATACATTAAATCAGCAGTAATGGTGCTTTGGTAGGGGGCTATGCTGATATACCCTATAATTGCGTTTACGCACTTCTCTGACTGATACGCATCTCGGACCACTTTTAGGTGGATATCGGGCAAATTTAGCCTTGTTTAGCGGTGGCCGTTCCCCCTCGGAATGCTCTCGCCCAGGGTTATGGGCTTGGTGAGCTTCGAATTACTGCGGAAATCTCGCTGATTCCTTTATGCTTCTTTCGCCATCACTTCCTTTGTTGCTCTAATAACAGCCCAATTTTCCCAGTCCCGACTGAATGAGCGGCTCTTAAAATTCACCACTCTTCGGGTCCAAGGGGCCCGGTGACATATTCCAAATTATTATTTATAGACGTTATTTTCCACGAGTATTGTTCGATTGTACTCTTATAATGGGGTCAGGGAACAACTTCCCCATTGTGGGCAAACTGTTGTGGATTTTTCTATCTCGTCTGGAAAATGGCGTGTAAGGGGGTTTGACGAGTCGCGCGCGAAAATGCACGAGAGAAATAAATATTTAATTGACTGACCTACTGATTGATTATTTCCCATCTTTCTCCGTCTCTGTCCTCCAACGCATATCGCATTAACATATAAAGCAGCCCTTAAGCGAGCGAGACTGTTAACAAGTTACAAGAGTGATTTCAGATTAAAATAATTCACTTTAAATATATATATTTTTAAAAGGCTTCGCAAGTGATTAATTCATAGCAGTTTCACCCTTAAGCCACACAACTTGAGAACAGATGGGGTGAGGCCATCTCTCAGTGAAGTCCCAGCGCCTTAAATCTTCAAGACAAAACACTCTCGCCGAGTAATTAGTACACTGTCAAGCTTTCACAGAGCGGCACATCCATTTAAATATCCATATGAATAATCTCTCCATCTCTTTATTCTGCATTTATAAGAAAAGATTATAAAGGAAAGAGACTCACACAGAAATGATGTGTTGCATATGAACCTGCGTGTGCAGCAGGGTAGAAAGTCAGGTCACCAAAATTGGTACAATTTACCGAGCAAAATGATTATTTACCTTGACAAACCAGCCTAGTGGCTGTCTCTGAGCACTAATCGATGGCCCCAGTCGTGGGCAGCATCTCCACAGCCGTACGCACATACGTGTACATCCCACGTCGGAGATCTGTCCCAGGCTGTCTGCATGGCGACATGGCGTGGCTTGAAGTAATTACGGCAAGGAAGGTGGCATCGGTGCCGCACCTTCAGATGCATTACTGTCACTTCCGAGATGTTAGCACCATTACGGCTATAACAAGGTCCGGCCGCAAGGCTTGCCACTCGATGGCGACACCTTTACCGCGCACGGCGCTGCACGTTTGAGGCCTGGCCGAATGTCGATCGGCTCGCAGCCTTCGGGGTAAAATCCTATTAGCGCGGAATCATTAAGAAAGAAACAGATTGGCTTTAAGACAGCGTATGTTCGGCAAATGGTCCAACAGAAGTGCATCTGTCCAAAGCTCTACGGAAAAGGCTTTTCCCTCGCTTTCCCTTAAATGGGCTACAAAATAGATTCATAGTGCCGGCCGAAGGCTTATTTAAGATGGAGTCCTTATTCTTACCGCGGACAGACTTCTGACATGGGGCGCGCGCTCCATTAGGAGAGGCCTTAGAGGAATGCATCATCTTCCTCCACAGACAATTAACTGCAAATCCTTGTCAGATATTACCGCGAGTGACATCTACTGCAGATAATATGAGGAGGACTTGGTTAAGAAACTGAAGACAAACTTATTAGCCTGAAACAAGGCCAGATGCTAAAAATATGCTTCAGAAAGCAATGAAGGCTAACCCTAACACCTGTTTTGTGAGACTGGGATCCTGTCCAAAGAACCGCAATGAAAATCTCCGTATCTGCCATACTAGGTTTTTAAATGTCGATAAAATGCAACATAAAGACGGTTTTGCCAATGAAGTTTTCACACCTTCTACAAGGATAATCTCTCCATTTTACGACATACTACGACAGGATCCATATTCAATTCCGTGTCTAATTTTGTCAATGGGGATAATCTTCCCCATTTCTTTGTACAACCACTATTCATTTAGTGTCTGAGTGCCGTTCCAACAACCAGGTCGTTAAGCAAAATGGTGGCTAAGCAAATATCACAGTAGCCTATGCATGACTGTGCCCGTGCTTATGACTGACTTCAGCCTTCCATACACAATTTCTGTATCTTTCATGAAAAACAGTTTGAACCTTCTACTTCAAGGACATCTCACTCCAGCGTGCGTTGTTGTTGAAATTTGGCGCACATTTCACTTTCACGCGAATAACCACGTCTATAAGTCCAATGTCCCCATGGCTACGTGCCATCTTATGGCCGACCTTCCCCTGCAGAGATGCTTCCTCGGGGATTCGCACCAAACACCTTCTCGAGAGTCTCACTACGAAAAAGTCACAGCACCTGAACACCAGTTCACAGCCGACCTTCATCAACACCCAGCCAGTTGGGGGGGCAACCTTAAAGAGGCTCTCATTCAAGCCTCACCCCAAAGCGAGAAAGAAAAGAAATTCCAGCCTCCCGACTGCAGCACGTTCAAAGCCAGCAGCTCCCCCCGCCCCACCTCAAAGCGCAGGGGCCGTGTGGGGCAGCCGGAAAGCGGGGGTCCGGCCTCGGGCCGGATGCAAGATCAACTGTTTTTTTCCGAGGGGATTCTCTGACGCCAGAGACTAGCCTAAAAGCCGAGATTGGACTTACAGGTAGCCCCCCTCCCCTCCACTGTACCTCAGCTGGGCTCTTTGTGAAAGCTGGGTCTGGTCCGGGAGTTTCCCCACTGAAGCAGGCCTGCAGGCTTCATGGAGGTGAGAGGTGCCCGCTTACTGTGCAGACAGGCTCTTCGCATATGGTCATTCTTTGGCCGTTTATGCCGTCTCCGTGGCGAGAGTCTCGCTCCTAAAAACGCTGCATGGGGAGCACTGGGTGCTCACAGCTGTACACATCTGGTCACTTGTGTGAACATCTGTCATCCACAGCTTCACAGCAGCATTTCCTGCTCCAGCAACTTCAAACCACCGCTGTGCTCACTTGTTTAATCACCTTAAACGAGAAAACTTGGTTGGTTTAAGGCATCTGCCTTAAATTATCGTAGAAATCTATGCTTCATTATGGTTCATTGCAGTCATGGACTTTCGGATTTAAGGCCCCAGAAACATCTGTTAGTGACATTATTAATGTGCTCTTTTCCCAAAAAAAGCAGGGAACAGGGCATAAAATGGATTTTACGGTGCAAAAAACCCTGCATGCTTGTTTAACTGTTCATAAATTTAATCTGGTACAAATTCGTTAATCTGAGGCGGGCCTCTCAAGTAACTGCATTGCACGTCCATTAAAGTACTACATGATAACTGTCCATCACACCTTCTTACCATGAGGCAGAGAGGCTGGCTGTGCCCATTAAATACTCACATCCATTAAAAGGCACAGGGCAGAAGTGTCAGTAAAATATTCATAAAAAACCCCATAGGATGGGGGTGCACTAGGAGGGAGGGCCAGGCAGGTGGCTGTATTAACCCTGAGACCCGACTGTTTACAGAATACACAGGTAGTAGTTTATGGTCACGGTGAGACATGGCCTCCACCTAATTCATATACATATATATATATATATGTTTCTGCATCCCATAAATACTGAGGCACGGGGGGTGCACCTGTGTTGTAAAATGCGTGTGGCACTGTGCGCATATCGCTAATCCAAACGCGAAGGAGGAGCTGGGTGCTGAAAGGCAGGTTGGCATGCCTGGCAGCCCTTTGTGTTTGTTTGTTTATCTGTCACAGCCGAGCTGTAAAACACCCTTCCTTGGCTCCCCCAGGCCTGTGCTCAAGTGTTGTGTCACCAGAGCCAATCTGTGATTAAATCTGATGAGTGACTCACGAAGACCAGCCAAGGGGGGGCGGTGGGGTGGGGGGCAGTCTAGGGAAAAGGTGGCGGAGAGGGTGCAAGCACAAGCCAGGGAAAGTGCAAGGAAGGCGAACTGCAGGAAGGGTGGCGCTGATGGACAGCGATGATGGGGATGATGCCGCGATTAGGGAAATGCAACATAAACGCACTTAGATGCGCAAGATGCTTAGGTGGCCGGCTCTGTAGCCGCCATGCCACCCGGAGGTCTGACCGTGTACTGCAGCCGTCAGAGACAAGACCGACTGTCATACCTGAACCCAGGGAAGCAACATGGCTGGAAAGATTGCCTATGGATATTTCTCCTGTGCGTCAGGAAGCAACAGTGCAATGGAGGATCGTCGGCAATGCTCATCGCCAGCTCCGCCCATCGCCAGCTCCGCCCATCGCCAGCCCACACAGGGCAGCCCAGGAGAGACCAGGCAGGGAATCAGTGGGCAAGGGGGACTTTTACAAAACAATAAACTGATATTTTCAATACTGATATTTAGATCCCAAAATAAGGACAAAAAAAAAATTTTGGTTCTCTCTATGTTCCAACTAAAGAGTGCAGATGATTCAGCTTCATTGATATTTACCTAGTTTTAAGGTCAGGAGAGTTAGCTAACCTGCTGCTGGATTACAGTGACTAGGTAACAGTCCATCTCTGGTCATGGTATAAAACAACAGTCTCAGTCCCGGAATCCTTCTTTTCAAACGGACAGGTTTTATGGTCCGGAAAACCAGCAGCCTTGGGGGGTGGGGGGGGGATGGGGTTGATTTGTGTTAAACAACCAGAAGATCACCTTGACCAGTCGGGCCAGAGGAAACTCTCGCAAACTCTCTCCCGCGTCTATCGCGACACGTCAGGAGCAACGCGGTTCCGTCTCAGCCTGGTATCCAGGCTGGCTTCATACGAAGGTTGGGACCCCACTCACTACCCACTCAGCTTCAACTGCAGTTCTGAGAAACCCAGCTGGCAAAGGCTTCCTGGGATTCTGTGGGTCCCTCGCCTAGTTTTTGCTGACGCAGGATAACCCAGAGGATTTCACCTTCTCCCGGGCACTATGAAACTACCCTGACCGATCGCGAGGATAACGGGATCCTGCATGAAATTTCAACACAAGCTAACGCTCCCTACCGACATGCCATAAGAGAGACACTGAACTCTTGTCGCCATGATCTGTATTCTTTTCCCGTTAAAATCTCTCTTTTACTTGCCCCAGGGAGCCATAGACCTTGAGATGTACCCCGACGAAGCTGATGCAGACCATGGCTGGATTCCAGTGACGAAACTTACCCCGTTTTTGGGATAAGCGATCCACCCCAGGTCATCCACCACAGATCGGGAGTCCAATAAATTCACTGCAAAAAAGAATAGCAAATAAATAAAGTGAGTCAGGCCGGCAGCTGAAGCGGCATTAGAGGCAGAGCTGTGGCCAATGGGGAGGCTGCTTTTAACCCAGAACATAAACTGAGGATTTAGAAAGCAGAAACCAGACATGCTTGGGTTTAGAGACGTCTGGGCGTAAAATCCACAAAATCGTCATTTCACAGTGAGCAAGAAACGTGCGAGTGTCACAACCCGCGGTGACACAGCACCCGCACTTCTAGCTGTAGTGCAATTCTCCGCGCCTGCGGGGAATCCGGCCGCCCGGCAGAGTGTCCGATCCGTGTTGCACGTCTGCTCCCATCCAGGGTCTGAGGCGTGACGGTGTCGGATCACTACGGCCCAATTTCGCACAGCATGGTCCCATGCGGGACACACGGTGAGCCCACACTGCAGATCACCCCTCTCCCGATCTAGCATCTTGCGATCTGCCATGTCGTACTACAATTGGGAGCTCAGTGCGCGACACAGCCGGGTCGGTCTAAAGAACACGTAACTACTCACGCAATCTCCGCTAGTGCCCCTGTTATGGTCCCGACGGCTGGCAAACCAGTTCAGGGTCCATTAAACACACCTTAAAAGGAAAAGATTTAATTTCAAAACCATTAGTCTAAATGGCTCAACATAGCTGTATAAGAAGAATGAGGTTTTATATCCAAATAAAAGATAGCGAGAGAGGGGCGGGCCCCTCCCAGGCCAAAGACGTGCACAGGACGTGCCCCAACGTCACGACCCGCACGCCATGTCCATTCCATGTCATGCGTCTTCGAAGAATCCGCCGCGGAAATATGCCAGGGTTTGCCGCGAGTGCCAAGCGCCTGATGGCAGAAGCGAAACACGCATTATATTTACACGGAAAACACTTTTCAAGCGTGTTTATAAAACAAGCAAACAGATTCAGGAAGCGTCTGTAAATGAAGCAAAGAAAGTAACGGGCCTGTGCCCTTCTCCCCTGACGGGCAGGCAAGACCAGACTCGCAGAGGAGTTCCTCACACTATGGAAAACATCCCCTTTAGGTGATACACCATAGCACATCCAGGGATGAAGTCTTGCTTAGCTATTGTTATCAGATCATTTTACTCTGCAGGGCTCTAAGGGTTAGGATAGGGCGTGTAGCCAAGCCGGGCACAACGGCCTCCCAAGGGCACGACAGCACCTCACAGAATGCACTGTCCCCATGTCATTATCACATAACTCATCCGTCATCCATCACGCCACGGAAAGCCACCATCCATTATCCTGCCTTTTACTGTGATGGTGGCCCAGGCCTTGGAGGGGGGGCTCAAACTCCATGTAGGAAGCAACACCCCCCCCCTCAGTTATTCAGGATGCAACTCCTCCCCAAAAGTATCCGCAATATTAATACACACAGACGGCATAGGGACCATCTCGGGAACTCCTTCCCCCTTATCAAGTAATACTAGTCACACTGAGCCTTTACTAGCGTTACTAGTACTATTATTTTACACAACTATTATGTGCTCTGCAATAAAGAGGGTCTATTTACAAAACTGGGCATTTGTTACACAAGGTTTTATTATTATTATTTTTTTCTAAATGGTCTCATTAATTTCTGAATTATTACGTGAAGGATACACTACAATCAATTTGTAACTTCTGTAGGAGATAAACCAAGCTTCTTCGTGCTGTTGTATATAAATATTCCTGTTAATAAATTAGCGTGTTTGGAAAAGGTCAGTATGGACAAATGTCACATTATGATTCTTCAGTTTCACAGTAATCATTCTCCCCTTAATGTAGCGATACTGATAGTTACCCATTCCTATTCGCAGACTCTTTTTATCCCAATAACATTACTAATGTTTGTTGGTGAGACATGTGGGAAACTATTACTTTTAAAAATGTAATCCTGAACAGTCCTTTGCAATTTTCAGGCTGCCAAAAGACACAATTGGCCATATTAATATTTGTTGAATGAAATACTCCTTTTCATCTGAACTGATTGTCAGAAATGTGGTGGTCAACTGGGCCTGAACGGAGAAAGTACCCATACAACTATGATTAAGGGGAGGAAGAAGCCCAGACAGGGTACAGAAAGCCGGATCGAAGCCTTAACGTCTCTCTTTTCAGATAATAGAGAAACAGACGCAGGAGCTACAACGTCTGGTGTCAGAGACAATTTCATCCCGCGTTAATAAATCTCTTTCATCTAGCAGGGACCGAGGGCGCACAAATCTGCCGGCCTTTACGGTGTGCCGGGGAGACCCGAAACGGTAATGAAATCGGGCCGGGCAGTACAAAATCCAATAGATATTATTCTAAAAATCACACCGCTCAGGACCAAAACTACAGCCTAGACATTTCATTTAAGATCTGAGTTTAACTAGGCTACAAAAACTCCATGGCCTGTTAAATAATCCACCAGTCGCTGTATATATTGGGCACACTATACTTTTTACAGGCCGTAGATTACATTTTTTACTTTTTTCTACAGTAACCATAATCTTAGTCACACTATATATCTCAACGTTTAGTATTTTCCAGAGTATCTGGAAAATCCTAAATGTATTTAAATATCCCAGTGATCAAGTACATGGATTTCTGCCCTTATATGTTATTCTCCGTCGTTGATCATATACAGGTCCGTTTTTACGAAATGTGCGATGTAACTGACATGTATTTGAACCCAATTCTCGATAGCAAGTTAAAACATATTTAACATATAGTAGTAACTCGAATTTTTGTGTGCGTGTCCACGTCGGTATATTTTAGGCCCAATAAAGCTGGATGTTAATATCAAATTTGCCAAGGGAAAGGAGAGGCTTCCCATGCAGACGCGTGAAGTGGCCCTAACCCGAGGAGAGACGCACAGCTTTCGGGCTGGAGCGTCCGGGTGAGGCCGCTCGGTGTGGGTCCGCTGCCCCGGACCCCGACGTGCACCTGTGCGCCACGGACTGCCGCTGATCTGCAATGCGAAACTTAGTCGGACCCGGGACATCTAACGTAGGAACCCGTGGGCTTCACACGCGTTGGGTCCGAACTCGGCATGTCTCCTGCGGATCCTGTCTGATCATACGGGCCATTGTTACCCGAACCGAAGGAATCGCCCCCGCCGTTCGGGTCCATTTCAGCTCCGGACCCGCAGCGCACGGATCCTGTTATTCTGTTGCATTGTCGGGCGGGGGGGTTGCAAATTATATTAAATTATAGATTTTAATTCAAGCGCAAAATGCACATGTGATCCGGCGCTTCCGTGCTACGCATTCCAAATAACTCATCGGCATCATTATTAGAATTATTAGTGCTACTCGGTATCGCTGTCAGAAAGGTGCATGGTAAAGGAGAGACGCGCGCGCGCTTCAGTCCCAGACACAAACTATGTGACAGTCACTCAGTGACAGCAATGGTGACACATTAATAAGTCGTTTCGTTTGTGCAGCTCCTGTTTATACGTTTGCCGCAAGGATCTGCTGGAGACCGCGTCTGTAGGATGGACGACACATTTTATATTATTTAACCTCATCTATCGAATCAGATGGAGGCATACTTTTGTTTCTAATTATCAGTCTGTCATGCAACTGATCAAATTCAAGCTTGTATTTATATTGCAGCGTTATATGAACATCTGATAAAATTCACGCTTGTAGAAGTTCCGCGATGGTCTTGCATTGCAGTCCATATCCTACTTGAGTACATCTGCTGATACCTCGATAAATGCTAACTGAGCCAAATACACGAACCGTCTATTAAAATAAATTGCCTGCATTTTTTTACCAGCCTCTCTCAGATATTAATGTCTCTCTGCGATTACAGACAGGCGGGGATAATTAGGGAGATTTGCAGGTAGCGGTATCTAATTGCAAACGATGGGGATTTCGTTAAAGTAAAGTGCTCCTTACCTTCATTACTCGGGATCGCAGATGTCCGGAGCGCGGCGAGGGAGAGGAGGCAGAGCCACACTTGGGTGCAGGAGACCGGGCGTCGGGTACAACTCCACAGCGCAAACATACTGATGTGGAAACAGCGTGCTTTAAAAATCACAGCAGTAACAAGAAGGAGCGTAACACGGCGACGGCCGCGGCTCTGGCTAATGCTGGCTCAGCTCGGTACTGACGCGATCCCCTGCGTGGGACACGGAGGCATGGGTGCCGCTGCTGGGTGCCGGGGGGGAAGAGGCGCACATGGAAGCGCTGCGTCCTCCGCGCCGCGCCGCTCCACTGGCGAGGAGGGGAGAGGAGAGGAGAGGAGTGGAGAGGAGGGGAGGGGAGGGGAGGGGAGACTCTCAGACACACAGCGCTCCGCCGGCGAGACGGGGAGGGGAGACTCCCACTCAGAGCCACACAGACCAAGGGAGGAGAGAGGAGAGACTCTCAGGTACACACCTCTCCACTGGAGAGGGGGAGTGACTCCCAGGGCTCTACCAGCCTGGAGAGCTCAAACCCGTGGAAAGGAGGCTTCACGTGACACTTGCAGATAATAAGGGGCTCCATAAAGCAATAAACCATCTTCTTTTATGAGCATAATTATCATTCCTGTGCACTAGTGCTGAAGTAGAAGACTTCGCTCTGTGAGTTTGCATGTTCTTCCTCCAGGTACTCTATTGTTTTCTCACAGCACAAAGACAAGCAGTTAGACTTACTGGCTTTGGGAAATTGCTCACGGATTATGGCCATGCGCCCTGCGATGGGCTGGCACCCCTTCCAGGCTGTGCCCCAGCCCTGTGCCCAGTGCTGCCAGGCTTGTGACCCTGGACGGGACATGTGGCTTGCAAATGGACAGACGCCGTCAGAGTTTAATGCACCATATGTGGAGGAACAGCCGTGTTTTCATCACGGATGAAAGGTCCATAGAGAATCCAGTCCGTTTAAGGGCAGACCCTTCCTGTGACAGAACACACCATCAAAGGCGATACAGATGTATGAACCTAGAGGTGCCCAGTTCAAAGTGTAAGTGACGCCCTAGTTAAATACTATGATGCGCGAGGTAGTGAACAGCTGCAAGTCATTATCCGCCCTGGTTAATATCGCTAGCTCTAGTTACGGCCAATGTTAGCTAGCTATCCGCTCGAGGCCCCAGGCAGTAATCACGTTAGCTAATAGCTGTAATTATTAAAGTAGCACAGCATACTTTCGCTAATAACTTATTAGATGCAGGCCCACCAGCTGAGGTGGCTAGTTCTGTGCCTGCGAGAGGCAAAAGCCTTTTTTTAAACGCCAGATCCGTATGGAAAGCAGGCCGTCTAATTGGCACACAGTAAGAGTACTATTGGATCCGGGTCGGGGAGCACTGCTCGGAAGGAAAAGCATTAATTATGATGACTGATTTTATTTAAGAATGAGTCTAACCGGAAATGAGACGTGTGACCGACGGGCATCCCCCAGGGCAAAAGCTGCAGGTGCTGCTGAACCCAGAGTGGGGGAAACACGGGGGGATTCTGTAAAACCAGGAGAAAATAATAAAACATATGAACCATTTGGTGAGATTTGGTTGCCCTGTAGGAGCTGCATAGCAGACAGAGGCTTGTAAAGGTCTGGATGGTGTGGGCTGCGAGCTCCAGTACAGCACCATCATGGGGCTCAAACCCAGAGGCCACACTGAAGACCCACTTTCTCTGTCAGTGGTGAGGAAGACTGCAGTCTCCACTTACAAGTGGACCAACCACTGTTTGTCTTTGAGGTTTCAGGATTTAAAGAGATTAGCCTCTCAGCTACATGTAAATACCCAAAACAGAAACCCCCCCGCGCATCGTTCACAGCCTGGCTGGTGAAAAAAGGCGCCACAGGCGAGCAGGAAAGAGCGGATGGCCATCGTCACATCTGTGGATCTGATTCCCAGCAGCTCGCCGGGAGCCCAAGCCCTATAAAAGCCGGGCTGTCTGAGGTAGTGACCGGGCGGCCGCTGGTGTCCCCGGCACTGTAGATGACAGACCAGCTGTCAGTGAGCGCCTTCCGCTGCGGACGGGGCAATGATGATGAAGCGGAGTCCCGGTCCAAACAACATGGGAAGAAACCCCAGCAGAAGGGCCTCCCTACCCTATTTAAAGTCCCAAAAAAGCTCTAAAAAAGGACAGAAGCCCATGCCAAAGGCTGGCGAGATGCACGCTGGGATCCTGAACAAACATGCGGCCTTGTGATGTTTGCAGGGTCAGAGCAGGGCAGCAAACAGCGTTTGAGTGGCCTGCCACATCTCATGGACGACATCAGAGAAGAGAGTAACGGCACGTAAGCACACAGGCAGCCGCGGTGGGACATCTGCATCCCCACAGTGTCACCATAACCGGGCCCGCTCTGGCCGCCGTAATCCAAGATGTACCACGGTCCTCGGTCCCCCCACTGTGATTGACAGGTTCCCAAAGGAATTCCCACAGATAAAAAGCACAGTGCAGCCGCTGCCAAGGAACCTCGCGGAGCCTTGTTGGATGACCACCGGTCCACACTGGTTAAATCATCATTAATAAGGAATTAGTTAGTCCAAACGCACAAATGGGACAGAGGCTTCTGAGAGCTTGACGATGGTGCTTCCAGCTGTCAGCAGCCCCAAATGCAGCTTAATACATTTTTAAGACACATGCCTCAATGATAACACAGGCAAAATAAATGCCCAGTGCTGACTGGACAGCACATGTGCCTCTATGCAGAAAAAAAGGTTACCAATATGTATCTTTGCTTGTCATGGGGCAGTACCCTCAAGGGTCTGCCAATTGTACTCTAGCTGTAGGTAATTGTGCCTTTTAAAGTACAGAAATGGACTCTGGGGAACACTATTGTACAGTTGGGGGTACATTAATGTTGTTTGTACCTTGGGGATGTTCCTTAAATTACCTACAGCCAGGGTACGATTGGCAGACCCTGAGTGTGAGGTCATGGTGGCCACTATCTAACTGAACAACCATGCTGCAGATCCACAATCAGCTCGCGTCCACGTTGACCCACACTGACACAGCATGTCTATCCTGTTGGATTATGAAGCTCTGATCACAGGGGCTTTGCTAATGAGGCTAATCGTGGTAGGAGCGACCTTTTCCTGCCTCTCTCCTAATAACTCGAGCTTCATCATGGCTCCATGCTTTTCTGCACATCCCTTTATCCTCTTTATTTGGGAGCTTCCCACACCCGCCTGTCATACACAGGGCAGCACTGCGTCCCAAGGCAATATCGACAATCCCCAGCAGTCACGTAAAGCCTTGGGATGACTATTTATACTGCCCATGTTTTGTTGGAACGATTCAGGCCAAGTGATAGGCCCCCTGGGTATTGGTCCTTCGGGTCAGACTTCGTGGTGTAACAGAGGGGGCGGCACTTGGCTAGGGCATTACTCATGGGGGCAGAGAATGACCCCATGACCGCTTTGGGTATGAGATCTACTAGAGGGCTGCCTGCAGGCTCATGCAGTACCACCAGGCTCTGCGAGGGCCCAACAGATGGGCCCTGATCTGACCCCAGGCAGTGGAGGATTGAGAGGAAGCAGGTTAATGGAGTATCTGAAGTAGGGGTAAGGCATCTTAGCAGATCGATGAGCAGGGTCACATTTATAGTGCTGGATCCTTCACATGAAGTGCCACACATTCAGTTCCTTAAACAGCATGTCCCCTGTTGGTGGGGTGGTCATCAATTACCAAACAATACTTCTATCTTGTAGACAAAAAAAAATTCCACCCAACTGTGAGTCTGCTGAATGCACTTGAAACAGGTAAACCGTTAAGTACCGTTATATTGCCCTTTTACCCATGGGGTGTAGCCTAATGAAAGAAGTTACCTTTTAAGTTGGAAGGTAAATGTGCTGCTTGACCAGCTCAAACAATGGGTAATTCACCATTAATATGCCATCATTCAAAAACAATAATTACCCACTCACCATGTGGCGCAGTCCCGCTCACCGGTAAGCTCCCGCACGTCATGTGCCATGAATATTACCGAGACACCTCCAGAAATTTAGACGTAAGTGGGAATCGACCAAGCTCTTTGTCCTGGTAAAACAAATGCAGCAGGTTGGAGGTCAGCGATAGGGCCGTTAATTAGCACGTAGCATAGCCACACACTGCCCTTTCCAGCCATAAATATTTATGACGTATTGTTTTTGGAGTTGTCAACAGGAGTCCTGGGTATAAGGCTTGGAAAATGTAACGTGGCCTGAATGAGAATGAGGGGTGAGCTGCTACCATGGAGATAAGGTCAAATATTGTTCTAATTTTGCAAGCCATGAAGGCTGGGCTCACGAGGAGGAAATTAAATAGTGTGAAACAATGCGCAGGAAAAGTGTCCTCGCTGTCAGGTAAATATTTATGGGATTTAAATATTTCAGCTCATAACCAAACCCAATTTCGAGCCCAGTACAAGAGGTTGGAACAACACATCTGAAGAGAAGGCGCATGCAAAGTGAGCTGTGGTTCCCATGGTACCGTACGTGAGCAATTTCACCTACTCTGTGCTCTCGAGGCTGGAATTAGTTTAAACCAATTCCAAGTCCAACATAGGCCGGTTGCGTAAGCCACCAGCGTCTGCCAATTCCAATGGGTACAGCACAGCCAGAACCCTGGGAAGAGATCTTCTGCAGGAACGTCTCACCGCTCATCCACAGGGAAAGTCCTTTCCTTCAACTTGGTGGCTCTGGCAGATGAGCAGGAGAGAAGAGCTGGTTGGGAGAGGACCAAGACCCAGAAAGGATGCTGATTTTTTTGATGAGAGTGAAACTGGCCTCCTCGACCGACTTTTGCGTGTTCTCCTTTTCACAATGTCTTTCACCTTTACATAGCACCAGGAATGTGGAAAACGTCAACAGATGCTACTCCATGTTCAGGTGTGAGCAACTGTGATCTTTAAGAAAACAACTGACTGACCGGGCCACAAGTCAATATCCAAAAACATCAACATTAGTCGAGGACCGTAAGCTTTGGGGACGCCAACCCAAGACTTCAGGAAGCTTTGAGCTCAGAGTTACTCAAAAGCCTGTAGATGCAAACCCCTGAGACCGTAAGCATGCCAGGCCGCACACTGGATATGGTCTAGGAACTAGGAACTTCAGCGTTCACCACTTGGCGATCTGCTCCACAAGGCTTGAGGACTTCTGCTGCTTTAGCTGAACCTCAAAGAACAAGACGACAGACCACTCCTCACCTGCCATCTTTCTCCAGTGAGAGCATGTGCTGTTCAAAGGCAGCTAATATAACACCAATTATGTTCGTGTGGTGGAGCGAAAGCGGGGTTTGAACAGGCTCCAGATTAGCCCCCTCGCAGCAGAGCGGCATGGGGACCGGCTGCGATTGAGCCGTCCCTTTAACCGCATATTTAAAAAGACAGGTTCACTCATCCTTTATCAAGCCCATCTGTCCACGCCGCAAATCCCTTTAACGCAGTGGGAGGGAAGGCCGTGTTAAAATGGAGGGGCCGTCTGTTACTGAAGGCTGTGTGGCATCAGAGCCTCAGCACTTCTCTGACGGCCACAGATCATTCCGGAAGGCCGTCTGGGCGCTGCACTTTAGATGTGATTTCACTAGACATGGCCGCTACGTGTGTGGGAGAGCTTTCCGTACAGGTGAGGGGGGCACGGGGCTGTGGGTCGGAGCCGAAACGCTGACTGGCCCCGAGTCGGGGATAGTTTCACTCAGCCACACCAAGAAATGGGCAACTCGGGGGCAGCGGGTAGGACGTCACATAGCAGAGGGGGGCAGGATGCGTCCTCATTATGGGTTAATCCACACACAGACATCATACCATCACCTGTCTATGCAGCTGGGGCTCTCCAGCACAGCAGAAAATCACACCCGACGTTTTTTGAAGCACACAGCTCTCCTAATGCATGCGCATGGCTCTGCTTGGCCACTGATGCGCACAGATGCATATCGTGATCAGTGACGCTGATTAGCATCACGCAGCATCACCACTTACTTCCTGTCACCCTGACTTCAGCTCACACCTCTGAGCGGCTGCCTTCACCATGTGGGTCTCAGGTGAACACAGCGGATCGCTCGCGCTTAAGAAGCGGAGATTAATCTGGGGAAAAAGGCAGGATAAAGGCAGCAAACAAAGCTAGCTCGGGCAAGGGAGGATGCGACTTGGGGCCATTTGCAAAAGGGCGTTTCACGCTGCGTGAGCGTGCAACACGCTCACCTGGGGGCGCCCTCACCTGCCGCTTGGGCGAAAAGCGACCAGCTGGGCGATTATGAGAGAAAAATAACACATTTCACAGTCATTGTAAAACACATGGAGGCTTGTAGGAGATCTTACCCTGTGAAGGTGTAGGGACATATTAAACATTTATAATCATTCTCACGAGGACTGCACGAAGCCCTGCAGTTAAATCCCCAGGTTGGGCTTTTTCAGTTTTTCATTTAATGCTGAGGTTTTATTTCTGTTTGTTGAAAAAAATATATATGGTAATGATCGGCATAAAGATGTAATGTTACATAACATGGACTATTTTAGGAGCACATCCTGGGATTCCTTGCAGGGAAGGGAAATGCAAAACAACTTAAAATCAGTTCTAAAGACCTGTCCAAAGCATCTGTGACGGTGAATGGGGCTTTAATGAACAAAGAAGATTTCTGATGTATTCTGCGATTCTATTTCTTTGTGTTTCTCGTTTCCATTGGACAGGGGGGTATTCACACCTAGCAGTCGCAATTGTGGGCTTTAAATTACCCAGACGGCCACAGCCCTCCACTGCGATTTCGCGGGCGTTCAGAGGCAGCCCGTCCAGATGGGGCCCCTAAAATCGCCGCGTGCGGTATTAGTGTACTTATGTTAAACAGAGTTCTCCGCAAGGCGGGGTATCCTTGCCAGACCAGCGTCCCGGGGGATGGGGCCAGTGGAACCCAATTGAGCTTGATCGATGGCAGATCTCACCGGCGACCTACCGACACCCCCTGCATGCTAAACGGCCCCTCCTGTGCTCACATCGCGCTCCTGTTGCCCCCCCGCGCGGTTCCTGCCACGACTATTAGCCAACAGGGCGACCAAGCCACAATCCTGTCGCAGGCCACATCCGCCCTGGGCCCAGGTTTGACTTCTCCCACCAGGAATTCCAGATATCCATTAAAGGACTAGAGGATGGCACTTCCGGAGCGCAGCACGGATGTAGGATCGTCACGCTTCTACAGGCTTCCACACGCCCGTTAGTGTGATTATTAAGATGGAAGGAGGTCACATTAAATCCGGTATGTTCATTTGCTTTCGCCTACCACTGAGCATCGCCCAATCTCTCCCTCCCCTGATTTTAAGCTACGCCCTCTTGTTTTCTGCATATAGATTACTAGTTAATCCTGCCGTCACAGAAGGTAAAATTTGACCATCTGCTGATTAATTTGCAGCAGCCAGTTGCAGCTACAGTTTGATTTCTAAACAAGCTCATTATGACAAAAAACGTGTGTATATGTGTTTACTGGAAATGCATACATTTACATAGCCAGGACATCAGTGCGAGCAGCGTATGGTCCTTCTGAAGCACAGCACTCCATGCCACGAGATCCTCCTTCATATCTAAAGCCCACCGCCTCCTAATTTAAGCTTTATTTCAGCTTCTCCTGCCTCATGAGGGGGAGCAGAGTGTGGAATATGGTGATGGTCCGTTTGCAGGAAAGGTCTCCATAATAAAAAGGTCAAAGTGTTCACACATCTCTGCCTGATACATTTCCATTACCGTATTTGTTTAGGAGAGACTTTTCTCCAAAGAGGCTCCTCACTGTTTACACAGTTCCATAGTAATCCAGCTGTATAGGTGAGTTATTTACTGAAGTGAACCAAGCTCCCTTTTGACAGGAAAGACAGCATTTTTTTTCCTGTGCCCCTGAAACAAGTGGACCCCCCCACCCCCGATGTCGGGTATGATGGCAGAGAGTGGACCCCCCAGATGTCGGGTATGATGGCAGAGAGTGGACCCCCTCGGATGTCGGGTATCATGGCAGAAAGTGGACCCCCCCGGATGTCAAGTATCATGGCAGAGAGTAGAATAATCAGAGATAATCAGAGAGACAATAAGGAGGACAGACATCAGGGAGGGGTCCCCTCTCTGGCATGGTACCCGACATCAGGGT
>JAODKM010000108.1:21670680-21691506 GCA_026780845.1 Petrocephalus sullivani
CGTGGCCCCCCCCTCCCCGATGTCGGGTATGATGGCAGAGAGTAGACCCCCCAGGATGTCGGGTATGATGGCAGAGAGTGGACCCCCCCTCCCCGATGTCGGGTATGATGGCAGAGAGTAGACCCCCCCGGATGTCGGGTATGATGGCAGAGAGTGGACCCCCCCGGATGTCAGGTATCGTGGCAGAGAGTGGACCCCCCCCGGATGTCGGGCACTGGAGAGGGGACCCTGATGTCGGGTACCATGCCAGAGAGGGGACCCCTCCCTGATGTCTGTCCTCCTTATTGTCTCTCTGATTATCTTGGAGTTTGGAAAATGAAAGCAGACATGGGGAACACAGTGCCATGCTTCATATCACTTCACATTTTCTACAAGACACTAATGCCATCAGCATAATTTCCACATGCAGTGACAGAGTATCGAAGGATGTAAATCAAGTTATGAAATCAGGCAATCAAAGTAGCTTAACCCCAGCAGCACGCATCCCAGGGCGGACACGAACAACCCCTCCCCCCGAAAGATGACGCATTGTCTCAACAACAGACGAGCCTAAAGATAATTAAAACAATATGCAAATTCAGCAGTATGTACACCGTAAGGTGGGGACGAATCACCTCACCTTTACTGAATTGGAAATGTCCTTCATTTCCTGGGAAAAATGTGCTTAAAAGGCACAAAGACAAGGAGCATTTCCCTGTCAATGAGCTCACATGCAGGCACACTGGTGATCTCTCAGTGTCATGCACGCACACTGGTGATCTCAGTGTCATGCACTCACACTGGTGATCTCAGTGTCATGCACGCACACTGGTGATCTCAGTGTCATGCACGCACCCTGGTGATCGCTCAGTGTCATGCATGCACACTGGTGATCTCTCAGTGTCATTTAGAAAAAAACATATTCGCTTATACTGGTGTTAATCGCAGGATTAGACTTGTGCTGCTTTGAAGATTTTTATATTATCGTTTTATTTTCTGCTGAATGGTGCAATCACAGTCCGGCAGATGTGACAGAACGATAAGACACATTTACATAGCAGCACAGGCCAGAGTGGTGTCAAATTTAGGGTTGAAAGGCATTTAAAGATTGCTTGGTTTCACAATGAGAAGTTTGGTGTCAGAAATACTGTTTCTGAGAGCAGGGGTGCAGGGTGATAAAAAATTCAAAGGACTTGAGAAAATAGAACTTAGAAGCTGTCATCTCCGGTTAGCGGAGCGGCTAAGCGGCTTTGTTACGTGTTTATCCCACAGGGACAGATCACGGTGGTGAGCAATTAGGAGGCGAGGCTCGTCAGCCTGTGAAGAATGGGCCGCTGCCACACGGCATGGAGCTGCGTCTGCGAAACACACAGCATCCAGGCGACAGGGGGGCGGGGAAAGCTGGGGGCGCCGGACACTCACAAGCAGGGAAACCCAGAGTGTCATGCAGATGGCCACGGGGACAGGCTGGATCTCATGGGCACGGCTCAGCATCAGGATCTGCCCTGTCAGTGGGTCAAACATCAGCGCCGCTCCAGCAGGGCCTCAACAGCCAGCTTTACATGATGCGAGGAAACCTGTCAGCCACATATTGGTCGGCCACATGCCAGCATTAACGCTTCGGCGACTCAAATACGTGTGCAAGGGGGAGGTTCTGTGGCCCCCAGAGCTGACCCACAGCTGCCATATTCCTTACACTCCCCGAAGCCAGAATGTCATCTCCCTGAATACACACAAAGATATGAGGTGCATGAACAGAGAAGGTAAAACTTTCACTCTCTGCATGTTCACTGATGCTTAGAAATAAATTTGAACATTTAACATTTATGTCTTGCAGTCCATCTGCGTCTAACAGCATATTTTGCCTTTAACTGGGAGGTGCGCTACACTGCACTGGCATCGTATCCACACTGTACTCCTAACCAGTGCCTGAAGTGGAGATAAGCAGGTGCCGGTACTCCCCTTGTTATTCGGTACCAGGTGCCGGTACTCCCCTTATTAATCCATATCGGGTGCCGGTACTCCCCTTATTAATCAGAATCAGGTGCCGGTACTCCCCTTGTTATTCAGTATCAGGTGCCGGTACCCCCATTGCTATTCAGTATCAGGTTCCAGTACTCCCCTTGTTATTTGGTACCAGGTGCAGGTACTCCCCTTGTTATTCAGTTGCAGGTGCAGGTACTCCCCTTGTTATTCAGTTGCAGGTGCAGGTACTCCCCATGTTATTTGGTTCCATGTGCCAGTACTCTCCTTTTTATTTGGTACCAGGTGCCGGTACTCCCCTTATTATTCGGTTCCAGATGCAGGTAATCCCATTGTCAATATGTGCCAGCAGATACTGAGATGTGCTGGTACTCTGAAGAGAAAAACAAAGTAGTACAGGTACTGTGTACCAGTACCAGTGAGTACCGGCCCACTTCAAGCACTATGCCTGCCATCTCGTCTGTGGTATACGGACGGCCGGATGAATTGATAGACGGGCATATATGTCAAAGAGTTTATTCTACAAAAACTAAGGTCTAAGTTGCATTAGCATTCCAAACCATGCAGAATGAGGTTGCATCCCCCCAGCCTTCGTTAAGTCATACAAATAGTGGTAGGGGCAGCAGTGGCGGCAGAGCAGCCAGGGTGCAGCTTAAGCATTCATGCTGCGGGAGCCACAACAAGGTCAGGAGCACGGAGTGGCCGGCCACGCGCCCGCGGGCCGCACCGCCCATCACCGCTCGCTCTCCCAACTCGACACGCTCTGGCGCCTTACATATTTACCCAGCATTCCCGCTAATGAGTTTGGGTGGGCACTTATCTTACATCACCGTGAGCTGAATGCTTTAACAGTCAGTGATCCCGGGGAGGAAACTTGTCTCCATTTATCTCAAAGACTCACAAAGTTTTAGGTAGAGTCAGGCAGAGATATCACCTTCACAGCGAGGCTGATAAGTAAAGGCGTGCTTGCATTAACGTGACGACACGTGCAATGGGGGAATCGCAAACCTGTCAGGTCACAGACACAGGGCAGGATAGACACATCAGGGTTCTGTTCAGAATTGGGTCAGCTTTTAAACATCCTAAGACCAGGAACCAGGACCTCACCGTAACCAGGAAAATCACATCTTTGAAACGTTTAATTTCTAAAGTCATGTTATTTATAAAGAGTCTACTTAATCTGTTGTATAAAGTGGAAACACTACAAGCTAATTTCCACTGTAAATAGGTACCACACATGGTGGGGGCCTGTTACCTTGACGTTAATTGCTCCAGCCTAATCATCACTGTACTGAAAATAGACCCTCTGTTGGTGATTTAATGGAAAATGAAGACTCCACTCCAAGCTCCCGCAAACGCCTGTCGTTTCCTGACACAAGCCACTGCACAAGATGTGGGGTATCTGCAACCGTAAGGCCGTGAAGGTAAAGTCAGAGTATGGGTCTGGCGGTTACACCTGACTGGCGATGGCGCCTCCTGCTGGCTTCCGTGATGTACCCTTACTTCTGAGGCCCCGTAATTCCACAGAGGGTGACAGAGGAGAAGCAGTGATGAAGTGAGCGCTATAAGACATAAGAATGGACCAGAATGCAATCGCATCCAAGAGTGGTCGCAATTAGCATCGCAATTACAATTCCGCCACCTGGAGCATAGACTGAGCAAAGAGAGAACTTCTCATCCCGGGAGATTTGGGCCGAATGCGGCCCTGCATGGTGCCACCAGCCCTAAGAATAGCCGGCACGGACCTCCGGGGGCAGCATCCAACGGGAACGAGGGATTCTTTATTTATCCCCAACATGCAAACAGATTCATCTTCTGTTCTTCCACCTGTGAAACATGCCTCCTCCTCCCGGTCGGTCGGGTTGTTCCTTCTAGCGGTTCCAACAGGCCACTGCCCCTGGGGAGGCGGGAGCACTTCTGCAGTGCAGTTACCTCTCTACAGGGGAACGGTGGGGGGGCAGTGGAGGGGTCAAGGGAGGGCGAGCTCTACTCTCATCCCCTTGTCTGCTCTGTTGGGATATTTTAGGTCACACAGCTCTCCGGGAAAAAGACTCGGCACATGCTTTCTCCGCACCAGTGGGGGTGGGGCTTTGTAATTCTCTGGTCATTGGTTCTGCCATCTCTGTGCTCTTTTCCCACAAGCTCCCCGGTGTCCCATTCACCCTGGCTGTGTTCATAATTACACAGGATGTGTGGGCTGTCTTCAGACACCCTCCTCGGCGACGTCCGCTGGGACACCAGCCTGTCTCAGAGATACCACTGCTGAAGATGTTCACTGTCTCATGTTGAGCATGACTGTCAGGCTAAACCACAGATGAGAATCACAATCAGAAGGCAGACAGACTGTGGAGAGAGACGTCGAGCTTTCAGATGACATCAGATCAGTGTATGTACAGAACTGTCCAGTCAACCCAGAACCTAAACCTAAAACACAGTCAGAGGTGCATATTGCAGAATCTAATCCTACTTTTCCTGCAGTATTCATGTTTAGTTCACTGTAATTCCTGCCATCCTTTTTCCGAAGGCCGCCAGGTCGTAGCGGTACCAGCTGAATGCAGGCTATGGCCAGCGTCCCCAGACGAGGAACCAGGAGACAGCCTGGGAAGTGTTGCATTAATATGAGTCACAACACCTGCAAGGGCTGCACATCACTTACTGTACAAGACATGCAAATCATGTGATGGAGGGCGGCGATTTTAAGTCCATAGAGTACTGATGTAACAAAACAATGTTTGATTTCAGGATGAGTCCAACCTTGGAAAACTCATTTCTGTATTCAACCCTCAACTCATCTCAGGTCTGTCAGAGCCAAACCAACCAGCGAGGACATGCATGGACAAAAGTCACCATTAAATCTAAACACACAATAAACATAATTTTAATGAGACATGAAATTGAAAGTTAAGGTCAACAGTCCATGTTTTTGTAAACAAGGTCACCCACTGGTAGTTTTTGGGTTATATGAAGCAGTAATGCATTTTTTGGTGCTGTAATATCCCAGGCCAAAGCCATCTCACCTGGAAGATTACAACAACCACCACCACAAAAATGTATTTTCTTTGAACGAAAACATCATAATTTATTTTTTCTTTCGCAATGCCTGTCCCCCATAATTCTTTGTCTACTCGAGAGCGACACTGTTTATCGAAATAGCAGAGAATCACCTGGGAAAAACGAGAATGACACACACATTGCCGCATCACGGCTCCCGAACAAAAGGCGCGCGGCTGTTTAATCGGACACTGTGTTGATTCCAGGAAGTCGAAAAACAAAAGGCAGCCCCCGCCGCGCTCGATTACCCACAAACGTGCGTGAACGAGCTGAGCTGAAAGCGCCATCCGTCTCTCGGGGCAGGGGACGACCCTCATTATACGAGGGCAGCTGAGTGACAGCTGAGGTGAGGCGGCGAGGTTCACTACTGCTGTCTGCGGGGGGCTCATTAATAAAATTAAGGGACTCAGCGGGAGCACCTATCAAGAGAGTCACGCCTCAGTTTCTGCACAGCCGCCTGTTTCACCCTGGATGTGGGCGGGGCTTCGGCGGACGAGGACGAATGAAAAGCGGTGAGAGGCGGGCTGAGGGATAACTCAGACGGTGCTGATTTCTGAGCACTGACACCGTAATTGGTGCCGTACAGGGCAAATCCACTGGTTTAACCCCTCCTGGATCCAGCTCTTCCTGCCGTTACCCGCAATGTCGATACTGTCAGATTGTGGGAACGTAACAGTAACGTGTCACATTGTGACCATGTAAATACCAAAAGAAAAGGAATTCAGATACATAACCAGTTGGATTTAAAGCTCCACATCTCACCAATTTACAAATATAATTAAGAATCAACACTGTGCCAAATCATAGGTAGGATGGAAGTGTGGTATGTGAACTTAGAGTTTCATTGTAATGAAAAAATATGTGATAGAACAATTAATAAAACACACAGTTTATATAAAAATGTATTTTATACTAGATTGTTCAAAGTGAGTCTAAGAAATATACTCACATTAAATGGAAAAAGGGTAATGCTGTAACACAGTGGAAGGACTGTGATTAATTCAAAGGATTTATGCAGCATGTTACAGACCCATTTCTGCCCAGATAGTGCTTAAAAACCCACTCCCGATCGTGCTACGAATTTTGAAGACTCCCCAGGGCAGGGCCTACGAAAACAGGGAGCCCATCGTCACGGCAACACGCCGGCAGCGTCTCCTTGGCAAGGCGTTCATAATGCGGCAGCCGCTGGGTGGCGTTCGGGAAACGGCCCCCGGGCCCTTATCAAACGGCAGCTGCAGGATTAAAATGCCGAAGAGGAGCCCCCCCCCCAGTTGGCATGTAACGAAAAAGCGGGGGCCCATGCCAGCCCAACGTCAAGTCAGACGGATACTGACATGGGGGGGACTTTGAAGACACTGGTCCATGTCATACAGACAAACACGCCGAGATGCGCCCCCCTCCAGCCCCCGGCTCCGCTGCCGTGAGCCGTTACCTTAAAGGAAGTATTTTGCCCTTGAGCTGAAAACGCAGCGACCAAAGCGGTGAGGCGGGGGCTGGGCTGCCGCCCCCCACAGTACGTCTCAATTACAGAGCGCATCTCTCAGCCAGGAAAGTGGGGCAGCGCTGCGCACTTACACCACGCCAGGCAGCATTGTTTAAACATTAAGGGAAAAAATCCTGCCGTACAAATTAATTTAGCTGTCTGTCACGCATCTCCCCCACACTTCAGCACCCCGCCCGCCCCCTTTCATGGCCCCCCAGTCCCGCGCCACATTCGCACACACGGTATATATACACATGTCCTACTTTTCACACGGCATCATGAATAATGTGCAGGGAGCCTCATGCATGAATCATAACGGACGATGAATTATTGATCCGACAGAGCGATGTAAGTGTAGGTTACAAAGTGTGTTTACCCACAGAAAGTTAATCGCTCTGGTTTATTAATTCCTGCGCTTTAAACAGGGGACCCTGAAAGACTATGATCTATAATTACTGCCTGCCGTTTAAAAGCGACTTTATCGACAGGATGTAAATAACAACGTGCACTTTGCGTGAACTCCAGCACGGCGCTTTGCTGTGTCTTCAGATTATCGTGCTTTCCTCTACTTCCCAGCTCACGGATCGCTATAGTTGTTGTTGTTGTTGTGCCACGGGGCAATTCTGCATGGCGTAACGAATCGCAGCCGCAGTTAGTGCTGTAGGCATAACGACGATGCGGTAATCGCACGTCCGACATACAAGGGGTCCGAAGGATTGGCCCTACAATAATGTGGCCCGATAAGCGTGCCCCCCAAAAGGACGCCTAAATGTCTTCTGCAGAGCTTCGGTGGTCGTGGCGTAACGCAGAACCACAGAATGCTAAGCCACGCTAAATTATTTAGCTTCACGCCCGAATCTGGATCTCAAAGACGCCAACACTCTCAGGAGCTCCGAGAGGAAAGTGCTGGGTCTGTATGATTGTTCTACAGCACGACAAAAGGATGCGAATGAGAACCCGAGAATTCCCGCTACATTATTTGGGCTGAAAATGCTGTTCTAAAACCTGAACATGTTCATGATGAGGTGTGTTGTTTTTCCAAGCATGCCGGTTTCAGCTTCAAGCAAACGCACGTGGCGAGGTTGTGCGGTTGTGCTGGGGAGCGCCTCATTCGGTGTCTAGCTCATCCCATTTGTAGAACCCTGTGATATACTGGGATATTTAGGCTTGGTAGTTTTCCTCAGGGCACAAGAGAAAGGCCCAGCAGGGATTGTCCACTGCTGATCTTTAGCTTGGGAGTTGAGCTCCTTAGCTGCTCTATGCTAACTGCTGCTGGAGACCGAGCTGGATGGGATATGGCTGTGCATTGGGTGGACCCTCCAAAATGGCTGTGTGCTTTCTGTGGCCACTCACTCGCCCCAAGCTGATACCCAGCCTTAAGCGACTACTTTTACAGCATGTCGACGCTCCCCTTGGCAGCTTCTAGCAGCGACCCCCCCGCCAGGCCTCCAAAGAAACACAGTGTGAACTGAAGGCCTGAACGGCAGAGTAAAGCTTCAGGAAACATCCCCGCTCCATGCGTGACTCTCGCCTCAGCTCCCCAGCCGTCTCTCTCTCACTTCTGGACAAATATAACTAGCTGCAGCCTCCACCATCGCACTTTTTTCTTAAAATAAGTGTGAGACGTGAACAGTTTCCAGTTTCGTGGAGGGTGTTAAGAGATTTGTTCGCAGATTGAATGCTGACAGAATCTCACGCTGGAGCTGCCAGAATCTCGACAGGAATCTTTGCTCACACCCCGCGCGCGCAGTCGCTGTGCCCATCTGGGCTCCGTGCTCCACGAGCGTGAAAATAAGAACACGAGGCCATTCTGCGCCTCCCTCTCAACTCTCCTGCCTTTTCTTTTTTTTTTACTTTTGCAAAACTGTGTGACCACAAATTGGTCCCGCGGGGGGCAGCTGTTTGAGCTCCGTGTTTACCGAACAGGTAAGAGGGCCCCTGTTTACCGAGCAAGGCCGGCATCTGTTGTGATGTTTTTAGACACGTGTATCGTAATATCACCTATCAAGCACGGCTCTCTGCCGAAATGAACACTTTGCATAACTTTGAAGACTTTAATAGTACAATTCCCCTGAATGTATATATACACACACACACACACACACACACACACACACACACAGACACACACACATGCAGGTGTCCGGGACAAACTATGGGACCCTGGAGGATGCATTTCAGGGCCAGACAGGTTTTTTTTTAATTGTTGAGGGTTAATATTCGGCTTGGTTGAAGCGGTATCTCTCGAAAAGATTATTATGGGGAAACAATAAAGCTAGGATATTGCCGATCGCGCAAGACCCTTATTCAATTTGAAATTCTCTTCTTATTATTTTGTAGAAGCCAAAGAGAGACTTGCCGGTCACGTTTGCTAGACTCGGTACATATACATATAGGCTTTTCAAGCAGCGCAACCATCCAGCTATAAACTAATCCCTTCCTGAAGTGCATTCAAGGAACCGACTTAACCGGATGATTCTCACCGCCATTAACTGGTCCGAGATGAGGCTTCTGATCCCGGTTGATTTAAGCGACGTACGGAGAATACCCCCCCGGACTTTGTGTGTGTGAGAAGTGCGGCAAAGTGCTTGGATACACACATTTATTTGCGATGAGTTGAGAGATTTTTGTTGAATTTGATTTATTTATTCAGTTCTTGTTTGACTGGAATAACATTTAATGCATATAAACTTATTTAATCGTACACTATATGCGTTAATGTGTCTGCGAAAGCAGACGGGATTGGACAGAAATATTGCGGGAGTGGGCAGGATTGGACAGAAATATTGCGGGTGCGGGCGGGATTGGATAGAGACAGACAGCGGGAGCGGGCGAGATTGGTCAGAAATTCTGCGGGTGCGGGCGAGATTGGTCAGAAATTCTGCGGGTGCGGGCGGGAGCGGGATGAAAAAAACAGTCCCGCACAGGGCTCTAGTATGCAGTGCAGTTCCTGCATCACGCCAGCAACCTGTCCGCAGAGGTGCATGAAGAAGTTCTTATGCCTGCAACTTCTGAAGCCTCCTTCAGGCCAGGAGCCTGTCCCAGTCAGGAAAAGCCAGAAGGTACGGGGACACACTGGATGTGAGACACACACACACATTTGTAATTATAATGTTGTGGGCATCTCCATTCAAGGGGAAAACTCTAACTCAGCCCTAACCTTAACCAAGAGTAACCAAACATCAGTTTTTGATTGCATTCATTGATTTTTATAAAATAGAGTTTTCCTTGTGGGGACAGGAAAATGGCCCCCACAATGTGCAAATATCAGATTTTTATCATGGTGCGGAGACAAAGATGACCCACATACTGGACTGCAAGAGGGTATCAGACTTCCTGACAGAAACCAAAGTGGCACCTGGAGAACACACAAACTCCACCCTCGCAATCAAGGTGGGGGTTGAACCCCCACCCCTGGAGATGTGATGTAACACTGCTACCCACTGAGCCACTGTGCATAAACAACATCTGCATTCTTATTGATTAATAGTTTATCCATTGTTATCAATAGTTTAAAGGGTACCTTATTATTATTAATTGTAGTCGGTTAGTTACTGAAAAAAATATGATTAAAATACAGTCCCTAATAAAATTGTCTGTGATCACAAAGGGATTACATCTGAATATGCTCTTTTCAGTTGAAAGCTTTTATGTCATATATAACATTCATTTTGTGCTCTGTATCTTCTCGGTATGCAGAAATGTCTTTTTTTGTCTTATTTACAGGCATTGCGGGTCAGCAGAGCCGCTAGGACTTTTTGGCTTTATTTCCCAGTTTATAACATTTGTTAGAAAAGTAATCACAAAGTAATCAAATGTAATAAGTTATATTACTTTGATTAAGTAATAAAAATAGTTACTAATTACATTTTTAACTGGTGACCTATTACATTTCAATACATTCCCAAAACTACTTTTTAATAAAACAAACCCCTGTCTCCACCTGTTTAGAAACTCCAGACACAGTCATTCCCCTCCATGAAAGCCACCCCCCCCCCCCAAAAAAACAACACAATGAAATGCTCTTTCTGTGGCTCCACATTCAAGTGTGCCCCCCCCCACCCCCCAGCCTCACAAAGAAAAACCTGCCCATCTGCTTCTGCTACCTATCTCTTCCCCCCTGGACCACCACCCTTTAGTCCACATACTGAGTTTATTTGCATATAAATGTCTTTGTTTGTATTCATGCATATTCTGGAGCATCCTGGGAACTGTCCATAGATATGAAAATACATTACCTGCAACGTTCCTCCCACAGACAGGAAGCATTTAGCCCCGCGACCTCGTCATGCTAAATGGTGAGGCATTCTGGGATTTGTGGATCATTTCCCTCTTTTCCAGATTATAAAGCAAAACAGAGGAGAGTCTTGCATTCTATTGGCCTTTCAATAATTTATAAAGAAAGAAAAAAACAAAGGCCTTATTCTGGTTTTAAATGTAAAAGAGGGGTCAGTCCAACTGCAGTGCATAAACAGGAGCCATGTCTGCTGGCTTTTCGCCACTCTAGAGCGCTGACTATCGCATATTTCAGTTTATTAATGGGGAAAATGGGCTTATCAGTGATCACAGTCTTCAGAAAGCATCGGATGTATGATGTCATGCAGCTTAATTTCCAGCCAGACGGAAGGGCTCCGATTGCGATGCATAAAAGCCACAATTAAAGCTCAGTGCGTATGGACCCAGTAACCAGATGCCGACACTGCCCCTAATGGCTCCGTCCATGTCGGGTTAAGGTGACTGGCAACTTTTTCCCATTGTGGGTTTTAAGATGGTACCACTAAAGCAATGATGGTGGGCTCTCAGCAGAGAAACATCTAACCACAATGCTAATAGCAGTGACACTGATACTGGCTGGGGGATGGGAGGTGCTCGTGGCCCATTTCTGTACCTTAACGCAGGTCTACCTCTGCTTTTAACGACCATTTTCTAATGATCAATTTCTCTGAAAGGTTCTAGATGCTGGCTGATGTTTCGAGCCTCACCCAATAGCGCAGATCTCATTTTTGTGATAAAGGCCCATTGACGCTCTGACACAGACCAACCGCTAAGCCGGTCCTTTCTCGCTCTATGTCCGATCCGCGCGATGGATTAAACGTCTTACGTGTTGGCACACCGGTCCCAAAAAAACTCAAGCCCGACTGACAGGAGACGTGATGGCCACACGCGTCTGATCTGGCAGTCAAGACAGTGATGTTTTCTAGAGCTCGCTGATTTGACTCGTTACAGACACGCAGTGTAAATGGAGGATGATGGGCCTGTCCGTCCACGTCACACATAACACAATCATGCTGGGGTATTTTCAGCCCTGCATCTATTTAGAGCATCAGATTCATCAGTTGTAAGATGGTTGCATATCATAAATTTAAAAGCTGGGCTATCTACTCCTAAAGAATTCAGGAATTGGACCCAGGCGAGTAGATAGCATGCCCTCAGGTGGCAAGGGAATGGTGTAGCAGCTCTCGCCCAGCTGAAGGATAAAACATGCCGTTAAATAGGTGATCACAGCTTTCCTTCACACATCGAGCTCCCGGAAACCTGTTTTCTGCAAGAATCAGCTAGAAAAGGATTATATCCGGCCCGGAAGCGTGTGACAGATGCTCGACCGCAGCAGTGTTTCTGACACTCGAGCGCACCATGAAAACGCAAAGACAAGGAGCCGTCGTGCAGAGCGGGTAGGGAGCACGTGTCACACGGCCTGGCCCGTGGCCGGGGCATGACGCAGCCTTGACGAGCCAAGCTCGCTTTCACCATTTTCACCGACCCATTTTAAAACCTTTCACGCATTGTCACAACCCTTAAACAGGTATCTCCTCCTATCTCCTGCATTTGATTACACACTGCCGTCACAGTTGGTCGAATTGGGTGTGTGTGTGTGTGTGTGGCAGTATGCTGGATGGCTTCGCGGCTGGTGACGTGCTGTATTCGGGTTAAGCTCCAACTTCAAAGGCTCTATAGCAGAGCCGAAATCTGGACAAGAACTAATAACCTCCACATTATGGATCATGTACTTAACTATATTTAATACTCACTTAACTTAATTATAAATAATACTAGTAGCACTACTACACATAAGGACATTAAGGAATTCTACTTCTGTGTGCAGTGTTCTCTGAACAGACCAGGATAAGCAGGAATGCACTAAGTGTGACCTTCAAACTCTAACCCTTCCTTATTGTTGGCTTTTGTTTATTTATCAAAATAAATATTTTAAGTGTATTTTCTTCTGAAAAACGATAAATGCTCTTTCCGGACATGTTTTACACAGTAATAAGGGCTGCAGGCTCCGCTGGAAGGAGTGCCGGGGAATGAGCTCACTGAGCCCCCCTCACGGAGGCTCGGATTGAGTTACGCCGATAGCTGGGGCCGGCTTGCGGGAACAGACGCAGATAGATCCGTCGGCCGCTTTCCGAAAGGGCAGGAGGGCGGTACCGGGCACGGAGGACGGGGCTCCATGCAGATGCGCTTTTTCTGTATGTATGACCCTCGCCGACAGCCACGCACTTGTAATGCATCACATGGATCGTTCCTGAAAAGTACTTTAAAGTGTGTTATATATCTGAAAAGGCGCGAGCGTGTATTTGCTCTTATTCAGCATCGCTGCACAGCGGCCACGCGGGAAATCGTTACAGGTAATGAGCAGGTGGCGCGGGGCGCCGGACGTCCCCCCCCCCCTCAAGGGCCGCGCGCTACTGCTGATCGCGCAGCGCATTCCCGCGCTTTTTAACGTGAAACGAATTATGACTTTTCATCCATCTGTCACCTTACCGTACGTGTCTGAAGTAAAAGAAAGAAAGAAATCAGAAAGTCACCCTGCTGTATCGACCATTAGCCTAAGGCTATATAAACGCCTATCAAGCGCAATTCAGCAATTCCCCTGCAATGTCACAAAAATAATTAATAGGCATATTGCCAAAACAACGAATTAAAAACGAATTGTCTTCGGCTACCCAACGCAGCATTATAACCTCACGGAGCGGAGATTTTCGTTTCTTAAAAGCTTTGCCTAGATTACACTGTATATTTAATTTTAAAACGGCACTTTAACATAACAGGAAAATGCTCAATTTACCATTTTGCTAAATCGCCGAAAAAATTCTGCTGCGTGTGCGCGTGTGTTTTACGGATAATACATTTAAAATAGCTTATTAATGCATAATAAGAGATGTTTTGCGTGTTTGTAGCTAACTATAGTCTTGTCACAAACCTCCAGATGGCTTTTTAGGTCCCCGTTTGCGCTTCAGCTTGACTTCGAACCGCGGATCCGGAGCCGCTGGACTCCGTGATTCGGTCTCGCGTCGCTTCACTTCGCTTCGCTTCTGTGCTAAGCGACACGCGATTCGGATTTAAGCGCTTCGGTCGGCGGCCGTGCGGCTAACGCTGCTGGAAGCAGCACCCCTCCGATCCAACTACCGTCTTACAAACAAAGGAGACCCCCTAATAAATATCATTACACAGCAAAGCACGTTTATCTAGTAGGCCTAACTACCTTGGGATAAAATAGATACTTCTGATATTTCTACTGTCACAGAAATTGTACAATCAGTAAGTACTACAATTACAAAGAGAAAAGATTCTCGGTAAATACACTGCCACTGTTTTTAAAATTTGTACACCTCCTTCATCAGACCATAATCCTGTGCCCTAACTGTGACTTAATTTTTTAAACCAGCATGTGAAAAAATAACTTTAAATGTATGATGTGACATTTAGACCTTAGAGCCATTTTAAGCAGGCAGAAGAATGTCAGGTGTTTACAGAAGGAAGGCCGGGGCTCTAGGTTACAGTGCCTGGTTGTTATTCATGATTAGGGCTAGGTGAGGCTGATGTAACACAATGACATGACATTTCTGTCTTAACATTAAGTCATTTTAATGTGAATATTTTCTTCTTATTATCAGTCTAGTTGAAAACAAACTACTGGTTTATATCGAAGCTAATTTACAATTTACATAATTGTATACATGTTTACTGCCATAGATATTTTTGTGATTGCTCTTGGGGTGTGTGGGTCTCACTATTTACCTGCCCATTTTATGAAACTTGTCCATTTTGTAAATCTCCCAGTAAACACAGATACTAATCTGGATACATAATCCATCACAGTACAAGGATTTATGAAAACCTCAGCATCAGAAAAGATGGATTCCTGGTAATTGATATAATTTAAAAATTGTACCAAACATAGATTTTTGTAAATCATCAAAGGGCCTGTGGTCTTTCTCCGATGAATTCCTTTTCAGTGGTCTGATGACTGACAAATATATATGAGCCCAAACGCCCCATGTGATATAAGCCTAATCAGTAGTCGAGTTGTAAAAACAAATCAGGAGGGTGGTGAATTATTGTTTAAGGGATGGAACGGGGGGATGTTTGTTTTAGAAGGGGGATGATTTTGACTGTTTTTATTTCAGGGGGATGACATCCCTCCTCATCGCCCCTCAACTTGAGTACTGAGCCTAATACAATTGGTCACATGACTAAGTCACATGACTAGTCTATGGTGGGTGGAGTCTGTAACATCATGTCAGAGCGACAAGTGGTGCTGGGCTGTCTTCCCCCTAATTAAATGCTTAGATGTACACGTTGAGTAACAGCACTGCTGTTCTCTGTCACTGGGGGGAGCCAGCGGGCGGCGTGCTGGAGGGAGTCTTGAAAATGGCCCTCTTATTTACACCTGCCAGCAGTTTGTAGCCCCCGCCCTCTGGCCGCGGCTGCCCCGCTGGCCGACAGGTGTGCAGGAAGCCGGCGCAGGTGTCTGCTGCGGCCTGTCCCGCGTTGCAATCTATGTAAACGGTTAGCGCACTCGACCGCGCAGTGCCAGCAGCTCAGGGCCCTCGCGTCCTGCCAGGGAAACGGCCAGCGATTCGGCTGGAATTCATTAATCAACCCCCCTCCCTCCCGCCCTGCCTTCCCCCCACCCGCGGACCCATCTCCCCTCCTCAACACGGTTTCCCAGGCATCCGTCGGGCACGGAAATTAAAACATTCATTTGCAATAAGGCTCATTAATGAACACCTGTCATCGGCGTCTGACGCCATTAGTGCTCCCCATAGCAGGGCCTCAGCCCGCCCCGGTGGCAGATTAATAAACAAATTAGCAGCCCGTCCTTCGCACAAGTGTGTCTGCCTGACCGCAGCCCTAAGCCACATCTAAAAGCGTAATGACGATCTCAGTGACACACCCACCTACTCTAATGCTCAGAGCTTTGAGGTTTCTTGTTTCTGCAGACTGATGTGGAATTGATAGAATGACATACTTCCTTTGTGCACTATCACGTATCAAATATTATGCAGCATATTCCAACGGTCCTGGAATCCTATCCAGTGTGTACTCCTGTACTGCCAGCTCCAGCCCCCCCCCCAACACTAACCAGGACAATCAACTGAAAGACGGATGGATATTCAAACACTAGTTAGTATTAGTCTACCCACCAGGCGGGCCCCAGGGAGTGCGACCTGGGCCCCCGTCCCGGGTCTTGGGCCTCTCTAACGCCACATAGCCGGCCTGCTGATTGCCTCACATCCCCCCCCCCCAGTCTCCATCTCAGCGTGGCAGCCCTTGATGAACTGTGCTGGCCATGCCTCCAGGACAGAGAATATAGCTATGCTGGCTTTTCAGCTACTGCTAGACACAAAAGGTGTTTTTATTGAACTATTTGTGGAATAATGATCTCCACATTGATTAGAGAGGTCTTATCTAAAATAAGCAATTCCTAACAGGAAATGACATTGTCATTTGCAGTACTGGACAAAGTAAAATTATGCAAATTTTTTATTGTCAGTTTACAAAAAAAAAGAATCTTCATTGCTTAACCTGTTTCTAATGTAGCTAAACAAGTACGACATTGTGTAAGCAACACAAGGATGTGGGTTCAAATCCCAGAGGGCATACATAAAAAATTGTAACCCTCTGCTTTATTGTAAGTTGCTTGTCGTTAAATTAGCATCAGATAAATTAGTTAAATGTATTAGCTAACATGAAATGCACCATGGTGAGGTTCCCTCCGGGCCAGTTAGGGGACAGAAAAGGAGCTCCATCGCATGTTTGGCCAATGGATAAAAACGACATCATCGGAAGAATCAGAGCTATTCAAACACATCAGTCTGGTAAAGAAGCATTTTAACATTAAACAAACGTCATTAAACATCAACATACCCCCCAAAGCAAATATAATTTACTCTTTCAAAAGCTGACTGCTTTATGAGGAATCATTATGTGATGAATACAGACACAATGCAATGACTAACAGGGACACGGGATCGAGACTCCGCACTGTGATGCTGCCTCCCTGGAAACCGGACAGCATCCAGAGGAAGGACTCCCTTAAAAAAACCCGACAGTTGCGTCCTTCAGCTCAGCCTTGAAGAACGCGGGACCTTGGTCCTCCGTATGCTCAGCAGATTTTATCCGTGGTGGTATGACGAAGTGGGCCGCTAACGACGGCTGCCAGCGTGCGACACAAAAGGCACGCCGGGGAGGGCTAAACAATGATAAAGATCAATACGGCAGCCATCAAAGGAGCCCCGTCAGATTCATTAAAATAAATTAGAGCGAAAACCCCTTTTTCCCTGAGATAAGTGCATATTCGGCTTCGGCAGGGAAAACTGAGTTTCATTATTGGTTACGTCTGTCTTTTTATTTGTTACTTTTGCTGGATACAATCTACGCTAACATGGTAACGGGGGTCTTTTGCTGAATTCCAGGTTCTGCTCTATAATTCACTTTCTCCCTTCGCTTTACATTTTAATGCTGATTTTTTTGTGGGAAGTTTCATATTTGCTAAGTGTGCAAAGTAGCCCGGTGGTTGTATTTGTTGGAGCCGCGCAGTGCAGGCGTGAGTGCTCAGTGCCGGGCTTTCTGAAGGGAGCCCGTCAAAGCCAAGCCAAACGCCGCTTCCTGGGCGAAGAGAGAGTCCCATGCCGATGACCCGGGGGGGTAGGGGCGTGCGAAGCAATTGGGGCGAAAACATCGATGTCCACTTGGAGGCAGTTTGGGCGCTTTCATATGCTTGCGTTTTCATGTTCTGTCACCACCCCCCCCCGCTTACTAGAGTCCTCAAACCATCACCCTTCTCTGCGGGTGGGGGGGTCATCATGTGAATATCTTATAATCCCGCCCCTGCCACTGGAAGTCCACCTAGTTCCGTCACAGCACTCCCCTAACGCGCTTTTGTAGGCTGCTGCTCCTGTCCACTCTTTCGCGTAGCTGCTAATTAGCGTTTTTCCCTACCTAAAAATAGAGGGTAAAATATAACCTTTCAGGGCTAATATTTTGCGGGTGGAGCCACACGGCATAATTAGGTGGCACCCAGTCCGATGGATTGCAAATGGCTCAAAGCTGCTGCTCTCCGGGCTTTAAGGTTGCTCAATACCTTAAAATCGGTATTTATAAACAAATGACACATGCATATTAGCTCAGACACACACAGCACTCTGTTTCTTTAAATGTGAAGTGTGCATGTACAGTATTTTTTCCATTATTTTGCCTTATAAAGACACATAAAGCATGGTGCAAACAGTGCAAGCTGATGGTGCCAGCTACTCTGGTTCACCAGTGAGGAGTCTGGCTGTTGGTCATTATGTGGGGGGGGGGCTTGGCTCTGAGTTTTCATCCCTGGCTCCAGCTGCTGGGAGTTCGGGGGTTAAGGAGGATCGCGGGTTTGCGTGCATCCAGGGTCCCATGAATGCCGACCATTCAGGGCCCGGTCAGTCACCACGGCGAGTGTGTGGTCCCGCGCTCGACGCCCGCTTGTTCCACCTGACACCCCCCTGAGTGGAAGTGACAGCCTCACCTGCTGGGTGGGGTATGTATGTGAAGGGCAATCTCTCCCTCATTAAAAATGCATCCCTGGTTCATCCAATCAGAGCGCATGCATCCCCCCACCCCCCGCAATGCGTAATGTTTAATTTGGTCGATGACGGAGGCCTCCCAGCTGGAGGCGACATGGGGGGGGGTGTTTGCGTGCGAGCCCTCGGTTAATGCTGGCCAGCTCAGCCCTGCCGATGTTCACACGAGTGTAAACGTGCAGCGTGCATGAGTGCCCCTCCCACCCCTGCCAGGCAGCTTCGGCCCGACCCCAATGTTTTATTGAAGCCGCTTCCTCCGAGGGGATCTAAAAATTCACTCAACGCCCCCGAGTCTGTCTGTTTTGGCTGCTGAGAATGGCTCCCAATCACAGGGAGATAAAAACATCAAAATAAGCTTGTGCAGATCTGACATGAGCTTTCCGCTCCACTGAGCGCGGCCGGGCTGCCTGCTCGCACGCTCGCTTACACGCTCACACGCACAGCGGCCAGCCCAGCCCCAGCCTCCCTGGCAGCAGGGCCGCAATGCCTTTTACCGCGTCTTTAACCTGGTTTTCACTCTTTATGGGAATTTACCACAGGCCTCCTTCCTGTGACTCAGAGAGGCCGGTCGTATAACTACTCTGAAAGTACAATTGTACAGGAAATTTAACCCTACAATTATGCCCTACAACTCCAAGTATTTAGGTGCAGCGTGTTTTAAAGGGTTTTTCGTGTTTAACTTGTGTTGATCTCCCCTTGAAGAATAAAAATTAAATGACATCTTAAAGCCTGCCTTTACGGCCTGTAAATGTAACGCATTAGCATCACCGTTACGAATTGTACTTTGCAATGCATTATCACTGCCGTTCCTACCTGTACTTTGTAATACATTAGCACCAGTATTACGGCCTATACTTTGTAACGCATTTATCACCACTGTTACTACCTGTACTTTGTAATGCATTAGCATCTCTGTTACGGCCTGTACTTTGTAACGCATTAGCAGCGCCACTATGTCATGTACATGTAATGCATTAGCACTTACGAATAATTTACAGGTAATAAAAAGGGCTCCTTTCAAATTTCTTCACAAGGAAAGTAAAGGCCATGGCTGCCTGTGGTGTATCCCAGCACTCCCTGAAATGGACTATCGGAATTACTAAGCGGGGGCTTTTACCTTTTCTTTACAAAACAGTACTGTGCAAAAGTCAAAGAAAATGGTTAAAGTTAGTTAAACACAACTGAATATCTGGGTAGTAAGTGGGTCTTAGAAAAAAAAAAGGAATTGAACATTAGTACATATCCAGATTACGAGTAACATAATAAAAATCAACAAGAATTTCTTCTCTTCTCCAAAAAGTTACTGATATCTTGCTGGATGGCTAGATGAACACCGCTTCAGCCCCAAATCTCTCCACAGGGGCACCCCAGATATGCCACGCATTTATTAAATTTCATGACCAGCTCAATTAAGCAAAAAAATTCACTGGAATATTGGATGGTTGCTGAGGTGACTGTAGGAGAGGATCTGAAATGGTTCAGCTGATACTTTTACAGACATCATATCATAGTCTTACACCAACTTGAATTGTACATGTATTTTTTTCTTTGATTGCCTATGACTTTTGCACAATACTATATATTATTTTTTTACAGAACATTGTTCTGTAAAATATTACAAAGAGATACATTCTATTTGCAGGAATTGGGATAATCTTCACATGCTTTGTGACTTTCGCAAACCAAGTGTCTGTCTGAATTGTGAACCCTGACATCTGTGAGAGATCTTATCACGCTGCAAGTACCATGTACACAATCATAACCCACATTTTTGGAGATATAAACACATTTTCTGAGAATATTTAAATGTCTCATGGCAAAATCAGAGTGCAAAACCACAATATGGAAATGATACAGCGGGAGCAAAGGAGAAACCAAGGTGGTCTTGTTTCTTTGAGCCCACCACGGTCCGTGTGACTGGAGCCAACCTAGATCCTAAAATAAGCTACCCTACCAGTCTGGGAGAGCAGGGCACTCACATATCACCAGGCTATCCAGGACACTCCCCATTAATAAAGGTCATTTTCGTTTTTTGAAACACCAATCAGATTTGTCTGTGGGGATTCGTTTTTCTCCCTTAACCTCCTGTAATTTCTCTAGCTCCCTGTTTTTTTTTTTTTTTAACAACACATTTTTTTTTCCTGTACATAAATTCTTTTTTGCAAGCAGAGCTGTAGGCAGACGAGGTGCCCAGACCAGATCGTTCACATTTAATTGGTGGGCACCCCTAGTCTGCAGGCTCCAGGTGCTGTGCTTCTCACTGATTTGAGCCCTGAAGGTCTGCTCTCCCCCGGTCTGCTTTAATAAATCACACTGCGTTTCACTCTGAACCAAGAGGAGGAGGAGCCAAACATGGGAATGTAATGTATAGCAAGCACTCAGAATACACGTAAAGCACACTCGGAACACACGTAAAGCACACTCGGAACACACGTAAAGCACACTCGGAACACACGTAAAGCACACTCGGAACACACGTAAAGC
>JAODKM010000108.1:21733245-21744300 GCA_026780845.1 Petrocephalus sullivani
TACTGTAGCTAGCCTCCATTTACACAGGTCTCAGTGACATATACTGTAGCTAGCCTCTGTTTACGCATGTCTCAGTGTCGCATACTGTAGCTAGCCTCTGTTTACACAGGTCTCAGTGACATATACTGTAGCTAGCCTCTGTTTACACGATTCTGCACCGGGTAAAGTGGCTGGTGGTTTAGGGGGCTCATTGCTATACAATGCTGACAGACTTTAGCTTTGACTGATGCCTTTTGGACATCCCGCTGACAGCTGTGGGGGGGGTTTGATCCCTCCTCAAATGTCCCCAGAGTGTCGATTGCCGCAAGACCTTGTGGCAGTCCAGCCTCTGGTGACTCCTCCCACATTCCCAGTTGCCTTCTGAAAGGTTTCTATGGAAACACCCACCCTCCAGATGATCAGTAAGGAGGTGGTAAGCTTTTCCCAGTCTCCCCACACGGGCATCTGCACCTGGGAATGAATCGGATACTGCTGCTTGTATCACTTTTATTAGTACTCTACTTTATATCATCACAGATGTTAATTAATCCCTTATTTTACTGAAATATCATAAAATATAATAGTAGTGTGTAATTTTAAAGTATACTTTCAGGATTATTAATGTTTATCACATGTGGGAGAGGAATAGGTGAGAGGCCATGGGGCCTGAAGGGTTAACTCGGCTGCAGGTCTCACATTAATATTCCTGCACTCGTTCCCCATCCAGCCCGCCATCAGCATGACCCACAGCTTGGGAGAAGCACAGCAGGAGGGTCAAGCCCGGGGTCACCAATCACACGCTGTGGGCAGTTGCTATGGCACCCACTTGTCAATCCCCGCACACCTGAGTACCCCAGAACTCCCCTGCCGATGCATGATGTGTGGAATGCGCCAAATGGCAACAGTGACTGAGTGTCCTGGAAGATTCCATCTCTGTGGAGGGTGGGGTGAGATGTGCCTACCCAACCATGTACTATAGGGCCAGTGGTGGTGGTGAGGGGGGGGAGGGGTGGTCTATGAATGGACCAAGGAAGCAGGATCAGGAAAAGACCTCTGGTTCCAGGTCAGTTTGATCATTACAGAGTGAATAATCTCAGCACTGCTAACAAGGCTTCTCTCGCCTGTTAGAGCTGTCCCTTCTGTCTTGGCACTGACCAGCACGTTAGCAGAAAATGCCACAAGTCAGTCCTCTAGTGGGTGGAGGGCCAGATTTAGCATTTAGAGAAAACTGGAGGGCTGGGATCACTTTAGAAGAAAATCCAGGTTGGGGTACCTAAAAAGGCAAAATATTAATTCTGCTATTATTTTATACATAGTAATCAGAAAGCGGCGCTAACTAATTTATTTTTTGTGGTGTGCAGTGACTGAGTGAGTCACAAAGGCAGCATTCTTAGCCTCTCCTGTAGAAGAGGAAGGCTTTCGAGTTTGACACAAACTGCCACACAGAGAGGAGGAGGGCCTGTGCCTCTGACAAGGTGTCAGCAAGGCAGAGAGAGGACTCGTGTGCGCACCACCCGGAAGAATAAAGGGTAAACAGCATGGTGACCAATCCACAGCAGGAACCCTGAAGGCGTGAGGGACTGCAGTGGTACGTATGTCCAGGCGGCACTGTCACCGGAGACCTCGGGAAGAGGTCTAGTCACATAGCGGACAGGGATGCTCCGCAAGCGATTCTTAATCCCACCTGGGAAAGAGTCATGTTAGGACACAGAAATAGCTGAAAGTGTGTCTTATGGGTTAATACTGTTATAATACAGGTAATCAGAACACAGATGGGTTTGCCTTGTGCTACAGAACAGCGCAAAGACACAAATAACAACAACAACTAAAGCAAGGGCTACTAATAGTTGTCCGTAATTAAGACGGGATGTTGATTATATGGTCTGTGTTTTTAATGACAGCTTCTAACATTCCAAGACTCATGCATATAGACTGGACATTCTGACCTGAGCCAGAGAGGCGCTGTAGAATGGCCTCTAGAAGCAGTATCTGTCTCGCTTTGGAAAAAAAGCCTCAGTTGATTTGCCAGTCAGCTCAGATTAAAATCATAGCATCGTGTACCTGGGAAGATGGAGCCTGGCGGGCAGCATCCTGCAGGACCCTGCGGCGTCCCACAGGGGAAAAACTCAATCTCAGATTCCAGTTAAAGTCAGTGGGCAGCAGGGGGGTCATTTCAACAGCTCTCCAGATTTACCTGCCCCTGAAAGACACTGATATCTATATGACTGTGGATCCAGGGCAGGGTCGTGGGAGAGACCTTGAGAATTAGATTTTCCAAATGATTTTCCATGCTTGGATTAACTGCAATTCATATTGCAAACACAACATTAAATTAAATGTTTTATAGTGTTTACTTTGTTTTTACCCATGGGATAGGTGCGGGGATTTTTTTCCAGGAGAACTGGCTTTGCAAGATCCTGACACTAATTGAAATTAATCGGCGGCGAACCGCTTCTGCTGAATGCAGCCCGAAATTGTGCCTAAAAGTAGTTTCTAAAAAGCAGGCACCTTTTCCATCCCGTGCACCCCGCGGCACGTATCGATTTGTCATCACATCCCTGAGCCTGTCATGTCAGGCTTAGCTTTTCCCACTAACGTTTCCTGTAATTTCATCCATCAGTGTCAGGCTCGTTATGCTGGCTGGGGAGTGCTCGTTAAGCGGCGGCCTGCACGACCTCGCCCAGACTCTGTTTACGGTAATTAATGGCATGTCGGAGCCACGGGGGCGCAGGTGTGTCGTCAGAGACCTCTGGACTGCCATACCCTCACTGCTGGCGGAGTTATCCATAGCCAAAGCTCACCTCCGCTTGCTGGGTGGGTGACCGACGGGGCCCGTGTCAGACACTCCGTGTGCCGGGTGACCGACGGGCCCCGTGTCAGACACTCCGTGTGCCAGGCGACCGACGGGCCCCGAGTCAGACACTCCGTGTGCCGGGTGACCGACGGGCCCCGAGTCAGACACTCCGTGTGCCGGGTGACCGACGGGCCCCGTGTCAGACACTCCGTGTGCCGGGCGACCGACGGGCCCCGAGTCAGACACTCCGTGTGCCGGGTGACCGCCGGGCCCCGAGTCAGACACTCCGTGTGCCGGGTGACCGCCGGGCCCCGAGTCAGACACTCCGTGTGCCGGGTGACCGCCGGGCCCCGAGTCAGACACTGCAGGACCGGTACCGCAGAGACGGAGGAAGCAAATGAGACCAGTTGCTAATTAGCAAGGCACAGCAGTTTGTCACTTTCCCTAAATATGATAACTCTCTCCCGACACCCATTTCCACAAGCTACACGTGACAGACGCTGCACCCCCACATTTGCCTAGTGCGGCGACAGGTGAGAGGGACCCACAGTTTTGATTGGGGTGGTGGGGGGGATGCAGTGGTTTGTCCCACCATATTTAGTGATGTTGTTGTCTATTGGGGTTGATGTTGATTGAAGTATTTTCAGGGGGCCACTGCTGCCCACCCTCAGATTCAGCCTTGCGTGTAACTGGTGACATAAGTTTGCCATTATCCCAGAGAGCTTTACCTGTTTCACTATACACTACTTATGGAAGCATCACGCCACTCTGCAAAGGGTATGACGTGTGGACACACCGACTCCAGCGGACGCTGAGTCTTTATAAGAAAGGGAATCATTACATATCCAACAGAACGGCTGACTCTCAAAACAAAGACCACCAGTGAGTCCTCAACAGCACAGAGGTTAAATAAGGTGAAATAATACTAATTTCAGATTAATTAACAGCTGCTGCTGGTTTTGGGGTTTGTTAAAAAGGCGATTCATTCATCATTAAACCTTAAAAGGAATACAAAAGGGGCTTGAATGGGCATATTAACTGCACACTTCGCAGAGTCTGAAAAAAATCAATAAGGCTTCATACAAGTGAAATTGTTAAGAAACAGGGTCTCTTAAATATTTCATTTCTTTCAGCTGTAAATATAAATGCTGATATGTGAAAGCATTGCCATTATACCAAGCAAAATGGTCTGAATAACGTATAATAAAATCACATATCATAGTGCCACCATGGGGTTATACTCAATGATAATTCAATCTGCCTTAAATGCCTTTAAGAAATAGCAAGCAGAGGAGTTTTGATGTTACAGCAGAAAGGTGTGTACAGCAGGCTGGGGGGGGTTAGTCAGGAGAATCCGTTAAACAGGAAATTTGGAGATAATGAGGCCGATCTTAATTTTGCCGTGAAGTCTCTCCCGGGTGACGCCAACAGAGCTTCACTTTAACTGTAACAAAGCAGCTTGGCGACAGCAAAGTGGGTGGCTGGGAAAGTGTTTAAAAAGCTGGCTTTGGGAACCTGGGCAGATGCTGACCCTGCAGTTCTGTGTGAGAATAAAGTCCTCCCGAAAAAATAAAACAGCTTTAAGCCCCCTCAGATGGGGCCGCAAGCCGACACTGTCCCGAGTGCAGTGCGGGGACACTGAGGACTGGTTAGCTTTATAAAACTGCACAGAGAGGCCTCTTGTGACAGCCCTCCTCCCCCAAAACACATGCATATCTCGTTTAGTAATCCATGACTCGGATCAATCCCCCCCCCCCCCCCCGGGACTGGAGCCACGACGGGCAGGGGGGGTGTGGCTAAATAATGTGACATCAATGTGAAGGCAGACCCCCAGCCACTTGTCGAAAGCGACCGGATTGTGCGAGCGTGTGTCGAGATGACAGATGGCTCCTTGTAGGTGACGAACGTGATCCGAATGGGGCGAACCCACCCCCCCAAAGCCGGGCAGCGTGTGAAGAGGGGAGAGGGCAGGACGGCCCAATCACTCCAAGCGCTGGATACTTACGGGAGCTTTAATTAGCTGACAGCTCCGCCGGGGAAGTGAAACGAGACGAGCGGCGCGCGGCAGACAGAGCGGCCGCCGTAATTGGACGCGTGGGTCTGCAGCGACGTCCCAGGAAAGGCGGCGTCTTTAACGTCCATCTGAGTGAGACCCGAGTGGGATGTTGTCTCAACAAAGGAGCCGATCACTAATGGACTGGGACAGTTATTCTGAGGTATTCTTACCAGAGGAACCCGTGTGAGCACTGAAGCTACTATTTAGCACACCTAACATGTCATTTTGCGTGGGGGGGGCATTCTTCACTTATTCACCATTATTTTACTATGCTAGTAGTACAGTAGGGACTTGTTGATATTTAAGTCTTTTATTCTGAATGTCTGTGTGTTTTAATTAATATTTTTCTTAGATCCGAGCTAATTTTTCATTTGGAACAGAATTAGTCCCTTTCTCCCCCACACCCCCCCACCACACAGCGACACAGACAGCTGTTCTGAGGGATGGATTTGGTGATGCAGCACACTCAGAGGGCGGTGGGGAGAATCAGACAGGCAGACACCGCCACCACCTAACCCCCCAGGAGAATGACAGGCAGCCGACAGTCTTTAATACCCCCTCCCCACCAAAGTCCTAGGACAGGTCTGAAAATTGGAACAAGGAACCTTCAGGACATTCAAACATGAAAAAGCGCATTTTAAAAGCCCTTAACAGAAAGCCAGCATGCACAGAGGACCTCTCCACCTACACCTCTCTGCTCCAGCTGACCCACTGTAAGGCCCATCAAGCCAATTAGTCCGATTACAGCCAGCTGGGTTTCATTACCTCAAGTGTCTGTGGGAAGAAGGCTGGTGATTAGTTGCCATGGGAACACCAATGATCACCCTGAACCAGCCTGACGCCGTTAGTCCAAAGGGGAGCGCACATCTCGCAATATGTATTTTTATTTATTTTCATGCACATTGTACGAAACAATATAAAAAGTGAATATTAGCAAGGGCCATTTAATAGTTGCTGATTGTTAAAATACAGGGGGGGGTGGGGGGCAAAGATGTCTGCGCCGTAACATTATTGTCCGTGGTACATGTCTGCATTGCCACAGTAAACGCATTCACCAATAGGTGGCGCTTGTGAACCTCTCAGCCGTACCTGAGGGTAAGTCGCAGGTAAACCAGTGTCCAGATGAGTGGTACAGCGCTCACAGTAATAAAATGTTTATATAAAACACAAGCCCCCTGTTCTTCCTCTTAAGTGTTAATCTTTACCATTCCGGCTGCCGGTGGCAGCCAGCTGATCTGCATCTTATCTGCGGCGTCTGAGACGCTCCGATGCAGAGGAAAATGGCCTTTGGTCACACTCTCCTGCAGGCCACACTCTCAGCCATCTGTCACGGTCACTGCTGGCAAAGGCATTTACCCAGAGAATGAAAGAGGAACCTCACCTCCCGAGACATGGGCTGTGTCACATCTGCGACCTCTGGCAATTATTCTCCTCCATTATATATTTTATGTGAAGTATTTCGAGAAGGTGTCTGATATACCAAGTACAGAGTAGTCGGCTTTCAAAGGCTCGCTTTGCCTAGCTACTATCTCAACTGGCTGCGTTGCCAGTGCCTCCTACAGGTCTGTCAGGTACCTGCAGGTTGGTGGCACCACCACCCAGCTCTCCTGCAGAGTGTAAAAATTGTCTTAACATGGAAGGGAGCTGGTTAGGTAACTAAAGTAGGGCAAAAACAAATGCCTGTATACTATTGGAAATTTTTACCAAAAGGCAATTCAGCGCCTCAAGGGAGATAAGGTAACACAGCTACGGGGAATTTTCACTCACATTTTCAGGCCCAAAGCAGCAGTCGCTCTCTCTGAAACAGAAACGTGGATTTCCATTTTCACTGCCCAGCACCTTCCTCCCTTTCAGGCCCTGCCATACCACCATGTAACACTATTCACCTGTCAGGGCGGGCCGGGGGTCCCAAGTGAGACCTGCCCCCTCAGCAGAGCCAGCGCTTGGCCCTTTTCAGCACTGTTCACTGGTCATCAGAGGTGCATAGTTCATGTTTCAACAGCTGAGTCCTCTGTGACTGTGACTCTTTATGCTCAGTTGGTCGGTTGAAACAAAATCTTGGTCTGGGCTTTTACTCTCTGGCCCGGAATTACCCACCTCAGGCTGTCATCATCATCAGCGACGACTCTGCCTTGAGAGATCTCTCTGTTGAAGATGCCACGTTTAAACGTTCCCCTATGTCTAATGAAACATTCAGACTACGGATGATTTGTTGCACCCAATTAAATAAGTTCAGGGAAGACAGGCCTGTCAAAGCCACTTAGCGCAGACCACACCAGGCTCCTGACTGTCCATCACAAACATGCATAAGAGACTTCGGGAATTTCCAGAAGGGTGATCCTTGACAGAGTCCGATTGTGCTTTGAGCTCTGGGGCATTAATAGCTCACTGTTCTTGAGGAATGCCCCCATGGGGAGTCCACATCATAACAGCAGACTCACAATGCCAAGCTGTGGGGCAAATGCGTGCAAACGTGTCACCACAATGGCAGGTGCGCAGTCAGTCACCGCACCTAACGTCAGGAATCGCCCAATCGCCCTGCTCCTGTCCAGGGATCAGGTGACATCATGCCCACTGCCACGGACGCCAATAAGCACAGCTCAACACATAACGAGATTCAGCTGCAGAATTCAATTTCTCACCTCTGATGATGAATAAAGGCAGATTAAGGAGGAAAAGGACAGCATTTAAAATTAATCCCTAGATTTTCCTCACTGTTAATCTTTATTTTCCTGTCTGTTGGTGGCAGAAACGATCTTATCTCCCAAGCAGCAGTCACGGTGATCAGGGGGAATGAAACTGGGATGAAATGGGACAGAAGCCCAAGAATGTCTCGCAGAAACCCTGTGCCAACTCCCCAGGCCATCAGATGTAAGTTACATGACAAAAGGTAAACGCGGGGGATCAGCTGCCAAATGGGAACGTCAGGAGCGGAAATCAGACACTACATGGGCGCATCGCCTGGCCCGGGGTGACAGACGGCTGCCCGTCTTCCTGGATTCCTTTTATCCCAGCTAAATTATGGGTTCCCAAGACGGGCCACGCAAGTTTTCAGACCCCTTCAAGTTGTCCTCATTTCGTTATGTCTAAGAGCATCTTAGAATGGATTAAATGCATCCATCCATCCATCCACCCATTTTCTGAAACTGCTTTTCCTATTCAGGGTCACAGGGGGTCAGGAGTCTATCCCAGAGACTATGGGCACAAGGCAGTGAACAATCCAGGATGTGGTGCCAGGACATCGCTGGGCACACTCACATACCAGTCTGATTAAATTCATATATTTTATATTGTCTACACACAATACTCCACAACAACGCAGCAAAAACAGGTCTTTTGAGTGTTTTGTTAATTTATTAAAAATAAAAAACGGAAATATCCTATTTACGTAAGTATTCAGACCCTTTGGAGTCCAGACCTGAACCCAACAGAGCATCTCCAGAGAGACCTGAAAATGACCGTGCACTGACGCTCCCCATCCAACCTGGGTGAGCTTGGATGATTCTTCCAAGAGGAATGGCAGAAAATTCCAAAAGAGCCATGCCAAGCTCGAAGGGTCATTCCCAAAAAGACTTGAGGCTGTCATTGCTGCCAAAAGGTCCTTCAACCAAGTACTAAGTGAAGGGCCAGAATACTTAGACTGTAAGAGGTCTATTTCAATCCTTTTATTATTAATAAATTAACAAAACCCTCTAAACACCTGTTTTTTTTGCTCTGTCATTGTGAAGTACTGTGTGCAGACTGATTATTAAAAAATGAATGTAACTCATTCTAAGAGGAGTCAGACATAAACTTGAAGAAGTCTGAAATCTTTCCATGTGCATGACAAAGCAGGGCAGAGCTGGTTTAGACAGAAGCTCAAATTAAAGTTACATTTTGAATAAAGCAGCAAATTCTAAACTATTTTATATACGCAGATAATGATGTTGGCAAGTGCATTTTATGATATAATTATTTATTGGACTAGAAAGCTTATTTTATTAACATTAAAAATAGCTATAGAATAAGAAGTTAGCAGCTGATTTACATCACGAGACAGAGTACCGACAAACACTAATGTAAATGAGCAGACCTTTCATTGAGGGCAGTTTTTGCCTTTTCTCTTTCATATTTTGTAGCCTTAATTTTCTTCTTTGAGATAATCAGATTTTTACCTCGGCATTCTATGCAAGAGTTGCATGGACTTCTTCAAATGTAGGCTGGCTTGAGCGAAGGCAGGGTGGAACCTTAAAGCAGAAACAGATCGGGAGGACAGGGATTGCATGATTTGCTTTATAGCCACAAAAGAAAAAATAAATTTTTATTATTAAATGGCAAATAACATATTCTGCAAATTGTAATTTCAATGGCTGTCCAGCAAACCATTATAAAATGCTCCAGGCGCCAGTCACTGGGGGCTCTTACACTGTTCTGCTGATTTATTGTACATTTCTTATCCTGTTTTGGTTACAGGGGTAGGACAATGAAACTGAAACACCTGGTTTTAGACCACAATAATTTATTAGTATGGTGTAGGGCCTCCTTTTGTAACCATACAGCATCAATTAGTCTTGGGTCTGCACAGTGGCCACAGGGATTCTCAGCCATTCGTCTTGCAGGACAGTGGCCTGGTCACGGCATGAGGAAAACGTTTCCTGACTCGCTCCCCCCCCGAAGTGGCTCAGTAATATTCAGTAATAATCTGTAATAATCTAATACTTCAGTTGGTGACTGTGCTGGATGTGGGAGATGTTTAACTTTCGTGTTCATCGAAGCACTCTGTCACCAGCAGTACTGTGTATACTGGTGCATTATCATCCTGAGACACGGTACCACCTTCACAGTACGATGATTGACTCATTGGGTACACATGGTTCTCCAAAATGGTTTGGTGGTCCTTGGCAGTGTTGCACCCATCCAGAACAGGTAGTGGGCCTAGGGAATGCCCTGATATTGCAGCCCAAATCATCTCTGATCCACCCCTTTGCTGCACTCTTGGCATGCAACAGTCCAGGTGGTAAGCCTCTTTGGGGATTCTCCACGCTATAAATCTCCCGGATATGGGATACAGGGGATCTTCCCAGGGGCGACGGAGGGGCACGGATACCCTGACAGATTCAGGGGACCCAGCACTTTGCGGGTGCCCTACCCAGGGGTGATGGAGGGGTATGAATACCCTGGGAAATTCAGGGGAACCAGCACTTTACGGGGGCCCTACCCAGGGGTGACGGAGGGGCATGGAGACCCTGACAGATTCAGGGGACCCAGCACTTTACGGGGGCCCTACCCAGGGGTGACGGAGGGGCATGGATACTCTAACAGATTCAGGGGGCCCAGCACATTACGGGGCCCAACCCAGGGGTGACAGAGGGGCATGGATACCCTGGCAGATTCAGGGGACCCACCACTTTACAGGGGCCCTACCCAGGGGTCGACAGAGGGGCATGGATACTCTGGCAGATTCAGGGGAATCAGCACGTTACGGGGGCCCTACCCAGGGGTGACGGAGGGGCATGGATACTCTGGCAGATTCAGGGGAATCAGCACGTTACGGGGGCCCTACCCAGGGGCGACTGAATTTCCAGGTACACTTCTCACTGTGGCTAGTTTTTTTGTATAGAATCCGTTCGTTCACTCTGTTGTATACAATCTGTTAGTACCCGGACATCCCTTTCAGACAGCTTCCTCTTACGTCCACAGGTACTCCTGCTGGATGTGGTCCTTCCTTCGTGGTGGTATGCCGACGTTACCCTGGATACTGTATCTCTCTAACCACCACAAATACTTGCTGTCCTTCTCACAGATGAGCACCAACAATTTTGTCCTCATTTGAGCGCTGATATGCCTCCCATTATGTTGTGTGGATTGTGATATTGTACGTACAGCTGTGCTATGGCTGTGCTAATTCAGCTTCTACACCCTGCCCTTACTGAGGGGACGTGCAGTCAGTGAGGATCAGCCACTAGGGTGCATATTTATAGGCGTGAAACCTCAGGCACTATTTTGGCTCCTGTGTCAGTTTCATTGTCCAACCTCCGTACAAATAGTAAAGAGAAACTCCCCCTTTGCGGGTAAGGTGAGGAGTGTAGTAAAGAGAAACTCACCCTTTGCGGGTAAGGTGAGGAGTGTAGTAAAGAGAAACTCCCCCTTTGCGGGTAAGGTGAGGAGTGTAGTAAAGAGAAACTCCCCCTTTGCGGGTAAGGTGAGGAGTGTAGTAAAGAGAAACTCACCCTTTGCGGGTAAGGTG
>JAODKM010000108.1:21756593-21770460 GCA_026780845.1 Petrocephalus sullivani
TTGTCATTACAGGTAACATGTGAGAATCTCATAGGGGTGAGTAATGTAAGTACTGTAATGTAAAGTAAGATAAGCAGCGCGGAAGCTCAAATAAGCTCCTGTTCCAACATTAGCTGTGGCCGCTGCAGAACGCTGTTAACACTTTGTCATTAAAGGTAACATTCCTGGGTCACATGGTATCGTACTGCATTCACAAAAAAAATCTGGTATTTTTCTGATTTAACAAGATATCCATCCATCATCTACCGCTTTTCCGGGTCGGGTCACGGGAGCAGCAGTCAGACCTCCCTCTCCCCGGCCACCTCGTCCAGCTCTTCTAGGGGAATCCTGAGGCGCTCCCAGGCCAGCCGAGAGACATACAGTAGTCTCTCCAGCATGTCCTGGGTCTTCCCCGGGGTCTCCTCCCAGTGGGACATGCCCGGAACACCTCACCAGGGAGGCGTCCAGGAGGCATCCTAACCAGATGCCCGAGCCACCTCATCTGGCTCCTCTTGATGCAGAGGAGCAGCAGTTCTACTCTGAGCTCCCCCCCGAATGACCGAGCTTCTCGCCCTATCTCTAAGGGAGAGCCCAGCCACCCTGCGGAGGAAACTCTTTTCGGCCGCTTATATTCGCGATCTTGTTCTTTCGGTCACTACCCACAGCTCATGACCATAAGTGAAGGTAGGGGCGTTGATCGACTGCTAAATCGAGAGCTTTGCCTTTTGGCTCAGCTCCTTCTTCACCATGACAGACCGGCGCAGCGCCCGTATCACTGCCGACGCCGCACTGATCCGCTTGTCAATCTCCCGTTCTATCCTTCCCTCACTCGTGAACAAGACCCCGAGATACTTTATCTCCTCCACTTGGGGAAGGACCCCCTCCCTGACCTGGAGAGAGCATGCCACCATTTTCCGGCTGAGGACCATGGCCTCGGATTTGGAGGTGCTGATTCTGCTTCAGTGAGAGCTGACGGTCAATCCGACAGACCCTCCTCTCCAGGACCCCCAAATAGACCTTACCAGGGAGGCTGAGGAGTGTGATCCCCCTATAGTTCGAACACACCCTCCGATGCCCCTTCTTAAAGAGGGGGACCATCACCCCAGTCTGCCAGTCCAGAGGCACTGCCCCCGATGTCCCCACGATGCTGCAGATGCGTGTCAAACTGGACAGCCCTACAACAGCCTTGAGGAACTCCGGCGGATCTCATCCACCCCTGGGGCCCGGCCACTGAGGAGCTTTTTAATATATCTATTCTATTTATGTGTATTTTTGCTAGTTGCTATTTGAAAAAAATGTTGCTACCTCTAGCGACAAAGTCGCTAAGTTGGCAACACTACTCGTGTGTGTGTGTGGGGTGAGTGACAGTAAGGCTTCAGCGTTGATTGGCTACTACTCGTGTGAGCTAGCCAATCAGAGATTGCTGTGGGGGGGCGTTAAATGAAGCTGCGGGATGAGAGCAAAGAGCGCACAGGCCGAGACGGCAGCGGAGCCGCAGCAGCGCGCCTTGTAATTACACAATATCGGTGAGTGTTAAAATAAAACGCTGATACCGATAATCGGCAAAATGCCTATTATCTGCCCCCAATAATCGGCCAGGCCGATAATTCACTGGACAACAAAGATTTTGTTACCAGAGTGAAATGAGCTGTATTATACTGAATTGAGTGTGCCGATTCCGAATCTGAGCTCAGAATTATCCTAGCACGTCTGTATCTTAAGTTACACAGAAAGTCATGCATGATAACATTTGTGGTGACCTGAAAGTAATATCGCTTCTCCATGGTTTACAATCGGGTTACACAAAGCATACGTGCTTCTTGTGCGTGTGGAAGTCGTGATGACAAACATCATTACCAACAGAGACACTGGCCTCCTAGAGCTGAGCACACAGTTGGCCGGTACAATGTACAGCATAAGTCATTGGTCCATCCACAGAAAGTTTGCCTTCCTCCAGTCTATATAAAACTGGGCCTTATGAAAAATTTTGTTGTATCAATGAAAAGCAGGAATTTTTGTCTGACCCAAAATTCGCGAAGTCATTCGTGATACCACTTTCAGAACATTACTCGATTTAGTATAGGACACATAAATTTTGCCAAGTAGCAGAATTTTTTCTTTATTTTGTTGACCTGTGTAATCGGTCAAACCCTAATCCAAATGCAGAGTGAACCAGCAGCCAGCTCACTAGAAGGGAATATCGGAGTCGGGGACAAAAGCGAAGATCGATAAGCCAGGGGGTCTATCCTGGGAGTGATTGGAAAGGCAGACCCTCACTCAGACAGGGGAGGTCGGGACACACGATCACACAGAGAGAGGGGTCAGGGTCAGACAGGGTCAGACCTAGAGAGGGGTTGGGGCACAGGGTCAGACTGAGAGAGGGGTCGTGGTGCACGGTCAGACCGAGAGAGGGGTCAGGATACACACTGAGACTGAGAGAGGGACCGGGGCACAGGGTCAGACAGAGAGGGGTCTGGACACAGGGTCAGACAGAGGGGGATGGGGACACACGGTCAGACTGAGAGAGGGACCGGGCACAGGGTCAGACAGAGAGGGACCGTGGCACAGGGTCAGACAGAGAGGGACCGGGGCACGGGGTCAGACTGAGAGAGGGGTCGGGGCACACGGTCAGACAGAGAGGGACCGGGACACACAGTCACTCTCAGAGAGGGGTCGGGGCACACGGTCAGACAGAGAGGGGTCGGGGCACACGGTCAGACAGAGAGGGGTCGGGGCACAGGGTCAGACAGAGAGGGACCAGGGCACAGGGTCAGACTGAGAGAGGGGTCGTGGCACACAGTCAGACTGAGAGAGGGACTGGGACACATGGTCAGACCGGGAGAGGGGTCGGGACACACGGTCAGACTGAGAGAGGGGTCGGGACACACGGTCAGACTGAGAGAGGGGTCGGGACACACGGTCAAACCGAGAGAGGGACCGGGACACACGGTCAAACCGAGAGAGGGACCGGGACACACGGTCAAACCGAGAGAGGGGTCGGGATACACGGTCAGACTCAGTGTGGGGTCGGGACACAGGATCAGACTGAGAGAGGGGTTGGGGCACATGGTCAGACCGAGAGAGGGGTTGGGAGGGGCGGGAAGCGCTTGGTAACCAGACATCAGTGAGCAATACCTCCCACAGAAGAAACCAGTCAGACCAGGCTAGGTAGGTAACAAGATGAAATGCAGCTGTCAGTCACTGGGAATGTCATGCAGCCATTTACAAATCAGGCAACGGAGTCCAGATGAGGGGGCGTGGCTAGTGGTTGAGGAGGCAGACTACCAGGTGAGGGGGTGTAGCTACAGAGTGAGAGGGCATAGCTGCATCACAGTATAACCTCAGAAGCACCAAAAGCAAAGCTTTCTAAAATCTTCCTTAAAGCAGCTTGTGGTTGTTGAATTGTCCAGTTAAGATAGAGACTGGAGCGCTGGTCCCAGAGGGGTGAGGTCACAGTGCAGCTAATCACCATGCATCTCTCAGTCATCAGTACATAACTTCAATTTGAATTATATATTTGCCATAATTTATCAATCATGGGAAACATTAGTGAGTTCAGAAATACATTATGCATAACGGTGAAAATAACTACTGAAATAAATTAGCAGTGCAGTTTAGCCCGGCATACATTTGCTCAGTTGAGTATTAACCCAGCTATGTAACCTTTGTCAACATTTCTGAATGTCGCCCATTTGCACAATAACCCATGTCTTGAAACTACTCTGCTTGTTTTTACACAGAGAAGACATGCTATCGACTAACAAATCTCATGGAAAGGATGGAAAAAATGCAGGGAGAAATTTCTGAAAGCCTCACAAAAGGCTGCACTGAATATAGGAGGGGTCACAGAGCCTCATCTCCACAGGCAGCAGCCACAGAGCCCCTGAAGAGGGATTACGGGAAAATCTCTGCCGTTTGTATTCCTGACCTCAGTTGATCACATCTCAGAAAATAAAAAAAACTATTTCACATTTGACTCTCATTTGGTCTCATTTCAAACTCAATTACTTTTTTCATCAAAAGCCATTTTCGTGGAAATAATTGAGACGAGATGATTTGCGAAAGAAGTATAAATTCAATACTTCTCCGAATAAAAAAAAATCTTTGAATGCTGAAAATATTCATATGTAAAAAAACCAAAAAACCACCAGTGACTGGAATCAGGGATTTACTAAATTAACCTCCTACAAACCAAACTTATGTGAGCATCTCGGACATTAAGCAACAAGTTGATGAGAGTCCTTAAGCACGAAAACAATCAAAGACCATTCATAAGAAGATACCACCTTTCCAGAGACATTCTGAGTATGAGGATCAAGCATCCAGGCATGGAAAGAAAGTATGCTGAGTCACAGATGGAGAAGCACATTGAAAAGGCGCTTGGCAATAGTCTGAGTCTGGGAGGTGCTGAGGGCACGCGAGCCATTTATTAGACGTCCTCCCCCATGGGCACCATCTGCCGCCGCTCACTCCCTCCTCTCCAGAATCGATTCCCCTTCAGCCGCCTCCCACCACATGCTCTATCTTCACTACCTGCGAGGTAACTAGCGAAAGGACACCTGCTCCGGCGGCTTTGAAAAACAAGCAAATTAGCGGCTTAACAAATGCATTACCCTCCGTTCAAAGAAATCAAATCGCCGCATGGCCGGGACGCTTTCCGGGCGGACTTTGTGGCGGCTCCCCGGCTACAGCAAAGCCGTACGTTTAATACGAGGTCCATCTCCATCGGAGTTGGTCCGTGGAATGGCAGGGCAGAGGATCAAATGACAGAACAGCTGATATTCATCAGAGAGTTTGTGGGGTGGGGGGGGGGGGGGGGAGGCTGCTATTGGCCACAAAAAAACATTCAGGACTGGGGAATGGGGGGGGGGTTGGAGCACTAGGTGAAACAGAGCTCTTACTTCCAGCTTTTACTGGGTAAGTTGCTGTTCATTCTCACACATTCTGACAAATCAACCATCGCCTTGCAGAACCTCAGAATGGATCAAACATGCATCATGGCCTCACTGACAATGATCTCATTTCAGCTTCGCAAGTGGCACAAAACAAAAACGTCCCAGGACCCCAGCGGGCGCGATATTTATTTACGCAGCCTATCCTTTGGGGACCATGGGGAGAGCGGAGACGGATGCACGTCCGGAGTGAATGCTCCGTGCACACGGAGAGCCGGGGGCAGGGGGATGGAGCGCGTGTGTGGCTCTGATTAAAGCTGAGGTATGCGCCGAGGGATTCTGGGAATTTGTCGGCGGGGAGCCATTCGTCACCGCTTCCCGCCGTCGGTGCGGAGCCGCCGTGACTAATGGCATCTTTTCGACGCGCCCGAGACGCAGCAGGTACGCGAGGCTGCAGTTCCGGGACAACGCGGGACGCTCCGCGGAGAGCCGCACGGTGGGCACGGCGGGCCGTAACGCGCGCTTCCCAGGAAGGGGGGCTGTAAGACCGTGGCGCTGCGATGTTTCAGAAGTGTGCACCGCAGATGTTAGTGTGGGCGCCCTTAAGCAGCCCCCTCCCTCGCACCTGGACGTTATCGGGCGGTAAGGGCTTAGCGGGACGTTAGCGGCGCTCTGATTGCGGGTCCCGGCGCCGGGGATCGCACGGCCGCATCTCCCGCGGACGCTCGCAGGAGCTGAGCCCGCATCTCCCGCGCTCCGAAAGCGCGCCCTTATCGGGAGCCGCCAGCTGCGCAGCCAGGCTCCGGCGCAGCCAATTTGCATCGCATGTCCCCCAGAGCTGAAGACAACCTGCTCGCTGGGGTGCCCCCCACACGTCTCCAAAGCGTCTGGCGGAAAACGCGGCAGATGCTCCCCAATATCCCACCGTAAATCAATCAGGTGCCTCCCCCAGCTGCTCCCCCACGCAGATTTGCAGCTCTTAATCTACTTTGTCGACCCAAATTGCCGAATGCTTTCAAAGTTCAGGCAGAGTCCAGCTTAGTAAAGCGTGTTGCACGGATTGCTCTAGAAAAACTATCAGCAGCAGAACAGAGTGGCAGACCTCGGAAACCTCATATTAAATACCATGTCTATAAAGTGAGAGAACGCAGCACCATATCAATTTATATTTCGGCTATCGGACTCAGACTTCAAAAGGAGAACTTTAAAGGCAAAAATATTCCCGGACAGCGTCTGCCGTGCATGTTTCTAGCTTGTGCGCTGGTAGTAGTTGGAAACTATTGCTCATTTACAGGGCTGACCCACCTTCTGGAACATTCCTTACCATAACACAAACACCCTAGTAATAACTTCCTTGCAGGACAACGTGAGCTCTCTCATACAGGCTTATAAATCCTCATAATGCAGAGAACACAATGTAAAAACATTTCTTTTTCCCCTGACTGGCACTAATCCACACTCCTGTGCGATTTTCTGTGATTCTGAAGTCTCCTGTGTCTACAGAGAGCCGTGGGCAGCTTCAGTCTCCTGTTCCAAAAAAGATATACCTCTGGATTTACTGAGCAGGCACCCGAGGTCAGCAAAAACGGAGGCATGCGGCCTACCGGGCTGAAGAGGACAGGCCAGTGCAGCTCCCGCCTGGAAGGAGTCGCGCGACTCGGCATGAAGGGACGCCTGCTCCCCACCACTAATCACTAGTGACATGCTGACACGTTTGTTCAGGAGACTCTTGGGAGATTGTCCATGAGGGTTAACAGCTTAAGACTAGATACAGCAAGCTTCATTTAGAAAGAAAGGAGATAATACATGGGGAGAGAAAGGATAAGGGGTCCAGCCATGGCTCCTACATTAATGTAGCGATAGATGATGGTTTAATGATTGAAATCGGTCTCTGAGGACTTCTGCATAATGATGTCACACGGGTGCTGCACACTCACGCCAGTCCGTCGCAGCTTTCATGTGGGTTCGGTACTGACCCTGCTGGCACAGGGCCGGCCGGGGGCTATACCAGAGAGACGGCCACAGCCTTTGTGCTTCGAGACAAAGGTATCACTTCTGGAGGTCAGTGCTGGAATACAAAGCCTTAGCTGGTCGCTTCGTTCGTAGATGAAAAAGTTCATTTAACTGCTAGAAAGTGGCCTTAATCAACAGCGGAATTCTTAATTTAAAGCAAAATCGTAATGTTTAATAGTAGGTTCATTACCCAGGAATTTGCCTTATAAAAGAACCGATTTCAATGTGACTAATTTCCAGTCACCTGACTAAGTATTGGCCCGGCCCTTCATTTCCACGCTTTGGAATGGAACGTGAAAAGAGTGGAAGGATTTCTAAGCCTGGACACGTTTTGTTAAGGCTAAGAAAATGAATTAAATGTCCTTTTCATTGCCAGAGGCCTAGGGGTTTAACCGCAACCTACAGACACCCATTTGTGACATAGTTTGGTAGATTTCCTTGGATCATACTCCCTTAAGAAAGGATAATCTGTTCATATGCCAGCATTTAGTCACGAAAACTTAGGGAAGTCAGAATGCGTTTTAGAGCTGCTAAAATGATGAATCCCATAATCCCTGCTAAAGGTATCAGCGCAGGTCCAGCCAGGACAGTCCCAATGTCACGGAGACCTAACAATGGCTGCCCAGGGCCAGTGGATCCTTTTATTTGGGTTTCCGGCTGTCTAATTGGTCTGCCCCGTCATCCGTGATGTGATGCATTCACTGCTGATTTTCCTGCCCTTGCCATGAGCTGCCATGATAATTAATACCAACGCCTCGGCGTGAGTGTCAATTTGCCACGTTTACACAACACCCTCTGTTCCATATTAACTGGTTTCCCCGCATTAAGGAGCTTTATTATTCGGATGAGGCAGGAGCCCAGCGTTGGTCAGCATGCCTGTTACATCTGCAGGCAACGACGTTACAAACCGAATGGGTCTCAGGCACATCAGGGTGTCAGGAGCCCATCTTATGCCAGTTCAGCGTAATCAAGCACCTACTGTCTGAGAGCGGATGCGATATATCTACCGTCACACCACGTCGGCAGTTGTGTGGCAGCACCGCGGAGACAGTCGCGCCGTACAGGCCATTTGAGTAACACTTTCATTCAGCGAATGCACTTTTCAGGGCGGACAGTGGCAGGAAGGAGACGGGAAAGGGCTTTCGACAAACAAGCAGAATTGCAAAACGGGTAAAAAAAGAGACAGTGCACATCCGAGCATTTCATGTCACGGACATGCTTTGCAAACAGACCTTAAGAAAACTATTTTCTGCTTGCCATTTAATATTTTAAGGGGATTTAGTACACTGAAGGGAAAAAACAGCTTCCACAATCTGAATCCAGTGAATCCAAAATCAATTTGAACATTAAAAGCACTGCGGAAGACGCCCAATGTGGAGAAGGGACTCGAATCAGCCCAGCCATCCAGCACCTCTCACAGGCACTCCATCGACCATCATCCGGATGTGGTCCGTCGCCATGACAGCAGAGCACAAAAGGCTGCGAGCTCTCTCCTGGGATGAAAGAGCCGTCCCATGGGAGTGAAAGACGCCGTTCCACACAAGATGAATGGCGTAAAAATAAAGGTACCCAGATAAGAGTTTATAGCATGGGAGGTAATACTACATAGCCAGTGTTCAAACTCCAACACACAAAAGAGGCGTGTGAACAGTTCACCGAGACTCTTCTGTGCCAAGCATATGCATCACCAAGGGCCCCCTTGGATGCCAGTCATGACGTTTAACCAGAGCTGCAGCAATAACATAGGCAGGTAGCATACGGGTGCCCAAGGCTACGTAGATAAAAGGCACCAGCCGAACAGTGACTTTACAACCCGACTTTGCTACCAGGATCGTGCAGCTGAAGTCACACCAACACACACTTAAAAAGGTCAGATGTACATAAAGCCACATGCACTAATCACAGTGCAGAGAATAGCTCACCCAGTCACCCCTGGCTCTGATATACCACGGACGGCTATGTTAAGTGTTGCACGACTAATCGCTAACGTCAAGCTCACGCTGGGCTTTCTGTGGCGTTCTTATGGGAACCTTTTTGCCGCTGATAAAAGAACGAGGTCATAACACCTGCCCAGAGGCTGGTATAAGACGCTGGATACTTTCACGGCAGCCAGTCTGAGAAGCAAGAGATCAAAGCTTATTTACTTCTATTACAAAGCTTCTCAAGAAAATGCTGGTAGCCTTACGGCAATGATAGTCTTCTGAAGGGGAGTCAGGTACACAGGGAGCAAAAGGCACATCCATCCTTAGGTAATAATCAGCGCAAACCTTCCAACTGCATGCTTCGTGGACGTAACACACCAATGATATTCCAAGATCACTTGAAATAAACAAGGTGTTCAGAAAGATGGCCACCACCTTTGTTATAAACAAAATGACACAGCCCAGTCACATAACACAAGCTGCAACCCGCCCCCCAACCCTAATAGATGCAGTGGACCCTAACTTCAGAAACATCCATCTGTCCATTTTTCATATCTGCTATTCAGGTTCATGGGGGTCCAGAGCTTATCCTGGAAACTATGGGCCCAAGGCAGGGAATAACCCAGGATGGATGCCAACCCATCGCAGTGCACACTCTCACGTCATTCACACCTACGACAATTTGGTGACTACAGTTCACATTAGCAACTTTTTGACTGTAGGGGGAAACTTGAATAGCCAGAGGCAACCCCACGATGACACAGCAACATCATGCATCCACAAACCCCTGTCCCAGAGGCGTACGGCAACAGTGCTAATCACTACACTAATGCGTCGCCCATCTCAGAAACAGCCTTTGTTATTAGTTAGGATTTTGCAAGCAAATAGAATGGTGTACATTATAGCACAATGCAACAAGCTTGGTGTTTAGAGGGTGATTTCCAAGATGTCGATCATGTGACCTTTAGGAAACAATGTGCCAGTTACTGGATGTAAAACTCATAGCTTAAATAGCATTAGACAGTGCTGTAGGGAATATTGTTTTTCATGTTCGCCGGTAGAATCGATCGTCGTGCAGTGTCACTGCTTAGGGGCTACACTAGTGAGAAGTGCATATCAAGCATTTACAAACCTTTCCGACAGCGAAGCACATTTTCCATACTGCCTGACCCACTATTATCTCTGGATACATTTCGATAGCAAAGGTGTTCAGGCAGAGTTTGCAGTGTTTCCTAATGCATTGCCTCCGTAGGTACGGCTCCCACTGTCCAAAAGAAAGTCATACCAATTTAAGATAAGAACACACACAATTAAACAACTATCAACAGATACCAACTCTGGGGCAGTATGCAGAAACTGTGTTTCTCTTCTTAACTATCATCTCCACTGTACGGCGCATGGACGTAAGTTACGGGGGGATGGGGGGTGCCCTCTCCCAATAATCAAAACTGGCTAATATCCCCCCCCCCAAAAATAACCATGTCTCCCCCTAAATGGGTGAAGACCCCAACCCCCTTAATTTTCAAACTAAGGCTACACCTTGATACGATGACAAACAACTCTGCACCAGAGTGATGGAATGGAATGGGAACATGGATGGGATGTTGCACACCACACCAATGTAATAAGAGCCTGGTCTTTGGGACATTTTGGGTAGACAGCCCACACTCTTTCATCCACATTGTTAGATGTGTCCTATCTGATGTAAACGTGCATTGATCCAACAGCGGTGACTGGCGTCAGATTCTCTGGCCGCCTGAATCCTGGGGCCAGAGGCTGGAAGAATGGGAGCTGGGACCTTCAGCCCCTAAAGTACACAAGCATGGGGCCAGGGAATATCTAACAGAGAAATCCTCCGGCTGCAGGAGACCGCACACGTCAACCTTTCATGTGAAACGGGGAACAAAATGAGAAAAATCTATCATGTGTATGGCATGGACAAGCGGCACGATATACATCAGAAAATGTCAGCGTGCTCATATCTTACATCGGCCGCTCCGAGATCCTCTCAGAAAGAGAGACAAACTCTGATAACAGTAACGGCGGAAGCTGTATACTGGGCCCAGGATTATTATTATTTCCTTTTTTTTGGAATTCATTTATGAGAGAGTAATTACGGCTTACTGGATAATTCATGAAATGAAGATTACTATCTGAACGAGAGCAGAATGCTCATTGGGAGATATATTTGTGTGTTTGTTTTCTCTCGAGTCAGCCAGTGTCTCTGGGAGCGCATTCGAGCACACAAGAGAATAAAGCTTAGTACAGATGTTCACCGAGAAATGAGACAATTATACACATGAGTTTTGTTACGCAAAAAAGAAAATGATTCTTGCCACATTTCAGACGCATCCATTACATTTCCACTTATTTGTACCATGAAGTGTGTCCAGCTTCATCCTCAGGGTTGTACAAAATCTGTGGCAAAACATGGGGTGGGTTTTCGACCATCAATTTAATCTCGTTTAACCTGGTCTCGGTCTAACAGATGGCGGTGTCAGAGACTGATGTGCGTTTACTTGGAGCCTCTCAGCTGCCTGAAGCCTCTCTGACAATCAAGGACCACGATTATTCATTTGCTGCTAAAGTTTGATGGAGAAGGGTGGGATCTGTGAACTGTGTAACCTTCTTGCGAGTCCTGTCTCTCTCTCCTGGGCTCTCGTACCCTCGTTTGACACGTCTGCTTCCCATGCCGTCATGACCCCTGCTTTTGACCCAGCCGGGGGGAAAGGGTGTGGGGTTTGGGTACGCATGTAGACACACACTCAATCCTGCCCACCAACACAAACCAATTTAAGCAGCACTGGACCAGGTCAGCTTGAACAATATGTCATTTTGTTCAAATAAAAATGCAGCCCCTCGTTTTAGTGGGAAGCCCATCATTACAGCTGCCAAAGGGGGAAAAAAATCGTAATTACATGGGATTTCCAGAGACAAGACTGCATTAATTGTAATAACTGATCTCAGCATAATGACTTTTACTAAAAGGCATCGCTGTCAGTGATTCAGAATCTACACACGCAATATCTATCCATCCGGCATCCAGTCCCAGCTGCAGTCTCACGGCCATTATATTCCATCCTCTCAGAGTCGGACGTTTCTTAATGGCATAAAGTCACAGGGCAGCGGGGGGGGGGCAAAGTCAAGCCCTGTCGCCTTGTTGAGTTATTTCTGCGGTGCGCTGTGAGTCTGCTATGCCGAGAGAGTGTTTAAATGCTTTACGCGGCTTCCACGGGCACACGGACATCGCGTTCCTCCATGGCTCCCTGCTGGGGGAACGGGGAGGTCTTCTGGCCAGTCGGTGCGGAACATGCAGGGACTGCAGGTCAGAAACGAGCGTCTGTATCTCACAGGCCCCGGGCATCACGCCGATGTGAGATGTGGAAAACCGAAAGAATCAACTACTCAATACTGCGACTGCAGACGTAATTAGCTAATTAAGTCATGTAATGTGCATCAGAACAAAACTATTTAGCAGCAATAAAACATAAAAGTAATATTTTTGAACAATAAAACAGTCTGTAAGAACAGGGTGCGCCTGGTGTTCTTCGTGACTGTCTGATTAGGGCCTGTAACCAAGCAATAAGTCATCCAGGATCTCAGTGGCCTCTGACAGGCTTCCAACACAAAAATAAAAAGAACCAAGGGAGAGGAGACTTGAATAGGAGGCCAGAAATACATCAGGACCACACGGTTCTCAAATGGTCCGAGGATCTGGTGGTCCAGTTTAGTATAAGTCGACATGGCCTTGAGTTTGACTAACGGAAGCTGGAGGGCAGGTTGGCAGCTCAGGGGACTAAGAGGACAGCAATGAGGCCGCTCCTCTCACAAAACATGTGACCAGCAGACCACTGGATAAACATCTACTGCCTGTAGGAGCCTCGTTAAGTCAAACAGATGGACAGAGAACCAACAGGAAACATCAGAAATACGAGCTCTGAGTCAGATAGGCCCCAGCAAATATAAAGTCTGACCCAAAACCTAAACTACCTGTATTTTTTAAACACATCTCGAGGAACATTCTCAGCTGACGTGCCTGACCTTGTGTTTTAGGTATCAGTGACTGTCACCAGTCACATTCTCACTCTCAGTGATAATCCCAATCTGTCATTTATAAATATTTATATCTTCTGATCAATAACTTATTTTCTGACTGACAACTCAGCCAGGGCACGCTCTTGAGGAGAGTGACACAAAAATGATTAATCTCAAGCCAGATTTATATATAAAATATAATTTTCTACTTTATAAACCACTTGCACTGTACCAGAAAACACCTAAATCCCATTCAGCATCAGCAGGGCTTTTCTAGGGGTGGGTTAATGAATTTCCATCAGAAGGAAGTCTTCCTCAGTAAATTTTGTACTCAGGCACCCCCAGCACCCTCCCCCCGCCTACTGTACACTTCGCAAAGCATCTTGGTGTAATTCACCTGGAAAGAATATTACAAAGTATATGGTAGTGGGGTACACACTGTCTGATACATGCCAATAGGCCAGCTTAAAATGAGCATCATTCACCATGCTGACAATGGGTACCCCCTCACATGCAAGGAGTGCATGAGACTGATATAAACAGGCAAAGAAGACAAACTTTGAAAGAAAGCCGGCTGGAAGTAGGAAAGCTTGTCATATTTACTTCCTGCAAATCGCCTCCAGCGAGGAACGCAAATGTAGTTTTACTCATTATATTGTTTTGACAGAAATTAGGCAGAGTCATCACACTGCTGCTGAACGTTCTCATTTACATGCAAGCAAATAGACTAAGTGTGATGTTTGCTTGTCACATCTTTGTTTTAAATCGGCCAGTTTATGTGCACGCTGTTCGTGCTCAGAAACGAGCCCATTAATTTAACAATGACTCTAAGTGATTTGCACTCAGGGATCATCCGTTGCTAGGTTGAAAGCAGCCCTGCTAACGAAATCGACTGTCTGGTACGCCCCCCCCCCCCCCCCCCCCCCAAAAACCAAAAACAAAAAAAAAAAAAAACCCCCAACCCCCAATAAAAAAACACAACAAAAACACAAAAAAAAAAAACGGAGGGGGGTGGGGCGGCGCCGG
>JAODKM010000108.1:21773988-21791693 GCA_026780845.1 Petrocephalus sullivani
CTAAGTGTGACCTAACGTTAGATTACGCTGGTTAGAATACAGCAGTACATCTAAGTGTGACCTAACGTTAGATTACGCTGGTTAGAATACAGCAGTACATCTAAGTGTGACCTAACGTTAGATTACGCTGGTTAGAATACAGCAGTACATCTAAGTGTGACCTAACGTTAGATTACGTTGGTTAGAATACAGCAGTATATCTAAGTGTGACCTAACGTTACATTACGTTGGTTAGAATACAGCAGTACATCTAAGTGTGACCTAACGTTACATTACGTTGGTTAGAATACAGCAGTACATCTAAGTGTGACCTAACGTTAGATTACGTTGGTTAGAATACAGCAGTGCATCTAAGAATGCGTCCTCACATATGTAACAGTAAACTGGCAACACATAGCCTTCTCTGCTATTTGTTGTTTAGGCTGTTGTCCAATAGGCAATTTGTGGGTGACTGGCAACTCCATACCAGAAAACAAAGTAACAGAGTATGTATGTCAGCCAGAGTCAATCAAAATGTTTAGCGTATTAAATCATTAGGCCAAATTACGCCAAAAGCCTCATCAAGCATGGCTGGATAAGCTTTAGAGTTGAGACCTGTCACTCGCCATTTGCCCCCCTCTCTCCTGCACCCCTGCTCCTCCGTAAAAAGATTACCAAGCATATTATCCAAACACTGAGTCACAGTCTTAGTCATTCTCTCATCATCAATCTCGAAATCTGACAAACTTCACACATCCTGCAAGCATGCAAAAAGAACGCCGATGCATGGGAAATTAAACTGGCAGCCTGAAAAATATGCGCACCGTCTGCCTGCAGGGCGTTCGTGGCAGAGCCTTGAGAGAGGCCCACTAAAGGGGTTGACAGTGCAAACACGTGGAGCTGGTCCAGATACCTGGAAAAACAACGGCTCTGTTTCAAGAAGTCTATGGCTGTGCTCTCTGAACTCCCAACCGGATTTCCCAGCTTGCCCTACTGGAAACTTCCTTCTCCACATATTTGCCACAGCACCTCGAGGAAGGTCTGTGCACTGCTCACCGCCAGTAAACATCAACCTGCAAGCACTGACCCCAAACCCACCACAATGGACATGTCATTTTGGCAGACCAAAGGTCATGTGACAGAACATTTGAACTGGGATGAGGTAAAATGACAAGCAGGATTAGTTATAGCTACTAAAAAACATGAATGTACTCCCTGCCAGGCATTATGGTGTTTTCATCGTGTGTCAATTTAATTTTAAGCAGAACAGTTGAATGCACTTAATGTCTGAATTTTATTCGACTAAGCAAGCAATTGTAAGTTTCCTCATAGAACAACCCATTAATATTAGATCAAAAAATGTAAAATGCTCCCATCTCAGACAGATTGCCCATGCCCCCCGTCACCCTCCTCTGAGCCTCGATACGCCATCGGGGGGGATTAAGCAGACAAACAGCCGGTATATTTTGTAAGCTGATTTCGGCTCTGTATAACAGGGCCGGTCTGATGGAAGGTTCAGACAGGCGTACATTAGTTTGCAATGTGTTTGCAGCTGATCTTATACCCTGACTCCCCATAATATGGCCAATAGCATCGCTGGCCATAACCGTGGAAAAACTGCATTGTGGGAAATCCTAAACAGGATAGGAGAAATTGGGATGGGTGTGTGTACACTCACTACAACTTTATTTATTTTATTGCGTTTTAAATTTAATATGATGTCCTCACAAACACCAGCAGGATTTCTTTTAATCAAGTGGTCTATTGTTTGCGGCAAATCCATGACCATCAATATTTGTAGGTCTTTTTGTCATGCCCAACCTTCCACAATCTCGGCAGTGCTTCAAAATGCCTGTTTGGGGATATTTACAGACCTCTATAAACAAAGCGATAAAGCTTAAGACTCCACAGTAAATTTCACACTCAGAGTCCTTGACAAGGGCTAGGGGATGGTACAGCGTGCTCATCATCTAAGGAGCGCAAGGGCGCTCTTAGCTTTACATTTCCGGGCGAAGATGTGCAGTGTGAGCCTGAGGGCGTATTGCTCACACAGGAAAAGCCGATGTATGATTCTGACAGCTCATTCTTGATTTTATATAGCACATTATAAAGCAGATACCCTCCCCCATACCACCGCCTTTAGGGATTGACCAAGGTGGAAGCAATTTCCCAATAAAGTACCCAGGTACAAGGTCACCTCGGTGTTAGGCCTATATTGACAGCCAAAAATTTACCCAAGCAGAAAATCTATGGTTAGCATTTTGAGTTGTTTAAAACAATTGCTCCGAACATAACCTAAAACTATGGCTAAGTTAATGATATTATGTTAAGATGTGCAATATTTATCTGGTAATTTACCTGTATTACTATGTGCAATAATCACTTAGCAGTATTTATTCTATTTAATCTATTGTATTTCTGTTTCTCTTATGTATATATCATGGTGTATATAGTACAGAGTCTATCTTTTATCATTTTATTTCAGTTTCTTATGCTTTATATACTTATCTTATATTCCTTACGTCCTTGTCTTGTGTCTCTGTGTGACTGTTTAGTACTAACATGGGCAATTTCCTCCGGGATCAATAAAGTTTTTCTGATTCTGATTCTTTTGGTACCGTACTTCTGGTAAAGCAAAAGCTGCGGCAGTGAACTCTAAACTGATTTTTAAAACGTACTAGATAATCTTGAAAATGGACCATCATTAAAGTGGCATTGCTTGCCAAGTTTGGTTTCCTATGACAAAGCAGATATAATTTTGAGAAACTTATTATATTATACCTTGTGGTATAATGTTCATGAAGGTATGAAAAAGCATGACATCAGTCTAGCTAACTAGCAATGCAAGAACTCGCACACCAGCTCTATAATATACTACAGCCATCTTTCAAATTCAGTACCAAATACCCCATCTCCCGCGGTGATGTCATTCAGGAGTTCAGCAGGTACCAGTTTTATGCGGAAAACTGACTCCTTGAAGCATCATACTTTCAGTACTTTTTTAAGTACCAAAAATATAGTATAGTATTCGGTGCAGTGGCAGTTTGCAAAACTTTTTCGATGTTTCCACTGGTCATCCTACATGAAAATAGGCCTACTTGATTTTTTCTTTAATAACGGTTTAGTTTTTCCACCTATCCATCCATTTTCCGTAACTGGTATAGCGCACACGAGTATGTGGTGTGGGCCACAAACACCACTCACACTTATAGACAATTTAGCAGCTTCACCCCCAAGTAATTATGAGCAGTTAATCGGATGCATGTGCTAATTACAAATTCATGTGAACATGAGTAGGATTCTCCATCCATTGCCCGTGAGAGTCAAGCCTGAATGAAACCTCTATCTCCCAGAGTTGACACATGTGCGGAGTGGGGAGCCCGGGGGCTGAAGTGTGAGGTTTTCCATGTGGCAGAAGTGGCTCAGACTGCCCTCTTGTGGTCGGGTAAACCCATAGCATTAGTCACTGGGAAACAGACCACAAGTGAATACCCCCCTGGTGACTCTGACAGCAGTGCCAGGCTGGACTGCCATGGAACAGTTCCCAGTCTGTCATTATTGATGAGGAATTAGCAATTATTCTTATTGGAAGTGAGCCCAGAGATTAGGTTCCCTTTTCACGTTTGGAGCCCTCTGGGAGATTATCTGATGGAAAACTTTGAAAACACACGATTATTAGTGAGTTTCAAGCACACAAAAATCAAATATGACTGATTTTTAGAAGTTTTCCGACTAAGACCGATGGTTTCTAATAAACGGTCCCAATGGAGAGCCTAAAATTGCTTTCATACACGCAGATTATGGAAGTGTTCTGAGATGCTATTCATTCTTTCTCGGCTGAAACGGAGCCCAACACAACGTCTGACCTAAAGCCATGTCCTTCCATGTCCAAAGCGTTTAAATACTCGATCCATTTGACCGGGCCAAAGTAAACTGGCAGGGTCCTTACGACAGATCACGTCTCCCAAGCGTTTCACCCGATCCCCGTAAGCATCGGTGTAGAGAGGCGCCTGGAACATGGTCCGGATGGTACCAAGGATCGAGAAATGGGACATTTTGGGACATTTATTTTGTGGGAAATCGCCACCTAATTCACCAGTTTATTTGCCTACTGAGTAAGGCTGACGCAAGCAGTTATAAACCCCCCCGGCGTCCCCGGGCGCATGTTTCCGCATCTTAATCACCGCGCCACCTCTAAGTGAATTAGGTCTGATTCAGGCGTTGATTTTATTCCGACTGTTATAAATTATCAGAAACGTGTTTCAGCCGCTCTTCGTCGGAGTAGGTAATTCAGTGATGAGTAAGCATTTTATTAAGCTCTCTCCCTTATTTGTTTGTTCACGAGAAAATATGAAAATACTTGTTCTTCTTTTGCACGTATAAAGTGTTTTGTAACAGACATTCGGCTCGTTATTTAATTCATTCAGAAAAATGGGCTGGGGAAAAATAGCACGTAGGTGGGTTTCCCCGGGACAAGGGCCGGACGTCACCATGCAGAAGACACACAGGCAGACTTTGGGGGCTGCTGGGCCCCTGGCGGAATGATGCCACTATTGCAGCGTGTTGCCGGGGCCGCGGCTCCATCGGGCTCATCACGCGACGCAGCCTGATATAGCGGCATTTACAAAATATTAACATAAAATACCATTATCACTTCTGCAGTCTGCTTTGTGCCATTGTGCGGAACAAGTTTCTCACTTAGAACTCCCTGAAGAACCGTTATGACATTTCAAGTAACATTTATTTTTTTCCCCCCATTTTAAAACATCTTGTCTGGATCCTATTGAATACGTTGAGATATGCAGGCTAAGCAATATTCCCCTTGGTGCTGCTGCGGATTTGGCTGCAGACGGCTGCCCATCCGTGTCCTCGCAATCACATGGGGGGTGTTAGAGATCATGACGAAACCAATGGGTCTCAGATTCAAACACAATCGGACGGATTACATTGCTTCGTGTGGCTTTACGCAATGTTGCCCCCCCAATGCACACAAAAACAATTCACCCAGGCACGTCACTTCAAGCACTGCTGATGCTACTCGTGATACATTGTATCAACACAATGAAATATCTCTTCAGTTAAATTGCTGGTGAAATTCGGAGGAAAGATCAACCTGAAAAAACCTTGATTCATCCCGGTACCATCGGAAGAGAGAAGCCATTGCTTTGATGTAAATATGTAAATCACCCTCACCTGGCTCCGGAGACGCAGTGCGGGCTCCCAGACTGATTTAAAGTATCATTCCCTTATTTTTCGTGATTTTTAATTTTAATTTATTTTAGTTTCTCCCTTATTTTTTTAAGTTTTCTCTTTGGGGACAGCACGCCATTATCAGTCTATCAATATAAAACCGAACTTCGGTAACTTTTTTCTTTTTTTTTCTTTTTTTTTTTTGGACCGAACCATTTCTTTCTAGAATGATGTGTCACCTGTAGGCTAATTACAGTTCTCTTTTATGTGATTTCACACGACTAACTAGGGACTCATGAAATTGTAGCAAAAGTAAAATATATTTAAAAATATTACATTTAAACTATATCTCTCTATACTTTCTTGGGGAACTGAGACATGATTTCCCCCGGTCCAAGAAAGGGAAAACATACCCGTTTAACCCCGCCCATAGGCCAGTACGTAGAGCAGGGGTGTCAAACGCCAGTCCTGGAGGGCCAGAGCCCTGCACATTTTTGGGATTACCCTTGTTTAACACACCTGATTCAACTCCTCACATTTCCTTGTGCTAATTACCACACAGCTCTTCAGCTTAATCGCTTGTGGTGGAACAGGGAAAGAGCTAAACTACACAGGGCACTGGCCCTCCAGGACTGGAGTCTGATACCCGTGCCAAAAAGGGTGCATCTTTATGAAATGAAATCGGGGTAGAAGGAGATCCCAGATCAGTTTCCAGTCCCTCCCCGCGGTGGTGTGCCTGTGCTCCAATAAACCAATCGTGCCTGCTGTGTGACTGTATGTGATGGCCTGCCGTCTCGTCAGAGGAGAACCTGACCTGAGCATTCTTCCAGGCCACAGAAACGATTATCCCCAGAACATAACCACACTGGAATTTTGATAAAAAATCATGTCTAAACAGTAAACAGGTCACAGACTACTGCCATTGTCATCAGTCATTGCGAGACTGCTCATAAACAGCCTCTGGCCCCAGTTTCAGAAGGAATAAATCTGTGAAAAAACAGTAATCAAACTTCTGTTCATAAATGACACAGGTGCTGTCAGTCACCTACAAGGTTTCCAGCTCTCACGCATCTGGCGTGACACACTTTCAGCCTTAATCTCACGCTCTCACGCTCACGGAAGAAATCTCACGCAAGATCGAAAGTGTCCCATTATACAGCTAAAATGAGCTAAAACAAAAGCATTGGGATAGTTTGCAAACCCTACAAGAAATCTGCATACATGAATGTGCGTGTACATGTGTGTGCCTAAGGGCACGTGTGCATGTGTGTGCTTAAGGGCACGTGTGCATGTGTGTGCTTAAGGGCACGTGTGCATGTGTGTGCCTAAGGGCACGTGTGCATGTGTGTGCTTAGGGGCATGTGTGCATGTGTGTGCTTAGGGGCATGCACGCGTGCGAGACTTGCCTAGTGTGACTACCAGGTTTGGACCGGAACCCGATTTGGACTCATGTGCAGAAATGACGGAATTTCGCTCACTACTACTTCACGGCAGCTGCATCATTTTATGATTTAGTTTATTATAGTTTATTTAAAAATAGTTTGTAGTTATCACTTATTTGAATTATAATTAATGTATTTTCAAATACATTTATATGCAGACTTCTATTTTTAAATCATTTTTTACTTATCTGTTACTGTATATTTATATTATTTTGACTGTCCGATGTGACCTGTTTTTTTTAAAGCTTCAAAGGCTGCAAAAGTAGCATAGAAAGGAAAGGTCTTCCTTTATTGAAAAATTAATGATCAAATCGTGAAACAGCAACCAGAAGGCAGTAACAAGCACGAATGATGTCATTCCTGCCAATTAAAGTCCAAATTGGCGTTACGGTCCAAATTGAAAATCTCACTCTAGCCCGCTGACAAAAGCTGGCCACCTTGCACCTGTGATTATATTACATTTGTATTACAAGTCACATGGAATCTTCCATATTTGCTCACCTTTCATGTTCACGCCGTTCTCTAAGAGACTCAGTCAGGAATATCCTTAGTGTCAGCATCTGGGCTTGTCTGGCCCTGTCCCATGTGTCTTGTCCCCATTTAGCCAGCAGGTGTCGCTGGCCATCCTGTTCCCTCCTCTGTGTCATTGTCCTTATGCTGCATTCCAGAAAACTGGGAAGTAGGACTATCCCACTTGGAGCTGCCGAGGTCCGACCTCAAAGCGTTCCCAGGAAACGAAGTCGAACTAAACAAAAAACATGGATGACAACCGCGCTAAGAAAATATTTGCTTTATTTGTTAAAAGTCAATTTGACTGTCATCAGGCCAGTGTCCTAGCGTACAAAAATGAAACGAATGAGGGAAAAAGACGGATGGCGCAACAGACCTCATCATACCGCCTTCTTTTTGCACTCTTGCAGCGTGCTTTGAAAATGTAGCCTTACATTTTTGGCAGTCTCCTACATTTGTTCACATTTTATCGTCATGCAGAGAGGATATAGCCACCAATATTAGCGTCAATTTCCATGCAGAACAGGTTGTGTTCAGTGGTGATATCTACTATAACCAGTAATACAGATTTTTATAATATCTTCTATTCCCTACCTGGCGCCTGTAGTCCCGGGATAGGCTCCGCCTGTAGTCCCGGGATAGGCTCCGCTCCCTGCGAACGCGATTAGGATGAAGCAGTTGCCATAATGGGTGAATGGATATTTCTTATTTGATGTTTTACCACTCACTGTATGCATCTCCGTGGGCCCGCCATTGTTGAGTGACGTCAGACGGCTGCGTCTCGGGGAAGTCGGGGGACATCGATTTGCCGACTTTGCTAGTAGGAGTTCCGAGTGGCGTTCCATTGCATTTTTTCCAGTTGGAAATTTCGGAGTCCCCAGTTTTCTGGAACGCAGCATTAGTCCCTAGTGTGTTTGCCTGTCCCCAAGACCACCGCGTGGCTTAGCGGGCTACGTTGTTAGCACCACTCCCTACTCAAGGCTGGCAGCAGGCCAGTCCCAACTAGTTATTTTTTTGTTTAACATCTGTTTTCTTGGTTTATTATGTGTGTATATTCCTGCTACAGTCCCCTGTGTTTGCTCCCTGGTTATATTATGTCAGTTTTCTTTGTTATAGATTCCTTTGGTGTTTGAACCTGCTGTGTCTGTCAATTACAATATGCCCCACCTGTTCCATGTTGCCCGAGTCCTTGTGATTGGTTCATTTGGTTAGAGTTCCCAGCATTAGTGGTTAGAGTTCCCAGCTGCCTCGCATCATGTGTCCTTAGCTGTGAATTTAAGTGCCTGTTTTTGTTCAGTTCCTTGGTGCTTCATTACTGCTGAATCCCAGTATGGCTGTAAACCCTGTGTTGTTGTGCTGATTCCGCTTATGTGTTCCAGCTTTGCTGAGCACCACCCTGCCTTTAGTAGTGTAATCCCAATGTTACTCCCTGCCTTAAATTCAATTCTGTTTTATCAGTATTGTTTTGGCTCCTCGTGGTCCCTTCATTTTCTGGTTCGCCCATTGTGTTTGTTTTTGTTAATAAACCCTGCTCAGTTGGAGCCGCTGTGCGGATAGAGCATTTCATATTGGGCTCTCAACCCAGACAAATCGTATTATGTTCCAAATATTCGTGCTAACTGCCCCCCCCCCCCAACCCAGTTAAAAAGTAACAAATTAAGTGAGGTCAATAGTAAAAGCCTTCCTTTTTCGGAGATCGTTGATAGCCGGAGTAAACGCTCATTCCAGCATAAAGCAATCAAAAAAGCAATCAAACTCACCTTTGCACAAAGAAAAAGATAGTCACCATTTATTGTTCTTATCCTTCTACCTCAAAGTGCTGCTGAACCTCCATACGGCTAGTGGCAGCCTTGGACAGTGCACAGAGCAAGTCTCGGCATTCTTACTTAATTCTGTAAGAATGTATTCTATAACAAAAGTTTGGCGTTTCATTTTATGGTAAAGGTGCTAATAATTAAAAAGCCAGTTATACTGCTTGTCAGTTTTTATGTCACAGCAGCCTCTAGAACTATAGTTTTACTTAAAACTACTGGCTTCTTCTAGTGTGATATATATTTTTTAAACAGAATGTAATGGTATTTGTTATAAAACCAATAATCTTGCAACATTTTTACTGAATTAAGTCCCAAGACTTCCTGTAAGCACAGTATATGTACTGTACATATTTTATATAGATACCAGCAGCAAAAGCCGCCACATTCACTGCCTTAGCAGGGTGATAATCCGCAGAGCAACGGTCATCAGCAAGCATACTGGCGTTTTTTCAAAGGACCCCCCACCTCTGCTGAGTAGGTATCCAAAAGTAACGCCCCATTTAGAAGACCCTCCACAGCCTCTGACTGGGGTGATTTGAACTGGCTTGCTGATCCCAGCAAAGCAGATCGGCCTGGCCGGAAACTGTCCAGGGTGAAAGGCGGACTTGATGAATCAGCATAAGGCTGAGATCCGCAGACAATTTCGAGCAGTAGAGCGTTGAAAGCAGTTTAGGGGAGGTAACCACATGCCACATGCCCCTCAGAATCGTGATTTCTGCTCCCACATATCTAAACTGACACCTTCAGCAGTTAAAACAAAAGGCACGTCCTGGACCCAGCCCAGGGCATGAGTACGCCGTCCTTCTCCTTTGCCCTGGAGGAATAGTTTGCTTAGCACCATCACTTTCCCCATAATGCTCTGCTCTAGCTGAACACAATGACTGCTGGGAATTTCTACTTCCCACAATTCACCTGGCAAACAGTGACAAATGCACATCTTATATTATATGTCTCTGTCCAGCCAGCCATCTATCCATCCATCTATCTGCCTGCCAATCTGCATTCATCTCTCGGCTTGCATATGTTTGTCTGCCTGTCTTTCTGCATTACCATTTGCCAATCTTCCTGTCTATCTTCCTGTTTATCTCCCTAAGAAATAGATGAAGGGAATGAATGAAAAGTGGAGCCTGTGGGGCCCCCGGGCTCAGGCTGCCGGAGGATTCTGGGCCATAAGGAGAGAGAAGCGAGCGGGGCAGATGGCTCTGGCGCGATGTATCGCTGAGCAGTGGTGCGGGCTTATGGGCAGTGGGCCCTCACCGACACATTCGGATTGATAGCCTGATAGGATAGGATAAGGGGGCGGGAGGTCTGACAGATTAGGTGGGGGCAGAAGATTAACAGCTGAGGTCCCACATGGCAGGTCAAGGCATGCAGCCTTCATCAGGCTGTGGAGAAAGAGGAGCTTTGTCTCAGCAGAAAAAGCCAGCTTTAGAGATATATGTCCAGCCATTTTCATGAGTAATTCTTCTGGTGTATAAGTCTATGACCATAAACAAATATAATACCTGTGATAGAAATTCCTCTTTGTGGTTATTTAAACAATCACAATTAGCAGTGCCTACAGAATAAATATGATCAATTACCAACTTATTAAATTCCAGAAAGTTTATATAATAACATTAGGTTCATGTTTAAATGTCAATAAAACTATAACTTCACTGAAACATCACTGACACAAGCAATTAACAAATTTTTTTAACGAGTCACCCTTTTTAAAGATAATTATATCTGTTCAGTGATGCATCGAGCCTGTGGGTTCAGTTTACAAATTTCAGTGAGAATGTCCATGACCACATAAATACGCATGCACAGAGTTTAGTTTACAGGGGTCTGAAGATCATGTTTCTTGCAAATTTAATACATGCTAATTCCATACAATTGCACTAAGATATTTAATATCAGTAGATGCCAGCGCTGGACTGGCCATCTGGCATACCAGCATTTTTCCGGTGAGTATGTGGGCTGACACAAATTCCCGTGGGGGACCCCAGAGTCCATGGCCTGCTAGATACATCACCCCCCCTTCTACCAATAATGAAATCCTTACAAATATTTGTTAAATCTGTGCAATATTTATAATTGATTTGCAGCAGAAATACTTACTGACTGCAGAGGTGTAAATATCAGGTCCAGATAGTAAAATCCAGACCAAGATTTTGTTTCAACCAGCCAGTTGAGCATAATGAGTCACTATCACAGAGGGCACAACTAGTTGGTTGAAACAAAATCCTGGTCTGGATTTTTACTTTCTGGACTTGAAATTTACACTTCTGACTGACAGCCATATAACGCCATTACAAAAGGAAGCGGCAAAAAAGACAATGTCATTCAAAATGTAAGCAGTATGGTATATGGAAAACATAACATGGTACATGCTAGCGTTAAATAAATCAGAAATAATGTGTTCTTACAACAGAAGTTAAAAATGACGGATATGGGACTGTTCACCCCTCTGGCGAGTGACATCGCTGCCTGCAAGGACGCACCTGGCCATGGGAACGGGGGCACCGTGGTTCACGGGCGGATAAGGTTTGCAGGCAGCGCAGACTGGCGGGATAGTTCGCTGTCTTCGCCAACTTCTTTATAAAGCATCGACCTCACTTCAAAGCTACCTGAACTTTGCTTGTCATAGAAACACCTTCTAACCCAGTGCAAACTGAAGCTCCGAGCACCGTGCGCCGGATTTGCGTTCCCTCTCCTAATTTGCTTTATGGTAGGCTAGTCTCTGCGCCCGATTCGGTCGCGGCTGCGGTTCTGCCGGTATGTTGTGCGCGCTTTCTGCTCGGATCCCTGGTCCTGGCAGCAGTGTGCACCCGGTGAGCAGGAGGCGGCGAGCGGGTTAAGGAGCGGTGCTGCTAAGTTGGCTCTGCTGCCGGGGAATTCCTCCGCGCAGCGTCTCCGCGGGGCTGGAGCGCGGCGGTAGCTGCAGTCACTGTAGGGAAGCGAACGATGCTGAGAGGTTCTTATTTTTTCCCTTTAGTCGCTTGACGCGTTACAGGTGATCAGAGACGGGACCGCTTCTACATCGTATTTAAGACTTTTTTGCTCATGGTGGAATTTCACAGCATATGCCAAGACGGAATATATCCTGGAAATACATTTCAGATGATAAATATCATATGAAATATGAAATCAAAGCAAAGGGATACAACTGATACAAAATGCATTAATGCCACATCCTCTGTTAATGTCATTTGTACTGGAAAATGATTTTTTTTAAATGATTTTATTCTCATTGTATGATCAAGTGATTATTTACCTTTAAAACTATTAAGAACAAAAGGGGTGTAATGTGTATTTTTGAGTGGGGCTTAGGAAAGTGGTCGTATGATTTTGAGATCGTGATGAAATGATTAATCTCGATACAATGTAATGTTGCCCGTCACACTCCAGCCCGGGGGAGCGGACGCGCGTAACTTTGCAGTATCTGGATTATCTGGCGCAGAAGGAGCGCAGGTGGGCGAAGGGAGCTCCAGTCCTCGCCAGCGCCGGCAGCACTCGCGGACTGATGACGGGCTTGCGGATCTGGGCTTCCCTGGGCAGGTTCTTGCTGCTCCCGCTTCTAACGGCGACCTGGGTTCCGGGCTCCCTCGCCCACCCGCAGCCATGTCAGATACTGAGAAGGATCGGGCACACGGTGCGAGTTGGGGCCGTGCACCTACAGCCCCGAGTCTTAAGCGGCCACGCCGTGGGGGTCCATGACATCCTCGGGGATGGCCACGCCGAAGGAGGGAGAAGCGTGGAGGATGCGGAGGCTGGAAGCGATCACAGCTGGACGAGCAGCACGTCCAACAGTTTAACAAAGAAGCAGAACAGGGGCGCGAGAAGGACACTGGCGAATAAAAGTGCGGAGGAGGAAAGTGGCGTGTTCCTGCCCCGGGAGGCCGTGCTGCTCGCCACGGACGCGCTAAACGGCGTGCTCGGTCTCATGCCGTTCAACTTGTCTCTGGAGGTGGTCATGGTGGTGGAGACGAGTCTGGGAGAACTGCCCGCCTTCTCGTTCGCATCCTCGGCCACGCCGGCTTTCGCGGACCCCCTGTCCTTCCTGCAGAGCGTGTGTCACACGGTGGTGGTCCAGGGGGTCTCTGCCATCATGGGCTTTCCGCAGAGCAGGGACGAGATGCTGGAGCTGGAGTTCCTGGCCACCGCGCTCCAGATCCCCGTCATCAGCATTGTTCAGGACGAGTTCCCGCGGCACAGCAAGGTGGGCAAAGTTCCCTTCGGCATGCGCTTTTCTTTGTTTTCTGTTCTACACTGCATAGTCAACTTGAAACTGAATGTTGACTTATCAGTTTGGCCGAATGCGGATTACATTTTGTCTTACTATTTTATCTCTGTTACCACTTCATAACTACTACTAGCAGATTTATAGTGTGGCTGCAAGAATACTTAAAAAGCATGAAACAAATAACCAAAAAATCCTTTATTTGCTTACCATTTCTGTTTATATTGTTTCCCCCTAACACGTCGCACTATAGTCCCGTATAAAAGTTAATATAAGACAAAACGATAAAAATGCGGGTGTCTGAGCGCGGCCCCGCACAGGGCGCCCGGCCGTACCTAATAAGCGCAGACGGGCCCCGCGGTAACGTGCGCGCATGCGCGGAAAGGCGCACCTGTCACTTAGCGGCTCTCCGTCCGCGCACGCAACAAGTGCGCAGTCAGACGGGCGCTCGGTCCCCGACCCGAAGGCGACCGGGCGGTGCGGACCTCCGCTTACCGGGGCGACAGCCACCAGCTTACTGTCCGCAAGCCATGTCTAAAGATAAACGCTAAACTATTCTGTGCGTATAATTAGTGTCGGTCCTATCTAAAATATAATCAAAGCTGCACGTTTCGTTATTATTATAATGAGCACTGATTTACATCTATTGACCAAAAAGGGGTGTGTTCCGCATGGTCGGAAATATTGGCGTGCAGGTCGCACCGAGAATCTCCGGTAGTGATATTGATATTCAGCGACCGTGCGTGGCTGAGTGACACAGGGACGACGCAGTGTGGCACGGGCGGAGGGTGCGCCGAAGCGGCCGGCCGGCACCGGGCTGCAGTGACGAGAGCGAAGCGGAGAGCTTTCCACGGCCAGCAATACGACACCGTAACCCTACATAACGCAGATTTATAGCCGGCCCTGTAGCGTATCGAAATGTTTGGAAACTATCCTAATCACACCTTAGGCGTTGCTCCTTGGCGCTATGGTCTTTTTGGAAGATTAATTTATTCCACAGTGTAAAACACGGCCTTCAAAACCATGTTTGCTGATATTTATTTGCAAATGAGCATATCCAAATATAAGCATTATTATTATTTCCTAAATTATTGTAAGGTCATTTGGTTTACATACCGTTTAAAAGCGGCTTTGTTGAATAAATATCGAAATAGAATGCATAACTGAATAAAATATATATCAAGCAAATTAAATTATAATTGTACATGAACAGTAGGCCTAAAACTAAACTTCAAGGATAACGAGTGGAATTTTACTGACTAGCCTACGGTGAATGCTTCTGCTGAGTTATACGAGGCTATGCTGCATGAACAGATTAAAGTTTTGACTGAGTGACTTTTGTGTACACACCGGTATTTGCTGAATTGCAAAACGAATATTTTCGTTTTGCAATGTGACGTGGTGCCCATGGTTGAAAACAGGGGCAGCGTATGTCTACTAACACGCAAGGTAAAATCTCATACATGGAAAAGGAGATTAAGGCATGAAATCAGAATGTAGTTAGTTAACCTGAGGATATCTGCAATCTTTGTCATCTTCTCAAAGTCTGGTATATGCACGTTCAGGGTACCTGACTTTTTGTATATAGATGTTCCAGCTCTTCAGAAACAGCCAATCAAAAGCAAAGCCTGGGGCATAGGTGGGGTGGCACTGCATCTGACTACGGATTCTGGTCAGGGGACCAGAAAAAGGCAGGACTGATCATACATGTGGTCATTGCTACACTGGGGCGTAACACCTACAGTAGGTGCTGCAACGGGAGTTTGAGATGAAATTTAGCTGGGCCATACTGACGCACACACCAGCCCCAGCCACCACCTGCAGCTGCTACGTCAGACACACATATGTAAATCTCTTTATATCTATATTCAAGATTATTTTAAAATTTATTCTTATTTATCATTCTCCTTCTTATTCTTATTTTATCATTCTTATGCACAGCCAAACGAGATACATTTCACTGCATGGTGTACCTGTTTAAACTATGCATGTGACAAATAAAGAATCTTGAAATCTTGAAAAATCTTGAAAAACACACTCCCCTGATCTCAGGTCCACTGGGAGCACCATTTTATAATGGCCTTCGCCCAGCTACAGGTGCTAGGTAAGCTATCTGTGAGATACATGACAGCAAGATCTGGGGCCTATACTACAAAAGGGCTTTAACCAAATCGGATTTAACCCGCAGATAATTTGCAAATGCGGGGCTGACAAAACCAGGTAGTCTCAAATGGTGCTAATCAGTACTACGACGCCACTTAAGAAGTTGATTTGTTGAATCGGTGTTAACGTAATTAGAGTTTGTGCGCACTCACATAAATGGAGCGCGTTTGACAGCGCAAGTCACCGCGTGACTCATGGCGCGATCTACATATTTCACGGAGGAAGGCTGCACGCTAATTATGCATGTTCATATGACACTTAATAGAAGTTGAGCCAGTGTTTAACAAACAAATGATTTACAAAAGGACAAAACGGAAGAATATGTGTAGTGAGAAAACGACTAGGAACCTGTCAGATTTTTCCTTAAAGTGAAATACTGTAGTCAAATAATTAAAATAGTAGATCAGTCAAAAATATGTTAAAGAAGAAGCTAACAAATTCCAAATCACCACCTTATGTGACTCCAATAAGTGAAGAGAAGGTGAGCCGAAGGTAGACGTGTAGTCACTAGCCCATATATCACATCTAATAGCATATTGTAAGAAAAATACCTGTATATTGATGCTGTGAAAAGATACACATAATCACCTTCATGCTCTCCCAGGGGGCACTAATTGGGATGTGCCTGCAATCGATGATTCCTATGACCCTTAGGAATCCTATGAAAAATTGGGTTCGGTAATAGCAATTTCCCTAAGAAAATAGACTATTTTAATGCTGTGATTTACCTACAATTGCATAAAACCCTTCTTTATTCCACAGAGCACTTAAATGACCATGGAAAGCCACAAATGCATCCAACAGTTTAGACAGAGCAAGCACCACTTTGCGAACTGCAATGCAAGCAGTATCGTCACTGAGATGTTCAGCATCACATGGAATACATAAACTGGCCACTTGCAAAATAATGCAGCGCAAGGCACACTGTCCGCTCGATCGTGGGGGCATTGCTATAGCTAGTGGCATTAGAGACCTCCGGACCAATCGGCTGACAAAGGTAATGGATTCCCTCGGATGAGAATCTGTACCTTTCATGGAGAGTATCGTCCGGGTATGGCAGCGGATTTTTTCTCTAACACCCCTTGCCCTGCGGAGAGAGCCCTGGGCGATTCGTGCACTGATGTTGTACAGATCGTCCAGGTACGCCATCTCGGAGAAATTGTAGTTGGAGAGGCTTCGTAGTACAGGCCCCAGGTTAATTGCGAAGTTACACCACACATCATCAGGTTATTCTCAAAGTTACCCCGATAAGCAAGTAACCCCACTTTGTAGTACAGGCCCCAGGTTAATCGTGAAGTTGCACCACACATCATCAAGTTACTCTCAAAGTTACCCCGATAAGCAAGTAACCCCACTTCGTAGTATATGCCCCTGGGGTGGCTCTCCTGAAAGCCTTGTAATGCTAAGTAGTTCATTATCTAGCACTTAAGATTGATCATTAATTAGCGAGCGTTTCCCGAAACCCTTCGTAACTAGAGTAGTTTGTTATCTCGTTCGTAGATTTACGAGTGCTCCAACCCACTCATTATTTTCTACGTCATTCATTATTAGAACTTTTTGCCTGCTGTCCTGTTACAGAGACTCAGAGATCAGCCAAAATAGAGGTATGCACCGCCTAGCCACCGATCGGACAGTCACTGTTCGTTTTAACGTCCATGGCCTTAAGAAACTATCATCCACATAAGGGGACATAGTGAATGTAAGGATGTAATGTAAGGACATAATGCAAGGACGTAATGTAAGGACATAATGTAAGGACGTAATGTAAGGACGTAATGCAAGGACGTAATGCAAGGACGTAATGTAAGGACGTAATGTAAGGACGTAATGCAAGGACGTAATGTAAGGACGTAATGCAAGGACGTAATGTAAGGACATAATGTAAGGACGTAATGTAAGGACCTAATGTAAGGACGTAATGTAAGGACCTAATGTAAGGACGTAATGCAAGGACGTAATGTAAGGACGTAATGTAAGGACCTAATGTAAGGACGTAATGCAAGGAGGTAATGTAAGGACGTAATATAAGGATGTAATGTAAGAACATAATGCAATGACGTAATGAAAGGACGTAATGTAAGGACGTAATGCAAGGACATAATGCAAGGACATAATGCAAGGACCTAATATAAGGACATAATGCAAGGACCTAATGAAGGACGTAATGTAAGGACGTAATGTAAGGACGTAATGCAAGGACATAATGCAAGGACGTAATGTAAGGACGTAATGCAAGGACGTAATGCAAGGACCTAATGTAAGGACGTAATGCAAGGACCTAATGTAAGGACGTAATGCAAGGACGTAATGTAAGGATCTAATGTAAGGACGTAATGTAAGGACGTAATGCAAGGACGTAATGCAAGGACGTAATGTAAGGAC
>JAODKM010000108.1:21791793-21803804 GCA_026780845.1 Petrocephalus sullivani
TAATGTAAGGATCTAATGTAAGGACGTAATGTAAGGACGTAATGCAAGGACGTAATGCAAGGACGTAATGTAAGGACATAATGTAAGGACCTAATGTAAGGACCTAATGTAACGACGTAATGCAAGGACGTAATGCAAGGACGTAATGTAAGGACGTAATGCAAGGACGTAATGCAAGGACGTAATGCAAGGACGTAATGTAAGGACCTAAAGCAAGGACGTAATGTAAGGACGTAATGTAAGGACGTAATGCAAGGACGTAATGCAAGGACCTAATGTAAGGACGTAATGCAAGGACGTAATGTAAGGACCTAATGTAAGGACGTAATGTAAGGACGTAATGCAAGGACGTAATGTAAGGACGTAATGTAAGGACCTAATGTAAGGACCTAATGCAAGGACCTAATGCAAGGACGTAATGTAAGGACCTAATGTAAGGACCTAATGCAAGGACGTAATGTAAGGACGTAATGTAAGGACCTAATGTAAGGACCTAATGCAAGGACGTAATGCAAGGACGTAATGTAAGGACGTAATGCAAGGACGTAATGTAAGGACGTAATGTAAGGACCTAATGTAAGGACATTCACGTGTTCGTAACTGCAAGAACCCTTAGAAGAAAGGAATGGTGATACTAGTGTACTACAGCACTATACTTTAACCTATTTTAGGCTACTGCACATTATTTTGTTATATAAAATATTTTGTACATTAGAGTGTACCATGTATAATTACAGTATACAGTATTAATATGAAATTTACAGTGTACAATACTTACCATAGCTTTATGATTACCATAAACTATATAATATATTCTGTACAGTAGTACATGTAGCACCATAGAAGCTATACCTTCTAGGCTAAGACAATGCTAAGCAATATCACACTAAGTCAGTATACCGCGGTTCGCACAAGGTCCACTTCGCATAGCACGCTGAATCACGTACGGTAGAAGCTACGTGGCACAAACCTGCAGATGACAAAAACACACTGATGGCCTTTTTTGGACAATGTAATAATGCTGATGATATAATAACAAATCCGTATTGGAATATAAAACTATAATATAAACCTGTATGTTAACACCTGTATGCAATTTGAGTACATAACAGGGTTGTGCACCATTCAGAACCAACTTGAGAATGACCTAGAAAATCAAATGTAATTCATAGCATTAGCTGAAAACACGGTGCAGAATCGCAATTCAACTTTGAATATAAGGAAGTAGAATTAAAATGGTATTGATATCACATAAATTCATATACATAGTTTAAGTGCAGCTTTAACAATACAGCTTAATATTTCAGTATGAATTACTTAACATAACATGAACAGCATACGTTGAAATCAGCGGCCACCCCCCCAAATTGCAATCGCGAATATTTATGGCCACAAGTTCCCGTCAGCCATGCCCCCCCCGTTCGAGTCGGAAAAGTCTGTGCATGTCACTGTTATTCAGAATGCCACATTTGAAGTGTCCCCTATAGAATAAGTAATTTAACTGTCATTTTGTCTACCACGGTGGAAGAGCACTTCATACAGTCATACAAAGTAACTGTCACAGGCCTATCCACATGACAATCCAACAACACTCACGAGAAAAGAGACTCAAGTCTGTACTCGCTAAGTTTCCACTTGGTTCTTAACTTGGTTATTAGTTATTAACCAATTAATTGCTTAACCAGAGTGACTAACAAACATAACCCACAGTTAACTTTTCCATATGACTACCTAAAGCTGTTCAGTCTTTGAATGTTTACTAAGATCAGTTACTGTTAACTACAGGTAACTAAGGGTCTGTATGTGTCTCATCGTGCTGTTGGATATCCGGACACACGAGGGAGTAAATGTGAACTGGGGGGTGGGGCCCGGCATACCTAAGTCAGCGGCGTTCAAACATCAATACTCTTCCAGAGGGTTCCAGAAACCTCCTGTGTCAGTGGTCCATTCACAAATACTGTTTACCTTCGGTTCTGTACAAGAGAAAAATGTATAGATGGCTCACTTACTGAATGTGCATGTTAGGTTGGCTGCAAGTTAACTAACATCCAAATGAAAAGCGAAAGGCCATTACTGCTCCAAAGTGGTCTTTGAATGCCACAGAAGGAGCAAGTGATGCACAGAGATTCCTTTAAAAGGATTAGCATTAGCATTAATGAATTGCGGTATCCAAACTTTCAGCATAATACCGTTAGTTAAACTCCCCACTTTATTGCAATGATTATTTGTATTCTTCAGAACGGGTTTGCACAGTATAGTAAGTGTTACAGCACATTTAAACGTTCATCTGATTAAACTGACATCCCCATTAAAAATAATGGCCACTGTCATGTAGCAAAATTGTATAAATATTTAAAAGGGCCCTGGGGGTGAGATTTCAGTCTTCAGAATGCATGCTTTACAAGACGTATGTGCACATGCGTTAACGCTGAAATATTGTTACATTTCAGATTCTTTTTCTTTTCCCCCTTCTTTTGGCACGCGGTGCTCTGAAGGCTTTTATTCAGAGAGCTGCATTTCCTGAGAGCCTTGGAAAAAAGCTGCCCACAGGGGAAATCAACCCGATCCACAGAAAGCCGGGGCAGCCACTCACTATCACAATATCACTCAATCTGTCAGTCCCGAGTAACTTTTACTTGGATTAATGGCAGCAGCTTATTCGCTAGGTCAGGGGGCGACCCTGCACTGAGGACACAATTAGTGATTTGCAAGCACAGTCTTAACGACCTCTTTGTTAGTGTACATCCATCTATCCGCAGCTACTTAGCCATTTCGAGAATGTGGGGAAGCCTGGATCCCTACAAGCACAGGGCAGGTTGCTGGGAGATTCTGGGTAGAATAACACTATTATAGTGTTACTGAATGTAGAAGATGCAAGTGCCATTTATTATGTATTTGAGAAGTGGAACTCATTTTTTTCTTAATTTGTGGTCTGGTTTCATTTTGACTTTGAATCTGATTTTGACTGTGTTAGTATGAAATAAATGTTATCATGTGCGCTTTTCTGAATGGTGCTGCAGGCAGGTTTGTACATGTGGTGTTGCTGATCTGAGGAACATGGGTTAGCAACCAGCAAGGTAATCACTCATTCGTTCATCCGTTCATTCATTCTTTTGTTAATTTGTTAATTCATTAATTTGTCTGTTCATCTATCTATCTATCTATCATTTGTTTGTTCATTCGTTAGTTTCCATGATTGGTACAAAACACCCCAAAGAATCCAAGAATCTTAGAATCCAGGATATTAAATAAGGTCAAATTAGGATGAAAATTTAATTAGGAGTCAAATTAAATTTGGACAAAAAAGTACACAGTGGCAGGTTAACTGGAACTGATTTTATAGGTCTAACCAGCTGTTCTAGACAGACACCACTGCTAAGCAGCCATCAACTCATCTTCCATGACCACGGAACCAGAGCAGGCTCATGGTAATCCTAGAGCCTGTGGCAAGAAGCATAGAGCACCTCAGTGAACCAAGAGACAAAGAACAACGCAGTAAAATTCTTCTGATGATATTAAGGCCAGGATAAATGCTGTTGGGGTTACGCACCTTCAGAGAAGCTACATGCTAAACAACATTGTACTTCTGTGGAGATCAATCTTCAAATGAAAAGTGGTGTTACTGAAAAGCTTTGGATGGGAAAGCAGTTTGAGACCCAGTGCCTGGTTCAATCCACAAGGCGAACGATGCCTGACACTGAGCAATAGCAGGTTTGTTTCATTTAAAGGCACCGTCTCTGAGAATGTGAGATGGACAGGAACATAACTCGAAGCTTGACGACTTCATTGTGAGATGATTACCAATGAAAGGTAAAAGAATGATCTCCACACTGTCATGTATTTGGCCAAAAAATGTGCTCAACAAAGAGTCCCTGGAGTGGGCGGCAATATGTAAGGCGCGACGTAGCTCTGGCCACGTCGAAATGCGGAAAAAGGGGAATTTCATTTAATAATCCTGTCGGCTCCAAAGTTAGCGATTCATCATGGCACCGAGTTACAGACTTTGAAACTACATTCCTTCAACTGTCACATTTGAACAGCGCCGAAGTTTATTTAGAAAGGGTGCTGCCTGACACACGCACACACACACACACACACACACACAGATTGTAGGTTCTGCCAATAAATGAAACACTTGTAGCTGGAAAGAACAAACAGAGCACTATAGGAGTTTGTAAAAGCAATTTCAAGGTAAAAATGATTTGATTTCAAAAAGTCTGATAGATTAATATTTAATTTCATGTCTGCCATTTTTATTATATATTTTTATTTTTGCATTTCCAAATGAGGAAGCATGGTGTCAGACCTTGCCAGGGCTTTTTAATGATCGTTTTTATTTCAAAGTCTTCTCTGTTGTTTACCAACCTTTACCTTCATCAAGGTCTTTTCAGTAGCAAGTTATCGGGTTCCTATGCATTTTAAAGGCTTAAAATCTAATGGCACGGTAGTTGCCATGTCTCACATACCTCCTTAGCTCCAAGCCTGTATCGCCATCCTTTGTATTAAATAATATTGCTATATAATCACCAGGTACCATAAAAATAACTTGCTTAGTCATTACTAAGGTGGTCAACTTCATATAAAAATAATTGCGGCAAGAAAGTGATTAAAAACCGAAATTCATTGTCCCTCGAATCCTTTTAGCATGAATTTTTGATTCTCCGGAATTAATTCATGAATGTATAAATGTTTTTGAGGTTCATTTTATGTATTTCTCTAAGCATCTTGGATTTCAGCCACAGCACTGATATAAAAATAAGAGTGATAGGTATGAGTTTTAAGTTATGTTGTTAGTAAAATTGATCAGAGTTAGACAGAATGGGTAAGTTATGGAACAGTAGTGTGTTGGGATGGAGGTCCTGGGCTGTTGTCAGTTTTGCTCACATCAAGATGTATGCCACTTGGGAGATGGGCATCAGTAATTGGATTACTGTCCAGTTCAGTGTTTGGGTTGGTGTTTGGGTAACTGTGTTGGGTTTGGTGACTGGATTACTGTCCAGTTCGGGTGTTCAGACCAGTGTTTGGGTAGCTGTGTTGGGTTTGGTGACTGGATTACTGTCCAGTTTGGTGTTTGGGCCGGTGTTTGGGTAGCTGTGTTGGGTTTGGTGTTTGGATTACTGTCCAGTTCGGTGTTCGGGCCGGTGTTTGGGTAGCTGTGTTGGGTTTGGTGACTCGATTACTGTCCAGTTCGGTGTTCGGGCCGGTGTTTGGGTAGCTGTGTTGGGTTTGGTGTTTGGATTACTGTCCAGTTCGGGTGTTCGGACCAGTGTTTGGGTAGCTGTGTTGGGTTTGGTGTTTGGATTACTGTCCAGTTCGGTGTTCGGGCCGGTGTTTGGGTAGGTGTGTTGGGTTTGGTGACTCGATTACTGTCCAGTTCAGTGTTCTGGCCGGTGTTTGGGTAGCTGTGTTGGGTTTGGTGACTCGATTACTGTCCAGTTCAGTGTTCGGGCCGGTGTTTGAGAGGTTTATTTACTTTCTGGTTTCATTTGTGCCTTTCATTCTCTCATCTCCTGTAGTGTCTCGTTGGTTGGACCCTGAGGTTTGCTTTTGTGACCGTCTTCTCTCACCATGAATCTCTGCTTCTGGGGGACCAGTGGAAAATGACAGCTTGGGGCTATCAGGCTCCCCCCAGTTACTGCATAAGGTCCACCCAGTTCTAGAACATTCTGCTTGTATTGCTGTTGCTTACATCACCACACTTTGATTTTCAACAAGGCCATCTTTATTGCAATGCTCATTATTTTTTTTTGCTTGGAACCATGCACTTAATTGAAAAATCTTTTGATATTGTTTCTGTGCTTGGTTAAATAAGGAATCTTGAAAATGTTAATTCAAAATGGCCTCCCCTCTTGTTGGTAAATTTGTTATCTTGGCATAAAATAAGGGCACTGGGTATCCATCAGCCCCGTGGGAGTAAGCCCTGAATTTCTGCAAAGATGTATTGTGATTGATTGCACATCCAATTTGCTGTCATTCTTTATGACCTCCTAGAGATGAGAATACATGCAGCCAAAGACTCTGCCTGCTTTAGATCAAGATATGTTTTAAGCAGACTAGACCGAGTCAGAGAGTGTGGGAAATAAAGGGTGATCCACTGGTGAGAATGAAACAGTTCTTTGACCGAGGTCAACTCATTACACAGAGGAGCTCTTTAGAAGCTCCCTAAAAGCGGTACAATTTTGGATATCTTGATAATTTCACCAAGAGAAAATATACTGGTATACTTTATATTGAGACTTCACCTTTGAACTGGCTTTCCTCCCCTACAGAACCCTCTCCACCTCCAAATGAGCATGCAGAACTCCATCACCCCTCAGGCAGAGCTCATCATCTCCATCCTGACCATGAACAGCTGGTACCACATCAGCCTGGTCCTGTGTCAGGAATGGGAGATCTCCGACTTTCTGCTCCTGCTCCGGAACACCTCCCAGTTCCATCTGGGCCCCACCGTGAACATCTCTGCCACTGGTACCGACGGGGATGGCATCCGCGGGCCCCTGAAGGCTGTAGGGCACATCGCATCCACGGTAGTGACCTTCGGGTGCGACATCCGGGATGTCCGACAGATATTCAGAGCCCTTGTGGAGCTGTGGCCTACAGCGGCCCACCATTGGGTCCTGGGGGACGCTCAGGATGTGAGAGAGCTAAGGACAGAGGGGCTGCCTCTGGGGCTAGTGGCTCATGGGAAGATGTCAGAGCCGGTGCTAGATCACTATGTGCAAGACGCCCTAGAGATGGTTGCCAGGGCCGTAGGAGCTGCGGCCCGTGTCTCTCCAGAGCTTGCACTGCTGCCGAGCACCACCAACTGCCTGCTTATGGACAACAGAAACTTGACCTCAGGAAAATATGTCTCCAGGTAATAACTCCTTCATGTTCTACCTCCAGATGTCCAGCTAATGCTGTGGAGTCACGCAAGTCGCATAAGTCAGAAATATGTGTGACAGATGCGACTACCCTGATGTCACGCTATGACAAGATGACTTTTTTGTCATACAAGGTTGCTCCGACCTCTCTCCTTAAATATCAGAAAGCAACTGACTGAAAGGGTGACAGTAGAAACCCCCTCCCCCTCCCTCTGAGGGGAGACAGCTGCAGGAGGGACATCTTTGAGCCTGAGAACGACAAGTGTTTTCGGAAGAGGTTGCCAGTCTCCTCTCATTTTGCTGAATGCTCGGGATCACCCGGTGAGCCCGGTGCAGAATAGCTGATAAGGGACACTGCTCCCGCTATGAGCCGAATCGCTGACTGTCGCTGCCTCAGGGCTCCCCGGTGCATCATGGGTCCTAGACAATTTGGCACCAAATTCTTGCCTTTGGTCACAGTTCCTTTAATGCAAGGCTTTTAAACATGCTCTGTACAGATTATACAGATCAGTGGAGGCTGAACTGTTTGTAAACGAGCTGAACCATTTATAAGGGAAAAGAGTGTTCTGGAGTTTTTAAGGTTCTCCTTTGGTAAACACTTCAAAAAATGAATAATGTATGGGATGCCCCCCACACACTATTAATTTATTCACATTGTAGGCTACTTAATGAAGAAACTATGGAACTTGTATTCCATGTGTGAAATTTAACTTAACAAATGCCTGGCTGATCCAAGGTCATGTCCTGTGGCAGAAATGGACTCGCTGTAGTCAGAGCCCTGCTTTGTGCTTTATGTTCCATGCTTTTCACATGGAACATAATCATTCATTTAGCAAATTCTGATGAAAAGAGATGGGAAAAGAAATGCATCTCGGCATCTGCGGACTGAAGCCGTTTTTTTTTATTTCTTGTGCAAATTACCCTTGTCTTTTGATCTCTGTGCTGCGTGGAATCCCATGCAATTCCATATCGACAACATCCTGTGTTCCTGCCAACAGGCAAATTTCATTTCATTTAAGTCCATTGCTTATTTTGCAGTAATTTTGGCCTTCATTTGTGCCAGCAAGTAGCATAGCATAATATTATAAAATCAGATATGAATTATGGTGATGTTGTTCACAACGTGTGATGGAATAGCTACACCCATGCCCAAATACCAACTAGACCACAGTAAAGCTGCTCTGGGGTTTACCTCAATCTGTGAAATAGAATGCTATGAGATATATCTGTTACCATGATGTTATCTGGATCTTCGAACCAAGGGACACTGTGAGCTTCGAGTTTTTGAAGTAAACTGGCTTCTCTGTGCACCTTTGCCCCCCATTTGCAGGTTCTTAGCTAATACGTCATTCGACGGCCTGACTGGCTTCATCGAGCTCCAGGAGGAGTCTGTGATCACTTCAGAGAGCCACCACTTCATCTGGAACTTGCAGCATGACCCCCTGGGCAACCCCACATGGACACGGCTGGGCCGCTGGAAGCGGGGCCGGATGCTGATGGACCATGGGATGTGGTCCGGGAAAGGGCAGGCTCAGCGGGGCGGAGACTGGAGGCGACCATCCAGGCTGCACCTGCGAGTGGTGACCCTGGTGGAGCATCCCTTCGTGTTCACCCGGGAGGTAGATGAGGATGGACAGTGCCCCGCTGGGCAGTTGTGCCTGGATCCACTGGCTAATGATTCGGCGGTGCTGGAGCACCTATTTGCAGCCCTTCGGAGCCCAAACAGCACCGTTCCTGTTGAGCTCAAGAAGTGTTGCTATGGCTACTGCATTGACCTGCTGGAGAAGCTGGCCGAGGACATGGCTTTCGACTTCGACCTCTATATTGTCGGTGACGGCAAGTATGGGGCCTACAAAAATGGCCGCTGGACGGGGCTGGTGGGAGACCTCCTCAGCGGTGCTGCTCAGATGGCTGTAACCTCATTCAGCATCAACTCCGCCCGCAGCCAGATGATCGACTTCACCAGTCCATTTTTCTCCACCAGCTTGGGCATCCTGGTACGCAGCAGGGACACGGCGGCGCCCATCGGCGCCTTCATGTGGCCTCTGCACTGGTCTATGTGGCTGGGCATCTTCGTGTCGCTGCATGTCACCGCTGTCTTTCTCACCCTCTATGAGTGGAAAAGCCCCTTCGGCATGACACCCAAGGGCCGCAACAGGAAGAAGGTCTTCTCGTTCTCCTCTGCCCTAAACGTCTGCTACGCCATCCTTTTCGGCAGGACAGCAGCCATCAAGCCGCCCAAGTGCTGGACAGGTCGATTCCTCATGAACCTCTGGGCCATATTTTGCCTGTTCTGCCTGTCCACCTACACTGCAAACCTGGCCGCGGTGATGGTCGGGGAGAAGACCTACGAGCAACTCTCAGGAATACACGACCCCAAGGTAAGGAAACATCCAGAAGTAGGTGTCGGTCCTGGCCCTGGGTGTCAACTGGCACTTTTTCAGAAAAGAGATATACATCCTGAACATATATCCTGTGATATTCCAAAGCCAAGAATAACCGCATGACATAGGGAAGGGTATGTACCACAACGTGGTTTGCATCAAGTTAGGGAGGTTTTTTGCCCTCTCGTTAGGGGACAATGAAAGCAGGGGCGCGGACAGGGGAAATGGGGAGGGATCTCTGTTTCTGGGAGACAGGTGCAACATGAAGACAAATTGGAGCCATGATGAGATGAGGCGTTGAGGGAGGGCAGGATGTTGCTGGCAGGGTAACCATGAGAAAGATTTAGATGCCGAGAGAGAACAGAAGGCAGGAGGAAGGACTGGACAGGCACAAAGACCTCGGGCACTGGAGCACTGCGCCCGCCAGAAACAGCAGGCACTGAGAGAGATGACTGACTGTACTTATGTGTACAAAGATAAGTGATCCACCCCCACCCCTAGCTACATCACCCATCCCAAGGCTTCCGGTTCGGGACTGTCAGAGAAAGCAGCGCGGAGGACTATGTGAAGAAGAGCTTCCCCGAGATGCACGAGTACATGCGGCGATACAATGTCCCGGCCACACCGGATGGAATTGACCACCTGAAGTGAGTACTGGCGAGTACAGCCGAGTTGTCAGGCAGTGGTGCGGTTTGGGTTACTTATGACTACCGCGAGAATGGATCATGGATAAATCCCCCCCAGGGCGCTGACCCCTCATTAGAACTTTACGTTATCAAACCTTTCGTCTCGCACTGCTAAGAAACCCAATCCCTGTAACCTGAAATTTAAAGTAAAGTCACACTAAGGTAGGTAGGCAATTAGCTCTGTGGTTTTATTTAAATTTGACACTTTATAAAGTCGGGCCTTGTTTTTCTGCAATTCACTGTTACTTTCCCAAAATGCACCAAATACCCTGTGCTTTCTGTGAATGTGAAACGTGCTGGGAGCTTACTGGGAGGATGGGATGACCCAAACCAGGGCTGTGGTCCAGACCACTAACTCAGACCACTCTGGAGTAAGCCACATTCCCCCTCCAGTCACCTGTGAGTGCATATGATCCCCAGAACATGCCACTGCAGCATCTCCTAAATAAGGAACCGGTTATTTAGCGTAGTGACTGTGTTTGGCGTAACACATACCCATGCCGGATCCGAGTAGTAGTAATGCCTGCCGCTGTGGTCCACGCCTCTTCCTAATCCTCCTCTGAATACGTGTGTGTATGCGTATAGTGCAGCCCACCATCCCAGCATGGAGACCCGGCTGACAGCACAGGGTCTGTGGGCGTCCGCCTCAAAGCTCCATAAAAGCGTGACACTTCTGCCTGTGGAACCACCACAGCTGGACTGTCAGCCGTCTCCACTGCACCTCACTGTTCTCGGTTCACAGATCAGAGGCAGAAAAACACAAGCTATCTTTGGATTCTGGCGGCAGACGACATAACGAGACTCAGTGCAGATATAGGCCCAAGCCTTCATGTGACACACCCAGAGTCTGTGAGATTATAGTCAGTGCTGACACCATGGCTATAGAATTATGAGCAATTCTTGACAGAGAGACTGTGAAGACACGTAATTTGTCCCACTTGCACAGTTTGGAGCCCCCCCTCTCTTTTCAGGCCGGGAGTTCAAGTAAGCTGTCTCCTAAAAACTTAGGGCCTCCAAGATGCCTCTCAAGGCTTTTACCTGTGCAGCAAAAAAACTGTTCCAGATAATTAAACTCTCACAAAAGGACAAAAGTACCACAGGGGCACAAGAGGAGGACCTCCCTGCTGCTGTGCGGCTCTGGAAACCAATGACACAATTTAAAATCAGAGTAAAGTTATGGATTAATCATAATGCAAAAACTGGCCTAAACTGACCATCTAAAAGAAGATCTTTAACTTTACTGAGGAAAGTCTAGGTAGTTTTTTATTCTAGACCAGGAACATTAGATGCTACTGATAATGTTCTCTTCTAAGCCATATTAAACCACCTCAAATCCAAGTGTGTAGGACAGGGCATTCTTTGTGTTAGAAAGAGTCATCGTTGACCGAAGAGTCATTGACTATTACTTTCATTTCAGGGACGACCCACAAAAACTCGATGCTTTCATCATGGACAAGGCTCTGCTGGACTATGAGGTTTCAATTGATGCTGACTGCAAGATGCTCACGGTGGGGAAACCATTCGCAATCGAAGGCAAGTGAGGCAGGCGTGCAGGGTGATGCACAGGCATTCCTTCCCAAGCTCGACAAGGCCCGTAATTGCTTTCGGGACCTAGGAACCTCAACCATAATGGGGACAAATTAGAAGCAGTTGTTACTGGACAGTGACAAAGGGTTCATGTCTGTGCCTCTACCTGGGTGGCAAGGGCAGCGAAAGAGGGTATCATAGCAACTTAACGATTTAGTAATTGAACTGCCATATTTACAGTGTATAAAATGAATCCACTGCTCAAGTGGCAGATGGAAATGTCCCCTCCCCGTTTGGCCAGCAGGTGTCACTGGCCACCCTGTCCTCCTCCCTGTCACTTGTCTCATAAGCCCCTAGTGTGTTTCCCTTCCTTCCCTTTGTGTCCCCTCCCCGTTTGGCCAGCAGGTGTCACTGGCCATCCTGTCCTCATCCCTGTCACTTGTCCCATAAGCCCCTAGTGTGCTTCCCTTCCTTCCCTTTGTATCTCCTCCCCGTTTGGCCAGCAGGTGTCACTGGCCATCCTGTCCTCCTCCCTGTCGCTTGTCCCATAA
>JAODKM010000108.1:21803904-21834898 GCA_026780845.1 Petrocephalus sullivani
TCTCCTCCCCGTTTGGCCAGCAGGTGTCACTGGCCATCCTGTCCTCCTCCCTGTCGCTTGTCCCATAAGCCCCTAGTGTGTTTCCCTTCCTCCCCTTTGTATCTCCTCCCCATTTGGCCAGGAGATGTCACTGGCCATCCTGTCCTCCTCCCTGTCACTTGTCCCATAAGCCTCTAGTGTGCTTCCCTTCCTTCCCTTTGTGTCTCCTCCCCGTTTGGCCAGCAGGTGTCGCTGGCCATCCTGTCCTCCTCCCTGTCACTTGTCCCATAAACCCCTAGTGTGTTTCCCTTCCTCTCTGGATGCTGCGTAGCTCAGTGGGCTTACAGTGCGGCTTAGTTACCCCTCTGGTCATGGACTTGAGGCCAGCCTCCCCTGTTCTGTTTTTTTTGTTTTTAGTGTTTATCTAAATCAGGGGTGTCAAACTCCAGGCCTGGAGGGCCAGTGCCCTGTGTAGTTTAGGTCTTTTCCTGTTCCACCACAAATGACTGAGCTGAAGAGCTGTGTGGTAATTAGCACAAGGAAATGTGAGGAGTTGAATCATGTGTGTTAAATGTGGCCCTCTAGGACTGGAGTCTGACACCCCCAATCTAGGTGGTTTATGCCAGCGTCTGCCGTGTTTAGTATTCCTGTCCATGCTGTTTTCTAGTCTTTTAGTATCATCATCCTTGTGTCTGCTTTGTTTTCCATTTTCCTACATTTTCCCAGTTTCTGTGTGATTGTTAGTGTAGCAGTTTCACCAGTTGCTCACTGTTCCTTGTTTGCCTCGTGTTCCAGTGTACTTAAGTGCCTGCCTGTCACTATCATTGTCAGTCATTGAGTTGTGTATGTATTAGGTGTTGCTCTGTTTGGTTTCCAAAGTCCTAATCCTTAGTTGTTTATTTGTGATTCCTCTAGTTAGTTAATCAGTGTTTTATTCCTGTTTTTGTTTTGACCCCTTCTGGTCCTTTATTTTGTGGTTTCTCCATTTTTCAGTATCCCAACAAACCCATTTGTTTGTTGCATCGTCCCCCTCCTTCCCCGGCCTGCACCGCGCCCGCCGTCGAGTCTGTGACAGCACTCACTTGTGCTCAGCACTTATTCACCATCATCCTTCCCTCTAGCATATTCATTCAGTGTTTTCTGATAAAACTCAAACTTATGATAAAACCTCTCCCCCCCCAAGGCTACGGCATCGGCCTTCCCCAGGGCTCTGCGCTCACCTCCAACGTCTCAGAGCTGATCAGCCAGTACAAGTCCGACGGTTTCATGGATGTGCTGCATGACAAGTGGTACAAAGTGGTCCCTTGTGGCAAGCGAAGTTTCGCCGTCACAGAGGTAACGTGCTCTCTCCTTCTCCACCAGCCACCACAGAGCAAAACCCATCCGTCTCTTGTAATTTGTAATTTTGTTTTGGGATAGTCCTGCACATAGCTACATACAGCTACATACAGAGCACATAAAGGACACAGCAAACCTCACATTCTGGTCAATTGTCAGCAAACTACCACCTAACTCACCCATAGCCGCATGCAATCACCTGGAGCCCACGGATGCCCCTGCTGTCATAGACTTTGCAGATGGGGGTCAAGCACTTCTCGGGACTCTTCGTCATGCTGTGCGCCGGCGTGGCTCTGTCGCTCCTCACCACGGTCGCCGAGCACATTGTGCACCGCTTCGTTATCCCTGGCATCCGGAAGAAGTCCCGCTTTAAGTACTGGCTTCACACGAGCCAGGTAGGACCCCCTGCTTTGGGTCACATGACCATGAAGCACCGAGCTAATGCAGATGGGAATTATAATTGGCTGGCAAGATTAAATTTGTCACATTAAGTGATTTCTTGTAAGAGAAGGGCAATTACTGAGCACTGCAAGATAATGCCTGGTTAGGCCAGTGGTTAGCATGATAGGCCAGTAACAGACTGCACATGGTTGTCCCATCCAATAGGGATTGGGAAACATCTTCTCTCTCTCCTCAATACTTCAATGTTTTTCATTTATTAAGAGATTCTTATTAAGGGATTTTTTATTCCTAAAATATTTAGCTGCCTAAATGGCAAACCGAACTGGTGCGAATCGCAGGGAAAATGGCATCAATACACGAGTAATGTGCAGTTCTAAGATCTCAGGAGCTTGTGTTCCTTCTTGTGTTTTTGCTGCTTTTGTAGAGATTACACCGTGCGCTGAATCCATCATTTCACGAAGACGGGATACAGACTGTGGCTAACCTGGAGAAGAGGTACTGCGTCTGTTTACACTGTCGTAGTAAGGTGTCACTCCGCCATGACAGCCAGCCAGCACAGCAACACCTTTTTAAAGGGCACTGCCTTCCATTTTACATATTCACATTCAAGCTTGATTAGCATTTAATCTTGAGTGGTTCACCTCTGAGAAGCTCCATTTAATGTCCAAGCATAAGCGTCCTTCTCGGACTCACGCTTTGAGACAATATGTTGAGAAAATGCGCTATAAAAATGCGCTATACAAATAAAGTTGCATTGCGTTGCCTTGCATAGCACTCTGTGGCTCTGAGCTGCTGTGATTGGCTACGGCATCCTCGCAGTCACTGTACATCGCAGTCGTTACATAAAAGCCCCCGACTGCTTCTTATGAGTTTCCCTGATAATGGTAAGTGAAGGAGGTGGTTTCTCTTAAACACACTCCACTTGTTAGGAACGCAGATTCATAACCTGAATGCAGGGGATTGTGCTGTAGAAGGAGAAAAGCCATTTCACGTTCATGAACAGTGTATCAAGCTTTTAGGTATCCGTATTAGCTATCTGCTTTAGTGATAATATTATGCTTTGTTTTAGGAATATAACGGAACCTTACCCTTATTCTTAGGCCGTGCAACAGTTGTGCTGGCATTTCACACACCACTGCAGAAAAGCGAGTCCTTCAGCCAGGCATTACTCCAGCCAGGCATTACTCCCTGGGCCCGCAGCCAGGTTCCCACCAGCAAGGTTATTTCAGCCGAACCGTTACGGTGAAATGAGAGCTGACTTTGGAAGAACTTACTCACCGCTATGATGCACACCTGTCGCTGGGCTGGCCTCGTGAACTCCTATCTCGTTATAAATGTTATAAAGAATAGTGTTTCATAAAAAACCGAGGCACCACCCACAAACTATCCAACCATCTTTAGGATGCATGGTCTAAAGCAGTGGTCACCACCTGGCGGACTCCGGTACACAACTGCACCGCGCAGTCGATTCCCCCCTCCCCTAGGGCAGATCTGTGGGGAGGCAGCTACCCCCCCTTCCTTTGGGCCCCCACCTCATGTTCCACCCCAGTTTACAGCAATATAACTATTATATAAATCAAACTCTGCATAATTAATAATTAAGTTTCAGAGGAGTTGTCATGACTGCTGACTGAGTACTATGTATGCTAACCCTCCAGTAAGCCCCGCCCCTTCCTTACTTTTAGGCATGGCACGCGCTAGTGTTGCCAACTTAGCAACTTTTCGGACCCCTTTAATGACTTTTTTTTTTTCAAAAAGCGACAAGAGACAATACAGCTCCAGAAAAAATGAAGAGACCACTCTATATTTTTTAAAAATCTGCATTGTTAAAACATTGTTAAATCCTAGTTTAATCCTGGTTCTGCTGGCGGAAGGCTACACCGTGTGGCAGGCTGATTCCAGGCTTAATGTTTCTGAGAGATCAGTACAGAAGAACAAGGTGAAGCAGGAGACACCGGCAATGACCAGAAACCAGTCAGGTAGAGGGGGGAAGCGACTTCCTAATGCCAGAGATGGCCGTAAGCTTGTCCAGCAGTGCCTCATGAATCGGAGGATGACATCGAGGGACCTTCAAAAGGGAAACATTAAGCGGTGTGACATGCACAGCTAGTTAGTATCAGGCTCCTAGAAGCAGGACTGAAGTCCCATAAAGCAAGGAAGGAGCCCTTCATTACAGAGAAACAGAGAAGAACCAGGCTGCAGTTTGCAAGAAAAAAAATTATATTTTACACAGATGCATAACCATGAATTGAAAAGTGAATGAAACAAAAAAATGTGCTGTGGTCTCAATTTTTTTCTGGAGCTGTATAAATAAACATAAATAAAATAGATTGATAAATGAAATAGTCTGAGCTGCGTTAAAACACAGTAGCCTATATGAGTATTGGGTATAGAGAAAAGCGAACTCAATGTGGTGGCTGCTGGCTGAACTTGAACGCGACAGGATGACAGCATTAATATGCACATTATCATATGACGTCATCTAGTGAATTTCTGTTGGAAATAGTTGGCAACACTGCACTGCGCATAAGCTTCCAGTTTAAACACGGCACCTGAGAGATAGGTAATGTAATAAATTTAAAATTTTATATAATTGAATTTTTTAAATACTGAGATGGCCGATAATAATGAAAAATAATAGCAATGGTGTGAGTATGCTTTTTAAACCGTGTTGAGACGTGGGCTGGAGGCCTGGTCCTGTGTGACAGAAGTGGGAGAAAAGTCGCAGTTATCGGTCATATCCGGCTGGGATCAGGCAGTCAGAACTAAACTTGTGGAATAAATGTGGGATAAATGATCATTATTATTTTCAATATAACTCCAGTACAAATTCTAATAAATATCTAACAGATAATACATACCTTTTCTGAAAGAATGTTTTCATGTTGCAACCCCTTAAAAATTTCATGCTAGTCTCTCACCACCCCATGCAAAATTTTCCAGGACCCCCCCCTCGCCCATCACCATGGATATCACCTGTTCCTCCCCCCCCCAGCCCCAGTGGACCTTGCCTTTGTGTTGCTGATGGAATTTGGCCCACAGTGGGAAATACTTGGGGACCCCTGTTTTAATGAAATTAAATTGTAAAAGGCTGAGTGGTGCTCCTTACCCAAGCTTCAGAGTGACCTGTGGAACACGTATTCATCAACACCTGGTCAGGCATGAGTAAGCGAGAGATTTCCGGGCAGTGCAAGATTCCCTCTGATGTCGCCTTAGCTAAAGCCCTGAGGGTATCTGCAGCGCTACTGAGCACACAGTAGCTTCTGCATTTCATTAAGCCCTGGTTCCCGTTAGAGGATGGGGCTTGCTGCGATTTCTGCGGATAGGATGTTAATTAGCAAAGCAAGCCCACGAGAGAAATGAAATGTTGGTCTCACTCATTTGCATCGCTGCAAAATGTGCCCATATTGGAAATGAAATCAAGTCAAATAAATCAGTTCCACAGACAATACCAGCACTCTGTCCAGGGAGGCAGGCAGAATGAGTAAGTGGTGCCAAAGCAATGTCTTAAATCAGTTTTTCCTTTGTTCAAGCTACAACGTTGAAAACAATCAAGCGCAGTGGAACACCTCCAGCTCCAACTGCAACCGGCGGAAGCTTCCTCTCCAAGGGGGTCAGCAGAACGACCTGGAGTACACACAGTGCAGGGAGATCTCCCCAGCTTCAGCCAAGATGGCGGTCGCCCTGCAGAGCACCTCCAACGGAAAGACTGACTTACTTGGTCTGGCCAGGAACCCTATAGTTCAGGAACTCTCTGACCTGGAAACCCAGATCCGAATCATCAAGCAGGAGTTACAGCTGGCCATTAAGAAGAAGGAGGAGCTGGAGCAGTGCCAGCTAACAAGCACGACAGCCGCCGCAGAATCGTAGGTTCATCCTCAGCCCTCTCTCAAACATGTTCTGCTCGTGTCTTCTTGCCGGGGACTCTAGCGAGCCACTGGGTGGTCTCTCTTTCTACATGGACTTGGTGACCTCAGAAACCTGGAACATATATTTTAGTTCATGACTGAAATCTTAATGGTTTGCGCACAGTATTTTGGAAATACCAGCTCATTTGAAAATTGGGACTCCACAGTTGTACAAGTACCTTCAAAGGTCCTGGTCTGCACTTGAACACTTTGAAGCAGGGCTGCTGCACGTTTGGCGAGAGTGCACGTGTGTGCACATGTCTCTGAAGTGTGCGGAGAAAAGCAGGAGGCCCACCACACGGTGGTGTCCAGGTCACCTTCGGCGATGATGCAAAGGCTCAGAAAACTCAAAGGCTTGTTAATAATGTATGAATGCAGCTGCTCCTTGGTGGAGTCCCAGGAAAGCTTGAGTCGGAGCGGTTTGATGCCTGACACCCCCAGACAATATGTGCCGCCCCCCATCTCACGGCTGGTTACCCACACTAAGTGTGCTTGCATAAATGGCGGATCTTTCTCGCACCACAAAAAGGCAGCCCATGTGAGGGACTAGACCAGTGGTCAGAAGTGGCTGCAGAACATGGCAGATCGCTATGTCGGGAAGCTGCAAAGGGGATAACCAGCTGCAGATTCCGTCTCCGCTTTGGCACAATAGTAAGTCGTGAAAGGGCGCTTTGGGTCTTTTTCCCCGGAAGCTCCGTTGTTTATCGGAACACGCTCACTCTACCACCATCGCCCTACCTCCCGCCATTCCATTCCGGTTGTTCCTGCGGTTTTATTTAAGCCACAAATAAAGTTCCAAATAAATGATGTCCTTGAAGGGTGTTTTTAGACGTTGTGTCCGGGACACACGCCTCTCACCCTCGGTGTACCTACATTTACAGTTATTTAGCGGACGCTTTTACCTGAGGTGACACATTCATGGGGGGACATATGGCTTGATGTCCATCTCAGTGGACATAGGGCCTTAGGTGACACCTGAGTGGACACATGAGCCAGGTATCGGCTGTCTGTGGCTGAGCCTCCGCAAAACGTGGCTTCACTTCTAAGGCTTGCATACCTTTGCCACTGTTCTGCTCTGCCTCATGCAGTTTGATGTGTGAGATGGACTGACTTTCATCATGGCAAACGCTTCACTATAGCAAATCTCCACTGGTGAAATACATTTTTCATAACCCCTTTTCACAAAGCCAGACCGTGACCGGTGAAGGACCCTAAAATGTGGTGTCGGAGGTGCTGTGTTTTTGCAGTTTCATAGTTTTATTGAAAATACTTTGTACTTTCATTACATTATGTCAGGGACATGACAGCTTGGCATTTTGGAAACCAGAAGGAAAGGAGAGGCATTTTATTGGTTTTTAATGATAATGATATTGAATGATTTTGTGAGCAAGAAATACGTTTGAAGGATAACTGCATTGAGATTTGAGATTTCAGGGCCTTTTTCAGCCCATGGTGAACACACACACACACTAAACTAAATACAAGAGACTTCTGGCATTTTTAGCTTTGACTGCATTTACAGTTTTATAAAAATTGAGGTTTATCCTTGTGGGGACTGAAAAAATGTCCGCACAAGGTAAAAAGTTACAGGTTTTTGTCACATTGTGAGGAAATAAGGTCCTCACAATGTAATAATTACAAAAACATACACACACTGGGCAGGCAGGTGGTTTAGTGATTAGGGACGCAACAGTGTACTTGAAAGATCGCTGGTACCCTGACCAAGTTACCATCCCCAAGCACTGCTCCCCGGGGACTCACGTAGCTGCCCCCTGCTGCTCACAATGTCACGTGGCTTACATGCAGAGGACACATTTTTCGTCGTTGTTGTTGTGTGCTGTGTCAACACTGATAATCACCTTCACTTCACATACCCATCCACACTAACCAGCGCAGCTTACTGGTGGCATTTCTAGTGCAGGATACAGGGATTGGTTGGGATTCACCATTATCCACACCAGCAGCCAAATTTGCATTAATTGGTTACCCTGACATCTGATGCCATTCAGGAGTCCATAATACTTCCAGGCCAGCCCCACCTCCCATTCTCTTTTATGATTTATTAGCTACCAGTCAATGACCCAGTAAAGCCGCCAAGAAAGTGGATGGCAGTGTCCGATGCACAAAAGGGTCCTGTGTTGGTTGGGGAAGCCCTGACCAGAACTGCCAAGTTGTGACAAGCGAGAGGCTTTGTTACCAGGTCCAGAGGTGTCAGAATTTCCCAAAAACATTGTAGGAGGATCCCAGGGGATTGACAGTGATAGCAGTCCGCAGGTTTCACCATAAAGGAGGCCTGAAGCAGCCCTCCTGATCCTCAGTCTCCTGAAGAAGGTCCTCAGCCGTTCAGAGACCAGCCTCGCAGTCTGCCACTATACCGACATGCGTCTTCGGGGCCTTGCTCATGCAAAGGGAGAGATCTCAATAGCATAACCTTACAGTGCTCCCTCAGAAACCCTCAGATTGTGGTCACAGATGACTCCAATTTCAATTAAAGCCTATAAATACAGATTCTCAAGAACCATCATTTATTTATGGGACCTAAAATGATGACAGTCTGTTCGGTAATAGTGCGCTATGCTAGTCATGTGACATCTACAATGGGAACGGTCAACGAAGATTATAAAGACAGGCACTCTGCTGACTCCGCCCCCTGTATCTCTCAGCTACGCTGCTCACCAGCTCTGTCCTGTTCCTCCCTTCCATAGCACTGCTTGGTCTCGTACCCCCCACCCTCAGGGATCTCCCCGGTCACCAGCCTCCTCTGTGACCCTCAGACCCACCTCCTCATTGTCACTCTGCAATTCTCTTCCTCAGTCTCTCCCTGACTGTTATTCATTCTCCACTTTTAAATTTTAATTGAAGATCTCCCTGTTTAATAAACATTTTTTCTTCCTGAACTGCTTAGATAATTTTTTTCCCCTCTTTGTAAAGCAAACTTGGGTTTCTAAATGTGCTACATAAATGTGATATATTATTATTACTATTATTACTTCTATGATGATGACAATGTTGATGATGAATGGGGAAACTCTGAATGGCACATTGTTCAGATAAATTCGGGTTCCCATGAGCAGGTCATTAACCTGGACCTGAAGCCTTCGTGAATCTGCCATCAGCACACAGACAGTCAGCCTCATCTAAACAGCACCTCTGCAAAATCATACCCCCCACACAACAGCAACATACAACGCACAGCAATGAAGCTACCGACTATTTATTTTATGGACAAATGTAAAAATCAAGAAAAAATATACAGCATTTCAGAGGAAATGCCAACTTTTAAGAAAACAATGTACAAATAGGGTTCGATCAGCTATATAAAGATTGTATACCTCCATGCGAAAGTAAAAAACATGTAACGTGAACTCAGGCTGTCACAATATTTCACTTTTTCCCTAGATATGAATACCAAAACATTGCGGAGGAATCGCAGGCAAAAATTAGCCGAAAAATATCGAGATTTGTACAGAGATAACCCAAAATAATAATGATACAAAATCATCAGAGATTTACAGAAACGATAATAAAAAGATTTGCCCGTACAAATACCACATAACGACATCAATATTTCAATACCTTTTTCGTATATATATATATATATATATATATTTATATTATATATATATTTTTGCTTTATAATGTAAAAGGAGAGAAGGAATGCATAAATCTTGACCATGTAATAGTTCAAAGCGGACGGTGGGATAAACTACAGCACTTCCTTATACAAAATGTACAAAAAAACACCTGCTTCTAACTACATACAACATAATACTGTTCTCCCGAGGGTGTGACACAGTACAAAAATCCTTTTGTGTCTAGAGGTGTTGAGGTGAGACAAACGTGAGCCTGTGCTGGCCCTTTAGTCATGTGACCTCAGTCATCGACGCCGCATGGTTCTGAAAGAAACGACATAGGGTTGCATTATCGTCATCTTCGGTGAATAAATCCGATGATTTACGATAAGTGTAAGTATAATAACACTGTCATGGAATGGGTGCAGATTAGGTGCAGACAGCAGAAATAGCGGTTACTATTATGCCATCTGGCTGCTCCCGGCTAAGGGATTCCACATCCAGGCTTTATGCAGGATTTATGATTTAGCGAAGAAGACAAGGAGAAGAAGCTTAATTCAGGTTGACAATACCCCTGCAGTCTCAGAGTATTTCAGGAAAATTAGGACTATACTCAATAAAAGGCATATGAATAAAATTTATGCCCAGTATGAAGTATTTTTGGGTGTTAAAATAAAACTTACCATCATCTTTTAAAGCGCGAGTGCTGGAGTAGATTCTTAGAATCGCGGGCCTTTGGCTTACCTGTGCGCTGAGGGTCTCCAGGGGGCTCTCAACCCGCGGGAAAGTCATGAGGGGCAGGCCACGGTACTCCTCCCCTTTCCGCTTCACGGGGGTGGCGTGGACACCTTTGAAGTTGTGGACCACACAGAGCCCCTGCGGACGAGAAAGTCATGGTTAGGCATGTGGCCCAGGCCAGGCAGAGAGCATGATGGGTATGAATCCCGACTTGGGGACCAACTGGCCACCGGTCCAAGTGCAGCAGGGATTACTGACTGTTGTACCTCTAAGGGGCATTTTCAAAACATCGGGAACACTTTACTTGAGGGGCCACTAGTAACTTAGTAACTCAGTTACTACTCAAGTACAAATCATGAACAAATATAGTAAGTGCATGAAATACATGAACCATTATGATTGGTTAATGATGAAGGAACCTGAGGTCAGTATGTGACTAACAGTTTCTGGTTAACTAATACATTTAATAAGAGTATATTATTACATTATTTGTGCCTTCTTGAGTTAAGAGTTACCAAAATATGTAAAATATAAAATAAGCAGAGTGATACTGAAATTAGGCACGTCGTGGCAATTCTAGCAGCTGGATAGTATGCCTTTAAAATTAGGAGTCATGATCCAATACTACAGCCATGTTGTAATTGTAAAACAAACGATAACTGCAATGTTGCGATTCCATAATATCGGTCCGTGCGACCCAAATCGAGCCGAATCACAGGTGGATTATCTGCACAGCCAAATCAGAAACGACTGTCACGCTCAGCCTATCACACCCGGACACCCGCTCATCCTGTTGTGAAGAGTCTGCTTTTTCCAGCAGACTCACCCTCCGGTGTATGCGTGACGGAAGGCTGGTTCTTTGGTGGCCCTTACCAGGAAGAGGGCGATAGAACTGCCCAGGATGAAGCCGCCGATCACGTCGGAGCAGTGGTTTCGGTACTCTGAGACCCGGTTGAGGCCCATGAGGAACGCTGCGCACAGGGTGCCCAGGCACAGGACCGGCTTGGCTAGCCGGCTGCTTTTCGTCTTTATGGTGCTTGTGATGTACATCTGCAGGGGGGTCGGAGAATCAGCCCATTTCTACCACATCATCGAGTGTGAGGGCTCTCTAATGACACACGGGAGTCAAAATGTTCCCCGATGAAAAGAGGAATCAAATGAATGAAGATACTCTCCAAGATGTCACAGGAGATAAGAAGAAAAAAAAAACACGCAACACAAAGGATAGAACCCTGTTTTGTTTCATTAAATAATGACAGCATCCTTTTCCATGAAACTCACTTCTAAGTGAAAGTACCCTGACTGTACCTCCCATTATCCCACAAGGCAGGAATATATGCTATAGATGAAAGATAGCAAGTTTATGAAAAATTAAAAGTCTTTGTACGTTGAACAAATGTTAGCTTGGCAGTGGGGAAATTCACATGTAACCATGCTTGTAAGAGTACAGGTCTCGCTAGCAGCTATACAGAAGTAGGGCAAAGGATTTGTATGCTACTTATGTGCACATGTCTAATTCCCTGGAGCCTGTCTCTGGTGTCCCTGTGATTAGTCAAAACAGGTTCCTGCGCATTTAGTTGGAGAATACCAGTCTGCTGCTCAGCAGTGGAGCACTCACCGTCATATAGACGGCCGAGTAAATACTGAGCGATGCATCCTTGGAAGGAAAGGACCTTCTGGCACGCTCCACCACTGCCGGATCCCCGGTGCAGATGTTGCCGTTGGCGATGAACTGGTGGTTGGAGCGGCAGTCCATGCCCGTGTAGTTGGGCTTGCACACGTTCAGGAAGTACGGGGACAGATTCCCAGTCACGATTTGGCCAGCATTGGAGAAGATGTCCGTGGCAAACAGGCCGAAGGCAAACACGCCTGCCAGAATCCAGAAATGGTGGCATCAAAACTCTTATGGGACTGAGGCAACTTGCGGAGACCTAACTTAAGGATGTTAGCTATACAGACAAGGCAAAACAGAGATTTTGTATACACAATTTATGCAAGAAAAGGGCACATACAGTAAGCTCAAGTTTAAACAAACCATCGCTAATATCAAGGTGCATTTAATAACACCACTCATGACTTAGAACTAAAATGTGTTACACATTGCTGAGACAATAGAACCACTGTAGGCCACTGCTTAGACCTTGGTCGGACAGGCCGTCTTAGCTGGCCATGAAAGCCACACCCCAGTAAACCAGTTATCCCCCTCCCTCAGTAGTGGTGGCCAGAGCGGAGGCACCAGCTTATGGCAGGCCGCACGCGATCAATGACATCAAACGGTCAGGAACAAAGAAAGGACAAAATTTCCCATCTGGATACTGGTGTGGATGATCAGACGACTCCTGCATGGATCATTCTTTATGCACACGCTTGAGACAATAATCAAGGCTCTGAGGACAGGATTGCCCAAGTCTCCAATCAATAATTTATAGGGAAGCTTTCCTCACACAGCTATGCAGTTAACATGCTAAGGCTAACACTTCTCAGGGAAGGATCACCCGATGTGCCTTCATATTACCTCCAAATGTAATTACTACAAATCCCTGCTGATGAGAACTAACTGAGGAGGCTGAGAAAGGCACAGCAAAGAGTGATTTGTTAAAAATCAGTCAGAATTAACAAACTCCTTAGTGATCTTGAAGTGGAGTCAATCTGATTGATTGATTGGCTCAATGCTAGCTGACTGCATTAGACCACAACCAGTCCACATTTTAGCTCCCAGGAGCTGGAAGTGAGCAAAAATGTGGACTGTCAGGCGGGGAGTCCAGAGAGAGCAAAATCATGGATAGTCTGTGGGCCCCAGAGGACCAAATTGAGAAACACTGCATTAAACTGTCCCAGAGCTACAGCACTCTGTCCCTCCCTCCGTCCCATGCTGCAAGTTTCCCAAGTGATAAAATATATGCTCGAGTGGTATTATACCTATTCAATTAAGACAATTAGTGGTGACAGAAGGATTAGTTCTTGGCTGGAACAAAAGCCTGCCAACAAAGCCAGACCAAAGTGGAACACCCGGAATCCATCGTTAACGACCATTAGTGTATCACCGCTGGCATTTAAGCTCCTGGATGGTTTAAAGAAGATTGAAACATACACCATATCCAAGGGATGATCTCAACCACACACCTTTAAGCTGAGACAGAGCAGGTCTTTTTGCTGGTGGTGGGGGTATTTTTCAAGCTCTATCTTATACACGAGCTAGAGAGGCAGAGCTAATTATGGTAGCAGGCAGCAGACATATTGAGAGGAGGCAAACAGTCCCTTTAAATGGGTTCCACATGTCCGATCTCATTAGAATGCATCTCTTCCATATTGTTCCTTTCATAAAAAGGACATTGTAAAACGTTACACTAGATGATATAATTAAAATGCAAATAAGATGTCTGTCATGAGCTCTGTGTGTATCGAGTTTTTGATACTGGATAGCAGGAGATGCAGATGCTTGCCCCACTGAGGTTAACTGAGGAACGGCAATGGTTTTTAATAAGATTATAACTCGGCAGTGATCAATGTGATCTGCCTTGGCTTCCGGCCCTGTATCGGGAGCCATCTCCCCTGTAATCTCTTTGACGTTCGCCTGGCCCCTGGGATGTGATGTTTTACGAAGGTGAAACTGCAACTAGCTCATGGCCAGTATGAGTACCACTTTGCTTACCATGTTGCACACCAAGATTTTGGGAAAACTGATTTTATCCCAATGCACAGTGACTCATCTCAAATTTGATTTCTGGAACGGGGATAGTTGGGTTGCCAGATCACAGCCCCACAAGAAGAGGACTCCCCTGGTTCTCAGACTCACCAATGAAACGTATAATCCTGCGGATGAGTGGGTTAAGGTAACAGCACTCCCCCGTCACAATGGTCTTCTCCTGGGCTAGAAGAGCCTCCCTCGTGGATTTCACAATATACATGGAAATCTCTCCTATGAAAATCTACAAAGGCAGAAAGGAAAATCTGTGCTTTCCTGAAAGGAACAGTTCATAACAGACTAACAAATATACATTAAAAACTGCATTGTGTGTTCAGTAAACTAAGATTTTATTACTCTTTTCATTGGGACCATAGAGGTAGATGCTCTGTCTAACTTCTACTAGATACTGGAACTTCTGGCAGTAAACACCTTGGGGGAGGGAAAAAGTAGTCGATTCTTCCTGCTGGGTTTTATGCAAATAAATCAGAGCGCTCAGTGTCAGGGGAGGGCGACTCCCAGCTGAGCCTAATGTCTAGCGGTTAGGTAAAGGAAGGTAAAGCACCCCCCCGGCAGCCCGGTAGGGGGCGCCGCCGCTCCCCTGCTAGGCGAGGCTGGGACGCGGGGCCGCCCGATTTGGGGCTGGGGCTGGGGCTCCGTTCGTCTGCCTACCGCCGGCGGCCCCGCAGGGTAACGAGCGCGTCCCGCCTCTGCAGCTCCTTAGTGCCGAAGTTACTGTGCCGGCAGCTTTTTTGCAGCATATTTGCCCTTTAGCGAACACTCGAGCGTGGTTCCAGTGTCCAGAATCGCCCCGCGGGGGGCAGTTTCATAAATTAGCATAAAACTGTATTATGCCTTTCATAATGAATTTTTAAGGAGATTCAGGAAGTGCTTTTTTGACTGGAATGTTTTATGGGGCGGAAACAAAGCAAGAAAAAAAGTGCTAATGCAATATAGTAAGCATAGGAAACCAGCCCTGCAAAAAACGCAAGTACACGAACGGAGCGCTGACAGGATTAAGGCGGGAAAGCGTGTGCTGGCGGGAAAGCATGTGGCGGGAAAGCGTGTGCTGGCGGGAAAGCCTGTGCTGGCGGCCTCTGCGTGGCGGGAGTGCGGCTCATCGGCATGCAGGGAGCCGCTCCCGCCTTCCAGGGGAACTAATGTCGCCGCGTTAACTGCGAAAATATGCCAGGCCTCGTAGCGGTCTCGCTTAAAGTTTAATTGCTGTCTGCCGAAGGAGACGCACGTCAAGGTATCGCAGATGTCTGATGAAATGCTTAGCAATACGAGTTCAATTTAAAGTTACGTTATATTGTGTAAAAGTCAATAAGAAGGTGTAATAAGACATTCAGAAGCAAATGGAAATGGTAACGCAGCCTTCGGTATGCTTGTAAAACTACAGTGAGATAGAATACGTCTTCAAAACGATCTATGACAAATTTCCTTTTAGCAGATAGGAGAATTTGGCGACCGGGTGCTGTGACCGACCTGATTTTTGGGGTCATAGTGCCCTCTTGTGGTGCTTACTTACAACTGCACGCTCTAAAATTTAAGGACTGGTCCGGTATTTTGGAAGCACATTGGACATAGATCTCCGGTGAAGAACTTATTATAGTACACATACGGACAACGACACCTGCTCATGGTGGCTAGTACCAGATGCCTGTATGTAAAAATAATGAATCGGGACGGAACTCACGACGGCTGTGGGTGCGGCAGCTACCACACAGTAAAGAATGAGAGGCGGTACGAAGCTATCCTCCTCCAGCCCCGGGTAGGGCTTCAGAAGGTCAGCGTCGTTGCAGAAGAAGCCCTGGATGTGCACAGAGAAGGTGTCCGTACACTCCATGTAGTAAGCCAGTAGCACCGTCCCAGCCATGATGACCAGCTGTAGTGAAAAGGAGCCATAAGGGGGCGCCAAAGACACACACACACACACACACACGTTTGTTTAATGAACATTTTGGAATTCTTGCAATACTATACAGTTCCAAAATTAACATGCCAAAAAAACACATAATACAAGAATAAATAAAAACTGATTAACCTTTTCCTAAACTAAACAAGTCCAAAATGGGACCATCCTAAAAATATATTTTTACCCAAAAAAGTATAGAAACACAGCAGTGTTTGCTACTGCTTAGTTGTGTACAATTACTATGAAATAACAGCAACAACAGGTCGGTGATCACTGGTGTTTGCCTAAAAATAGACAGGGTCAAATTCATTCAGAAATATTCGGGAAAGCCTCCCTGCGACTCCCTCTGTAACAAACTTGGAACTACCCCAAAAGTAGCATGTGAACATTGCAGCCGGATAGCTATTTTTAACTGTCCGCTGGTAAGTAGTCCAGCAGCTCCACTGCCACCCCTCTGCCCCTGAGAACCTCTCAGGGCCCCCCCGACATCCCAGGCACCCACTCTCTCAAACACACAGCCATCCATCACAGGTATTCACGTGCAGCCTTAAAAAGCCCCATCATCCACTCGACGGCGGAGTCACGTTGCCAAAGATGAAGAACAGGACAATGGAATGCATGGTCGCCCCCCATGTGGCTCACAGGCGTTACGACAGCCTCTGCTTTACACCCTAACAGGCCTCCCGTCTTGTGTGGTCTGACATTCACACCCCTGATATCTACCAGGCAGCAAAATCAATAATATTTCCTATCTGGCATCTTCACCCTCTGAGGCACATATGAGCCAGTGCTAGCATGTCTTAGGGCCATGGCAGTACTAGAAATACTGATTCTGGGTCAAAGGTTAGTCCCTGAACCATCAGAGGCATTTAATATGTGAAACTGTATGAAATTTACACACCAAGATTGCACCAAGACTGAAGCTGTGAATCTGCACACGTCTCTGGTGTTTCTCTGCTGGAAAACTAATGACCACTTACCACAAAACATGATTCTAAAATCCTGGCTTTTGTTCCAGGCAAGGATTTCTGCTTTCATACAGGTTGCTGGCCCAGAGGAAATTGTTGCTGCTTACAACAGTCCTTTCTTAGTCTCATCAGAAATAAATCATCTTATTTGGAGATTACGGACTTCTGACCTGTTTCTCATAACCCCACCTGCCCACCCCCAGGAGAAATAATTCTTTTAGTTATTAATGTCATCTGAAGAGCTGATTATTTCAGACAAAGATTGGTGCAGGGATGTTTGCTATATTTTACCTGATACGGGCCACATTTGCCAATCCTAAGGGCTCCACACCGGCATCTTAGCACTTCATTATCTGTTCCTGGTTTTAAATCTGTCTCTTTTAATAGGTTATAGAAAATGAAGATATGACCAACTGAACAGCTGACCTGGAAACTGAAATGACAGTGTGGTCCTGGTAATGCAATTTTCTGCTTTCTGGGTTACTGATAAGGTTTTTTTTTTTTTACATTAATCTCTCTTGGTATTTAGTGCTCAATCTGCAGTATCTAATTTAATCCTCAGCTTGGATGTGCTTTGAGGCATATTTCCATTTATAACATAATTTTTGCTTTATTCATTTTAACATAAAATGATGATAAAAGTGCAGAGTATTAAAGCAGCTGCATTTCAGCAGGAGTGCACCACACAACAAACGCCACAACAACCTGCTCCTCTGCTATTAACTGCTCCTCTGAAAAGGACGGAGATGATGGCTCATAAGGCCTGAGGACCCGGGGGACACGCTTATGTGATGGGGGGGGTCAGATCAAAGGGGCATTTTCAGGGGTGGGCCAGGGGGGGAGGGGACCCCACTAATGCCGCACAGCAGAAACATAGACACTGTAAGAGGGGAAGGAAGTTACTGTCACAGGAGCCAAGCAGCACCTCGGTAGGACGTGTAGGGAAAGCAGCTGGAGATGTGATAGGGTGGGCAGGCAGGCAGAGAGGCAGAGGAGCAAGCAGGCAGACAGACAGACAGGCAGAGAGGCAGAGGAGCAAGCAGGCAGACAGACAGACAGGCAGAGAGGCAGAGGAGCAAGCAGGCAGACAGAGACGGACAGAAAGACAGGCAGGCAGACAGAGAGGCAGAGGTGCAAGCAGGCAGACAGACAGAACGACAGGCAGACAGAGGCGCAGAGGTGCAAGCAGGCAGACAGAGACGGACAGAACGACAGGCAGACAGACAGACAGAGGCGCAGAGGAGCAAGCAGGCAGACAGACAGACAGACAGAGGCGCAGAGGTGCAAGCAGGCAGACAGACATGCAGGCAAATGAGGCAGACAGACAGAAGCCACAGATCCAAACCTGCGGGGGACAGCATTGGACCTTTCAGCCATATGGGGCTTTTTCCACCAAAAAACTAGTCACACTTCAGATAGAGGTTCCCTCAGAAGCTAATCACTGCCATCGAGGGATAGAGCAGAGCTGAGAATCACCACAGATGCTGGACTGACGGACTGTGAGGAATAGAAGAGCATTCTTTACAACACGAAGTTCAGACTGTATTATACACCTCAGTGTCAGCTCCTGGAGTCAGTGAAGTGCCAAAACACAGTACGTTTAAAAGCAGCCAGTGTGCATGTACCTGGACACATAAATCCTATGAGGCAAATTCAATGCAATTTGGAACTGCTGGGTGAAATGAAGCCTCCATATCCATGGTGAGCGGGATTATCATCTCCCATTGGTTGCTTATTGTGTTACAATATGCACTGATTGACAACACAGGGCAATTCCACCAACCGTGGATGTTTGCACCTTGACAGGCGTCTTTCAGGAGTTTACCACAAGGGGGCAGCATAACTCAACTGGTTTAACAGGTCCAGTAAATATCAAATTCAAGCTAATATTCATTTGGAGCAGACGTTCCTGGAGAAAGGCTTGTCTTTAAAGCAGTTTCCTGAGAGCTGGGAGGGAGCAAAAATATAGACTTATCTGGGGGTCCCCGAGAACTGGTTTGCAAAAAACACTAGTCTAGAGGAAGTGAAGGTGATTAATCGTCATTGTTGACACACCACAGCATGCAACAACAAAATGTGTCCTCTGCTTTTAATCCATGTGACATTGTGACACAGCAGGGGGCAGCTACGTGAGCGCCCGAGGAGCAGTGCTAGGGAACGGTACCTTGCTCAGGGTACCTCAGCGGTACTTGAGGCTCGGTTGCGTTTGCGTCCCTAACCACTACACCACCTGTCTGCCCTACGGAGGGACTTCACATGGCATTTTCCTTCACTTGAGGCAGGGATGGCGGACCGTTTTCAGCACATATGAAGGAGATGCAGGCCTGCCTGCCACCTTCACTGAAATTGACACACAATGAAAATTCCTGGAAAACACCTGCTGTTGCTACATTGTCCAAAGACTCTGCACTGCAACTGTTTGCAATTGTTTCATTTGTGTTTCTCTTTACATTTGAAACCGAGTAAAAGCCTGACAAAGGGCCGGGATTTACAGTGTGCTGAGGGATTTACAGTGCACTGAGGGATTTGCAGTGCGCTCCAGGATTTACAGTGCGCTCTGCAGGGAGCCAGCAGGGGCTGTTTGCTGTCTATCAGCACGCAAACCAGTCACTACTTCTGCTGATCCCAACAGCTGCCTAATGAAGACAAATGATGTGTGAGAGGGCAGACACCTTATTGTGGGATGCATGGGGGGAGGGGGGTTACAGCTTTTACAAACCTCATGGGACCACAGAGTGGGGGTGGGGATGATCAGTGCAGTCGCTTTCATTTGAGCAAAAAAAAAAAAAAACAACTCAAATTCCTCCCACCAAAGAAATGCTGAAGGTGTGTATCAAAATGCAGCTTAACCGGAAAACAGGAAACAGGGGCAACGGAAACAGGGGAGACAGACTCAGCATTAACCTGAAGAGCAGAATGTTTGTATTCTCAAACAGCCTTAAATAAATGACAGAATACATGTGGATAGATTTGCTCCCCTGCTATGCTCTTCATTTAAGTAAAACATACTGATACCGATGTCGTCAATTTGGATCTCTGCCGATCCGATACAAATCCGATGCCCTCTCAGTGACAGAAAACTATAAATAATGCTTTAAAATACATTAACACAAATACCAAAATCATAACTGCGATATAATAAGGAAGAAACATTGCACTGAGAGCGTGGTTTTCTGCTTCTTTTTACTTAAGTGTCCAAAAATCCCAAAAATCTTGAAGACAAGTGCAACTGTATACAAAATTAAAACATAAGATTTCATAAAAGCTTAGTGTCTAAAGAAACATAAATAATCAAAGTTCAATTTTATGCAAGAGTTCAAAAGCTTCTTTGGTTTGGAAAAACACAGGAACTGAAATTTAAAATAAATACCATTTTTCTTGGAATTCTAGTGGTTTAAAAGACAGAAAAATACACATTGTGCGAGGTCACGGTTGCAGGGGTCTGTAGCAGCCAATGTAATAACTACCATTAATTTAATTTAACAATGCCAATAGTGTAATAATTTTACATTTGTGTGTACTAAAAGTCCATGATGTATTAATGTGATGTGTTTTTGATTGAGAAATTTAGTATAGTATTTGGAAGTTATTACTACATCGCACAGTGTGTCTTACAGTTAATTGTCTTTTAAGCTACTAGAAGTCCAAGGCAAACACTGACATCACAAGAATAACTGAATAACTCAAAGCAATGAGGGCAGCACCAGTGCCCCCCCCCCATTTTACTGCATTCACAATGTAGCGAGAAACAGGAAATCCATCAGATTGCATTATGGGAATATTGCGGGTTTGTAATGTATTTATAAATAACATCCTGCAGAGGAGGTGACGCTGTCTGATTGGCTAAAAAAAGTGAAAATTTCGAGATAATTTTCGTGTTTTTTTCCTACTGTAGATGGCGGAAACGGGCTTCCATACATTATGCATGTCGCAAGTTTTGTAATAAATTATTACAAAATATAATATATTATAAAATATATTTCTTCCCGATACCAATACAGAATATTGGATTGGCGCATATCTAGTAAAAACTAACAGACATATACATAAACACGGACATGGCAGGAATGTTTGGAAATGAAAGGGGGTGACCGAGGTACCGCGATGTGGGACGGTGGCTGGAGGATCATTTATTCTGCCAGTTGGCACACATGCTACCCGTGACCTGGGGCAACGCTACAAGCGACTCTCTGGAACGTTCCTCCATTTGAACCAACAGAGCTCGTTATTCAAACACCCTCTCATCAGCATCTGCCGGAGCTACTGCACACGGACCGGGATTAAAAAGGCCAGACAGCAATCCCTCCACGTCCCACCGCAGCGGGACAGGCGTGCCTCACGAGCCCCTCGAGCCTCGTTTCCCGAGCCGCTCTTATGTAGGTCACTCACGCTGGTGTGGGAATGGAGTGTATTTACAGAATGGCTTGGGGTCCTCAGGGGGACGCTTGGTAACCAGTTCTAGCAGATCATTAAAATTCATTTTAAATCACATATGCCATTGATTCTAGTGGAGCATGAATTTTCAGACATCCCCCTATCATACAACAGAGACCAGGGGCTCTTCTTGTCCTGTAGTCACCTGTGGAAGCATCACCAGTGCCTCTCAGGGCTCTTCTCTCATCTCTGCCATGACGCAGGGTGGGGCACGGTCTCCTCACCGCCATGTGTCATAAGGCCCCCCACAGAGAGCCCCAGTGAAGGATGCATGATGCAGCCTTGCCGGTGAACAGTGACACGTCAAAGGAGCCCCAAGCAGCGGCAGAGAGCACACCACAAATAACAAAGCTTAGGAGGAGAGCTGTCCCTGAGCTACAGAGGCAGCGTTCATCCCTGCCCCAAAGCACAAGGGGCACGCTTTCACACCCCGCCTCCAGCACCGACAGTGAGGCCCACACGAGCCCACGTGCAAAGTGGATGCCCACTACAGGCATTTCTGCACTTTACTGAGAAAATGGCCTTATTCCCCAAGTCAGGCTTGAACGTGACAAACAACAGGAGGGGGAGGCTGACGCCAAGCGGCATTTACCCAGAATGCTCTGAAACCAAAAACAGACAGATGAGCCAGGACCTGCACTCCTATGACAGGCCGACCGCCAGCGGGCTATTTGAGATATTAATAATTCATGCATGACCCAGTCATAAAACCGAAATCCATCCAGAAATCAATTTAAGGGAAAGGGCACAGGTTATTTGCTCCGGTACAGCACAATCCGTCACCAGCACGTGGATTCCACATATTAAATACTGCTGTTGAAAGCATCTCATTGTGTTCCTGTGGGCAGAACAGTCCTCCTGGTGTCACAAGTCATAAAGGTAGCCTCACTGGGACTGCAGGACATTCCTCTGAAAGCTTATTCGCACCTCCATTAGGCTAATTTTACAGTTTCCCATAAATTTCAAGCAAGTGATAATTTTTTCCCTTACTAGCAACGCCTACATTTCTCCTACAGGGGGCAGTGTGGATCTGCATCAAACGTTTCACTCACTTCAACCCCGTCCACATGAAAAAAGACCTGAATAAAGAGGAAATATCACAGTTGTCAGCAAAACCCCAGAAGGAAAGATCACGTGATATCTGTGCAGAGCAAGCGCTGAAATTAATTTGCCAATCATAATTTGAACCTTACGACAGAGCAGATGAACAATGAAAAAAAGTCACCAAATTATCAGACAGGATGTCCACCTGAGCAGCGCGAGTGAGGAGCAGACGAGACTGCGGCTGTCATCACATGCGAAACGCATTAGTCACCATCACGCAGCACGACGTGGCTCGTGCTCCCACCCGCTGCGTGCCATGAGAACTCGCCATGTAATGGAACGAAGTCCATGACCCGGCTGGCGGATTACGGAGTCGCACAACTCAAAAGGACACATCTAGCCAGATTCGCTTTGACAAGAAAGCTAAATCATCTCGCTAAAAATATCAGGTACACCCAAAGAAACGGGTGAATGAAACGATTCTTCAAACTCATGACTTGGTTATTACCCTCCCCACAGCTTAGCAGCCCTTGCACAGCCTCTACAGCGAGAGGCCCAGGGTCCTGCAAGGTAGGGGCAATCATCGCAGCGTTTTAGAGAGATGCTGAGGAATGAGGGAGGATGGTGAGGTTTGCAAGAGCTCCGTCACGCTTATAAAGGCGTAAAAAGAAATATGCAAGTGCGCAGGGGGCTGTGTAGTAATTCCAGGGTGACTCATCAGCAGCCTCTTCAGGGGCGAACCCCGCAGACGCCTTCCCATCAGGCCATGCAGGCCAGACAACCCTAAACGAATGCCCACTGGATGGCAGTCCCTGTTCACGTTTGGGGGAGCCGACTATGCTACATTATCACTGCAGCCCAGCCCCAAAACAGTGGGGGGGCTGGATGTGGAGCCCCTGTACAGCTGTGTGCTGCGGATTCAGGAAGGCCAGGTGACGCAAACTGGCAAAAGCGCGCGGGTCAGGTGGCAGGCTCGGAACTCTGTGGTCCGTTAATTTTACCTATAGATTAAAAGCCAAAGGACAGGAACCCAAAAGGTATCCATAGCGTATCCAGCTTTCTTGTGGACGGCAGCACGGGAGCAGCTTGTTTCTGTAGGGAACGGTAGGTAGAGCAAGGCACCATGTAGCGAACACATGCCAAGATGACACTGCTGGCAGGTCTAACCACGGCTGAAAAATTCACACCACGGCTGAGACCTAGTAAAGGTCCAGAGTGCCATGCAGGATTTACCCACCCCCCCCCAATCCATTGTCAAGGGGCCAGTAATGCAGTGCCGAAACCTGCCCAGTCTGTGATCCGTCTGCCCAGTTCCCAAACAGGTCGGAACCCAAAACACTGAACGTGAGCGAGCGGCTATCGGGTTGGGAAGGGCCGAATGCAGGTCCACATGTCACACCGAATGCAGGTCCACGTGTCACACCGAATGCAGGTCCACGTGTCACTTCCTGTACTAGACAAAGGCTGGCTGAGGAGGAGCCCAAAATCTGATTTGGTAGCAAGTAGATTGGAATACAGCATGAAAGAATAACGCAACAACAGGCAACCCCTTCCTCCAGCTTAATCATCCATGACTAGAACATTCATCAATATATTCTAAATGCATCTACAAGTAATACCACCAGCATCTCCCTAATACCATTAACGTTTAGCGCCCCCTTGTGTCACATAGCCAAGATCAGCGTAATCTCTTTGTAACCATGTGACCGTCTCCCGAGTTACGTGATGCTACACTGAAGGCACCGAGAGACTCAGAGGCACAGCAAAGTGGTGGAGAAGAAGTGGGCTGAGCGTCTATTAGCAGCATCTTCCCACAGGCAGGGAGCCCACCCCCCTCACCCCAGGACTCTCAAGTGTTGTTTATCCATCCTGAAAGTCATTTTTACCATGGTTAGAAACTGATGCGATCAACTGCTTCCCCCACCCCCAAAGGAATGTTCAAAAAATGAAGAATAAAAGCACTGTAGCAGGGCAGGGCAGGCTTTAGCGACGGTCTCTCTCTCCCGCGAGAAGCAGCCAATGTTTCCAAGCTGTTAATGCACCACCACCACCAGCAGCGCCTGTAAATAAACCTTCAAACATGTACCTTTTTATCTTCTTAAGGGCCAGATGTCTCCAGTTAATGAAAAACTATTTATATAAAGAGCCTGCCTGACAACGGCAGGAGCCAAAACAACACAGTCAGCACAAGCCCGCAGACGCCGCGCAAACACGGCAGAGCAGTTCATCTCCCCAGTGAAACGAGGCTGGCTCAGAACAAGCTGGGAACTGGGAGAACACATACATCACCTGCCTGAAGGCTCACGAGGCTCCCCGGGCACAGAGAAGGCCACGGGCCTCACTGCGGCGCCCAGTCGGGACACCTGCACCGGCCCCCTACAGGACATTGTGGTAACTGCAGGGTGCTGGCTGTCAGCGAGTCACAAAAGGAGCCCGCCACCCATCCGTTCTGGATTCCTGTAAGTGATGTGATTTCTGATGTTCTCCTCCTGGTTCTGCACCTTGGGCCGACTGTGTTGAGGCGGCAGCTATACATGAATAAGCATAACTGAATTTACTAAGACACTGAGCAGCTGGCCGCCCCACATGTTCCTTGGTGATATATACTGACGCATTAAAGGCCTGATTCAAGGCGGCAAGCGCCCAGTTATTTACATGACCCCAAAGACTCCACTGGGCAGGGAGATGGGAGATGGGTGATGGCTTAGCGATGGGAGATGGGTGATGGGTGATGGGCGATGGGCGATGGGTGATGGGCGATGGGTGATGGGCGATGGGAGATGGGCGATGGGAGATGGGCGATGGGCGATGGCTTAGCGATGGGGCTGAAAATTACAATCGACTAGACCAGGCCAGCAGGGGATAGGGTGTAATATTGGGACTTTGAAGTGGACATCTCTGTGCCGTGCGTTCAGGAGCTAAACTCGAGAGGCTTCTGACTGTCCCTGAGCAGGAACCTCGCAGAACCACACGCGCACACACACACGCGGACACACACACGCGCACACACACACGCGCACACACACAGGAATGCGCCATGCGGCCTGAACGCCTCTAGGTCACCATACTCACCAAAATACCCACGTTCAGATAGCCAGCGAAAGGTTTTTGTGAACCAACACCAGGGCCTCTAGCTAAACTACCTAGTATGCTACATATTTATAAAAAGATTAATTTAGTGGAGAATGGTCACAAAAACCCGCAAATGTATTGAGCAATGCGTCCAATGGCGCGAGTCAGTGACAAACAGAGTGCTCCAAATCTCCATGGAGACAGGAGTCAACCACGGACCGTTCTGGTTTCCACGGACACAAGGGGAGGCAAGAACATCCCAATCTAGATGATGCTGGAGTTGGGAGAAGTCAGCACATGAAGCAAAATTTGCCTCCTTTCCTTCTCTTAGCATCTTCCACAAGCACCCACCTCGATAAAGATGAAGCAGGGAATTATGGAGTAGCTCCGAAGCATGTTCTCAGAGGCCATGTTCTTGGGCGCAGGTCTCACCATTGGTCAGGATCTAAAACACAAGGAGAATCTCTCAGCTTCAAGTAAGAAACGTGGTGAAAACCTCGGCCCTGTGGTACGTACCACATGAGGACCTCAGCTGCAGTGGTTAGGGACATTGTGAGGCTGTAATGCAAGAAGAACAGGAATATGCAGGTAAAGACCAGCTGGCCAGCCCTCAGCGAATTCGACTGCTCCACCCCTACACCGGGTGGAGAGGCCGGAAGGGAGCAGGCTGGATCCCGGAGATGCAGACCGAAGCTTCGACAGGAGCCGAGCTCTGACGTAAAGCTTAATCTGCTCACTAATGACGGCCCAGCCAGGTACACCACATTTCAAAACCCTGGAGCAAATGACCCATCAGCAACCCTTTATCCAATTAGGGAGCCACTTGAGCATGCATAGCCACACACACACGTACAGACACCATAAAGGACAGGTAACAAATTCTACACCCCCAGTGCCAGGGCTGAAATCTGAATAGCAGACAATAGTGCCACCTACTGAGCCATCATTGAACTTGTGATGCTATATTAGCATATTGCATTTTACCTACTTCAATAAAAATCGCAAGACACTCAAATACAGTCAACTAACATTTTCCAATGGAAGTTTGGAAATAAAATTTTTACAGCCATTTACTTTTTTTCTTTGCTTTGGAAGTATTATCAGCACAGCACATGAGACACTTCTGGGACAGCATTTGCTCAGTAGGTTTTCGTATCCATGGCAACTCGCAATTTTACACTCAACCCATTTTTACGGCAACCCACTAACTGTGGCGGCTCAGGGTAAGCACTTCACTCGGGGGTGATGGCGGTAAACAGAGCTGTATAGGGTCATGTCGTGCACCCCACACAGAACCAAATGGGCAGGTCAGTGACAGTCAGCAGAGGGTGCAAGAGGGGCCAGCAGAGAGGCTGCTATCAAAATGGAGGAAAACATTACATGCTCTTCAGCGCACTCTCCAAAGAATCCAACTATAGACACAACAAACTCTGGAGCGTGGAATTCTCTCGAGTCATGTGGACATCCAAAGAACAGAATTTTGGGCTAGAGTCCAGCTAAATTCTGACAGCAATAATAGAGATGGAAAGTTCTGGTTCCAGACCAAGGTTTTCTTTCAACCAACCAGTTGAGTCCTCTGTGACTGTCTCTTTTGAACTGGTTGGTTCTTCCCGAGCCTGAACTTTCCAACCCTGTAGCATAGTTACAGAATTTCCACTTTGCCACATCTCCTGCATAGGGGTCCATCTCAGGCTTACACCTGATAGAATCAGCAGGCTCAGGAAAGTGTGTCTTTACAGGAGAATGACTTCCTGAAGCCTTGATACAGGGACAGAGGTACCGGTGAAGCTCAGGAACGCCCCAAAGCAAGTGTCGAATCCAGTCTCCCTCTGCTTCTGCCTTACTTGGCACTTGTCCCAAGTGTGCTTAGGTCTCAGTTTGCCTTTGGCACCATCTCATCCCAAAACTTCTACGATCAGGCCAAATCTAAGCATGCAATCAGCAACAAGCTGCCTGAGTGCACATCGGAGTAGCCCCAGGAAGTCATCGAGTTGCAGTGGTCCCCATCATCTCCATATCCGCAGAGTAATGAAGCCAGGGGAGATGTGAGCTGCTAAATTATGCCGATTTATTGCAATACACCTCCATTTCCAGAAGATTTACACAAGGGGGACACACTGAACCCAGGGAACCGACAAAACATGCATAATTTAAGTAATAATAATTATACGAACATGACTAATAACAGAATTTTAATCTGATTGTTACACCACTGTTCCCATCAGAGCTACAGAATTCATTAATGATCTGGGAGCCAAAAATCAAAGGCTTATGTCACAGGGCTTAACCCCCCCTTCCCGAACCACATATAATTCCCTTTTGTTCCTTGCATTTACGGTGATAAAGCCTTTCCAGCGACAGGCATATATACTCCACATTTGTAATCTATAAGAGTCTCACATGATTCCAAGTTAGCATTAGCCTGCAGCTTAAACTGTGTGCCGTGTTTCCCCCACTCTGAACTCCCCCTTTGCACATTGCATGAATCCACTCAAATGCCCGGGAGGGAAATGGCTTGATGATGTAAGAGGCTGAAATTTTTCAGGAAACAAAAACGGCTGCTTCTCCGTCATGCTGTTTGTGACCAAGGTTCCGCAGTTGGGCTGGGAGCCCTTGCAGATACCTTCTTAGCACAGCCTCCTTTTGCACAGTCAGATTAAGGGCAGGACTCCAGGCTAATTGGAGGCGAAACTGTTTTGCATAAAAGTTGAATAGTTTGAGACATGCGTGTCTGACCTGGAGATCTTGGTTGATGCTCCTTGCTCTAGTTGAAATGCAGATTCAGATGTATAAACATTATGAATGTGAAAATTTGTTAGTTGTGTAGGGATCAAATTTTATCAAAAGAAACAAAACAATGGTACCATTTTTTTGTGTTATTCTTCAAAAGTAAAGGATGACTTCCATACACAAGCCCAGCAGAATCAGGACTGAAGACTGACACCCTGAAGAACAAAATGACCTACTCATCAAGCTAATTAACTAATCACCAGGTCCTTAATTAGCTGAACTAGGTGTGTGAGCAGGGGAGAAGGATCATATGTGACAATCACTCTCCGATGAACCTCGAGGGACACTAGGAGAGAGGAGGCTGAGACTGCAGCTGAGCATTACACTGGATGTGACACCGGGTGTCACACTGGATGTTACACTGGATGTGACACCAGATGTCACACTGGATGTTATACTGGATGTGACACTGGATGTTACACTGGATGCGACACCATGGCAGCACTAATGTTCTGACTACAAACACATAGCTGTTGATATACACTAATACTTATCCAATAAAACCTCAATGGAGTACTAGACTGGGGCTTTGAAGTCTACGGCCCTAAGGTCTAGTGAATTAGCTTGTGTTCTCATGTTATGTTTATATATGAAACGGGGTCAAACGTGTAAATAAAAGCACTAAATAAACAGGATAATTTTCTATTTTTACATAAAGTGGTCAAACTGTTAGCAGGGGTTCCATCAAAGCCTGCTGAATGTCAGCATTCATTTGCCGATTCATTCTGCAGTTGCCTGGTGACGACCCAAAGCGAAGCCGGCGAGCTCCCGATTGTAACACCGTTGGTGCTTCTGAACGGTCAAGTCTGGGCAGCTAGCAGATGCCACGCTGTGTGCTGTGACCAGTGCATGTCTGTCTGTTACAAGAGAGATGGGGTGCAGAAACATCCATAGGTCCTCCCTCTGATCCAGAGCACAATGGTGCAAACCAGCTCACGCACTATCTGCCGTTAGCTTGTGCTCACATGCTCCGAAAGAGGGGGAAGAAAGCGAGGCAGAAGAGGGCGGCCAACAGCCCTGAGCCTGACGGCTGCAGAAATGTCTGGCAGCAACCTGCGTAACACATGAGGAGAAATAAGGTAAGATGGTAAGAATGCAGGATAGTCAACCATGAATCTGAAGAGACTCCGTAACTGACCCACTTGATCTGGCTGCAACGGTGAATGCTCTCATGTTTGAATTATGGGGGACTAAATGGGAATAAGTAGCTTTTCATCCATTCAAACTAAGTCTCATAAACCTAATGCTACTCCTGTACTCTGCTCCTCTTAAGTATGTCTACTCTCAAGCAAATGGGAAAGCCGGGCAGACCGAGCTAAAGACTGCCTGGCCGGTTCTGATTCATTTGCTTTATGTGGTGGAGGACCCAATATGACAGCAGCACTTTCTACTGGGTAGATCAGCAAATTAAAAATGGCACCAAAGCTAAAGTCGAATGATGTTTCACCTCGAAGCCACTGACGACGACCAGGGCTCTCAAGTTTCATCAAAAGTTCGGCGTGAGATTACATTAAGGCGGAGCCTGCGTCTCACGATCGATGAGCCCGATTTGAGAGCCCTGCCTACCGCATTCATCGGATCTTGGTCCTCCACTTCTACCTTGTCTGCTGTCGGTGTGCACACAATCCATGCCATAACATCCTTTCAGCGGTATCACATGTAACTTATTTTGGAATTTACCCGGAATTCGAACATGCTATTTTCTGATTGGCTGGTGGCTATCGACACCACCACTCCATATGCCTGCCCCTCGTCTATAAAATGAGACATCTTGGTGGGCGTTATCCCTTACTTCTCAGTGTGACCAACAAGGCGTGGCGTGTGAGCATGTGAACTGGTTGACATGCATGTGTCTCATGGTCAATGCGGTGAGGTGAGGACCCATCAGAACCAGTCGGCACCAACCTCAGTTCTGATTACTGAGCCTCAGTTCTGATTACTGAGCCTCAGTTCTGATTACTCACCCTCTCTTTGCTAATTGATTAGATACTGGGCGGAAGAAACTCATGGTGCCACTGGATCAAATTTCCAGAGCCAGCTTTGTTAACCCCTCATCCAGAACTAACAGATCTCTTTGCTCGCCAGCAGCAATTGCATTTTTCCTAGAAGAACACCACTCATCCCAATACTAACGTGGCCCTAAATCACACACAGCTGCTGACGTTTAGACAGTGATGGCAGCAGAGGGCTTTAACTGCCGACACGAGGACAGGCTGCCTTCGGGGCAGCCTGAGGGAGCGGCGTGCTGACCGGAGCCTTTGTTTGTACAAATCTGCGGATGCACTCTACAAGACAGGGCTCCGCGTGCCCAAGAAAACCACACGGGGCTAATGATCTGGGCTTCGAACAGCAGGCCGCACAGGACTGCTCCAGCGACGAGCCAAGATGCCAGCTTATTAAAATTACAAGACTAAGGAGCTGAGGAAGAGGTAGGTGTGTGCAGCCATTTTAAGCCCAAGCATTCCCAGAATTCTTGTGTCTGGAAAGGCAATTCTTTTTAAATCCCCAATTCTGATCAGAGAGGAAAAATGTTTAAGAATGGACTTTATAGTCTAGCACAGTGTCCAAACCAGTTCTTGGGAACCCCCAGATGGTCCATGCTTTTGCTCGCTCCCAATTCCCTGAGAGTTGGGATGGAGTAAGAAACACTCTGCCAATTTACATCCAAAAATCACGCAAAATCCTCAAGGGTCAAGACTGCCTCTCCGGATGAGTCCCACTCGCACAGCTTGACGAGAATCAGGTGAAGGTCAGCGTGGACGCCTGGATGGGACACCGGCGCACTGGAGGACACTTAGTGACACGCTGTGAGGTCGTATAGGATTGTTATTTGATGAGGTGATGCAGTGTTATGTAAGATGCAGCACTGACATACACACACTATATTTAATGCTCTCCAAGTACAAGTTTGCACATTGACCTCTCAATAAATATAATAAATAAAAGAGCTATAAAACTAAACATTTTCCACAAAATGACACTGTTAGGCAATGGATGCCAGAAATAGTTTGTCAATATGCCCCCCCCCCCCCCCCCCCGGGGGGGGCCCTGTTTCTTCTCCCGGGGGGGGTGCGCTCCCCCCCCCATCTCTTCTGCAAAGTCCGGGCCCCCACAAAACGGCACCCAGATACCAAACCGCAGGCGGG
>JAODKM010000108.1:21842051-21853688 GCA_026780845.1 Petrocephalus sullivani
TCGCGGCCTAAGACTATTGGCTGCGGGGCGGGGCACGGGTGACGTCGCGGCCTAAGGCTATTGGCTGCGGGGCGCAGTGAGATGGCGGCGTAAGGCAAGTGGCTGGGGGGCGGGGGAGAGTGGCGGGAAGCACAGTGGCTGATAACAGAGCAAAGACAAACAAAGATAGCTTAAGGGGGCCACCGGAGACCAGACAGGTCTGGACTGAGTCCTGCTGACCAGACACTCTATGGAATGCAAAAAATAAGATAAATCAAAGCTTGGTGTCTTTCCCCTGGTGACTTCCCATCAAGAAGAAGGTGTCAGAGTGCATCACCTCCAACATCCTGCTCTAATTTTAAATAAAACCGTAATACACAAATAAAAACGGTGCGGTGTATAAAGCAGAGAGGCTCAACCCTACCGCACTCATCAGCTAGCAGCCATTACGTGCACGCAAGTTTGTGTGGAGCCCCGTTATTCAAAAGCAGCACCGGGTTTGTAAAGTTTGACTTGAACAATTAAAAGTCAATGCCTAGGCAATCATTCGGGATCTCAGGGCTGTCTGTGCGTGTTCTCTAACGACTGCCATCCCCCACAGAAGCCTCACTGGCGCGATTTGTTTCCTGAGGCAGTGATGGAGATGTGCTCTCAGGAGCCCCAGTCCCTGTAAACGGGTTTCTGCGATGATCCGCCGAAACTCCTTCCCGGTGACTGTCCCTTGGCAACTGTACAACTCATTACCGGGAGACTAGAAGCTCGAAGGCACGGCTGACGGGTAACTCGGTAGTTTAACGCCGATCCGAGGCTCCCCGTCCACACGGCCCCCTTAAGCGCATGCCGTTTGGTGGTCTAGGAAATCATTGGGAAGGGAGGGAGCCATTCTCGGGGTCCCGCTGGAAGAGATGCGGACTGCTCCTCCATAAATGTGTGATTTGTTAGACGAGGCAGTGACGAATTACTTCCTGATGAGTGGTTACGGCGCAGTGGGGGTAAAATAAAAGCAGGAGATGTGAAAATGCTAATTCTGTGCAATAAACAGGACCGTTAAGGATCTTATGTTGCTGGTACCATTAAACGGAAAGTAACAGCATTTATTTCCCACACAAGTTTCAACAAGGTAACGCACAACCCTTTTTGCAACAAGAAAAGTTTGTTGAAATTAGCATTATTCCTAAAACAATTTTAAATTCACATGTAATTGTATTTTAATGTAATTTTTCAATATAGAGAGGATATAAAGTGTATACACTCTACTGTAGAAATGCCAGATTTTTTACATCACAAAAATGAGACTACGATAAATCATTTCAATACTTTTTCCACCTTTAATGTGACCCATAACCTACACAATTCAACTGAAAAACAACAGATTTTACTTTTGGGGGTGGGGAAATATAGCTAATATACATACACTAAGTGAGGGTGATTAATCTCATCACCTTCATCCATTGCTGGTCGCATAAGCCCATCCACCCATTTAAACCAATTCTTTGTTGAAACACCTTTTAAATTTAAATATATCATTCAGTCTTTTTGGGTTGGAGTCTATCAGCATGCCATATCTTGATTTAATTTGCCCACTCTTCCATGGAAAAGTGCTCCAAATCTGTCAGATTGTGAGGGCATCTCTTGTGCACAGCCCTCATCAGGTCACCCCACAGATCTTCATTTGGATTTAGGTCTGGGCTCTGGCTGGTCCATTCAACAACTAATTTTCTTCTGATGAAGCCATTGTTTTGTTTATTTGGATACATGCTTGGGGTCATTGTCACACTGAAAGGTAAAATTCCTCTTCAGCTTTCCTGTAGACACCTGAAGGTTTTGGGCCAGAATTTACTGGTATGTGGAATTGTTCATAATTCCCTCCACCTTGACTAAAGCCCCAGTTCCTGCTGAAGAAAAACACCCCAAAGCATGGTTCTGCCAACTTCACCATGGGTATGGCGTTCTTTTGGTGATGCACAGTGCTGCTTTTGTGCCAAACAATCCTTTTGGAATTGTGGCTAAAAAGTTCAACCATGGTTTCATCAGACCGTAACATGGTTTTGGGAGACGTGAAAATTTAGCTGGGCTTGGATGTTCTTCTTTGTAAGACGAGGCTTCCGCTCTGCAACCCTGCCCCGTAGTCCAGACATATGGAGACATATGGAGAATATGGGAGATCGTTGTCACATGTAGGACACAGCCAGTACTTGCCAGAAATTCCTGCAGCTCCTTCGATGTTGCTGCAGGCCTCTTGGCAGCCTCCCTCACCAGTTCTCATCTTTGCATCAATTTTGGAGGGATGTCAAGTTCTTGGTAACATCACTGTTGTCCCATATCTTCTCCACTTCTTGATGACTTCTTGATGTTTTCACTGTGTTCCATGATATATATCTAATGCCATGGAAATCTTTCAACAATCAGATCCCTTTGAAGCTTTGTTGTAGGATGCAACTAAGTAGATGTCAGGAAAATCCAACAAGGACAGCTGAGCTGTATTTGGGGTTAATCAGAGTCACTGTAATTGATGGCAGGCATGTACCCAAAAAGACAGAACACTGTAACTAAGTCAAAAGGTACCTCAGTATTAGTGTAAGGGTGTTCACACTTGTACAGCCAGCTTAATGTATTTTTTTAAATTTACCACCCGCCTCAACAGATTTGTTTGTTTTTCAATTAAATTACACAGGGTAAATGATACATTAAAAGGTGGAAAAAGTTTTGAAATGATTTATCCTGGTCTATTTTTTTCTGTGTCACAAAACCTGGCATTTCAACAGGGGTGTGTACATTTTAAATACCCCCTGCAGACTACAGCTTTCATGGGGGGGGGGGGGTGTCAACAGCCATTTCATCAGTATTGAGGAGTCATTTCACTAAAGTTTATGGTGATTTACAAATCTAACCTCTCCCAGGGTGCCAGGCAGATGACAGAGGACATCCAGTTTGATGAATAACAGTACGGGGCTCTGTGTGCTGCACGTGCCATCAGATTATCAGATGTTAAATTTGTTTTATTTAAATCTCGGTCATTAATCCTACATTCACCCTGTAATCTCAACAATTAAACATAACAGCTGACTCCTAGTTGGCAAAGCAATGTTTCCATTTCAGCAAAGTTCCCCCCCACCCTGTCCCATCCACAGCAGCGGCCGCAACGCACCAAGACGTCAGGCCGCCACCCCATGGCCCCAGGGTCAGGATTCAGCGGGGGACTCGAGCGCGCTGTCTCCCGGAGCCTTCTGACGCATCGGGGACGGGGTGGTGACGTCGGTGCAGGGGTACGCTCTTACTGCCACATCGGAGCGAGGACAGCTGGGCAGTGACAGCAGCCAGGATGGACAGGTCCCTCACCATGAACACACAGGCTCACACTCGCTGGAATGCTGCCTCCCCCCCACTCTGGCCCTGCAGCCACACTCCAGATAAGCAAACGCTGTCTAATTTAATTTGGTCCACTGAACACGCCTGCCCCCCCCCTCAGACACATGCAAAGAGGAATTGGCAAAACCCAGCTGATCTGCATAAGTCCGTCGCTGCAGTGACAGTAAGTCATTACTGTGTACACACAGGTCAGTCCAGTGTGTGTGTCTGTGTGTTGGCGGGGCGGGGCGGGGGGGTTATGGGTGCTCCTAATGGGCCCCTATTGCCCCTCACATGGTAAACAAGGCTGTTTTATAAATCCAAAGTTAGACATGCAACACAGCCTGTGACCCATAACGGTTAAATGTCACGAATGTACCATCTTCATAAAATATCCTTAAGGTTCACAATATGATTTTCTTACAGCCTTGTCAAAAAGAGAAATGAAGAACTGGGCCGTCTGAGAGAGCCAGGTAAAGGGGAGATTATATATATTATCATTTGGTTTCCGGCGGTTCATATTGCAATGTAACGTGCTTCGGTAATTTAAACTAATACTGTAGATGGATAGCTTCCTGACCCTCCCTGCAAAGGGGCCCATCGAGCCTGGTGGCCCCTCCCATTTCTGTGGGCCTTACTGCAACTGCACTGCCGGCAGCTCTGCCAGCATGTGGGCGGTAGCCCTTCTGCTTAGTGCAGGGTTCTGCTCACAGACCCCGTCAGCATCAGAGCTGGGCCCATCGGGATTGCTTAACGTGTCATCCTTGCACGTGGGATCAGGGCCACAGATATCTGCATAGCACGACGTCCCAGGGGCCAGAGCATGTGCTTGGGGGTGGAGGTGTGACACCCATGAGGGTTCTGCTGTCCCACTGAGGACAGCTGTGCCGATGGAGACCTGCCCAGCAGAGCAACAGCTTGGAGGTTTGGAGCAGAGGGTCACACATCCCACAGGTAACTGAACTGGACATCATCGCCAGGGTGATGAGATTCTCTGGGATCCCATCCAAAGCTCACTCAGATTGCCATGTGCTGCTCAAACGTCTTTTTATCCCTGACACACAAATACAGACATGCAGGGAATCCCGATTTGATTCCAGGACGGCAAAGATTTGGGAAGAACTAGGAGCTAGGCTACAAAGTAAGGGCTGCAGAGATCCTTTGGGTGGCGGAGATGAGCCCCAATTGGGGCCCAGAATAAGTGGAAGGCTCTGGAATCCATTCACATTTGCACAGGCTGTACACGCGCTTAAGATGCGTCATGTAGGCACTGCGAAGGGACGCGACTGAAAGGCACTGCGAAGGGACGCGACTGAAACTGGAGAGTTTCGATCCTGCTCTACAGAGCCAAACAGCTCAATGCAGATTAAAGAGCTCAGATGCATTTTGTCAGAAAACAGCAGGATCGAGCATTTTCAGCTCTTAAAGAGAAAAAAGGGGTTTTAATAATATAACTTTCATCACACAGAAAGGAAGTACGCTGAAAGGTTTATTTCTAAAAGCTATACAGACCGCCATAGAGACCACAAGCACCTGAGAAGACCGTCCTCTATTCATCCAGACTTTATAGTGGCAGGCTTGACGTCATGCCTTTTTATAAAAGCTTGGTACCACATTCCATTGACACTCAGTGCAGCCCTTCATTTGCATATGGAACTATTTGCATCTCATTTACACGGAGCATAATAATGTTGCTTAGCAACACATGACGCTCTCTGCTCTGCCGTTCTTGGGAGTAGCGTGATAAGACCAGGCCATGGATACCGCCATCGTCTGAGAATAGCGTGATGGAGACCAGGCCATGGATACCGCCATCATCTGAGAATAGCGTGATGGAGACCAGGCCATGGATACCGCCATCGTCTGAGAATAGCGTGATTGAGACCAGGCCATGGATACCGCCATCGTCTGAGAATAGTGTGATTGAGACCAGGCCATGGATACCGCCATTATCTGAGAATAGCGTGATGGAGACCAGGCCATGGATACCGCCATCGTCTAAGAATAGCGTGATTGAGACCAGGCCAGGGATACCTCCAGCGTCTGAGAATGAGATTATAGGAGCGACGCAGAGTGCTGAATGAGGGTGTCAGCACCTGCTACTGTTTGAGCATTTAATGCCATGTACACCTCTTAGCTGCCAGCAGGGGAAACACTACAGGCTGCGTTACACCAGGTACATGAGGCTGCTGGATGCACAGATTCTGTATATACACAATGAAAAGCAAGATTAACTGCATCAATGACATTATGAAACCTTATAAGATTCGTGCCAAATGGCATTTAACTGTAATTTTAATTCTAAACTGATACTCGAGCTTATCCCTAAACCCCCAATACCAAACATAACTGGGTAATCCTAACCTTAACTACAAATCAAACCCTTACCACTAGCCTAAATTTTAATGCCATGAATACTAAGCCCAATACCAGCCCTCACCCCAACTCCATCCTTACTGCAGAATATGTAGTTTTGCAACATTTTCTTTTAGAAGAAAATAAATTGGGCATTCGCTTGCAGGGATTTACAGATTATTTGGCATCTTAACGTCTCCTTGTTCTGTCAAGGTAAACAGAGCAGATCTCTATACCAGTGGATTATTGAACCAGGAAACAAGCATCTTCTGTTTCCACTGGATACTCAGATTGGCAGAGAAGCCTCCTCCCAAAAGCAACAATGACCAGTTACTAGTTATGGCTGCACTGATACTGATAGACACTCTCATGACATGCACATCTGCGGGGAGGAGAGAGAAGAACAGCCCAGCATTACGGCACCAGTCCCAAGTGTCCTCTCTGGGCCTGAAGGGGGCGTGCTGCGGGGGGGGGGGGGGGCAGCTGTATGCAGAGATAGGCTGCCTTGATGTAAAGAGTGACACCTGCCTCTGGACAGCCGCCAGGGTCTCCTGTTACAGAGGAAGAAGAAACCCCATCCATGATACATGTGCCACTCAGATGGTCTACAGATACCCGCGCTTGTCATTTAACCATGAATTCCTGGGACCCACCTATGTATGACTGCAGACATTTAAAGAATAGTATATTTCCACAATATTTTTTCGTTTACATAAATGCACATGCATTAATTTTTTTGCTATTTTCCACGGAGGCGTGGCCACGAAATCTGGCGGCACAGCGGACATGCGGCCCGGCATTGGTGCGAAGCTGCTGGAAACGGCTACTATTGATTGGGGCGGGGGGGTGGGGGTCGGGTTTCACGTACACCTCAGTGGAAGCGACCCAGCACCCCGGGACCCTTTGCTAAGGGGTTACCATGGAGACGGCAGTAGGAAGGGCTGTCGCTACCCGTGGCTTTAAATCAAACTCGTCTCCGTCTTCGGCTCTGGGGGGGGAGGGGAGGCGGGAACTACCAGCCGTGACTGTGGGAACCGTGACCAAAGCATTCCGCTCCCTCTATTCTTCTCCCCCCTATTTTTAGCTAGCATGAAGGGCCTAAATTATTATAAATCACTCTCCTTGCTCGCTCCTCCGGGGCACACATTTCCCTCCTCTCCTGCTCCCAGGAACAGGTGGAGTGGACACTGGGAAGCTTCCGGAGCCTGTCCAGGTCCGGCGTTTCCCGGGGCATTGGGGTCTCGGTCCATTCGCTGTGTCAGTACAGCGGCCCACTGGCACAGTTCTGGTGCGCGAGGAGGAGGGGCGTGCAAGCGAGCAGCAACACCTCCATTCCTTTTCCTCAGTTTAGGAATGAATAATTCAACGCCTCGCAAACGCAGCTCGGCGTGTAACGCCACGTCTGACCCACTTTAAAAGCGGAATGGACTGAAAATACCCCACCACAATGGGCAAGGTGCTGGGCCATGATGTGTTCCATCAATCCATTAATATGCAGTGAATCAAATGAAAACAGTGAGGCCACTTCAAAGATGCGAGCTGATAGCCGTCGCCCGGACCGCCTGCTCTGGGCTCAAAACGGGGGTCTCCGCGATTGCTTCAGCTAGTACGAGCAAAAATCGAGGCCACATATCACTGCCACACAGGCACTGAAGCCCAGAAAGAGCTGCACCAAGTCCACAGATGCCTCCAAAGCTGAGAGGTTTAACAGGGAATGATCATTTTGATTATGATGATTATTTCTGCAAGGTGGCTTCCCGCAATAAGCCATCATGGCCCTCCTGTGCACCCGCTGCCCTCCGTACCAATGCAGGCTTGAGGTGAAAAGGTCCCACGTTCTCAGTGACTGTGGCAGCGTCGCGTTACAACAGTAACCCCCGTCACTGCGTTTGCGGACAGCGCACTTGCCGGAAGCAGTCTGCCGGACAAGTTGCGACCTTTGGAGCAAGCTGCCCACGGGGAAGGGACAGGAGAGCGGACATCCCATTTCCCCACTTAGACTGTCGGTACAGAGCACTAGCATCTTTATACAGAGAGCTCTGAACACGCTGCCATGTTCAGTAAAGACTGCAGCAAATTTAGATTGTGATTTATTTTTGTATTATTTCTAGCCATTTTGGATATGTATTGAATTTCTATGGACACAAGAACTATACTTAGCTGGTTGGTCTCAGCTGTCAGCTTTCATTACTTCCAGTTACTGCACACTGCATGCAGGACAGGCAGTCATTCACTTGTTACTGCACACTGCATGCAGGACAGGTAGTCATTCGCTTGTTACTGCACACTGCATGCAGGACAGGCAGTCATTCGCTTGTTACTGCACACTGCATGCAGGACAGGTAGTCATTCGCTTGTTACTGCACACTGCATGCAGGACAGGTAGTCATTCGCTTGTTACTGGACAGAAATGCAGGGTAAGGTTTATTTTGGCAGAGGTGTGTGCGAGACTCCAGGGAGAGCTGATAAGCCAATGGGCAGTGTGTGTGTGTGTGTGTGTGTGTGTGTGCGAGCACACGCGCATGTAGGATTTCCGATGGACTGTTTGTTTCTGAGCTCTCCATCAGGAAGCCGTCACCCGGCGCCATCAGGAAGCCGCCACCCGGCGCCATCAGGAAGCCGGCACCCGGGCGCCATCAGGAAGCCCTCCCATAGGTGCCATCAGGAAGCCCTCCCATAGGTGCCATCAGGAAGCCCTCCCATAGGTGCCGCGCGTCTGCCCAGTTTCACTTATGCTTTTCTTTGGCGCCGCCTGGTACCTCCAGAAGCCCCCCCCGTTCCCGGCAGAAAAATGTCTGCCTGTGCTGAATGCTAACCACTGCTATAAATAACCCAGGCTGAGGAGGTAGCCATGGCAACGTCAAAATGGATGCATCTGAGCACGGGTGGAAACATCTTTCCAAAAACACGAGCAAATGTGGCACGGACTGGAGGCGGGGGGGGCTAAATTCCTGTGGAGCGCGCGTCCGTCTGCTGTGCGGGTTTTGGTCCGGCCGCGGCCGACTGCAACGTGCAGGTGGCCTGTCCACGTGACCGAGGAGACTCCCAGCCGCTTAAACGTGAACGCCTCCTTTCTAGAGCAGCCTGGGCAGGCAGAGCTAAAGCGTGACTCTAGGCTGAAGGCCATGCTTTGAGGTAACAGTAAGACAGGGCTGGACGTGGTCACATAAAAGCTGCCCAACACATGCAGAAGCAACCATGCACATTCATACACAGGAACACAGAGGCATAAACATCGGCATACATGTGCGACAAGTACCCAGGCCCAAGCACAATTCTGCAGATCGAAGACATTCCCAATATACCTTACTGTGGCAAGAAAAGGCCTAAAGCAGTCAATGTGTTTTTTCTCAGGGTCTCGGAGCAACATGATCCAGGCAAATTTGATGCACCATTTTCATTCCTGAAGCAGAACTCATCACAGTCACTCTGAAACCCAGTGATGATTTAACAGGATCCTAACATGCCAGTAATTAGCATGGGGACCGAGGAAACGAGCAGGCAGGAAAACTCACATGGGAGTGTGCTTTCACAAGCCAATCAAAGTGTAAATTACAGGGGTGTGTGTTTTCAGAGGCCAATAGAAAAATTGAATCAGAGGGTGTGTGCCTTCATGAGCCAATTAAAAGCAGCCTGCATGGGAACATGTCTTCAAAAGCCAATTGACATATAAATCTCAGGAGAACATGTAGAGCAATAAATATTGAGCAATATTTTAGAAACAACATCAAATGGGCTCCATTTTAAAGGAGAAATTTACTACTGCGATGTCACTGCATGAGATCGTGAAAAGGTCTCAGATCAGTCCTCAGGTGGTTACGGTTTCCCCAACACACAGACCCAGAGAGAGAGTTATCAGACTGACCTGGAACAGCTTCCCCATCGAGACTGTGCCCCTGTTTGCGGGATGCTCCTTAGGGACAAAGTCAGACAAACATTTAATCGGGAGCAGATGGTCCAATGTCGTATTCAAAGTCAGCAATTCTGAGGATCACATCTGTGCTAAGCTGCTACACTTAACATCCGGCCACAACACGGCATCTAAAGCCTAGAACAAGGGAAGCCGCTGCTCGGCTCACTGACAGAGAGCAGAAGCAGGGAGGGTCGAGGCCGGGAAAACATGCCACATCATGCCAACCGCGCCACGTCAGGGAAGTGGGCGGATTCCTCACTCAAGATGTCACACCAAATGGCTCTGCCGCGCAGCACGGACCACCTCGAAGGGCCCTGGCACCGGCAGGGACGGAACCGTGGCATTTCTGGACCGGCTTAGAAAGGTCCTGAATTTCGTGAACGCTGACCCGCCCCATGCCCATCTGTCCTGCTCCAGCAAGCAACGGAGAGAGGCACCGGGGTACAGGATGCCCAGCGCCCCGCACCCTTTGGGTAAACGGGGGTGGTGGGGGCTGGGTCCTTGTGTCCGGACAGTCCATCTGCCAGGAGCACGTCACCCATACGGCCGGTGGAGGGCGGGGGAGGGCTGCGTTTGGAGAGGCCACAGTCACAGGCTATGCACAAGGCTCCACTCCCCCCAAAAGGTAAAACCCACCTACGAATCGGCATGGCAACGGGCAGCACTTGTTTTCAGAGACGACTGCTTAGTCATGTGACCTGCCTGAGCAATGACAGCGTGAAAGCCTCAGAACACTGTCTGGCACACGGCACAGCTCAGATTGTTTAAATAAAGGGAATTTATAGCAAAGCACTGCATAGAGCCCCCCCCCCCCCCCCCAGGGGGGTTGACCCAATAGGCTCTCTCTTACTGTAAGCACTGTGACGTCCCCCACAGGTGAATGAAGGCTTCGGCTCTGGAGGCTCGGCCCTGGAAGCAGCAGAGGGAGTAATGCTTGGCCAGCGTTTGCTTCTGCCTGCCTGCGTTCCAGCTGATGCTCCCACTCACCGCAGGACAGACCTTTATTCTAACAGCAGCTACTTAATTCCCTTTCTAACTGTATCTTTCACACTTGTGTGACAGACAGTCTCATCCCGCCAGCTTACATAACTTGACGTCCAGGGGCAGGCGGGCAGCTTAATACTGCTTAACAGCGGTGCAGTGGCCAGATCCCTCATGGGCCTAAAACGCACAACCCTCTGGTACAAAAATGCCAGCCCCTCAGCCACCTTGCTACTACCAGCCCTGTTGGGGGGCAGCCATCCTCAGCAGCTAACCTCTCAGTCTTCTGCTCGTCACAGAGCCTCAATCTGCCTTCAGGATGGAGACACACACACACACACACACACACACACACACACACACACACAGAAGCGTTCTGGAAATCGGAGAAGAAATCCCGACATGAGCAATGAGCCTGCTGAATGTCAGCCTAAAGATGCTGTCAGCTGTGATATCGAGTAACCCGTTCCCAGAGAACCTTCCGGTCAGTCCGGGACAGCCTGCGACTCGCACACCCAGAGCGGTACCTTAATGAAAGCTTACGCTGACGGGGGGGCACGGCACTGTGACAGGATAGCTGCGATGGCTGTAGTCAGTGACTCGCCGTCGGCGGGATTGTACGGGAAAACAACACTCACAGCCCCCCCTCACCAATTCCTGCCCCCACAAACCCTCCATCTGTGTCCCTTTTAATGACATCCAAATGGGGGCGGGGGCAGCACAGCGAGGATGTGTACGTACACAGAGCCGTCCCACGTTCATTACCGCCGTCTGCTCTGAACACGAGCACGAGACGTTGGTGAATCTCGCTCGCAAGTCAGCCAGAGGAACGAGATTGCGGATCGAGGCCAGGCGGCCACATCCCAATACGATCCTGCCTTCCAAATGTTTTTTTTTCCTTGTTTGATCATGAAGCCTGAAGGATATATCCTGAAAAGAAGCCTGGTGCAGATAGACAGCCCCGGCAACGATACAGCAAGCACGGGGGGTTAGGTTAGGGTTCCGGCGGCGATACAGCAAGCACAGGGGGTTAGGTTAGGGTTCCGGCGGCGATACAGCAA
>JAODKM010000108.1:21853788-21863970 GCA_026780845.1 Petrocephalus sullivani
TACAGCAAGCAAGGGGTGTTAGGTTAGGGTTCCGGCGACGATACAGCAAGCAAGGGGGGTTAGGTTAGGGTTCCGGCGACGATACAGCAAGCACGGTGTGTTAGGTTAGGGTTCCGGCAACGATACAGCAAGCACGGTGTGTTAGGTTAGGGTTCCGGCAACGATACAGCAAGCACGGGGGGTTAGGTTAGGGTTCCGGCGACGATACAGCAAGCACGGGGTGTTAGGTTAGGGTTCCGGCGACGATACAGCAAGCACGGGGTGTTAGGTTAGGGTTCCGGCAACGATACAGCAAGCAAGGGGTGTTAGGTTAGGGTTCCGGCGACGATACAGCAAGCAAGGGGTGTTAGGTTAGGGTTCCGGCGACGATACAGCAAGCAAGGGGGGTTAGGTTAGGGTTCCGGCAACGATACAGCAAGCATGGGGTGTTAGGTTAGGGTTTGTGTCAGCTAGTCTGCCACGATCTCTCTTGCTGAGGGATTTGCAGTACATCATGACAAAAAAAATGCAGCCAGTCTATTATCTCATAATCACAGACGTTAGGCCAACAGGTCAGACGAACGCCACGTCGGGATTTCATGTCACATTACTGGGGGAACCGACCCAAACATGAGCTACAAAAAAGCAGACCGCCCCCCAGTCACCTCACGGTCAATGCCCTGGAGGGCCTGTAAATGACAAAGACTGCAGGGAGGCAAAGAATCTCCCCATCTGACCAGAAGGTTACCAGTGTGAATGCTGCCCAAGGCACTGCTGTTATACCTTTAAGTGCGAATGCTGCCCAAGGCACTGCTGTTATACATTTAAGTGCGAATGCTGCCCAAGGCACTGCTGTTATACCTTTAAGTGCGAATGCTGCCCAAGGCACTGCTGTTATACCTTTAAGTGCGAAAGCCATAAGTGCAAATGCTGCCATAACTGTGTCTGCCGCAATGCTAAATAATGCAGCCAATGGCACTCCTGCACATCAATTATTCACTTCCTGTTGGATTCTTTGTGAATTCTGTTACCCAGCAGCCCCTGTGGCTGAGCGGATGCCATTCCTCTCCGTATGAGACCTCTCATCTCTCATTCGTCGTGGTCAGTCATTCAGGAAAAGAAATAAAAAGCACAAAGCAATCACACCAGGCATCACTATAGTGATGTCACGTTCAGGGTAGTGTCAGTTAAAGAGGCGTGATGTGGAAGTTGTGAGCATGGGCTCATAACAGCAGGGGGGTAACCACTGAGCGTATTAACAGCGTTAATCTGACCATAATTCCAGCAGGCCTGGGGTCCGTCAGCGACTGGATAAAGACTACTACCACCAAGAGCCTCAGGCAGGCCCAGCACCTGCTGTGAATGTTTGCAACAGCTGGGGGGGACTGGAAGCTGTGGCTCCCCCCCCCCCCCCGGCCCAAAGCTCAACCAAACCCTGAGTCCACCCAATAAGAACAAGCCCTAGATCTTCAGGCTGCTAAAGAGCAGAGCTGCGATACGCAGTAAGTATTGAGGGTTTAAATGGAGAACTGCACAGGCTACTTCTGCAGCGCTGTCAAAGACAGGCCAGGTAAGACCTCTCCTGGGGGCTGTACAGCCAGGGAAGGAGCTTAAGTAACGCAAAGAGGGAACCATCTGGAGGCAGCTGAGGACAGCATCTCCCACACAAGTGATACAAATAAGCATAAAGTAGCAGCTGATTGAACGGCTTTATTGATTGAAACTTCTGGAATTTTTTTTGGGGGGGGGTGCTCAATGTCTTGGAATGTGTGATCATGGCTGCAGTCACACATTGTGGTGGCATCACTGTCCCACTGCACTGGGGATATAAGCGCCTTTGTGGGGGCGGCGACATTATCGGCCCGTTACACAGGTCGCCCCCAGCCGGCTGCTCAGCGGTGCATGTCGACGCATTATTTGCGCCCCATATATCGCAGTAAAGCTGTTAGAAGCAGAAGAATCGTACCACTGAGCACGTATGAAATTTATGAAGGTTATTTATTTATAAGGGCACAGGGCATTTGTTCAGCGGGGCCTGGCTGATGAAAACTCCTCTGGAATCTCACCTATCAGTCGAGAAAGCTCTGGGCAGCAAATATTTTTATACCTACCTCCAAAACCTCTAATGTCAAGAGAATAGTCCATGTTGCGATATTCAATCCTCTGTTATGAGCGTGGCAGGCAGTTTTAAGCATGTTAGAGGAGGATGTCACGGGAGAGGCGTGTGATTTCGTGACGGGAAACCCAGCTTTCCATGTGATGTGTTCTTGTGAGTTTTTCAAACCCTTGGCCCCATAGAAGCTGTAATTAAGCTGGTGTACAGCCCATCCAATCAGCCTCTGTCACTGGAGCCGCGTCTCCTGACCTTTGCTGGGAAGTTGGAGTGAAACATAATTAAGTGCGCTCCTCGTCAGCTCGGAGGAAAGCAGCGGTGGAAATTGGACGGAAAATTACATGCCGGGACCGCAAACTCTTCCAGCGATGGGCTTCCTAACAGGAAACAAAAACATCCGAATAATAACATGCATTCATCACTGGAGACTTGCCCCAGGTGGCCCCAAAGCATATGGCTTTATCTGTAGGACTTGTACCACATCATGATTTGACACACGGTGCCATTCTGACATGTCAGTGAAGCCTCGGTTTGTACATCCACTGAGACCCTCACTGCAATTTAATCTTTTAGGAGTTTTTTTTGAGTCACTCACAAAATCAGCTCAGTCTGAAAAAATCAAATATGGCCGCTGAGGTTTCTGCTCACGCACATTGATTGGCTGATGGGAGTTATTACTGGGACCGTCCCGTTGGGGTCCTGCTCCAAAATGAGATTTTCGAAGACCTCAAAGAGTCCTCCCAGCTGGCCAAGTAAGTATGACTCCTTGGCATTTGAGACACGCTGTCACGTCATTGGAGAAAGCAGCCAATCACCTCACCCGGTGTGAGTTCTGTGCAAACAAAGGTGTGGCAGGAGCTCTGCGGCGCTCGGAAGGGCTGTCACCTCGGCCCCACACTTCCCCGGCACTGCCTGATGAATGGGGCACCAAATCGGCACAAATCACCTGACCTGGTCGTGCGCCATGAATCATTTCCGACTAATGGACCCGCGGCTGCAGGGTGGCGTGTGGCCGGAACACAAGCCAACTGATAATTTATGGAAAAAATAAAACTTAGAAATCACAAATACACCAGGATGGGAAACCAAGCAGATTCACAGAACAGCTGCATGGTACAGGAACAATCTCATTAATATTAATAGAGAAAAATGCATTTCTCTTTTACCCATTTATTAATAAATATTCCAAGACATAAAACACACAAAACTGGTTAACATCAATTAACTTAATCACTGGTAAATGTATAACTGGTCTGTGTAAAAGAGAAACTATTTGATGGCCAATAGAAAAATAGCTGTCATGTCTGCTTCTTCATTGCTGTTTCTCCCCCCATTAAATTTAAATATATTAAATTTTAATGAGGAGCGAGGGAACAACAAGCCAATCACATGGCAGAGATTTGACGGTGTAATTTTTCATGCGTGCGCGCAAAAACCATTGTTTAAGCCGAGAGTCTAATTCCTGGGGGTCTGGGGATCGCGAGCAAATTACTGAGGAGGATTAGAGGCGCGATACGAACAAGCGCTTTGCAGGGAGCGGCGTGCGGTGCGCGGATACGGAGGATGCCGTCTGAACACCGAGCAGTGCAGCGGAAAGGAAGCCATGAAAGCCCTGGCAGCACGGCGCAGCCCGACGACGGAGAGCATCAATAATCCTCATGTCGAATTGATTATTTTGTCCAGCTGATGGCATACGAATAATCACATTCATCTTTTCCTGGCTTACCCTCTGTGTATTTTAATAAAACAACAGAAGACTGAGCTTTTCACGTAAGGAATGGAAAAAAAAAATCTCAGCAAGGATGACTGCAAGAAAGGTCACGTGACATCAAGAAGCAGATTAGCAGGAGATAACAGACCTCACTTACAACTAAGGATATGTAATTTGTAAATGAATTCTATTTAATTAGTGGTGGTCATCATTGCTGTATTCTGCAGCCGCCTGTTATATAGTGCTTATATATGTTATACAATTACAAATAAAATAAAAATGTAGGTTTATGCACATGGCTGTTTGCCCGTCTAGCACTGCGAACAACATACATGACCAGCAGCTAATATTTGTACAAGAACCTTGAGGCCTTGCCGAGGATCACAAACTGCGTGTTGTTAGCCCCATTAGCATCAGAGAACATTCCAAAACAGCCAGATTAGTGATGTCAAACTGGACAGCCACCTGAAGGAAAATAAGGAGGGGGGGTTGGCGCACGATTCCCGCTGGAGACAAAGGCAGAGCTGCCCTGATTAATGAGAGCACTATGCGTTCATTTGCTGGGCCCATCTTCTTCCAGGTCATATAGTTGTCATTTAGCCATCCATTATTTCCCCAGGTCAGGGGCATAACAGCATTTAAAATAAAGCCTGTACAAAGACAATACCGCGTAGAAAGAGAGGCTTCTGGCGAGCCAGAACTCGGCAGCGCCTGCACGCGGGGTTCCTCTCCTTTCTTACACGCCCAGCGCTGGCTGGTTGTTCTTCAAATTCCTCGACAGCAATAACAAGGGATTATAAACTGGAGCAAACACAGCATGACTTGGGCCATCTGATGTTGTTCCCCACAATTAAAGACCCCCCCACAAACCACCTCACCCTTTAATGGGCACGATTATATTCTTTGTGGAGTGTACTGATAACAAAATCTACATCACTTGTGGGAATGGAGCCCTGTCCTCAGCAGAGACCCCACTATAAATGACCCTGGGTACCAATCCTCCATCAGAGGCACGCTGTCCACTTTCCAGACAGGCCAGACAAAAGGGGGAGCATCTAGGGGTGCAGAGTGATTGGGGTGGGGGGTGGGCAATTCCACCTTCATCCTGAGAATCATTTCTCACTCCTAATTAGTATCTGGGGACCATGAAGGTCAGGGAGCACCCTGAGGCACTGCTGATTGGTGGCCTGGTCATGTGACCGGTCCACACAGGGGAGGAGCCTCCAGCATGGCCACAGGGTGCCAAGCTGACATAATGATCAGAGGCGACGCGGGATAAACAGGTCTTATTGACCAGCGCCGAGTAGGGACATTATGCTATCTATCATTTAAGAGAGTTCCCCAAAGATTACTAACGTTTCCAATAGCTTCATTAATGCCCCAGTAATTTCTTAGACAGTGAAGGTACTTTCCATAGCAGCCAAGAAGATATTCAGGGGCAGCAGAAGAAAAATACATCTTAACCACTTCAAGAACTACGTAAGCACCATTAACGCGCTGCTGACAACAAGCAGGAAGGCCGATATTTATCAGTGAATAAATATTTCGGTATTGTTTATTCTCCCACGCACCTCTGGCTTCCATGTCAAATCCGGCATATTAATATCAAGGTCTCTAATGTATATAACCGTCTAGCTGTCATTTCTGAGCGGCGTTATTTCTGGGTGTATGGGGAAGGGACAGTGTCTAAGGTCCCGCAAATGAGCGGAAGCTGCCACTAGGGGGCGCTTTACGGTGTCTGCAGAAGGGGGTTCCCCACTTGCCCTACACTAATCAACGTAATTAGCTTCACCGCAAAACAGCCTGTGCTTAATTAGGCAGGGGCGGGGCGGCAAAACACAACTGAGTGTAGATAGGTGTTAAATGTATAGTCTGCTTCAATTTACAAGTGACCCCGGTAATTAACGGCTGCAAGCTACTTACGTTTAACGTTTATTTATTTGGTTTGGCAAACACTTCACACAAGATAAGTGCAGATAAGTGCGTTTAAGAAACTAATCGCACAGCAAACAGACAACCTTGTCTTCCGCAATATTGCTACTAATGTAGGATAGAAAGCATTATTATACGATTACAACGCACAGCGCTACAGTAAGTGCATTTGTGATATAAGCATTTAATTCAGGGCTCAAAGGTGTTACTGCAAATAACATCATAATGCAATCATGCTCCAAAAGCATAGACACACAGACAGACAGACTGAGACAGGCTAAAGCCCACGGGCTCTCTGCAACAACCTCCAGTCAATATTATTACCAATTTAACTTCAAGGTTTGCGCACTTGTGCAGGATGGCTCTCTAACCTGACTTAACCGGCAGGGAGGGACACGTCCGCCCTTATTACAGCCCTGCCCACGGCAAACCCCTCCGCTTGCCGCCCGGCCTTCTCTATGCAGCAGAGACGTGCATTTCCGCGAGACACACCCCTTATGGGGACTTGTGCTGAGGTCACGTGCGCGATGGCAAATAAGGGTCCCGATCGGGTGCCTGAATCGGGCAAGCCGAAACTCAGGACACACCCATAAGGGTCCCGTTCGGGTGCCTGAATCGGGCAAGCCGAAACTCAGGACACACCCATAAGGGTCCCGATCGGGTGCCTGAATCGGGCAAGCCGAAACTCAGGACACACCCATAAGGGTCCCGATCGGGTGCCTGAATCGGGCAAGCCGAAACTCAGGACACACCCACTCTCTGCCTTATTTCTGATTCTGAGTCAGGATAAGGGGGACATCAGATAGCTCTCTGCGATAAGCCCCCACAGCGCGGACCGGCCCGCTGCGGACCTTGTGCTCTAGTCACTACCTGCCAGCAGCGCAAGTGTAAAAAAAAATAGCTTACATGTTGACAATAGCACTCTGTAACATAGATATGTCTTTGTTATTTCTCAGCTCGCTTTAAATGGATGTAAGACAATACCTGGCGTACTGGATGCCGACTCGATTTGAATAACCAGTTGTTTTGTAATTTAACGAATGCCCCCCTAACCGTAGTAAAGGGATTTAATGTGTGTGTGACTGAGAATCTGCGTGTCTCCCCAGTACCTGATAATGAGGTACCGCGGCCGCGCGCGCGCGTGTGTGTGTGTGTGTGTGTGTGTGCGTGAGGGTTTGCATAGATCACATTTGTGGGCCAAAATGTCCCCAAAGTATGGTAAAACCTGAAATTTCCCTACCTTTGGGGACATCTTTTCAGGTCCCCATTTGGATAAAAAGACACAAAATGTATTTGGGCTGGTTCCTTATGGTTAAGGTTAGGGCTGGTTAGGGCTGGGTTGTGGTTAAGGGCGTCGTGACTGGGATTAGGAATTAGGCACATAGAAATGAATGGCATTTAGATAGGCACGCGAATGTGTGTGTGTGTGCGCGCGCTTGTGTGCATGCGTGTGTGTGTCAGGCGGCGCAGAAAGCATCATCCCTCCTCCCGTTAAATGGCACCCCCTTCGGGGGGGAGATCTCCATCTCCGTCGCCATGGCGACGGTTTCTGGTGCGCGGCCACCGGGCTCTCCGGGGAGTCGCCCCTGTCCCTGCGCTCACATGCGCCGCTTCCCCCTTCCCCGCTCTCCTTAAAGGCGGCCGGCCGGGTCGCCGGGGTCGCGGCGGCCTTTGTCGCTCCATCCGGCCGGCCTCGGAGGCGCTGAGCCCGGCTTAATGCGGCGATGTGCAGGAATGGGCTGCGTCACAGCCGCGTGGGGGCTTCCATCCCGCCACATACAGGCAAAGCATATTTATTTCTGCACTATTATTCAGTCAGCCTGTTCTGCATCCATGTGTACACCGAATGCATTATGCATCAGTCAGCAATGTGCACTCCAGTCACAACCAGCAAATTGTCTAAATATTAGTATATGATCCCAGTCACTGTCCGGTTTGCCCGTTACACTGAGGGGGGGACACTGTGTTTAGGGGCGGGGGGTTCGCCACTGATTCGGTCCTGCCATTGTACAGTCCTGCTGTACATAGTACTTACACGACTGTATTTTGTATAAAGTTGTCCTTTTGGTTAAAGAAAAAAAAAACGTAGCCTAACGACAACGCAAAATCGGGTAAGATCAGCTTCGTCAGAAACGTAAACAATTAATATATGCCTGTCTGATCTGTTATACAAACACGACACTGTAGTTGGTCCACAGTACTTCTCTCTTAATCGCGGTCTTCAACAATATTTTTATTTTGATTAATGCATTGATTTATTTAAAGTGCAATGTGATTTAACGGCAAAACGAATTTATCTTTAGAAGGATAAAGATTGGAATATTAACGAAATGAAATGTAAAGCTATTAATAATGTTAAATAATTAAACGAACGAACGTTTGAAAAGCTTAAAACCAGAAAAAATGCATTGTATTTGTTTTACATTATACAGCGCCTAGTGACTTAAACGATCCCGAGTGCGACTATACGGGTCACACTGCCACCTGGTGGACGATCAATTAAAACGGCACAATCAAAAATAAAATTCACAGAAATTAGTCACTAGTGCCAAGGCCTTCTTCCCGAGCACTGCACACAATTTATCATTTAAGTTTATAACTTCGACCTACTTAAACATTCGCATGTTTCATCAAAGCAAATCAGCTCAAATACCTTTTCGAAGAAACTCCAGCAGCCATCCTCTTGGGGTTTTTACTCAAAGCTTTTGGACATAATGATCATTACCTGAGGACAAACGCTCCTCCTGAAATCTGCATTTAATACAACTCCAGTCTGAATTAAGCCAGTGTTTACCAGGTACATTTCCACATTATCTGGCCACCACCTACAGCACCACCAAACAGTGTTAAAAAAACACTTTCCCTAACATTAACAAACCCAAGTCCACATTATGCACATTTTAAATTTTATTTAAAAAACTCCTTTTGACATTCCAGTGTTCTTGTTTTTGTTTTCATTTTTCTAACAAAAAGGAAAATGTTACTCAGAGCAGATGACAAATGACTAACTTTCCACTGCTTTCGGTGTGCAGAGTTCCTTTCTGTGCCCAAGAGCCAGGGTTCGAGTTCTGCTTCGTCTGGGCTCGCTGATCCCTCTGGAGCCCAGCTCTGTGGGGGGAGGGCGTTGCAGGCCGCAGTGTTCGTAGCAACTGCCCCTGACGATTTGCCATTCTCTCCTCGCCAAAGTTTAAATAAAAAAAGTACTAACCCTACCGTCAAAAAAAATTAAGTATAAATTAACAAAATATTCCAAAGAAGGAACGCAGATCAGGAGACAAGGAGGTGGGAGTACTTTTGGGCAAGATGTCACGGTAACCGGGGAGGAGACTGATTCTGATGGGCGTCCCTATGGTTTCAGAGGGAATTAGAGGCTGGTGGGGTTCCTACAACTTTTTGGGTCAACCACAATGATGTGTGTGGTTAGAATTAACAGACACCACATCTGGTATTATTCCAGGGCTTTAGTGCGGACTGAACCTTTAATCGTGTTCTGAGTGCAGAAAGCACCTGCAGCTCAAAGCTATAGTTTACTTTGTCCATTTGTATGAAATATGCAGAAAAGGATCGACACTGGAGAGGGGTTACTACATAATTTTCATCATGCTTTGAATGAAACTGAAGCAGTCCTCCTTGCGATCAGCCCCTTCTCCCTCTGTGACCACTGGCAATGTTCACGAAATGCTGCCAGACCTTGTAACCTTTCTTCCATGTTGTCACATGACAGAGGGGAAGGGTGGGCCTCCCCAAAAGCTTTGTTACATCCCTGCTTCAGAAAATGCACCCTGGGACACTGGAGCAGCATAGACCTGCGCTCCTGTCTCGTTAAAATTGATCGAGAGAAGATCGGGAACATAAATCAGCAACGTGCTTCCCAGCTAAAGCATGACCAAGCAGGAGACCAGAGGACGGGAAGATCCGGAAAACATGGGGGGGGGGGGGGGAAACCCCAAAGGACCGGTCCCTAGAAAAAAAAAAAACACGGGCGGGAGGGGGGGAGAGAGGGGGAAAGGAGAGGGGGGAGGGAGGAGGGGGGAGGGGGGGGGGAAAGCCCGCAAGACCTGTTCCTAGCAAAAAAGAAACCACTTGCTCAAAACAATCACAAAGTACACAAGGTTATTCTCCCCCAGAGACAAAACATTCACTATTAAAACCAAATATGTAACACAAAAACAGGGGGCAGGGTTCCGAACAGAAAAGGAGGGTCAGCACAGAGCCATGCAGAAGGCCCCCTTTGCTCTGGAATGATCCTCAGGTTGAGTCTTCCGGCAGTGGAGGCCGCGGCTCGCTCTCGCGGGGCCCGTCTGACCTTTCCCCTCCGTCACTTACAGTCAGAGCACAGCTTGTGCGAGTGTCCAGCGATACCCACAATCCCTTGTGCTATTCGTGTAAGGGCTGAGGGCGGACTGGGAGAACAGTACACATTTACTACAACACATGGTGGAAATTG